>OZ018330.1:159778960-160378960 GCA_963969495.1 Ceratothoa steindachneri | reverse complement strand
TTCTCTGTCCGATCGAACGATGGGTTACCAGTTTAAAGGGGAGTTTTGGTAACCCGTTTATGGAAGGGGTACATCACCAGATTATGAAATCACCGTAAATCACCACCTTATTAAGGGAACGAGTAGTTCCAGTTTTGAGGTGAAAAGATGGCTTTACGGCGAATTATTTATCTAACTACAAAGATAGTTGATATTAACGGTGTTCTTCTTGGCTGGGCTTGTCGAAGGTTCAAGGCAAAGATGGACTAACAAAATAAACTGTTCATTCTAATAATGGAATCTTATGATTTCAATCGGCGAGAGAGACGGTGGGTATTAAGCGAGTGACTAGTAGTCTATATATTATTCGACGCTAGTAAGAGTTAAGGGAGAGAGAGAAACAAGTCTCGGCGGATTTAAACGGGAGCGTGATAGCGGACGTATTCGTTATCATTCTCTCTGATTAACTACCTTTTTTTAACTGACTGTTTTATTTATATTTATATTTGCGCTCTAAATCCAGAAGACGTGGCTTATACATGGGATGGCTACCGTCGGACAACTTACCCTCCGTTTCTTATCCTATCCCAAATCTCTTGGCGGGGCTAGGAAGTCTGTGTACAATGTGTGTACGCTTATATGTTTAACCTTTATTTGTCTTTTGATACAACTTTCGCTGCGACATCTCTTATGGTCAGCAGCTGTGTTTACTCTGACTCTTCCTAAATAAATATCCGTCTCTGATTACTCTATCTCAAAATACAGCTTTATCAAACGCAGGTGTTAGACCATTTATTTGATAGTCTTTTGTCCCTTAAGTTTCTTGCTACATATGTACATATATTTATAAAACCCATTTTATTTCTAATACACAACTGGATCTATACATTTAATAGGGCACGCTTGGATTTAAAAGGATCAATTTGCGTCCTATTCGGGCTTATTGAATCCAGAAATTTGGGGGTGCCAGAAGCCTACCTATGCGTAGTCCGACCAGGACACCTTTACAAATCTCTACTCTCATTCAAATTTCAGCATCTATACTCTCATCTATCAGAGTAGCACATGATATTCACTGTGGACACGTGAAACAAGGTTCACGAAATAACAATTAATTAGAATAGTTAACACGCTACACAGCGTGGTTCGGATTCCACGTTGAGCCGTAGCTCCCATGACTCACTAAGTCCACTTTTTTGTCTACTACTTTATTTTCTCACTATCCTATCCTGAACCATTCCTATTATTCCCCCCCCCCCGACACTCCTATCTTCTTTATCCACAATGCCCGTAAACTACTGAGGCTATGGACAATGATGGTGCGGAGAAGTACAAAATAAAACCGAACGACGCCTCTCCAATTCTGGCCACTCTTAAGAGGATCTAGGGGGAGAGGTCAGGGTCGGAGAATCCGTTCTTTGTCTCTGACTTACCTTTTCATTTCATTTCATCTTACGACTGAGCTTTTCCCGATTTGAGGGACGCGCGCTCAGAGGAGTGGAAGATATAAAACCGCTGAACTTGTTGTGAGCATTTGCGCCGGGAGTTCAAACGGTCTCGATAGTACTGGTCCGTCAAGCCACGGCCTCGATAATACTGCCTAAACAGGCTATGGCACAAAAGTACTGACCAGTCAAGCCACGACCTCAAAAGTACTGACCAGTAAAGACACAACCGAGATAGTACTGACCAATCAAGCCAAGGCCTCGAAAGTATTTACCATTCAAGCCATGGCCTTAATAGTGATTTTTGTGGGTTTCGTGAAATCTAGATTCTAGAATTTCATGGAATGTGAAAATATCAAATTATATTACAAATCCGAACATCGTTAATAACATCCTTAATTAAACTCCATTGAATTTCCAACGCCCTAAAATTGAGAGCGCGTCCACTAGCGCTATCGACCACGTACACTCCTCCAAATTAGTAACACAACGTCGTCAGTTTGTAGCACTCAATCAGTAAACCAAAGCGAATTATAGGAGTGGCAAGAAGACATCTTCCAAGCCCCCTTATTGCATACAATTGTGCTCTTGAACCGATGTTTAGGTTTCACTAGTGTAAAATAGGGTGAATCAGAATTTTACTATACTTATTGACCGGCTATTATTTATATTTTTTTATTTATGTTATATTAAATAATTCGATTTTCTTTGAACCTAGTAAAAGACAATTCTCCGAGTAGTTATGTATCTTTAACATCTTTTTTTAGGTTCTGTTAATCTTTCACCTGTGAGACAGATGAAGAAGATATTTATAAATTTCATTTTCGGTAACCAAACAATACTTGGTCAAATTTCAAGCAAGTCAAAACCTAGTAATGGATTTTCCGTTTTAAAAGTTGATAGGATAAGTAAACAGTTTTTTTTAATAGAGTTTGATATGTATTACTGAAACAAATCTGTATATAACTTAATATACAAATATATTTACAGCTCTAACAAAATAAAGATGCCAGAATATCAGTACACTTAAACAGAATTCTATGAATTTAGGTTGTGCTGAGTACCAATGTTGAAAATAAAAAATAGTTAATGAGAAAAAATGGGTTAGAGATAGAGAAAGATAAAAAGGCTATTTCAACCCAACACGCTCCTTAGTTGCTGTTGGTAGGCCTGACCAAAGTTGGCGTGCGCAGCTTGCACTGCAGCGGTGGCAGGAACTTGCGAGACAGATCCTGGTAGGCCAGCTGGTACAGTGGCTGCCATGGGTCCAGTCCATCTCTGCTGATGACCAGTAGAAGGCTGGTAGTGACCGGTCTGGTGAGATGGTTGAAAATGATGAGGGCTGGAAGGATGTGTGGATCGCGCAGCACTGCTGTAGGCCTTGTTAAAGTTAGCGATGGCAGCTTCAACTTCTGGGGTGTTTCGAACTTGTGCTTCGGATCCGGGAAGTCCAGCTGGGACCTTTGATGCAAGAGGGCCAGTCCATTTAGGGGTGTACTGGTGATGGGTTTGTGGGGCACTGAATCGATGGGGAGCAGCATGGTGGTAGTTTGATTGTCCGCCGTTGTAGATGTTATTATTGGGGGCAGCTGCGGCAGCCTGGGCAGCTTTGGTGTACAGTTGAAGGAAGCGCTGTCTTTCTGCCTGCACCTCGGGTGTGTCCTGGATGAAAGGGAAGGGAAGGGCCGCGCATACGCCGAGGAGAGCCAAAAAGACCTGGAAAGAAAATGATAAACAATTAGGAAGGGGTTTGTTTTGATTCTTGCTTAGTTATCAACCAAGCTCCATTTTAAATTGATCTCTTAGGGGAATTTTATATTACCCGAATCTCGGCAATGATGGTTATATGAGTTAGGGCTATTTGGGGTCTATTTCTAATGTATTTTATGTTAAACCATATAGTATTGTGAAAAAATTCTGATTTAAAATACCACTTCATCGGGAGGATCCTTTAAAAATAGAGATTAAGAAAAACTAAAATTCCTCTAGGGGGATTTTTCCCTCAATTTGCTGGCAAAACTGAGATTGTAGACGTCTCTACTCATTGATTAATTTACATCTTTGCCAATTCCTAGAATATAAATTAAGTCAAGATATTAATTTTGGTATCTGAGATCAGTTCCTTTTTAGGTAACTTAAATAAAAGATGAAAGAAATGAATGACGCTGTTGATTTAATGAAAACGGTTGCTGGAAGAGTAATGAGCCCCTATCCCGCCCTGATATGAGCACATTGCTTCAAAGATACAAAAACGGAATTCACTTATGGAGAGTTGGTACAGTTTTTTCCTGGCAGAGTCACGCTATGTCGAAACTAAGAGGGTGCAACGAGGCCATATTTTATGGAAATAATTAATTCTATGTTTATTACAGAGAAGAAAATACGATGAGTGGTTAAAGACAGGGGGATGAGGAGCGAAATATACGTTAAAAAGTCAAACAACAAACGACAAAATACAAATCCGGTTACAAAAGTCATACTTACTAGTGACTTCATTGTGTTCTTGCTTGCTTGTCCCACACCAGAGTTGAACTGCATTGAGAGCACAGCCGGGACCCATTTTATAGGTCGAGACGGCAGCAAGATCGCTTTTGGGGGGAAACGAGCAGTAAGCAGCGAGTTCAAGACTTCGAAGGTCACCCTGTAACCAAAAAGTGGATTATCATGTATGTGTACCAATCTTCTCATCCCTCCATCGCCCCGTCCCCTTTTCTATCTCTCTTTCATGCTATACTTTCTGACTGAAGACGGAATACGAGTTCTTGTTGTCACTATCCTTGCCCTTGAATTACCAGGACCCTTATCACTCCCCACTTCTACCTTTTCCTTTGTTCAAAGGTTAGCCTCGAAGGGAAATTATCCTTGAGGAGTGACAATGAGTTCTCTTTAGGACACCTGTAGGAATTTTGCCTGGGATTGAGAAAAGCAGGTAAGCAATCGCGGGCCAGGCGTTTGTGTATTATTATGGCACTTTTCATTAGTGCCACACAAATGACATTGTGTTTTGTGTTGTTTTACTTCTTGTACATCAGCACTTGGCACTTATTTCAGGTAGGAGTTGCTTGGATAAACAATTAGCCATATTTTAAGCACCAGGGTAAATTTGGTCAATGTTTAGTCATAAATGTAGACTGTTTGTTAGTTTATTTATTTTTTATTTCGTCCCTTTTTATATCATGGTTTTTCTCTGTTCTTGTTTCTCAGTTTATCCCTATTTTTCCTGTTTATCCCAATTATGTCCTATTATATCCTTATTAGCCCTGCCTATCCTTTTCGATCTTAGAACCTTTCAATTGTCAAATATTTTTCTCAGATTTCTCAGCTATTCGTTTGTTTTTTGAACCATTTTTTGATGTATTTTTTAGTTGCGGGCGTTTCTACATCTCACTATGTCGGTGGGTGGATCAGCGGTCGATGCTCCTTTTGCTTTTTTGTTTTTGTAATAATATTGTAACTATTCAGTTGATTCTAACGAAATTTGAAACCATTATGTTGTTTTACATTCTCTTTCGAATGATATAATTGGCAAGGTCCTCCCAAGGTTAACCTGGGAATTATTTTGTTTTGGCAATAACATCATAACTATTTTGCCGATTGTAACGAAATTTAATAACATGATGTTGTTTGATATTTTCTTTCAAATGGTTTAATTGTCAAAGTCCTCCCAAGGTTAGTCAGGGAACTATTTTCTTTTGACTATTACATTATAACTATTTGGCCGATTCTAACGAAATTTGAAACCCTTATGCTGTTTTGCATTCTCTTTCGAATGATATAATTGCCAAAGTTCTTCCTAGTTAGACCCTGGAATTATTTGGTTTTGGGAATAACATCATAACTATGAGGCCAATTCTAACGAAATCTGAAACACTTATATTTTTTTAAATTCCCTTTCGAATAATATACTAGCCAAAGTGCTCCCAAGGTTAGGCAGGGAATTATTTTGTTTAAGCAATAGCATCATAACTATTGGGCCGATTCTCACAATTTTGAAACCCTTATGTCGTTTAGCATACTCTTCCGAATGATAGAATTGCCAAGGTCCCTCCCAAGGTTAGTCCAGGACTTAATGAAAGTTATGAATTTGTAAGGTCATAGATCAGATTAAGTGACAGCACGTGGCTTTTTGGTTAGCAGACCTTGTATATATTTGGTTCTTGCTTTATTTGCTCGCATGGTTTGCGGTTGTTTGTTGGTTCCATTTTTATCATTAACCTGCTCTTAAGTAGTTGTGGTTAAACTCTATTTTAGAGATTTTAATAATATAAAATGAATTTCAGAAAGAGAGTGTATTAAAAAGTAGGTCTTCTCCGCACTATCGTTATATTGAGAAAGAAAACGATAGATTAATATTTTAATATTAATTTCATGAGATTGTTAAATATAGAAGAAAGTAGCGGTAATGATTCATTTTGAGGGATGTTATCTGCAATTTTAAGTTATTATAAGGAAAGTAGAAGCAAGATTAAGATGAGTTAAGAATTTTCTTGTCGATAAATTTCTAATTTTCTGTTTCCGTCTATTGCCATCTTGCCAATTTTTTAGGTCTATCTTGCTCTATCTATCTACGGATTTCCACTTCGGCAAAATATTTGAAATGCTCCTCCACATTTGTTTCCTTTCACCTTTCTGCCTCGTAATAATTTCGCAGGCGCTTTAAGGGTGTATGCGTTGAGGAACTCCTCATAAATCAATGAGGAACCAGACTTACCAACTGATGTGGTCCTGAGAAGTTGATAGTTTTCCACGCCCTTTTTACATCAGAGTAAAACTGTGCCACTACTAAAATTGCCATCATGCGGTGCTATGTGCGATGAGGATGGACAATGAGGAACAACTTCCCAAGCTATGGCAATATTTTTTTCTTGGTTTAAATGAGCGATGTGGAGGCAGGTATTTTCTTGAACCACCGGGGCACCTTGTCTGTTGACCAGTGAAGAATGTTTATGTTCAAGACCTTCATTAAAAACAGTTCAAGTGTTAACTTTTATATATATATATAATTTGAAGGATGAATGAAAGGACGTATAAAGGGAAATTGATTTTATTTTTTTGATACAACGTTTCGGGTGAACTTTTCACCCATCTTCGGGTAATGGAAATTCAATTTTTGGAAAATAATTTAAGTTAAGAACCAAACAGATAATCAAAATGACGAATTTATGGAACGTATTTAATGTTAATTAAGGAGGGGGATAGCGATAAATTTACAGGCTATTGATAATTTCTGGATTATTATGTTACGAGTTAAAATTAACGATTGTGGAAACACAGGAAACACATCAGAATAAAGCAACCTTAAACAATCAGCCGTTAGAGGATAACTGGGGAGAAAGGGCGAGGAGCGTAAGAAGAAAGAGAAGGTTAGGAGGTTGGTAATATATTTGTTTAGAGTAGAAGTAGTGGGTGAGAAGAGGAATCAGAATTTAAGGAAGGAGAAAGGTATTTAATAGACATGGATTCAAGAATCCTTAGTGATATGGGATCAGGGGTGGTTTTCAAGATTTTAAAATCGTCAGTTGTGATTTCGGTTATATATATATATATATATATATCTCAAAGTAGCACGAGAGAATGATGAACCAGGCACACTGAGGCAGCGGTGCTCGCTGCCTCAGTGTGCCTTGTTCGAATCGCTTCCCTGCACGAATTTTTCGAAAAAAAAAGGTAATAAAAATATTACTGCAAGGAAAAATTATTCCGTTTTCTCTTTCAATGTGGTTTAATGGATATATATATATATATATATATATATATATATATATATATATATATATATATATATATATATATATATATATGTATATATATTGATGGTTAATTAATGAAAGTGATGAAATGTGTGGTAGGTTTATAATAGTGTGAAAATGTTTTCTAGTTTGCTCTGGTGTTAGGGCATCACTAGAATGCTCTCTTATTATTTTTATTTCATAACGTTTTCTTCCTCCGTCAGTAATGGTGTTGACTAGCGATGGCAGCCAGGTTCCTCCATTGTTATGTTTATATATTTTCATTTGTTTAGTTTAATTTGATCCTTCTTCGTGGCTTTCAAGTCTTTCAATTGTTTTTTACTATGCTAAATATCCCGAGTTAAATTTTATTAAGTTATTCATTTATTATTTTCAATTTGAGTATTAGTTTGGGCATTTCGCCTCTTTTTGTTAAGATAAATTATTTTTATTTAATTTTGAATTGAGTTAAATTTACCCCGAGGTTATGTCCAGCAGCCTCATCATGGCAATGCCCAACTTGCCATACACAGCTTCAAATACGCTCTCTCTGCTTGGCTTGGGCTGTCCGTCAACTACCCACCAGAGGTATTCTTGTTGTATGGTCTTGGGCTGTCCGTCGACTACCCACCAGAGGTATTCTTGTTGTATGGTCTTGGGCTGTCCGTCGACTACCCACCAGAGGTATTCTTGTTGTATGGTCTTGGGCTGTCCGTCGACTACCCACCAGAGGTATTCTTGTTGTATGGTCTTGGGCTGTCCGTCGACTACCCGCCAGAGGTATTCTTGTTGTATGGTCTTGGGCTGTCCGTCGACTACCCACCAGAGGTATTCTTGTTGTATGGTCTTGGGCTGTCCGTCGACTACCCACCAGAGGTATTCTTGTTGTATGGTCTTGGGCTGTCCGTCGACTACCCGCCAGAGGTATTCTTGTTGTATGGTCTTGGGCTGTCCGTCGACTACCCGCAGAGGTCTTCTTGTTGTATGGTCTTGGGCCATCTCTTCGAGAGAGTGGCCCCTCTGCACTGGGTTTACTTTTCCTCCCAAGTCTCTTATTAGTGGTGACTTGATTCTGGTATAATTTCGTACTCCCTTTCTTCTTATGATGATGTTTCCTCGTTTATTTGTTTGTGGTTGACTCTCTCTACTTCGTCGCTCAGCTTTCGTGAACGTGAACTGCGAAATGAGGGGATGAATGATGATGGGTGATCCCGGGGAGGCCCCTCAGACGGGTGAAGTGTGGCGGACTTAATGATGGGTGGTGATAGAATCAACTACCACCACCCTGGGGAGCCGTCCCATCTGGGGTTTGATTATCGATGCTGTTTCCAACTTACACAGGGACGGTTGCATGACCCCCTGTGGTATTGGCTGGAGGTTACCCTTAGAAATTAGAGCATCGCCTCGTAACTAGGCGGTCTCTTCCGTAGAGTTCCACAGTGGGCTAATCCTCAAACCTGCTTTCCTTTACGTCTCCAATTATGTCTATCAAAGTGGAACGACATAGTTGGAGCTAGAATAGATGAATGGCAGTTCAGTTCATTTTAGTTTCGCAACTCCGTCGAGGGGGGGGGGGGGGTAGGTCGACATTAAGTCGCCTAGGAGCGGGTTAAAAAAGTCTTCCGGGGAGTCCACGTGGGGGATAGTGAAATGGATCTTGACGTTTTGAGGCAGCCTTCCCTATTCCTTTTCCTCCTTTATCAGGTAAGAGATGTGGTTTTAACTTAGTTTTCTCAATGAATTCTTCAGCCTTCGATGATAAATCCAAGAGCCACCAGAAATGGATGCAACATCTTTTAATTTTTACATTTCGAAAACTACAAGTTTTCATCTTCAAGCTAAAAATACAAGGTTACTAAAATTAATACATGAAGAAAACATGAAATACGACATTAAATTAATTTAAAAGGTAACAATTATAAAATATCAATAAAATGTATAATAATTATAAGTTAAAAATTTTAAAATACGACTTGGCAATAGTTAAATTAGCTTCAAAACTTAAAAGTAATTAAGATAAATAACTATAATAACAATAAATTTAAAATTTGTTTTCAAAATTTGTAAAATTAATGAATTAAAAACTCTAAGATTAATTGACCTGACAGTGGTTAAATTTGCTTCAAAATTGACTAAAAATAGTTAAGATAATCAACTATAATAACAAGAATAAATTTAAACAAAATTTTAACTACTATATCGTTAGTTATTTTTTTTTCCCTCTCTTTCAAGCGTCACTGTAACCTATAAATATTAGCCCCTTATTAAATCCATTATTTACTCTCTAGGATGGATCGACTTTATTAAGTATCAAAAGCAACCTATTTTTCTGTTAGAAGTTTTATACTAGTAAACTCCGTAAGCTTTGGTACCCGTTACCCGAACGCGACGCGTCAAATTTTCGATTCGGTATTCTAAACTCGAAGGCAAGAACTGAGACTTCTCGCGTAATAGTCGTTTATCAAGAGGACTCTACGCCTTCTCTAACAAGACAAGATTACTCCCTCGGACACCGCCCAGGTCGCTCTTTGAAGCCGAGACTCGTGTACGTCTCATATGTTTGTATACATTACTTAAAACCCCTTTTAATTCTGTAAATATATTATCTTCATAGTAGTAAAGTATATTGTGTACTCCGTTTCTATTACCCCAGAACTTCCAAGATAGATAGTTAAGCATTGTCCAAACTAAACTGCACTCTGAAACTTAATTGCATTGTGATTTGTATTAATAATTTCACCCAGCTACATAGTAGACTAATCCGCTCATAGGCCTCTATCTCTCGGGTTGAGGAATTTGGAAAAGGTTGAGATCAAACACCAACCTACGACACACATCATAAAGTTGAATATAAAGCTTGAGCTTTGACCTGAAGACTCTCATTAATAAGCTGAAAATTTAAACAGCCACCATGGCAAACCTTCTGTAGATGTTCGACCAAGGCTTCGAGGATATAGTTCTGAAGCACATGGAGATACAGTATAGGAGATTTACACCACACAGAACTGCGAACTTCATTCACCACGCAATAAAAATGCGCCCCTGGGTGAAGAGCGACACCCACGAAAGAAGTGATAACAGTGATCTCAGAATTTAAGCAAAAAGCTCTAAACGTCAGGGAAATAACAACCAGGTACCTGAGAGATGATCCATAGCAAAGTAGCATAAGGCTGTTGAATCTTTTCAATGCGGCTTTGGCTGCAGGCTACATCCCAAAACGGCCTGATGCGGTACAAAATTATATACATTCCGAAGCAGGGGAAGCCACCAGATCCCGCGATGAACTAAATTATCCATAGCTGCCTTGACGATAGACAAATGGTTATTACATCATAAGAAAACACCCGGAATCTTTTCGCATTCTAATCGAGATTTCTTTAATATGTGACATGCCGAATATGCTGATTCCTCGAACTCTCAGCGTGCAGTACTACCGATGAAACTATGGCACTCGAATTGCAAGGAAAGTAGGCCTGTAGCACCCAAATTGCAGGATAGGGAGCTCATCGATGAATCCCCCAAAATGGGCGCCCGGTGGATCTATGTATGAAATTCTTAAAATGGGTGCACGCATGAATTAATGAAGTAATATGCCATGTAAAAGATATTGAAGAAATCATAAAGAAAGAGAGAAATAATAAATCAAAATTGTATATTTATTAAGAAAAATGAGTAGAGCAAAGTGGATCGCCAAGAGACTCACGCAGCCACAGAAAAACATACCTACGCTAGGTAACAGCTGCCAGACGGAAAAGTCTTAATGATAGATAACAGAGACAAGTTGAACAAATACAGGGTAATGTATGCCTTGAGCGGTGAAAATTTCCGAAGAACTGTGAAAGGCAAGCGATCTCTCTGATACGGGATAGTCCAAAACATGAAAAAATATGTAAGTTCATTAGTTGTACATAACTCTTGTAGCTTCGCAAAACGAAGGAGCTGACGAACATTCCTGATCTTTGGCTCCGCCCTGCGTCCGGCTGAAGGGAAAAAGGTTACACCCTTTAGAGAAGGGATACATATATACATATATTAAACACACGCAGATGAGAGGAGACTAAGATAGAATCGGAATCAGTTAACTCGTCTGCACGTATGACCTTTTGCCATTCATTAGTTTACCAAATCCTCCTCTCATCCATCCGTCTTGAAGTCAGAAGAAGTAGGCCTTGTTACCGGTTATGACGTGCTCTTCTCCCAAGGAGGTAGACTATGTGACCGAAGACCCATAGAAGGACTGAGAAGAAGAGGACTGGTGAGTTTGTCCACCAAAAATAAAGTCTACCACCTCAATGCTCGTTCAGGTCTCCTTCTTTTACCTTCCCCCCCCCCCCCCCGTAAACCAGTGACCCCTTCGAAGGACAAAGAAGGTAACGAGAAATAAAATGGACGCATAGACATGGCAACAAGCAGGACAAGGAGGGGCGGAGATCGCGAATGCCATTGCCATCAAGCTCCCACAAGATACCTTTACCCCATAAGCGATGACCCTATCGCTCGGAGAAGAAGTGGGATCGAGAGGACAAATGGAGTCGCACTACAAACAATAAACGCTTAGAGAAGGATGTTTCGCCAACCCCAAGCCGTCTCAGCCCAAGAAGAAGTGAGTCTGGCGAACTCCATCACCGTGGACATCGTCGAAGCAACCGTTAGGATAGTAAGAAAATTATAGCATTTCTACACACGAACCTCTGAAGGCAACACTGAAGCAAGATGAAGACGAATTCAAGCCATACATTCGGGTACAGATTTTCTAAAATTTATTAATAGCAAGCGTAGAAAATTGTGTGTTCCAGTGCCAATCAATTTAACTGCCCATATTCAGTACTCTTAAAGAGATAAATAGTAAATGTCCGGTGATGAGAAAAGAAGTGTCAGTTTTGTTAGACCATATGAGATTGTACAAAGTCGGTAATTATTAATGTAAAGTTAACTCTTGTTAAGTGTATATAGTCCGAGTATACATATATTGATTTAATAGTTAGCTCAGTATGCTTAATTCAGTCCAGGTGAGAGTGAGGTAGTGTGGTACGCGCACGCAAGTTTTGTAGCACCCATTGCAAGTCAGAATAGGGTCAGTAGTGAAACCTCACATGTGAGTACCATGTGAAACTTATTTTGCTTGTGACAGATGGGCGAATAATTATACGAATATTCTTAAAGGGGTATAGCGATTTTCATAAATGAGAATAACTCTTTGTGTGAATAATGTATTTGTAGATAATAATGTATAGTTTTCGTCCTTGTAATTAATAAGACAAAACTGCATTGCAGGGATAAAAAGGTTCAGTATGAAGCCTCACAAATGAATGCCATGAGAATTGGATAAAGGCTTGTAATTGGTAAGCAAATACGAATAATCTAAAAAAAAAGAGAAATTTATAGCGGCCTTCATAAATTAGAACAACTCCTTGTGTGAATAATATATATACGTAACATATTTATAAAATTGTCGTAATATTGTAAGGGCCGAGTGGATGGTATAAGTACGTCAGTTTGTTACTTATTTGAATAAACTCCTTGATTACGTTTTTTCTAAGAGTGCTATATTATCTTACGTTATTTAATCTTTGAGGATTTCTAGTCCCAAATGCAGCGTTTCGAGGATTGACTAAAAATACTTCAAAAAATATATCTTTAATTACAACATAAAAAAGTGAAATCTAAAAAAACAAACTATACATCTATGAATAAACGACTTTATGATAGAATTACTAATTTAAACCGCATGAATATAAAGTAATGGTTGACCCAAAGCTCACTTTAATCTTGGACTCTAATTGACACTCAAAAAAATAATTTACTTTCTTTACCTTTAAAACAACCACACGTGAGTCCGGCTGACGACCCACGAACAATGTTTTTTTGCGGTCAGGCTCGCGGGCGTGTTCACAGACATCCAGCTGTTTGGTCTGGCGCGGAGACTGGCTTGAAGCAACAGGTGATTTTGGTACGGGCGACGGATGGCGTTAGGCACGTTGTGTTAGTCAGCTGACATAAACAACGGGACCGTGAAGGTATTCTATTTCCAATCTTCGGGTTAATCTTGGAATGGTTCGCACTGACGAGCGATGAGAAACAAGTGAATCCTATGACTAATAGGGGGTGTTTGAGGGAGTTCACTTTGGAGTATTCCTCAATGTAGAGGACTATCTCTGGTTTTTGTTGTGAACTGAGATAGGGGGTTTCTCTGACGAGAGATGATTGAGCTTGATCCTCAATACAAAAGCTAATTTCCGTGTGACTACCAGAAACTGGCTCATCGTGAGCTTCTTCTCTGTTCCTTCCTTTGATTGCCGGGTACTGCGCCGGACTTCGTCGTGTCGATCACTAACTCGAACTCTTCCTCTTTTTCTCCAGTTATCCGCCTATATACTTCACTGACCCCCTGGGCGTAGGGAAGGGGGGGGGGCCGTGAGGGCTTATGTATTACCTCGCTTTTCTAACGACTCTTCTCCGAGCGTCTTTCACTTGGCCCTAAAGGCGTCTTCTAGCTTTTGGTCGCCGCTCCTCTAATTTCGTTTATGACATGAAATTAGATCGTAGCTCTTAGAGCAAATACTGCCTGTTTAACCAATATTATTCTCGCCGGCCCAGAAATCTGATGATTCGTGCATCTCGTGGTTAGAGAAGGTCTTCTGGTGGTCTGCGAGTCGAGGGGAGAGAGGGGGGGGGAGGGGTACGTAATTAGGTTACGCTGTCAAGTGCCAGGACGTTGTGGTGACCAAACAGGGCCTCTGTTTTTAAAGTGGGATATCGATTTCCATACAAAAATAATAATGTAAAATAATAATGTTATATATGATATTTTTGAAAAGTAATAATGTTTAGTTTTCGTCCATGAAAGTAATAAGAAAATTGCGTTGCAAGGCAGAATAGGCTCCCTGATAAACCTTCACATATGAGTATCAGGGGAACTCTATAAAGCCGTGTAACGGCATCGGATACAACGATAAGCCGGATTTCTTCAAGCAGTATAGGAGACGAGTTACATCCGCTTAAGACCCATTATTCTTCTATTTTTGAATTTGGTCTTGTTCGATTCAATTCATTGACCCCGATCTATGTATGATATTAATATATAGACACATTAGTTTGGACTACTCGATAATACCCAGAATCGTTGAGTATGTATGTATATATATATATATATATATATATATATATATATATATATATATATATATATATATATATATATATATATATCATCGAAGCAATGTAAGAGTGTAACATGATTAATGTAACAAACTGTTAACCCCAAGTCGATGATAATTAGGTATCTGTCTATGTTACTCCATAACTCAAGGGGGGAGTCTTTGTGGCCCTCAAATTGCATGCAAAGTAGGCCTATGCCACCCAAATTAAAGGAGAGGTAGGCCCAGCGAGGAACTCCCACAACTGGGCGTCCGTTGGATCTATGAAATCCTAAAAATTGGTGCACGCATGAATTAATGAAATAATATGCCATGTAATAGGGAGTGAACCATTGAAAATGAGAGAGAAATAATATATCACAATTATATATTTGGCAAGAAATATGAATAGAGCAAAACGGATTGCCAGAGTCTCTCACATGCCCACACACCAACATACGCATGCTAGGAAATGGCTGACGAACTAGAAGGTCTAAATGATAGATAACAGGGACAGCTGGACAAATAAAGGGTAATGTATGCCTTGACCAGTTAAATTTCTGCGCAACTATGAAGCGGAAGCGATCTGTCTAATACGGGATAGGCTTAAAACGTAAAAAAATATCTAAGTTCATTAGTTGCGTTGCATTCAACTCTTGTAGCTCTACCCAACGAAGGAGCTGACGAACATTCCTGTTCTTTGGCTCCGCCCCGCGTCCATGTCAATTGAAAAAGGTCACGCTCCGTTGAGACGGGACACATATATTAAACACACACAGAATTGCGGACGCTAAGAGAGAGAGGGAGAGAGAGAAAGACCGAGATAATCAGTCAAGTCGTCAGTAAGCAGCCTATTGCTATTATTGGCGCCAGTAATCCGTTCCCTCATCTTCGAATCCCACTGCCTTCAGACTCAGCTATGTATATACCATTAACGAAAAACTTACACATAGACGCGTAGAACCCAAACGTTTCTGCTTGCTCCCATTTTGGTAGGCCAAAGCTAGGAATAAAAACCTACTTATCGCCGCTATCTTTTTGAAGTCCTTTTCTACAACCCGTGATTACAGAGGCACGTTCGGGAACCCAACCTAAACGCGTATTCCCTGTGAGAAACTTAGGGAGTGAGAACTATTTCGTTTGAAAGACAAAAGTAGGCCTACTACCTACAAACCCTCGATACCCGTTACGTTACCCTTAGAAGACTCCCTCGCACACATACACCACTACGATAAACGGTTGACTTCGAGAAACGCAATAATATCGAGGTCCTTCAAAATCACTTAGATTGTGAAAGGTGAGACACATTTTGCGAGAATGATGTCAAGGTCAACTAAATCCGATGGTGAACGGATCTCCTGTTTCGAGAAAAAGTGGAAAATAGCGCCCAAACGGACAAACTTTGCGCTATGTGAGTAGATAGACACAGAGTAGAGTCTCTGAGACTTAACGATAGAATCGATCATACCCCTCCAAACGTTAACATCTTATGCTTGATGCTTGCCAAATTATGCATATGTAACCAAATAACTTCCAAAATTTACATTTTAATCATATAAATTGAAGAAAACGTTTGAAGACTCATAGACAAATGTTCTTATTTTAAAACGAGAAGGTTATGATCGTTTTATTAAGAGCCATGATGTTATCTTCAGCGATATTTCTCAACACCGAAAAAAAAGTAATATTCTAAGCGTGCAAAGGGTCAAAATAATGCCATACCATTCATCAAGAGAGATTCACGACTACACTACATATCTACAAACTTGAAAGGTTGCCGTATGGGACAGACTCTATGATACTTACCAGGCTAAAATCTTAGCCGACCTTACGAAACCGTAGAACCATGGAAGTTTCGAAGTCTATCTACTTTCTGCCATATATTTAGCTTCAGTAGTCAGCTAGAGATAAACACGCAAATAGAACAGCAACAAAGTAATAGGAAAAGAAAAAAACACCTATTACACTTATCGCCTTCACCTATACTTAATTTTAACTACTTCTTTCTACCTAACTCTGATACTCCCCTCCAAGAACAGAGGGGGCCCCTAAAATTCTAACTCTGTCTCTTAAATAAATTCTTGTGATGATCATATCCTATTTGCTCTTTGTTGTCATCGCCCGCAATATATGAGACAAGAAACGATAAAACGTTTCTATTTATCATCATCTAGACTAACTTTGGAGACATCGAGGTGGGCACCAAGTACCAGCCACCGAGATGGTTATATCTCCCTATCCACAAAATATTCCCTCATTTCAGTAAGAATCATCATCTCTAGTGACCTCAAGCTAGAAGAAGAATTGCAGAATACGAACGCACAGATATTCGGCAGAAGTCCCTCGATCTTCTGTTGTGAAGATACACAACCGAAAGGATATGACGGGACTTCTAGATATTCCTATATCGAAGGTCAGCCATCAAGCCGGACATAGTGATCAATGATCACCACTTCTTAATCAGGCATATCCTATAACAAGCCAATATATACACAAGGTAATCAAAGAAGCTGCAACACAAATATTTGTACACTCGCCAACAGATAACATTTTTCGTCCGCCATTCTTTTGGCTTCAGTAGGTCATTCTTGGATAATATTCCAGAACTAGACGATGCTCCTTCTGGACATAATTGATGCTGAGCTTAACTCTATCAGAAAATTCATCGAACAAGCTGGCAAGTAGGCTGTCGTGGTATGACCAGGTGTACGCTTTATACGCACTCTGGCCTACTGGCCGACCGAAATTAAGACCCCACCAGGGGATGGCTCTAAGAATGCTTTAAATACACAGTTGCTAGGCCAAGGAATATTCAAACACGGCTACAAAATATACTTTAATAGGACTAAAGATTACATACACAAATAGGGCAAGTTAAATGGCAATGCAATCTAATATTGACGGTTCACGGCTAAGATGACTGACACTATCAATTAAGTTTGAACCAAGGGATAATTAATTAAAAAATGATCTTACAATTATGCAAGTTCTAGAGCAAAGGGTATCCTTGAGGTTCGATGCGGTAAAGGTGGGTGGATCGTGACGAAGCGGGGGTTAAATCCCTTTTACTTTGATGTGCGGCGAGTAGGACCAGGGAGGTATGTTCGACCTTGAACTTGTGGGCGTCTCACGAGACGCTCAATCCAACTTCGGAAAATTGAAGATGGGGGCCTCTTATCCTTAAAAGGCAAACGTAGGATGTTTCGGGGATGGCTTTTCCGATCGTTAAAATTCGAAGACGTGGTGCGAAGGGTTGAAGTGCGCCTAAAAATATCTCCACAAACAACACTGAGTGAGGACTAGCTCTTCGAAATTCAATCAATTCTTCTCTAGCCGAGAATGTAGTCGATTCTCTCTCGAATAACGAAGGCGTTAACGCTAACGTACTGGACGGCGGCTTTAGGCACAATCTGCCTGTGAACTCCGAAGTATCAAATATATACTCAAAAATTATTTAGATTGAGGGAGAGATTCATCGCCAACAGACCTTCTTAATTGCTTTCTGTCGCAATAAAGGCCCATAGCGGGAAGTCACGATGACCTCTTAATGGACTTTCCATTGTTCTAATTTTCGCAGTATATAGGGCAGATAAATGCAGCGCCGTGTACGGGACGTGAGGCCAACTAAAATCGTCTGCTACAATGGCGTTTCGCCCCGCGCGAATTGTTGGGGAAGACGGTCAGCGGCGAACTATGAAAGTCAGGGGGAGGGAGGGAACCAAGGTACCGGAGAAGGTGGGAAGATGAAAAATAATTCCTTTTCTCTCTCCTTATTCTTACATATAGGTGATTCTGTAAACAAGCAAAAATATTTCTCCCAACTTCTAAACCAGAGGAGATATTCTACAGCGACGAGTTGACCTAAGCTTCTAAGAACAAGTTCTAGAATTTATGGATTGATGCAATGAGACAGTCACTCCCTACAGTTCCTCAAGCTTAAAGAGATGGTAAAAGAGCGCCTTAGATGGAAATATGATAAAAATAGATGTACTGGACACAAACATCTTCAATACGCTGCACAGAGAGTCAAGATCAGGCTGACGGGTCATTCCAACATGCCTATGACTCCGGTTTACTTCTTAGATGGCTGGAAGACATCCAAGATGATATTCATTCCCAAATGAGGAAATCCTTCGTAGCAAATAATACAGTACAGGACGATCTCGCTGTTTAAAAAAAAATTGGGAAGGCTTTCAAAAAGTTTCAACAACAAACTAGTCACATAACTAGCAACTTATACTTTAATGCACACTGGTGGTATTAGATATGTTGACGTTTCAGTAGGATTAAAAAGAGTGAATTTGAATTGATGGAAGATATTATAGCTTTCGCTTGCATGCCTATATCGTATTACAACAATATATTTACTAAACATAGAACAACTAAAATTGCTAATTAGTTTTAGACATTCTGGAGAATAACTTACTTTATCTTAGCTGATTGTGAGTGATGGCGGAAACACGGAAAAGTAAATCAGTAAAGCATCAAACATGGGCACTAAAACATCAAACACTAAAGAACGGTGAAAAACTGAAAAGTACAAAATGGTACTTTTTTGGATTAAAAAAAAACGACTATAAAGAATCGATGTAAGATGGAGGAAAGAACTCTTAACTGAAACCAGAGATCTTGTATCATAGTGACTCGGGAGAAGAGACACCTTGACTCATATTGACTCGGAAAAAGATCTTTCAGCACTACTCTCCTCCCCCATCTCTTTTTCGAATTTTTTTTTTATTTCGAGGGGTTATGAGGGGCTTCAGAATGCTTGAAAATGATTAAGGGGAGACAAGGAGGGCCAGGGGATGCGAGGAATTATATATATATATATATATATATATATATATATATATATATGAATATGTACCACGGAAGGAAACTGAATAAAAGGCAGATTGGAGTTAGTACTTTCGTCTATTCGACATTTTCAAACTCTATGGTAGGAAAAATAAGACACCCAGTCAATTCACCGTAGAAAAGGAAGTAAATAAGAGCCTTCCATTTTTGGATGTCCTAATAATTAGAGAACCACATAGATTTAAATTTACTGTTTATAGGAAACCGACAAATAATTAATCTTATGTTCATTTTTATTCAAGTCCTGCCAAAAATATCAAATCTGCTGTTTTTTCCTCCATGTATCTTAGGGCTCTTCGAATATGTAGTCCCGACTATATGGATAAAGAATACACAAAAATTAAAGATATTGCTACCAATTTATGCTACCCAAAGTACTGTCTAGAAAAATGTGTGAATTTAGCCCCCAAAACTTTTTATAATTGCAAATTAGAGACAATAGAACCTCGTAAAAACCTACTAATTTTACCCTATGATGATAATTTTATGTCTGTAGTGCCCATTCTAAAACAACTTTACATTAAAAGATCTCTTAATAAAGCATAGCCCCACTAATGATAATAATGTAATTTACCAAATTCCATGTTTAGATTGTGATTTATTCTATATAGGCCAAACTTCCAAAAATGTTTCCATAAGGACCCAGTAACACAAAAATGCAGTAATTAAGGGATATCTGAATAATGCCTTGGCTGTCCACAATTCCAAGATGGGACACGAAATTAACTGGTCAAAAACTGATACTATAATCCATAGTAATGATTTTATTTAGATAAGTCGGATTTTTCTAAAATCCAACTCATCTGATAGCATTAAAATGTTGACCTCATAGCGAAAAGTGCGTAGTATAAATACTGTGTGTCTTATTTTTGTTACCATTGAGTTTGAAAATATCGAATAGACGAAAGTACTAACTCCAATCTGCTTTTTATTCAGTTTCCTTACGTGGTACATATTCTTATTTATAATTACACCCACTAACTTTCGTGATATTTCCCATATATATATATATATATATATATATATATATATATATATATATATATATATATATATATATATATATATATAATAAACGGAGAAGCTAAGAGTAAATTTTTAATCACCCAAAGGAAAATTTTGAAGTAAAAACAATTTAAAACTAATTGGGAAAAAGTCGTAAATATGACGTTAAGAAGCCAAATCCAAAAAAGAACTGGAGATCAACCCCGAAGCCCATGAATTGGGGCAAATGAGATTTTCAATAAAATCAACAGTTCCAAATAACGGTTATTGATTAATAATTTTAATATTTACTGCCATTAATGGGTAAATATTTCATAGAAGATCCTTCCTTACACTGTTAATCAGTAGCAACTTTAATCCAAGAACGCACATTAACTTAAAAAGGTTTCCGTTTAACGAACTAGAAAAAATGAGAAGCGAAAAGTATTTATTTCCTATACCATTTTTGATAGAAAGAAAGGCTAGGAGAGAAAAGAATAAACAAGACCGTCTTTCTGCTTTCTGCGGGACATTTGATCTTCACTATCAATTCAACTCTCTTTTCAGCCTTATAATTGTTGTGTTATTCTCATGGTTTTCTTCATTTATTATTTCTAGATTCAATAAATCAACTTTTCTTTATCTCATCCAAAAAGATATGCCTCAGAGTAATTATATATCTGTAACAACTTATTTTAGTGTCTGTTAATCATTAACTTGTGAGTCAGGAGATGATGATGTTTACAACGTTCATTTTTGGTAACCAAACGATCCTTAGGTTAAAATAACGTTAACAATTAAGTTTAGGTACAAAGTTCTTTTAGATTCGAAAATTTAGATCTACTTTGTACTGAGTAGGGAGCTCAAATCTCAAGCAAGTCAAAACCAAGTATGTAATGGATTTCTCGTTTCGGCTTCTGATAGGATAAATAAACAGTTTTTTTTAATACAGTTTGATATGTATTACTGAAACAAATTTGTACATAAAATACGATACAAATATATTTACAGTTTTTACAGAAAATAAAGACGCCAGGATATCTGGATCTTGCAGGACATTTAACACGATTCAAACAATGAAAATGTTTGCAATAGGAAACATGAAATAGGTGAAAGATAAAAGTTGGATTAGTGATAAGTAATGCAAAAAAAAAGAGCTTATTTTAACCCAACACGCTCCTGAGTTGCTGTTGGTAGGCCTGACCGAAGCTGGCGTGCGCAGCTTGCACTGCAGCGGTGGCAGGAACCTGGGAGACAGATCCTGGTAGACCAGCTGGTACAGTGGCTGCCATGGGTCCAGTCCATCTTTGTTGATGACCAGTAGAAGGCTGGTAGTGACCAGAATGGTGAGATGGTTGAAAATGATGAGGGCTGGAAGAATGGGTGGATCGCGCAGCACTGCTGTAGGCCTTGTTAAAGTTAGCGATGGCAGCTTCAACTTCTGGGGTGTTTCGAACTTGTGCTTCGGATCCGGGAAGTCCAGCTGGGACCTTGGAAGCAAGAGGGCCAGTCCATTTAGGGGTATACTGGTGATGGGTTTGTGGGGCACTGAATCGATGGGGGGCAGCGTGGTGGTAGTTTGATTGTCCGCCGTTGTAGATGTTATTATTGGGGGCAGCTGCGGCGGCCTGGGCAGCTTTGGTGTACAGTTGGAGGAAGCGCTGTCTTTCTG
Organism: Ceratothoa steindachneri; assembly: GCA_963969495.1. Taxonomy (NCBI): domain Eukaryota; kingdom Metazoa; phylum Arthropoda; class Malacostraca; order Isopoda; family Cymothoidae; genus Ceratothoa; species Ceratothoa steindachneri. The sequence continues at coordinate 160,357,158 of OZ018330.1, read as the reverse complement.
CCTGCACCTCGGGAGTGTCCTGAATGAAAGGGAAGGGAAGGGCCGCGCATGCGCCGAGGAGAGCCAAAAAGACCTGCAAAGAATTTATAAACAATTAGGAAGGGGTTTGTTTTGATTCTTGCGTAGTTATCAATCAAGCTCCATTTTGAATTGATCTCTTAAGGTGATTTTACATTACCCTAATCTCAGCAATGATAGGTATATGAGTTAGTGCTATTTGAGGTCTATTTCTAATGTATTTTTTGTCAACTCTTATATTACTTCCTACAAATTGCATAATTTAAAATAAGAATTCATCGGATTCCTGAACAAAAATTCCCATAAACAAGGAGTGGATTAATTTCCACAGTATACCCAAATCCTCCAAACTCTTCTTAGCTATCTTGATTGTGCACTTTTCCCTCAATTTTCCGCCAAAACGCGGATTATGAAGTCACTTTCATCATGTTTACACCCATTTTTAATACCATCTCTTCTCTTTCCTCTAAGGACTTTCAAGTGATGAGATTCCTGATGACATCTGAATTCAGATAAATTAGCAGCAATAGCACAAACATAACGAACGAGGAAAGGCAATGACAGAGGCCGATGACTTAAACGAACTGGTTGCGAGGTGAATTTCCGGACAATATTATGGTGATAATTTATAAATATACATCACTGAAAGTGAGAAAATAGGAAGAAAAAGAGAAAGAAGGAGGGAGAGAGAGAGATAATAAGGTAGAAAGTGAGAGATAGAATGAGAGAAATTAGATGTTCCGTTACAAAACTCCTACTTACTAGTGACTTCATTGTTTTCTTGCTTGCTTGTCCCACACCAGAGTTGAACTGCATCGAGAGCACAGCCGGGACCCATTTTATAGGTCGAGACGGCAGCAAGATCGCTTTTGGGGGGAAACGAGCAGTAAGCAGCGAGTTCAGGATTTCGAAGGTCACCCTGTAACCAAAAAGTGGATTATCATGTATGTGTACCAATCTTCTCATCCCTCCATCGCCACGTCCCCTTTTCTATCTCTCTTTCATGCTATACTTTCTGTCTGAAAACAGAATACGAGTTCTTGTTGTCACTATCCTTTGCTCTTGAATCATCAGGACCCTTATCACTCCCCCCTTCTACCTCCTCCTTTGTTCAAAGGTTAGCCTCGAAGGGAAATTATCCTTGAGGAGTGACATCGAGTTCTCTTTAGGACACCTGAAGGAATTTTGCCTGAGATTGAGAAAAACGGTAAACGTTTGCGTGCCAGGTGTTTGTGTATTATTATGGCACTGCTCATTAGTGCCACACAAATGACATTGTGTTTTGTGTTGTTTTGCTTCTTGTACATTACCACTTGTCACTTTTCTCAAGTATAGGGTGCTTGCGATAAATACTGTTGGCTATCTTTTAAGCACAAGGGCTAATTTGGTTAATGTTTCTTATTTTATTTAGCTTTTCACTTGTCCCGTTTTATATCATTATTTTTCTCTGTTCTTGGTTCTCAGTCTATCTCTATTATCCCTGTTTATCTCTATTATATCCCATTATATTCTTATAATCCCTGTCTATCCTTCTCGAACAAAAAACCTTTCACTTGTTAAATATTTTATATCAGATTTCAATCTATTCGTTTGGCTTTTTAGCAGGAACTGTATTATAGAACGTCTTTTTTGCAGAGGAAAGACAGTTTAGAAGAAAGGGATAAGGGTAACACAGTTTATGGCCTTTCACCTGTTCTCTCTAACTTATATATGGAATTCTTTGAAACAAGACTCCTCCTTACTATCCTTGACTTTCCTATTGTTGGGTACAGGTACGAGTATATTGATGATGTCATTTGCCTGTGGCCTAATTCTAAAGATGTTAATAGCTTTCTTACCAAACTTAATTCACTCGCCCCTTCCATTATATTTACCCATGAGGTTGAAAATAATAGAACCCTTCCCTTTCTCGATCTTTTTATTCATAGAACACCGACTGGTTTTAAATCCTCTATCTATGGCAAACCTACTAATTCAAACTTGTATATTCATTTTTACTCTTCGCATAGTCCCAAAGTCGAACGTTCCGTTTTTTCTCTATGTTTTTAAGGGCTTTACGAGTTGTTAGTCCTGAATCTATGGATTCTGAATTCTCTAATATCTTTAAAATTGGCCATAAATTATGTTACCCTTTCTTCTAAACTGTCTTTCCTCTGCAAAAAAGACGTTCTATAATACAGCTCCTGCTATCCCTTTTAATGTTAAAAACATTTTGGTTTGACCCTTCTCTGTTTGCTTCATTGACCTTCCCCGACTTTTAAAAAACTTTAGCATTTCAGTTGCTTCCAAATACGAGTCAACTATAAAAAACCTTTAGTTCACAATAATTTTAATAATATTAGGGAAGTCTATTCGGTAGAATATTTTGTTTGTCCAAGTAAATATTTTGGACAGACAGGAAAGAAATTATCTGTCGGTATTAATCAACATAAATACAATGTTAGGAGAGGGGTAAATAATAGTGCGTTTTTTGTGCCTATGTCCGAAAATATCAACTTAATTAATTGGAATCCAGCAAAATTTATTTTTCGCTCAAATGACTCAATTAAAAGAAACCTTTTTGAATGTTCATTTATAAGCCAATTTAATAACTTTAACATTTTCCCTGGCCTTTTGAAAATTGATGCTGATATGAAAAGTTCATTCTTAAAGAAATTAGCTTTGACTTATGTTCTTAATTTTTTTTTTGCAATTTGCATTTTTCTGGCAACCTGATTTGTCAATTTAAATATTGCATTGATTTTGTATTAACAGTATTTTATTTCTCTTCCACTTTCCTTGTCCCTCTCCCCTTCGTTTTAATTTACTTCTCATGTCTCTCTTAATCTCCCTCTTTAGACTATCACTTTATCCGTTAATCGTTTTAACCCTTTTGGCTCTGTTCTTGACTCTTTCTTGCCTCTTGGTTTGACCTTGCTACCTGTTATAGCTAAATATTAATGTGAATTTACCCATTCCTCTCCTACTTCCTCATCGCTGATTTCTTGTCTTAGAGGCGGTCCTTTTATATACCCTTATTATATTATTTTCTCTTGTATTTATCCTTTAGAATGAACTGAATAAAGTTTGAAATAACTTGGAAGCACTTTTTCATTTTTCCTGCGGGAAATTGCATTAATTTCGAACCTCACGTGCTACTTTGTGATTTATATATATATATATATATATATATATATATATATATATATGTGTGTGTGTGTGTGAATACTGTTTTGTTTTATTTTTAAGGTCCCTCCTGATGAATATCTTCATTTACATCCAACCAGCAACATGGCAAAACCTTCTGCTCGTGAGCATCAAATAAAGGAGTCCTTAATTGTTTAGGGGTTTTTTGGCAATCACGCTATTGTTTTGGTGGCTTAAATTTGCAGTAAAGAACGCAATTTCAAACACCAGAATATTTCAACTGTTTGCAAGAAATTTAGAACAACTTCCAAAAATTGGGATACTTTGTGGCACTCATAGCATCGGCACTGCCCAACAGCCGCCAAAGGGAGGTGGATCATGAGCCTCATCTCAGTACCCACCATCCCTTTTGCTTCTGAAGTAGGAGGAATAATTACTCCGTCGCCCAAAGTCGCACCTCAAGCATGCTTCAAACTCGGTGACAGCTTCCCTTCTAAACGGAATAAGGAGAAAGCAACTCAGAGTAATACAGGGTGCCCTTTGGTGAGAGTCATCCAACTTAGTTCAAGGGTACTTACTAAAGCGTGGAAACTAGGATAAATGAGTACAGTTAGGATCTTTGCAAGTGGTAATTCAGTAACGCACTCACGGAGCACCTGCAAGATGCAGACTATCGCATAAACAGGTGAGGGCGAATAATGTTTATTTGTAAATAAAGCAAGTAGAAGGAAGAAAATGCAATTTAAGGTGACACACAACCACGTCAGAATGTCACAAAACAAAATCCAATTTCTTCAACATAATTTGTAATTTGGCCCAGCGATTAGTATTCTGCTAGTTCCCATGCAAATTGCCTAAATCCGGAATTAACGCTTTAGGATAATTTAGATTTGGAAGTTTATGTCTACTCAGAAAGGTATTTAAGCAACCTGCTTGACTTTTTTCTATGGTGACCTACGGAAAGATCTCGAACTTTTGTTTGGCAGGTGCGCAGCATAGCACGATAGGGTTGACTTTTCGAGCTCCAAAGCCAGACATCACGCCTATTGACCCCATCTCACCCTTCTATCACAACATCCAACCAGGATACATCACACCTAGTGACCACATTCTCCTGGTTTTTCCCCTTTCCGCCGCTCCGATACCCAACCCCTCGTCGCTATGGAAGTACTTTGTGGCTGCTGACTGGGTATCCTACAAAAGGTCATTGCGGGAGAATATCTTCGAAATGAAGGGTGGTACACAAAAAGAAGTGATGATGAGCTGACCTCTCTTACAGACAAAAATACTACCGCAGAGAAGAGAGGAGTTCCACTGCCCGGGGTTAAAATTTTGATCACGACCTGATAAAAGAAAGAGGCTCATCTTAAAACACCGTTTTCAAAGAATTAGTGCTGAAATACGCGACGCCTGCTAACCAAGCCCTTTTATTTCGGCAGGTATAGGACCTGAGATGGCAGGTGAACTCTACGCTGTCGAATATAATCAAATCGGAATTTGATAGGATAATCCACATTGTCAGAGAGAGAGAGAGAGAGAGAGAGAGAGAGAGAGAAAAAAAAAAAGACGCGAGCGGTCGTCTCTTTCATGGAGAGAGGGAGAAGACAGACCTGGTCAACCCTTTTTAATCCACGCTAGCGAGGCGCAAAATCGCGAAGGACGTGGCGGGCTGGAGGTCCAACTTCGCGGAAGCTTAAAATGTGCTTAAGAGCACGAAGCGGCCCTCTGTGGATTATACTGCGATGGTGAGAATCGGGAAAAGTCCACCTCGCCCGGCAAAGCGTCTGTAAACTGAAACCCTCCCCCTTCAGGCGCGGGGAAAAGCCCATCCGTCTCATCCCTATAAAACGTCCCACGCCAGACTTGGACGGCGGTAACCGCCAGTAACCACCGGTAGCCGCCTGTGTCCCGAGTATTCTCGAGTATCTGCCATCTTCCCGTCCCCTTTAATTCCGCGCGAACCCTCGCAGAACCCGTCTCCTATGTTTGTATACCTTACTTAAAACCCCTTTTAACTCTGTAAATATATTATTTTCATAGTGGCAAACTTTTTTTTTTACTCCGTTCCTATTAGCCCAGAACCTTCCAAGATAGCTAAGCATTGGCCAACCTAAAGTGCACTCTAATTTGTATTTATAATTTCCCCTACGCTCATAGCGGACTACTCCGTTCATAAGCCTCTCTCTCTCTTAGGCTGAGGAATTTGGAAAAGGATGAGATCTAACATCAACCTACGACACACATCATAAAGTTGAAGATAACGCTTGAAAATTTAAATAGCGACCATAGCAAACTCTCTGTAGATGTTCGACTGAAGCTTTGTGGATATATTTCTAGAGTACAGAACTGCGAACTTCACCATGCAATAAAAATGCGCCCCTGGGTGAAGAGCGACACCCACGCAAGAATTGATAAGGGTGATCTCAGAAATGAGGCAAAAAACTCAAAACGTCAGCGAAATAACAACCATGTACTTGAAAGATGCTGCACAGAGAAATAGCATAAAGCTGTTGAATCTTTTCAGTGCGGCATTGGTTGCAGGCTACATCCCAAATTACCTTATTCCGTCCAAAATAATCCTCATTCCGAAGCAGAGGAAGCCACCAGATCACTGGCCTACCGACTTCTCCTCTCGCCCATCAGTCGTGAAGTCCAGCCTGAACATTAAGTAGGCATGGACAAGTAGACCTTGTTACCGGATATGGAATGCTCTTCTTCCAAGGAGGTGGACTCTGTGACCGGTGACCCCTCAAAGGACTGAGAAAAAGAGGCCTGGTGAGTTTGTCCACCAAAAATAAAGTCTACCACCTCAATCCTCGTTCAGGTCGCCTTCTTTTGCCTAAACGACCCCGTAAATCAGTGACCCCTTCGACCGGACAGTGAAGGTTACGAAAAAGAAAATGGACGCATATACCCTTCAACAAGCAGGACAAGGAGGGTCGGAGATCGTTAACGCCATTACCATGAAGCCACCACAAGATACCTTTACCCCATGAATGATGACCCTATCGCTCGAACAAGACGTGGGATCGAGAGGACCAATGGAGTTGCATTACAAACAAGTGCTTAGAGAAGAAAGTTTCTCTAACTCCGAGCCTACTCTGCCCAAGAAGAAGTAGGCCTGGCGAACTCCATCCCTGTCAACATCGTCGAAGCGACCGTTAGGCAACACTGAATCAAGATGAAGACGAATTCAATCCATACATTCGGGTACATTTTTTTAAAAAATTATTAATAACAAGCGTAGAAAGTGTTGTGTTCCAGTGCCAATCAATTTAACTGCCCATATTCAGTACTTTTAAAGAGATAAATAGTAAATGTCCGGTGATGAGAAAAGAAGTGTCAGTTTTGCTAGACCATATGAGATTGTACAAAGTCGGTAATTATTAATGTAAAGTTAACTCTTGTTAAGTGTATATAGTCCGGGTATACATATATTCAATTAATAGTTAGCTCAGTATGCTTAATTCAGTCCAGTTGAAAGTAAGGTAGTGTGGTACGCACACGTAAGTTTTGTAGCGCCCATTGCAAGTCAGAATAGGGTCAATAATGGAACCTCACATATGAGTACCATGTGAAACCTATTTTGCTTGTGACAGATAGGCGGTATAGCGATTTTCATAAATGAGAATAACTCTTTGTGTGAATAATGTATTTGTAGATAATAATGTATAGTTTTCGTCCTTGTAATTAATAAGACAAAACTACATTGCAGGGATAAAAAGGTTAAGTATGAAGCCTCACAAATGAGTGTCATGAGAATTGGATAAAGGCTTGAAAATTGGTAAGCGAATATGAATAATCTAAAAAATAGTGAGAAATATATAGCAGGGTTCATAAATAAGAATAACTCCTTGTGTGAATAATATTATACGTAACATATTTATAAATTAATGATGTAAAATAATAAAGTTATATATGATATTTTTGTAAAATAATAATATTTAGTTTCTGACCATGAAAGTAATAAGAAAAGTGCGTTGCAATGTAGAATAGGCTTCATGATTAACCCTCACATAAGAGTATTATGGAAACTCTATAAAGCCTTGTAACGGCACCGGATACAACGACAAGCCGGATTTCTTCAAGCACTATGGGAGACGAGTTACATCTGCTTAAGACCCATCATTCTTCTATCTTTGAATTCAGTGTTGGTCGATTCATTGACCAGATCTATGTATGATATTAATGTATAGAGACATGGGTTCAGACGCCTCGATATTTGGTATATATATATATATATATATATATATATATATATATATATATATATATATATATATATATATATATATATATATATATATATATATATATATATATATATATATATATATATATATATATATATATATATATATATATATATATATATATATATATATATATATATATATATATATATATATTATTTATTTTTTTTTCATCGAAGCAATGTAAGAGTGCTGCATGATTAATGTAACAAACTGTTAACCCCAAGTCGATACTAATTAGGTCTCTGTCTATGTTACTCCATAACTCGAGGGGGGGCCTTTGTGGCACTCGAATTGCAAGAAAAGTAGGCCTATGGCACCCAAATTAAAGAATAGGTAGGCCGGGAAAGGAAACCCCACAACTGAGCGTCCGTTGGATCTATGAAATCCTGAAAATGGGTGCACGCATGAATTAATGAAATAATATGCCATGCAATAGATAGTGAACCAATGAAAATGAGCGAGAAATAATATATCACAATTGTATATTTATTAAGAAATCTAAATAGAGAAAAGCGAATCACCAGAGTCTCTCACGAGCCCACACACAGACGTGAATGTATCAATGATAGATAACAGGGACAAGCTGAACAATTACAGGTTAAGGTATGCCTTGATCGGTTAAAATTTCAAAGCAACTATGAAAGGCACCGATCTCTCTGATACGGGATAGGCCCAAAACGTGAAAAAATATGTAAGTTCATTAGTTGCACATAACTCTTGTAGCTGCACCAAACGAAGGGGCTGACAAGCATTTCTGATCTTTGGTTCTGTCCCACGACCAGGTCAAGTGAAAAAGGTCACACGGATGATAGGAGACTAAGAGAAAGGGGGAGAGAGAGAGAATAAGTCAAGTCGTCAGTAAGCAGCCTATTGCTATTATTGGCGCCACTAATACTTTCCATCATCCTTGAATCCCACCGCCTTCAGACTCAGCTATGCATATATCCTTAACGAAAAACTTACACATAGACGCGTAGAACTCGAACCTTTCTGCTTGCTCCCATTTTGGTAGGCCAAAGCTAGGAATAAACACCTACTTATCGCCACCTTCTTTTCCAAGTCCTTTTCTCTAACCCGTGATTACAGAGGCACGTTCGGGAACCCAACCTAAACGCGTATTCCCTGTAAGAAACTTAGGGAGTGAGAACTATTTCAATTGAAAGATAAAAGTAGGCTTACTACCTACAAGTCCTCGATACCCGTTACATTACCCTCAGCTAGACTCGATTGCACACACGATAAACGGTTGACTTCGAGAAACGCAATAACATCGAGGTCCTTCAAAATCATTTAGATTGTGAAAGATGAGACCAATTTTGTGAGAATGATGTCGAGGTCAACTAAATCCGATGGTGAACCGATCTCCTGTTTCGAGAAAAAGTGGAAAATAGCGCCCTAACGGACAAACTTTGCGCTATGTGAGTAGATAGACACAGAGTAGAGTCTCTGAGACTTAACGATAGAATCGATCATACCCCTCCAAACGTCAACATCTTATGCTTGATGCTTGCCAAATTATGCATATGTAACCAAATAACTTCCAAAATTTACATTTTAATCCTATAAATTGAAGAAAACGTTTGAAGACTCCTAGACCTATGTTCTTATTTTAAAACAAGAAGGTTATGATCGTTTTATTAAGAGACATGATATTATCTTCAGCGATATTTCTCAACACCGAAAAGAAAAGTAATATTCTAAGCATGCAAAGGGTCAAAATTATGCTATACCATTCATCAAGATAGATTCACGACCCCCACCGGGCGTCGTATCAGTCAATACCTATCTATTATAGACTTGAAAGGTCGGCCTATGGGACAGGTTCTAGGAAACTTATCATCCTGAAATGTTAACTGACCTTACGAGACTGCAGAACCATGGAAGTTTCAAAGTCGATCTACTTTCTCATATATATTTACCTTCAGTAGTCAGCTAGAGATAACCACGCAAATAGAGGAGCAACAAAGTAATAGGAAAAGGAAAGATCACCAATTACACTTATCGCCTTCACCTATACCTAATTTTAACTACTTCTTTCTACCTAACTCTGCTACTCCCCTCCAAGAACAGACGGGGACCCTAAAATTCTACTCCTATCTCTTAAATAAATTCTTGTGATGATCATATCCTGTTTGCTCTTTGTTGTCATCGCCCGCAATATATGAGACAAAAAACGATAAAACGTTTCTATTTATCATCATCTAGACTTACTTTGGAGACATCGAGGTGGGCAACGAGTACCAATCACCGAGATGGGTGTATCTCCCTATCCAAAAATTGCTCCTTCTGTTCAGTAAGAATCATCTTCTCTGGTGACCTCGAGCTAGAAGAAGAATTGTGGAATACGAACGCACAGATATTCGGCAGAAGTAACTCGACCTTCTGTTGCGAAGATACGCAACCGTAATGATATTACGGGACTTCTAGATATTCCTGTATCGAGGGTCAGCCAGCGAGCTAGACATAGTGCTCAATGATCCAAATTTACCCCTACACCACTTCGTTAATCAGGCATATCCTATAACAATTGAATATAATATACACATGGTAATCAAAGAAGCTTCAACACAAATATCGATACACTCACCGAAGAGAAAACATTTTTCGTCTGCCATTATTTTGGCTTCAGTAGGTCATTCCCGGATAGTATCCCAGAACTAGATGATGCTACGCTGGGCAGAAAATGTATCGAACAAACTGGCAAGTAGGCGATTCCTGTAAACGAGCAAAGATTTTCCTCCCAACTCCTTAACCAGAGAAGAGGATCATTCTACAGCGACGAGTTGAGCTTGTTTACGAAAGAATCAAGATGGACTTTCGTAAGGTCCAAAAACTCAGGCAACAAGTGAATTCCAAGCTGTGGCAAGAGATTTACGAGAAATGGTACCTAACAATCCAGTCTTAAACTCAAACGGAACGCCAAAGCTTTCCGTAAGACCATCAAAAATTTAATGAACCAGATAGTAGTGAAGGTTAAATCAGGTATTGTGTACAAGCAGACATACGCAACTCTCTACAGGAAAAAAAATGGCAGAAATATTAAGAGAAGTCAGTAGATGTCTTTAAATTCTCAAAAAGAAGAAGGGAATACGACCTAGGCTTCTAGGACCAAGTTCTAGAATCTATGGATTGCAGCAATGAGAAAGTCACTCCATACAGTTCCTCAAGCTTTAAGAGATGGTAAAAGAGCGCCTTAAATGGAAATACGATAAAAAATAGATGTACTGGACACTGGCATCTTCAATAGGCTGCACAGAGAGTCAAGATCAGGCTGACGAGTCATTCCAACATGCCTATGACTCCGGTTTACTTCTTAGATGGCTGGAAGACATCCAAGACGATAGTCATTCCCAAATGAGGAAATCCTTCGTAGCAAATAATACAGTACAGGACGATCTCGCTGTTTAAGAAAATTGGGAAGGCTTTCAAAAAGTTTCAACAACAGACTGGTCACGTAACTAGCAACTTATACTTTAATGCACACTGGTGGTATTAGATATGTTGACGTTTCAGTAGGATTAAAAAGAGTGAATTTGAATTGATGGAAGATATTATAGCTTTCGCTTGCATGCCTATATCGTATTACAACAATATATTTACTAAACATAGAACAACTAAAATTGCTAATTAGTTTTAGACATTCTGGAGAATAACTTACTTTATCTTAGCTGATTGTGAGTGATGGCGGAAACACTGAAAAGTAAATCAGTAAAGCACCAAACATGGGCACTAAAACATCAAACACTAAAGAACGGTGAAAAACTGAAAGGTACAAAATGGTACTTGTTTGGATTAAAAAAAAAACGACTATAAAGAATCGATGTAAGATGGAGGAAAGAACTCTTAACTGAAACCAGAGATCTTGTGTCATAGTGACTCGGGAGAAGAGACACCTTGACTCATATTGACTGGGGGTAACAGACACCTTGAGTCATATTGACTCGAAAAAAATCTTTCAGCACTACTCTCCTCCCCCATCTCTTTTTCGATTTTTTTTTATTTCGAGTGGTTATGAGGGGCTTCAGAATGCTTGAAAATGATTAAGGGGAGACAAGGAGGGCCAGAGGATTCGATGAATTATATATATATATATATATATATATATATATATATATATATATATAACATAACATAACATAAAAACATAATTACACGGATGACAAAAGCCACAAGGGCCTATCAAAGATCATCCGCCTCCGTCAAAACCCACCCACAAAAAGCACCATCACCAGGGGAAGACAAAATCAAAGTTCCCCACAATATAATATAACAGATGACAAAAGCCACAAGGGCTCATCATATATATATATATATATATATATATATATATATATATATATATATATATATATATATATATATATATATATATATATATATATGAATATGTACCACGGAAGGAAACTGAATAAATTGGAGTTAGTACTTTTGTCTCTTCGACATTTTCAAACTCAATGGTAAGAAAAATAAGACACCCTGTAAATTCACCTTAGAAAAGGAAGTAAATAAGAGCCTTCCATTTTTGGGTGTCCTAATAATTAGAGAACCACATAGATTTAAATTAACTGTTTATAGGAAACCGACAAATAATTTATCTTATGTTCATTTTTATTCAAGTCATGCCAAAAATATCAAATCTGCTGTTTTTTCCTCCATGTATCTTAGGGCTCTTCGAATATGTAGTCCCGACTATATGGATAAAGAATACACAAAAATTAAAGATATTGCTACCAATTTATGCTACCCAAAGTACTGTCTAGAAAAATGTGTGAATTTAGCCCCCAAAACTTTTTATAATTGCAAATTAGAGACAATAGAACCTCGTAAAAACCTACTAATTTTACCCTATGATGATAATTTTATGTCTGTAGTGCCCATTCTAAAACAACTTTAAATTAAAAGATCTCTTAATAAAGCATAGCCCCAATGATGATAATAATGTAATTTACTGAATTCCATGTTTAGATTGTAATTTATTCTATGTAGGCCAAACTTCCAAAAATGTTTCCATAAGGACCCAATAACACAAAAATGCAGTAATTAAGGGATATCTGAATAATGCCTTAGCTGTCCACAATTCCAAGATGGGACACGGAATTAACTGGTCAAAAACTGATACTATAATCCATAGTAATGATTTTATGATTTTATTTAGATAAGTCGGATTTTTCTAAAATCCGACTTATCCGATAGCATTAAAATGTTGACCTCATCCCAGGGAAACGCGCTTTGTATAAATACTGGGTGTCTTATTTTTGTTGCCATTGAGTTTGAAAATGTCGAATAGACGAAAGTACTAACTCCAATCTGCTTTTTATTCAGTTTCCTTCCGTGGTACATATTCTTATTTATAATTACACCCACTAACTTTCGTGATATTTCCCATATATATATATATATATATATATATATATATATATATATATATATATAATAAACGGAGAAGCTAAGAGTAAATTCTTAATCACCCAAAGGAAAATATTGAAGTAAAAACAATTTAAAACTAATTGGGAAAAAGTCGTAAATATGACGTCTAGAAGCCAAATCCAAGAAAGAACCGGAGATCAACCCTGAAGCCCATGAATGGGGGCAAATGAGATTTTCAATAAAATCAACAGTTCCAAATAAAGGTTATTGATTAATAATTTTAATATTTACTGCCATTAATGGGTAAATATTTCATAGAAGATCCTTCCTTACACTGTTAATCAGTAGCAACTTTAGTCCAAGAACGCACATTAACTTAAAAAGGTTTCCGTTTAACGAACTAGAAAAAATGAGAAGCGAAAAGTATTTATTTCCCATACCATTTTTGATAGAAAGAAAGGCTAGGAGAGAAAAGAATAAACAAGACCGTCTTTCTGCTTTCTGCGGGACATTTGATCTTCACTATCAATTCAACTCTCTTTTCAGCCTTATAATTGTTGTGTTATTCTCATGGTTTTCTTCATTTATTATTTCTAAATTCAATAAATCAACTTTTCTTTATCTCATTCTAAAAGATATGCCTCAGAGTAATTATATATCTGTAAAAGCTTATTTTAGTGTCTGTTAATCATTAACTTGTGAGTCAGGAGATGATGATGTTTACAACGTTCATTTTTGGTAACCAAACGATCCTTAGGTTAAAACAACGTTCACAATTAAGTTTAGGTACAAACCTCTTTTAAATTCGAAAACTTAGATCTACTTTGTACTGAGTAGGGAGCTCAAATCTCAAGCAGGTCAGAACCAAGTATGTAATGGATTTCTCGTTTCGGCTTTTGATAGGATAAATAAACAGTTTTTTAATACAGTTTGATATGTATTACTGAAACAAATTTGTACATAAAATACGATACAAATATATTTACAGTTTTTACAGAAAATAAAGACGCCAGGATATCTGGATCTTGCAGGACATTTAACACGATTCGAACAATGAAAATGTTTGCAATAGGAAACATGAAATAGGTAAAAGAGAAAAGTTGGATTAGTGAGAAGAAATGCAAAAAAAAAAAGCTTATTTTAACCCAACACGCTCCTGAGTTGCTGTTGGTAGGCCTGGCCGAAGCTGGCGTGCGCAGCTTGCACTGCAGCGGTGGCAGGAACCTGGGAGACAGATCCTGGTAGACCAGCTGGTACAGTGGCTGCCATGGGTCCAGTCCATCTTTGTTGATGACCAGTAGAAGGCTGGTAGTGACCAGTAGAAGGCTGGTAGTGACCAGTATGGTGAGATGGTTGAAAATGATGAGGGCTGGAAGAATGGGTGGATCGCGCAGCACTGCTGTAGGCCTTGTTAAAGTTAGCGATGGCAGCTTCAACTTCTGGGGTGTTTCGAACTTGTGCTTCGGATCCGGGAAGTCCAGCTGGGACCTTGGAAGCAAGAGGGCCAGTCCATTTAGGGGTGTACTGGTGATGGGTTTGTGGGGCGCTGAATCGATGGGGGGCAGCGTGGTGGTAGTTTGGTTGTCCGCTGCTGTAGATGTTATTATCGGGAGCAGCTGCGGCGGCCTGGGCAGCTTTGGTGTACAGTTGGAGGAAGCGCTGTCTTTCTGCCTGCACCTCGGGAGTGTCCTGAATGAAAGGGAAGGGAAGGGCCGCGCATGCGCCGAGGAGAGCCAAAAAGACCTGCAAAGAATTTATAAAAAATTAGGAAGGGGTTTGTTTTGATTTTTGCGTAGTTATCAATCAAGCTCCATTTTGAATTGATCTCTTAAGGTGATTTTACATTACCCTAATCTCAGCAATGATAGGTATATGAGTCAGTGCTATTTGAGGTCTATTTCTAATTTTTTTTTTGTTAACTCTTATATTACTTCTTAAAAATTGCATAATTTAAAAAAGGAATTCATCGTATTCCTGAACAAAAATCCCCATAAACAAGGAGTGGATTAATTTCCACAGTATACCCAAATCCTCCAAACTCTTTTTAGCTATTTTGATTGTGCACTTTTACCTCAATTTTCCGCCAAACACGGATTATGATGTCACTTTCATCATGTTTACACCCATTTTTAATACCATCTCTTCTCTTTCCTCTAAGGACTTTCAAGTGATGACATTCCTGATGATATCTGACTTGAGATAAATTAGCAGCAATAGCACAAACATAACGAACGAGGAAAGGCAATAACAGAGACCGATGACTTAAACGAATTGGTTGCGAGGTGAATTTCCGGACAAAATATTATGGTGATAATTTATAAATATACATCACTGAAAGTGAGAAAATAGGAAGAAAAGAGAAAGAAGGAGGGAGAGAGAGAGGGGAAAATGAGGTAGAAAATGAGAGATAGAATGAGAGAAATTAGAAGTTCCGTTCCAAAATTCCTACTTACCAGTGACTTCATTGTGTTCTTGCTTGCTTGTCCCACACCAGAGTTGAACTGCATCGAGAGCACAGCCGGGACCCATTTTATAGGTCGACACGGCAGCAAGATCGCTTTTGGGGGGAAACATACAGTAAAAAGCGAGTTCATGATTTTGAAGGTCACCCTGTAATCAATAAATGGATTGTATGTAATATATGTGTACCTCAATTTCCCCCTTCCCCTTCCTCGCCCTTCTCCTACCATCTTTCTCCTCTAATATTGTTTTTCATTTATATTGTTCATGTCGGTGTTTCATTCCATCAAATGCTTTGCTTGCCGACTGAAGACATATAATACGAGTTCTGGTTGTCAGTGACCTTTGACCTTGATCAGGAGTCTTGTCACTCCCAACGTCTACCTCCCCCTTTGTCCAAAGGTTAGCCTCGAAGGGGAATTATCCTTGGAGGAGTGACACCGAGTTCTATTCAGGATGCCTGAAGGATATCTTTTTGAGATTGATAATAACGGTAAGTGTGCCAGTACCAGGAGTTTGCTTCCTGCTATTTTCGCTTTCATGTTTATCGAATGTTTTCCTCGCTTCCATTTTTATCATCATTTCTCTTTCATATTCATCTTTCGCTTTCTATCTACCAATCTGATCCTATATTATTTTGGTTAAACTCTATTTTATAGATTTTAATGATATAAAATTAATTTTCCTAGGAGAAACCATTAAAAAGTAGGTCTTCTCCGCGGGGTCTTTTGGATTGAGTAGCAAAAACAATAAATATAAAAGAAAGTGGCAGGAATCAATAATTTTTTGTTGGATGACAGCTGTACTTTTAAGATATTAGAACAGAAGTACGAAGGATATTAAAGTGATGATTTGTTAAGTATTTTCTTGTTTATAACTTTCCAACTTTCTCTTTCTGTCCTCTGCCATCTCCCCAATTTTTAAGTGTATCTTGCTCTATTTATCTCCCAAAATTCCAATTCGGAAAAATATTTGGAATACTCCTGCACAGTTGTTTCCTTTCACCTTTCGGGGGTTTTAATAACTTCGCGATCGTTGTCCAGTGGGGCTCTTTCCCCTGTCAAACTTGGCATTAAAGGTGAATGCGTTAAGTTAATCCTCGCTAATTAATAAGCAACCAGAATTACTAGCTGAAGGGTTCCCGAGAATTTGAGAGCTTTCCACGCACTTTATATCAGAGTAAACCGCGTCATTTGTGCGATGTTGTATTGAGTCAAATAAAATGGGAATCTCGTGGTGCCATGTCCGAGGACTATGGAGGTAGATGAAGACCTTTCCAAGCTTAGGCAATATTTATCTCTTGGGTCAAACGTGCCACGTGGGGCGTGTATTTTCTAGATCGACGGGGACTCCTTCTCGGTTGACAAGTGAAGAATGACTTTGTTCAATATCTTCATTTAAAAACTGCAATTGGTGATCATATTTTAAGTGTCAAAGCTCTTTGTTTATTTTTTTAAGACACTTATAAGGAATAACTCCACTTAAATCCCACCAAATGCAAGGCATAACCTGTTGGTGGTGACTACCACATATTGTGCTAAATGAGGTTTCGTTTGCGATCAAACCATTCTTTTGTGGGATTAATAATCCAGTAAAGTAGCCACTTTCCATCTTGCATAACAATTCTCTCCCCAGAAACGGCTCACAAATATTTAGAACCAATGGATTTGAAACTCTATTTACAAACGCAAATGCTGTCTTTTAGCCACTTCATGTGGCGCCTAAACGCCAAATGTAGCATTGTCAGGGCGTTAAAACTACTGAAGTTTTCTTTACTCTGCTTACCAGATATTTAGAACGGCTTCCAAAAATTGGGATACGGTCATTTAGAAAACGAGGAAAAAAACCGTTAGCAACCGCCACCAAGCAACAAATGCCGAAGTGAGATGGAGCATGAGCTTCATCTCAGCAACAATCAGCCCTTTTGCTACTGGAGTGTACAGAAGACTGATTCCTTAGATAAAAGACGTACTTCAAGCAAGCGACAAAGTTAGTGACATCTGATGTCCCAAGTAGAAAGTAACTGAGGGGAATATAGGGTCCCCTTTGTGAGAGTCATCTAGCTTACTTTGAAGGTACTTACAGAAACGTAGAACCCAAGATAAATGAGTACAGTCAGCGTGTTTTCAAGGCGTAGTTCACTAACGCGCAGAGCACCTGCAAGATACAGACAATTGCATCAACAGGTGAGCTGCAATAGTGTTTGGTTGTAAAGAGATCTAGTATAAGGAGGATAAATGCAATAGAAACCAATACATAACCACTTTAGAATACCACAAAACCAAATGTGACTTCTTCAACATAATTTGTAAATTGGCACAGCCGTTAGACATCTGTTAGTTCCCATGCGATTTGCCTCCATCCTCAATATACGCATTGTTAGAATTTAGATTTTGAAGTTTATGCCCACTCTGAAGAATATTTAAGCCAGCGGTTTCGCCCATTTCTATGATGACCTCCGTGCTAGAATGAAAGTTGCTGGCTAGACACAGGCAGAAATCTAAGGAAAGAATCTCAAACTTCTGCTTGGCAGATGTCTAGTATACACGATAGGGACTGACATTCCCAGATTCTAGTAACATTGGACAGGAAAAAACGTAAGCTTTACACTTACTGACTCAAATTCTCCCTTCCATCAATACATCAAATCAGGCTCTCTCTTACCTAGTTAGGCACATTGCAATGGCAATGACGGTAGCCGTAGCTCCCATACCCATCCCCTCGCGGCAAGGAAAGAACAAGGGGGCTACGTACTAGGTAGCCTACAACTGTCATTGCCGAAAGAAATCTTTGAATTGAATGAGGATACACAAGACATAAAGATAATGAGCTGACCTCTCCTACAAGCAACAGTACTGTAACAGAGTAGAGAGCAATCTCAATGACTGGGACAAGTTAGGATCACGACCCCACTATGTTTATATACACGACGCCTGCTACCCATTTCCTTTGTACTTTCAGCAGGTCCAGCACCTCAGATATCAGGTGCCCCCCTACACTATCGAATGAGATAAATTAGAATTGGAGAGTATTATCAACACTTTAATATTAAAAATAATCCATGAGCTCTCTAGATAACATCAATAACCTGAAGGTCGAACAGCGACCATAGCCTAATCTCTGACGAAGTTAGACCGAGCTTTTGAGGATATCGTTTTGGAGCACATGGAAATACAATACAATAAAGTAATCCAACACAGAACCTCAAACTTCACCATGCAACAAGAATGCGGCATGTGGAGCAGAGCGACAACTACAGAGCAACTAACACTGCGGTCTCAGAATTCAAATGTGAAGCTCTAAACATCAGCGAATTAACAACCTGGTGCCCGAATGATGTTCCACAGCTATGGTAATTAGCTTCGAGGCTGAACAGATCTCGAGTTTCAAGCAAAAGCGGAAAATTGAGACCAATAGAGCGAGGTTTACAGCTTTCACAGTAGGCAGACACAGTAAAGAGGCTCTCAAACCTTTCGGTACAATTGTATCATACCCCTCCAAACGTGAATGTCTTAGGCTTGATACTTGCCAAATTCGGCATATATAACTAAATAACTTCCAGAATTCACATCGTAAAACTAGAAATCGAAAGGAATTCATATTCCTTTTCCTACATTCTTATTTCAAAACAAAAAGAACTTTCACATGGGCTTAGTAAAAGCCAAGATGTTATATCTAGCGATTCTTTCAAAACGGCATCGAAAATTAACCATCTAAGCATGAGGAAGGTCAAACCAAGGCCATACTATTTATCAAGATAGCTTCACAAACGCACGGGCGTCGAATCGGTAAATATATATCTACATACAGGCTTGAAGGGGCGGCACTTGGAACAGGCTAGCGGAAACTCACCCACCTGAAACGTTCGCCGACCTTAAGAGACTGCAAAACTAATGCAGGTTCAAAGTCAATTTATCTTCTGCCAGATGTTTATATTTAGCAGCTATATACGGAAACTACGCAGATAGACCAGCAACAGAGTAATAATAAAAAGAGATAGCACCAGGCACACTTTTCGCATTCACTTATACTTAATTTTCACCACTTTATTTCTACATTCCTCTTCCTCACCCCCATAGGAAAGAGAAGATCTCCAAGTTCCCCCCAAATATTGTCACGCTCATATCTTGTTCTTTCTTCTTCGTCATCACCCACAATAACTGAGACAAGAATGGATAAAACGTTTCTCTCTATCATCCTCGGACCTAAATTGGGGACATCCTGGTATGTACCGAGTACAAACCGCCAAGATAGGTGTACCTGCGTATCCACAATTCGCTTGATCCCTATGTTCAAGAAGAAGCATCATAACTGGCAACATAAATGTTAAAAGAAGAATTGCCGACTATCACCATACAAAGCTTCGGGTAGTAGTATACTTTTGACCTTCTGTTCAGCAGACGCAAGAAACAGAATAGAAAAGGACTTCTATCCAGGTTCCGCAACCAAAATGGACATTGTGCTCACTGATTTAATGTTATCCCATCTCTACACCATTTAGTTAATCAAGGATTTCCCCCAATTAAGTTGCATTCAGTGGGTCATTCCTGGATAATATCCCAGAAATTGACGGTGCAACGCTGAACAATAACAAAGCCGAGCTTAACTTTACTACAATATGCATTAAACAAGCTGGCAGATGGGTGATCCCTCTAAACAATCTCATATTTCTTCTACCAACTCCACTATTGCAGATGAGAATTATCCTACAGCGAGGATTTGAGTTGTTTTACGACGGTATTCGAGACCCCGGCTATACGGGTCCAGTGAACTTGTCAGGAAGTCCAGTACCTCAGGCAGTTTACTACAATATACATCAAGATATTAAAGAGAAATACAACTTTACAATTCAGTCTACACCTCAAGGAAATCGCCGAAGCTTTCGGAAGCAATCAGAAAGGTAAAGAGATAAAAAATGACCAAAGCTAGCTCAACTAATGTGGAAAACTACTCGTGCGCTAATTCTCTACAGAAAAAAAGCAGAAATACTCAGAGATGTCTTTAGAATCTCCAAGGAAATGGAAGAGAGCTTCCACCTAAGATTCTAGGATTAATTTCTACAATATATGTAGTGGCGCAATGAGTCACTGCGTACAGATCTTGCATCTATGATATACCGCAAAGGAGTGCCCTAGAATAGAAGACAATAACCAGAGAAGCAATGGAGTCAGGAATCACAAAAAGGATCCAGATAGAGTAAATATCAGGCAAATGAATCTTTCCAATACGACAATGGATGCAGTCTGCTTTTCAGACGGCTTGAAGACATCCAATATGATATTTATTCCCAAACGAGGAAAACCTAGAAATCAACTGATAAAATCCAGGTCGATCTCGCTGTTCGAGACAATTGGGAAGGTCTTTGAAACGATTCAACAAGAGACTGGTCACGTAAGTCTCGAGTTATTCTCTAATGAAAAGCGTTGGTTTTAGACATGTTGAGGTTTAACTAGTAATTAAAAGAGTGAATCTGAATTGATGGAAGATATTATAAATTACACTTGCATCACTTTATCATATTACACCAATATATTCGATAAACATAAAACAATTTAAAGTGATAATCACTGTGAAACATTATGAAGAATAATTTTCTTCACCTTGGCTGCTTGTGACTGATGTCTGAAACACGGAAAAGCAAATCACTAAAACACTAAAGAACAGAGAAAAACTGAAAAAGACAAACTATACTTATTTGTTCTAAAAAACAAACGACTAAAAAAAAACGATGTAAGCCACATTTACTCACAGTGACTCGGGCGATCAGACACAGTAAGTAATATTGACTCGGGAAAACAGACACATTGCGTCATGGTGACTAGGCAGAACAGACAACTTGAGTCATATTGACTCGGAAGATGATCTTTCAGCACCGCTCTCCTCCCACATATCTTTTAATAATTTCTTATTTCGAGGGGTTGGGGGGGGCTTCAGCACGTTCGAATATCATTAAGGGAAGATTACAGGGAAAGGGGATGATAAGTATTCTATTCATAAAATAAATGGAGAAGGGGAGAGTATAATTTTTTTAACCATCCAAATGAAAATTTTGGAGTAAAAACTAATTTAAATCTAATTGGGAAAAAGTCGTAAATATGACGTCAAGAAGCCAAATCCAAGGAAGAACCGGAGATCAACCCCGAAGCCCATGAATTGGGGCAAATGGGATTTTGAATACAATCAACGGTTCCCAATAACGGTTATTGATTAA
This sequence comes from Ceratothoa steindachneri, assembly GCA_963969495.1. Taxonomy (NCBI): domain Eukaryota; kingdom Metazoa; phylum Arthropoda; class Malacostraca; order Isopoda; family Cymothoidae; genus Ceratothoa; species Ceratothoa steindachneri. The sequence continues at coordinate 160,335,720 of OZ018330.1, read as the reverse complement.
TAATTTTAATATTTACCACCAATAATGGATAAATATCTCGCAAAGATATTCTCCCTTTCGCTGTAAATCGGTAAAAGTTGGTTCCTTTAGATAGTCGAGCTACCTATCATCTACCAAATTTCACTTTAGCACGTCTTTATTACCTTTTATACATAAACTGGCAAATGACCGCCTTGGTTTTCCGTTTCATGTAATAGATAAAAAGAGAAACGGAAAAGATTTCTTTGCTATACCATTTTTTATAGAAAGAATGGTTGTTAGGTTACGAGAGAAAAAATTATACAAGGTCCTCTTCCTGCTTTCTGCGGAATATTAGCTGCTCACTATCAATTCAACCCTATTATGCCGTTTAATTGTTCTATGTTGTTTCAACTCATTTTTCTCCTTTTAATTGTTCTATGTTATTATCATTTTTTTGTTGTTTTTATTATTTTTGCTAAATTCAATAAATCAATTTTCTCTTTTTTCTTCAAAAAACATTTCTCACAGTAATTATGTATCTTTAATATCTTATTTTAGTGTCTGCTAATCATTAACTTTTGAGTCAGGAGATGATGATGTTTACAACGTTCATTTTTGGTAACCAAACGATCCTTACGTTAAAACAACGTTCACAATTAAGGTTAGGTACAAAGTTCTTTTAAATTCGAAAACTTAGATCTACTTTGTACTGTGTAGGGAGCTCAAATCTCAAGCAAGGCAAAACCAAGTATGTAATGGATTTCTCGTTTCGGCTTTTGATAGGATAAATAAACAGTTTTTTAATACAGTTTGATATGTATTACTGAAACAAATTTGTACATAAAATACGATACAAATATATTTACAGTTTTTACAGAAAATAAAGAGGCCAGGATATCTGGATCTTGCAGGACATTTAACACGATTCGAACAATGAAAATGTTTGCAATAAGAAACATGAAATAGGTAAAAGATAAAAGTTGGATTAGTGAGAAGTAATGCAAAAAAAAGAGCTTATTTTAACCAAAAACGCTCCTGAGTTGCTGTTGGTAGGCCTGGCCGAAGCTGGCGTGCGCAGCTTGCACTGCAGCGGTGGCAGGAACCTGGGAGACAGATCCTGGTAGACCAGCTGGTACAGTGGCTGCCATGGGTCCAGTCCATTTTTGTTGATGACCAGTAGAAGGCTGGTAGTGACCAGAAGAATGCTGGTAGTGACCAGTAGAAGGCTGGTAGTGACCAGTATGGTGAGATGGTTGAAAATGATGAGGGCTGGAAGAATGGGTGGATCGCGCAGCACTGCTGTAGGCCTTGTTAAAGTTAGCGATGGCAGCTTCAACTTCTGGGGTGTTTCGAACTTGTGCTTCGGATCCTGGAAGTCCAGCTGGGACCTTGGAAGCAAGAGGGCCAGTCCATTTAGGGGTGTACTGGTGATGGGTTTGGGGGGCGCTGAATCGATGGGGAGCAGCGTGGTGGTAGTTTGGTTGTCCGCCGCTGTAGATGTTATTATCGGGAGCAGCTGCGGCGGCCTGGGCAGCTTTGGTGTACAGTTGGAGGAAGCGCTGTCTTTCTGCCTGCACCTCGGGTGTGTCCTGAATGAAAGGGAAGGGAAGGGCCGCGCATGCGCCGAGGAGAGCCAAAAAGACCTGCAAAGAAATGATAAATAATTAGGAAGTGGTTTGTTTTGATTTTTGCGTAGTTATCAATCAAGCTCCATTTTGAATTGATCTCTTAAGGTGATTTTACATTACCCTAATCTCAGCAATGATAGGTACATGAGTTAGTGCTATTTGAGGTCTATTTCTTATGTATTTTTTGTTAACTCTTATATTACTTCTTAAAAATTGCATAATTTAAAATAGGAATTCATCGTATTCCTGAACAAAAAATCCCCATAAACAAGGAGTGGATTAATTTTCACAGTATACTCAAATCCTCCAAACTCCTCTTAGCTATCTTGATTGTGCACTTTTCCCTCAATTTTCCGCCAAACGCGGATTATGATGTCACTTTCATCATGTTTACACCCATTTTTAATACCATCTCTTCTCTTTCCTCTAAGGAATTTCAAGTGATGACATTCCTGATGACATCTGAATTCAGATAAATTAGCAGCAATAGCACAAACATAACGAACGAGGAAAGGCAATGACAGAGGCCGATGACTTAAACGAACTGGTTGCGAGGTGAATTTCCGGACAATATTACGGTGATAATTTATAAATATACATCACTGAAAGTGAAAAAATAGGAAGAAAAGAGAAAGAAGGAGTGAGAGAGAGGGAGGATGAGGTAGAAAATGAGAGATAGAATGAGAGAAATTAGAAGTTCCGTTACAAAAGTCCTACTTACCAGTGACTTCATTGTGTTCCTGCTTGCTTGTCCCACACCAGAGTTGAACTGCATCGAGAGCACAGCCGGGACCCATTTTATAGGTCGACACGGCAGCAAGATCACTTTTGGGGGGAAACATACAGTAAAAAGTGAGTTCATGATTTCGAAGGTCACCCTGTAATCAATAAATGGATTGTATGTAATATATGTGTACCTCAATTTACCCCTTCCCCTTCCTCGCCCTTCTCCCACCATCTCTCTCCTCTAATATTGTTTTTCATTTATATTGTTCATGTCGGTGTTTCATTTCATCAAATGCTTGGCTTTCCGACTGAAGACACAGAATACGAGTTCTGGTTGTCAGTGACCTTTGACCTTGATCAGGACCCTTGTCACTCCCCACGTCTACCTCCTCCTTTGTCCAAAGGTTATCCTCGAAGGGGAATTATCCTTGGAGGAGTGAACCGAGCTCTATTCAGGATGCCTGAAGGATATCTTCTTGAGATTGATAATAACGGTAAGTGTGCGAGTACCAGAAGTTTGCTTCCTGCTATTTTCGCTTTCATGTTTATCGTATGTTCCCGTGCTTCCATTTTTATCATCATTTCTCTTTCATATTAATCTTTCGCTTTCCATCTACCAATTTGATCCTATATTATTTTGGTTAAACTCTATTTTATAGATTTTAATGATATAAAATTAATTTTCCTAGGAGAAACCATTAAAAAGTAGGTCTTCTCCGCGGGGTCTTTTGGATTGAGTAGCAAAAACAATAAATATAAAAGAAAGTGGCAGGAATCAATAATTTTTTGTTGGATGACAGCTGTACTTTTAAGATATTAGAACAAAAGTACGAACGATATTAAAGTGATGATTTGTTAAGTATTTTCTTGTTTATAACTTTCCAACTTTCTCTTTCTGTCCTCTGCCATCTCCCCAATTTTTAAGTGTATCTTGCTCTATTTATCTCCCGATTTCCACTTCGGCAAAATATTTGGAATACTCCTGCACATTTGTTTCCTTTCACCTTTCGGGGGTTTTAATAACTTCGCGATCGTTGTCCAGTGGGGCTGTTGCCCCTGGCAAACTTGGCACTAAAGGTGAATGCGTTAAGTTAATCCTCGCTAATTAATAAGGAACCAGAATTACAAGCTGAAGGGTTCCCGAGAAATTTAGAGCTTCCCACGCACTTTATATCAGAGTAAACCGCGTCATTTGTGCGATGTTGTATTGAGTCAAATAAAATGGGAATCTCGTGGTGCCATGTCCGAGGACTATGGAGGATGAAGAAGACCTTTTCAAGCTTAGGCAATATTTATCTCTTGGGTCAAACGTGCCACGTGGGGCGTGTATTGTCTAGATCGACGGGGACTCCTTCTCGGTTGACAAGTGAAGAATGACTTTGTTCAATATCTTCATTTAAAAACTGCAATTGGTGATCATATTTTAAGTGTCAAAGCTCTTTGTTTATTTTTTTAAGACACTTATAAGGAATAACTCCACTTAAATCCCACCAAATGCAAGGCATAACCTGTTGGTGGTGACTACCACATATTGTGCAAAATGAGGTTTCGTTTGCGATCAAACCATTCTTTTGTGGGATTAATAATCCAGTAAAGTAGCCACTTTCCATCTTGCATAACAATTCTCTCCCCAGAAACGGCTCACAAATATTTAGAACCAATGGATTTGAAACTCTATTTACAAACGCAAATGCTGTCTTTTAGCCACTTCATGTGGCGCCTAAACGCCAAATGTAGCATTGTCAGGGCGTTTATACTACTGAAGTATCCTTTACTCTGCTTACCAGATATTTAGAACGGCTTCCAAAAATTGGGATACGGTCATATAGAAAACCAGGAACAAAGCCGTTAGCAACCGCCACCAAGCAACAAATGCCGAAGTGAGATGGAGCATGAGCTTCATCTCAGCAACAATCAGCCCTTTTGCTACTGGAGTGTACAGAAGACTGATTCCTTAGATAAAAGACGTACTTCAAGCAAGCGACAAAGTTAGTGACATCTGATGTCCCAAGTAGAAAGTAACTGAGGGGAATATAGGGTCCCCTTTGTGAGAGTCATCTAGCTTACTTTGAAGGTACTTACAGAAACGTAGAACCCAAGATAAATGAGTACAGTCAGCGTGTTTTCAAGGCGTAGTTCACTAACGCGCAGAGCACCTGCAAGATACAGACAATTGCATCAACAGGTGAGCTTCAATAGTGTTTGGTTGTAAAGAGATCTAGTATAAGGAGGATAAATGCAATAGAAACCAATACATAACCACTTCAGAATACCACAAAACCAAATGTGACTTCTTCAACATAATTTGTAAATGGCACAGCCGTTAGACATCTGTTAGTTCCCATGCGATTTGCCTCCATCCTCAATATACGCATTGTTAGAATTTAGATTTTGAAGTTTATGCCCACTCTGAAGAATAATTAAGCCAGCGGTTTCGCCCATTTCTATGATGACCTCCGTGCTAGAATGAAAGTTGCTGGCTAGACACAGGCAGAAATCTAAGGAAAGAATCTCAAACTTCTGCTTGGCAGATGTCTAGTATACACGATAGGGACTGACATTCCCAGATTCTAGTAACATTGGACAGGAAAAAACGTAAGCTTTACACTTACTGACTCAAATTCTCCCTTCCATCAATACATCAAATCAGGCTCCCTCTCACCTAGTTAGTCGCATTACAATGGCCATTACGGTAGCCATAGCTCCCATACCCATCCTTTCGTTGCAAGGAAAGAACTTTGGGTCTACATACTAGGTAGTCTAGAACCAACATTGGCGAAAAATATCTTTGAATTGAATGAGGATACACAAGACATAAAGATAATGAGCTGACCTCTCCAACAAGCAACAGCACTGTAACAGAGTAAAGAGCAATCTCAATGACTGGGACAAGTTATGATCACGACCCCACTATGTTTATATACGCGACGCCTGCTACCCATTTCCTTTGTACTTTCAGCAGGTCCAGCACCTCAGATATCAGGTGCCCCCCTACACTATCGAATGATATCAAATTGGAATTGGAGAGTATTATCAACACTTTAATATTGAAAATAATCCATGAGCTCTCTAGACTATCATCAATAACCTGTAGGTCGAACAGCGACCATAGCACAATCTCTGAAGAAGTTAGACCGAGCTTTTGAGGATATCATTCTGGAGCACATGAAAATACAATACAATAAAGTTATCCAACACAAAACCGCAAACTTCACTATGCAACAAGAATGCGGCATGTGGAGCAGAGCGACAACTACAGAGCAACTAACACTGCGGTCTCAGAATTCAAATGTGAAGCTCTAAACATCAGCGAATTAACAACCTGGTGCCCGAATGATGTTCCACAGCTATGGTAATTAGCTTCGAGGCTGAACAGATCTCGAGTTTCAAGCAAAAGCGGAAAATTGAGACCAATAGAGCGAGGTTTACAGCTTTCACAGTAGGCAGACACAGTGAAGAGGCTCTTAAACCTTTCGGTACAATTGTATCATACCCCTCTAAACGTGAACGTCTTAGGCTTGATACTTGCCAAATTCGGCCTATATAACTAAATAACTTCCAGAATTCACATCGTAAACCTATAAATCGAAAATAATGCATATTCCTTTTCCTACATTCTTATTTTAAAACAAAAAGAACTTTCACATGGTCCTAATAAAAGCCAAGATATTATATCTAGCGATTCTGTAAAAATGGCATCGAAAAGTAACCATCTAAGCATGAGGAAGGTCAAACCAAGGCCATACTATTTATCAAGATAGCTTTACGAACGCACGGGCGTCGAATCGGTAAATATCTATCTACATACAGGTTTGAAGGGGTGGCACTTGGAACACGCTAGCGGAAACTCACCCACCTGAAACGTTCGCCGACCTTAAGAGACTGCAAAACTAATGCAGGTTCAAAGTCAATTTATCTTCTGCCAGATGTTTATATTTAGCAGCTATATACGGATAACTACGCAGATAGACCAGCAACAGAGTAATAATAAAAAGAGATAGCACCAGGCACACTTTTCGCATTCACTTATACTTAATTTTCACCACTTTATTTCTACATACCTCTTCCTCACCCCCATAGGAAAGAGAAGGTCTCCAAGTTCCCCCCCAAATATTGTCATGCTCATATCTTGTTCTTTCTTCTTTGTCATCACCCGCAATAACTGAGACAAGAATGGATAAAACGTTTCTCTCTATCATCCTCGGACCTAAATTGGGGACATCCTGGTATGTACCGAGTAAAAACCGCCAAGATAGGTGTACCTGTGTATCCACAATTTGCTTGCTCCCTATGTTCAGTAATAAGCATCATCACTGGCGACATAAATGTTAAAAGAAGAATTGCCGACTATAAACATACAAAGCTTCGGGTAGTAGTAGACTTTTGACCTTCTGTTCAGCAAAAACGCAAGAAACAGAATAGAAAAGGACTTCTATCCAGGTTTTGCCACCAAAATGGACATTGTGCTCACTGATCCAATGTTATCCCATCCCTACACCATTTAGTTAATCAAGGATTTCCCCCAATTAGGTTGTATTCAGTGGGTCATTCCCGGATAATATCCCAGAAATTGACGGTGCAACGCTGAACAATAACGATGCCGAGCTTAACTTTACTACAATATGCATTAAACAAGCTGGCAGATGGGTGATCCCTCTAAACAATCTCATATTTCTCGCACCAACTTCACTATTGCAGATGAGAATCATCCTACAGCGAGGATTTGAGTTGTTTTACGACGTCATTCGAGACCCTGGCTATACGAGTCCAGTGAACTTTTGGAGGGTACAGGACCTCAGGCAGTTTACTCCAATATACATCAAGATATTAAGGAGAAATGCAACTTTACAATTCAGTCTACACCTCAAGGAAATCGTCGAAGCTTTCTGAAACACTCAGAAAAGTGAAGAGATAAAAAAATGACGAAACCTAGCCAATAAAACACTTTGCGGCACCAAATTAGGTTGCATTCAGTAGGTCATAGAGGATTTGAGTTGTTTTACGATGGCATTCGAGATGCCAGCTATACGAGTCCAGTGAACTTTCAGCGAGTCCAGTACCTCAGGCAGTTTACTCCAATATACTTCAATATATTAAAGAGAATTTTTACTTTACAATTCAGTCTACACCTCAAGGAAATCGCCGAAGCTTTCGGAAGCAATCAGAAAGGTAAAGAGATAAAAAATGACCAAAGCTAGCTCAACTAATGTGGAAAACTACTCGTGCGCTAATTCTCTACAGAAAAAAAGCAGAAATACTCAGAGATGTCTTTAGAATCTCCAAGGAAATGGAAGAGAGCTTCCACCTAAGATTCTAGGATTAATTTCTACAATATATGTAGTGGCGCAATGAGTCACTGCGTACAGATCTTGCATCTATGATATACCGCAAAGGAGTGCCCTAGAATAGAAGACAATAACCAGAGAAGCAATGGAGTCAGGAATCACAAAAAGGATCCAGATAGAGTAAATATCAGGCAAATGAATCTTTCCAATACGACAATGGATGCAGTCTGCTTCTCAGACGGCTTGAAGACATCCAATATGATATTCATTTCCAAACGAGGAGAACCTAGGAATCAACTGATAAAATACAGGTCGACCTCGCTGTTCGAGACAATTGGGAAGGTCTTTGAAAGGATTCAACAAGAGACTGGTCACGTAACTCTCGAGTTATTCTCTAATGAAAAGCGTTGGTTTTAGACATGTTAAGGGTTCACTAGTAATTAAAAGAGTGAATCTGAATTGATGGAAGATATTATAAATTACACTTGCATCACTTTATCATATTACACCAATATATTCGATAAACATAAAACAATTTAAAGTGATAATCACTGTGAAACATTATGAAGAATAATTTTCTTCACCTTGGCTGCTTGTGACTGATGTCTGAAACACAGAAAAGCAAATCACTAAAACACTAAAGAACAGAGAAAAACTGAAAAAGACAAACTATACTTATTTGTTCTAAAAAAACAAACGACTAAAAAGATACGATGTAAGCCACATTTAGTCATAGTGACTCGGGCGATCAGACACAGTGAGTAATTGTGACTCGGGAAAACAGACACATTGCGTCATGGTGACTAGGAAGAACAGACAACTTGAGTCATATTGACTCGGAAGATGATCTTTCAGCACCGCTCTCCTCCCACATATCTTTTAATAATTTCTTATTTCGAGGGGTTGTGGGGGGATGTAGCACATTCGAATATCATGAAGGGGAGATTACGGGGAAAGGGGATGATAAGTATTCTATTCATAAAATAAATGGAGAAGGGGAGAGTATAGATTTGTTAACCATCCAAATGAAAATTTTGGAGTAAAAACCAATTTAAAACTAATTGGGAAAAAGTCGTAAATATGACGTCAAGAAGCCAAATCCAAGGAAGAACCGGAGATCAACCCCGAAGCCCATGAATTGGGGCAAATGAGATTTTGAATACAATCAACGGTTCCGAATAACGGTTATTGATTAATAATTTTAATAATTTTGATATTTACCACCAATAATGGGTAAATATTTCGCAAAGAAATTCTTCCTTTCGCTGTAAATCGGTAGAAGTTGGTTCCTTTAGATAGTCGAGCTACTTATCATCTACTAAATTTCACTTTAATACGTCTTTATTACCTTTTATACATGAACTGGCAAATGACCGCCTTGGTTTTCCGTTTCATGTAATAGATAAAAAGAGAAACGGAAAAGATTTCTTTCCTATACCATTTTATATAGAAAGAATGGTTGTTAGGTTACGAGAGAAAAAAATATACAAGGTCCTCTTCCTGCTTTCTGCGGAATATTAGCTGCTCACTATCAATTCAACCCTATTATGCCCTTTTAATTGTTCTATGTTATTTCAACTCTTTTATATCCTTCTAATTGTTCTATGTTGTTATCATTTTTTTGTTGTGTTTATTATTTTTGCTAAATTCAATGAATCAATTTTCTCTTGTTTCTTCAAAAAACATTTCTCAGGGTAATTATGTATCTTTAATAGGTTATTTTAGTGTCTGCTAATCATTAACTTGTGAGTCAGGAGATGATGATTTTTACAACGTTCATTTTTGGTAACCAAACGATCCTTAGGTTAAAACAACGTTCACAATTAAGGTAAGGTACAAAGTTCTTTTAAATTCGAAAACTTAGATCTACTTTGTACTGAGTAGGGAGCTCAAATCTCAAGCAAGTCAAAACCAAGTATGTAATGGATTTCTCGTTTCGGCTTTTGATAGGATAAATAAACAGTTTTTTTTTAATACAGTTTGATATGTATTACTGGAACAAATTTGCACATAAAATACGATACAAATATATTTACAGTTTTTACAGAAAATAAAGACGCCAGGATATCTGGATCTTGCAGGACATTTAACACGATTCGAACAATGAAAATGTTTGCAATAGGAAACATGAAATATGTAAAAGAGAAAAGTTGAATTAGTGAGAAGTAATGCAAAAAAAAAGAAGCTTATTTTAACCCAACACGCTCCTGAGTTGCTGTTGGTAGGCCTGGCCGAAGCTGGCGTGCGCAGCTTGCACTGCAGCGGTGGCAGGAACCTGGGAGACAGATCCTGGTAGACCAGCTGGTACAGTGGCTGCCATGGGTCCAGTCCATTTTTGTTGATGACCAGTAGAAGGCTGGTAGTGACCAGAAGAATGCTGGTAGTGACCTGTAGAAGGCTGGTAGTGACCAGTATGGTGAGATGGTTGAAAATGATGAGGGCTGGAAGAATGGGTGGATCGCGCAGCTGCGCTGTAGGCCTTGTTAAAGTTAGCGATGGCAGCTTCAACTTCTGGGGTGTTTCGAACTTGTGCTTCGGATCCGGGAAGTCCAGCTGGGACCTTGGAAGCAAGAGGGCCAGTCCATTTAGGGGTGTACTGGTGATGGGTTTGTGGGGCGCTGAATCGATGGGGGGCAGCGTGGTGGTAGTTTGGTTGTCCTCCGCTGTAGATGTTATTATCGGGAGCAGCTGCGGCGGCTTGGGCAGCTTTGGTGTACAGTTGGAGGAAGCGCTGTCTTTCTGCCTGCACCTCGGGTGTGTCCTGGATGAAAGGAAAGGGAAGGGCCGCGCATGCGCCGAGGAGAGCCAAAAAGACCTGCAAAGATTAAGCATTGTTGAACAATTTGGAAGGGGTTTGTTTACATTCCCTCTTGTCTATCAACCAACCCTCGTGTTGAATTTATCTCACAAGATGGGTATTTGAGTTAATGCAACTTGAGGCCTATTTCTAATGTATTTTTTGTTAAATCATATATTAATTCTTAAAATTGGCATTTTTTAAAATAAAACTTCATCGGTATGCTCCTTTAAAAATATAGATTAAGAGAAACTAAAATTCCCCTTATGGGATTTCTCCCTAAACTGGCTGCCAAAACTGATTGTAAAAGTCTCCACACATCGATTAATTTACATCTTTTCCAATTCCTAGAATACAGATAAATTAAATAAAAGAATGAAAGGAAGGACATGACACTGTTGATTTAATAAAAAAGTTGCTGGAAGAGTATCGTGCCCACATCACACCGCAACATGAGCACATGGCTTCGAAGATACAATAACGGAATTCATTTGGCGAGAGTTTGTAGTTTTTATCCGGCAGAGGTCGCGCTATGTCGAAACTAAGAGGGGGAAACGAGGCCATATTCTATGGAAAGCAATTCATTCTATGTTTATCACAGAGAATAAAATGAGATCATTGTTTATAGACTGCGGGATGGGGAGTAAAATATACGATATATAGTTAAAAAATCGACAAAATACAAATCCCGTTACAAAAGTCATACTTACTAGTGACTTCATTGTGTTCTTGCTTGCTTGTTCCACACCAGAGTTGAACTGCATCAAGAGCACAGCCAGGACCCATTTTATAGGGCGAGAGGGCAGCAAAATCGCCTTTTGGGGGGAAACAAGCTGTAAGAAGCGAGGTCATGATTTCGAAGGTCACTCTGTAAACGAAAAAAGGCCGTCATTACAGTTGTACCGCTATATCGCCCCCGCTCACATGACGGTGTTTCAATCCGTCAATTGCGCGGCTTTCCGATTGAAGACAGAATACGACTTCTGGTTCTCAGTGACCTTTGACTTTGAATTATGCCACTCCCTACGTCTACCTTCTCCTTTGTAGGGAAATTACGCTTGGATGGAAAAGAAATAACGAGGTCTGTTTAGGATGCCTGAAGGATGTCTGCTTGAGATTGAATGTTACTTTTGTCTTGTTTCATTGAGGTATCACTTATCCCACATATATATATTTATATAGTCAGTCTCTATCTCTCTCTCTTTCTCTCTCGATTAACTAGGCATCGGATTCCTTTTTCGAAGAAATACTTCCGTTCTGATGAAATATAGGATTTGATATCCTTTTCCACCTCCTTAATATCATATTAAACTGTGCCATCTATGCGATGTTGTATTTGACCTAATTAAATGGTGATCACTCAGTGACATGTCCTAGGACTATGGAGGATAAGGAAGAACTTCGAAAGCTGAGGCAATATTTTTTTCTTGTGTTAAACGTGCCACGTGGGGTATGCGTTGTCTTGAACGACATGGCCTCGTTCTCGTTTGACCAGTGAAGAATGTTTATGTCCAAGAGCTTCATTAAAAACATTAAAAGGTTGAACTATATCTTCCAAAATTTCTATGGTTACCTCAACGCCAGAACAAATTTCGTTGACTACGCACAGACAGTCAGTCAAGGAAAGAACCTCGAACTTGGGATTGGGCAGTGGGCACGATAGGGGCATACTTCCCGAGGTTGATATAACAGGGGTCAGCTACAAATCCAGAAATTACGCAAAATGAACCTAACTTTTCCTTTTACTACTTTATCCAACGAGGCCCCCTCACACCTAGTGACCAAATTCTCATTGTCATCACAGTAGCCGTCGCTCCCATACCCATCCACTAGACGCCGAGGAAAAGGAACTACAACTGCGGCCTGGTAGGCCTACAGGATGTAATTACAGAAGGATATCCCCAAATGAATGAGGATACGCACGATAGAATAGAGGACGAGCTGATCTCTATCACAAGCAGAATCACTATAGCAGACAAGAGAGTAATCACATTGACCAGAGACAAATTTCTAATCACAACCCGACTAATTCAAGAGAGGATCGTCCTACAACAATGTTTTCAACAGATCTATGCTGACATACGAGACGCTGGGCTACGCAAGTCTCTGCACTTTCGGCAGGTCCATCACTTCAGACAGCAGGTTGAATTTCGCGCAAGAGATCAAATAAGAATATAACAGGGCAAGCCACATCTCGATATGAAATATTACTCCAGAACCTTCTGAACAGCCTTGAATAAGGTGAAATTACAAACTACAACGAATGCCAACTCTTTAGTTGTACACAGCAAAAGATGGACTAGAACTCCTAAGGAAAAGCCAAACTTTTCCACGAGGTTTGGAAAGACATTTTCAGTATTTCTGAAGAAGAGGAGGACAATTTCGACCTAGGCTTCCATAATGTAGTTCTGGAACACATGAGAGACACTATAGTAGATTTATCCCACCCAAAACCATGAACTTTACCACGCAAAACGAATGCGACCGGGACAGCAGGAGACAGCCACAGAAGAGCTGGACGCTCCTATTTCCGAATGGAAGCAAAATTCTCCAGTTACTTAGAACAGTCTCCATGGAGAGTAAATATAAGATCGTTGAATCTTAATACAGTTACGGCTGCTTGCTACTTCCTAGATTGTCTGAAGACATCCAAAAATGATCTTCAGTCCCAAATAAGGGAAACAACCTAATTATTTGTAGAACTAAATCCACCACAGTGAATTAGTGATAGAAAAACGGTGATTGCATTCAAAGATCACATTGGGAACCCTTTCTATTTCCAATCTAGAGCCTCTCAAGGTTTTCGTCTAAGCTCCGCCCTCTTTACGATATATAACAGTTACATCCCAAAGCCACTGCTCCCTCTGACTCTCAACTTGCATTACGACGACGATATCACTTAGATTGTCATACGTCATACCAATTCTGAGAGAAGGTTTTGGTAGGCAACTTACGCCGAGGTGAACGGATGGCCATTTTCGAGCAAAAATGGAAAATACAAACCAAACAGGCGAAGTTTACCGCTGTTGCATTTGGCAGACACAGAACAAAGCCACTCAGCCTAGACAGTACAATCGTGCCATACCCCCATCACCAAAAGTGAAAATCTTAGGGTTTAAGCTTCCAAATTCTGCATGTGAAACTACATCACTTCCAGAATTCATGTGACAATACTAGAAATTGACCTCAAGCTAGAAGAATAATTGACAATTACGAACGCACAGATATTCGGCGGAAGTATCTTGACCTTCTGCTGTGGAGAAACGCAACCGGAGATGAAACGACCGGAGTTCTAGTTATTCCTTTATTCAGAGCCAGCCACAAAGCTGGACATCATGTTTACTGATCCTATGCCATCCTTACACCCCTTTTTCAATCCAGTATTTCCAATAATAAGCGCTCAAATACCCATGGTCATCACAGAATATGTAACACTCATATCTATCCCATCACCGCGAAAACTCCAAGTGGGCTCCAAGCTACTGGGAGAGATTAAAGAGAAATGGGACTTTACAATCCAGTGTCAACTTTGGAAAAAAATCTAAAGCTTTCTGTAAGACCATCAGAAAGTTAAAGAGACAGAGAAAGGTAAAGGATAGATCAACTATTGTGTAAAAATACACGTGTTTTAACTCTCCACTCTGAAAAAAACACAACAATTTGAAAAGTCTAGCGAGGTTTCATTTTAATCTCTGAGGAAGAGGTGGAGAACTTCGACCTTGTCTTTGACGACGAGGTTCTAGAATATATTATGGAGTGACGTAATGAGATTCACTTTGTGCCGTTTTTTTTTATTTTCAATAGACTGCATCGAGGTGCCTTAGAAGGAAAAGTAATAACCAGAGAAGTACTGAACTCAGACAGCTTCAAAAGGCTCCACAGATAGTATATTTCAGGCTGATGAATCTTTTCTATACGGCCATGGCTGCGTGTCACTTTTCAGATGGCTGGAAGACATCCAAGAAGATATTCGTCCCTAAACGAGGAAAACCTACATATCGAATGATAAACTACAGGCCAAACTCGCTACTAGAGACAATTGGGAAGGTGTTCGTAAAATTTCCTCTCGACTTAACTTAAATAAACATCGAAAACGTCAGATTTCCCAAGAAGAGGAGCACAAAGGCAGTGATTGAACTCATATAATAGCACGTACAAAGGGCTTTAATCTATATTGTGGATGCCATCTGCCGTGACGTGAAGAAAGCCTTAGACAAATTGTGGATTGATGGTCATAAGTACAAGCTCTGAAGACACGGGCTTATGTCTCATTTCGAGAGAATATTCTTAATATTGGATAGAGGATGATTTGTTCTCTAATCTGGTGTCTCGCATGGAGGTTGTCTGAGCCCAGCCCTCATCTTTACACCAGAGACATACATAGACCACAATTTTCCTCACTCTCGGCGTGCTGTATGCCGACGATATCCCACAACTCGTGACACGACAAACAAGGTTTGAGAGGACCATGACATTGGCGAATAAACTCGAGGCTGAAAGGATCTCCAAATTCCAGCAGACTTGAAAATTCCAAACTAACGAGGCAAATTTTTTGCGAACGCAATTGGAAGAGAGGAAAAAGAACCTATTGATATGTATTTTACAATCGTAGCATACTTCCAGATTGTCGGCTCCTAAGTTTTAGGCTCGCCAATTTTTTGGCATGTTAAGCCATATCAATACTTAGAATCATTATCGCAAACCTGGAAATTGATCGTCCCCAGATTTCGAAACTTTAGTGTAAAAATTCAACTTACTATACTTGTTAAGTGCCTTAACAATAAAGTAACTATGGCATTGTTAAATAAAACGGGAAACCCGCCTCTTACTTTCATACATAGGAAACATACATTTGCATATAATTAGGTAGAGAGATCGATAGATAATATATACGAATTAAACGCTCAGCGGTTCACAGAAATTTACATTTATTTCTAAGCTAAAATGTTCTTTGTACCCAACTCTCATTTGCTGACCAAAGTCGAAATTACATTTTTTCCAAAACTCAATAATATCACAGCAGAAATCGTGCCGTGTAAAGCAGCAAATCCAAGACACTGCTGAAAAATTGCCTTTTCTTAAATATTTATTTGAAAACAAAGATGCGTAGGAATTTGTTAGAATATTAAAATCCTTTTCTGTTTGACGTCATACGTTTCCGTGCCACCTACAATTTATGATAGGCTAGAAAGAGCAACTACCGCACAGAGATCGTAGAAGTAAACCATTAAAATTGAGTATTTATAATATCTCCAATTAAAGCGTTAAATTAATGGCTGAAATAACCATAGCTCCTCCCTCCCTAAAACTAATCAAATAGAGATGAGAAACATCTCCTCCTTCAGGGGACAGGAAATCATAGAAACTCCTCCCTCTAATATTTGTATAAGAGTTCCGACTTATAGTACTTGAGAGAAGAGAGCTCCATAAGACAGAACCAGTAAAGCTTCCAGCCACGAGCCTTTTGCTTTTTACCATTGCTTCGTACAGTCTTGACCAGTGAAGAGCAAGCACACACACACCAGGGGCTATCGGTACTCAGAGTCACACGATCTCCTCCTACCAGATATCACTTTTCTGCAAGAATCTCTCAATCTTCAGCTCAGATTCATTGTGCATCATAACGTCGGGCAGACCTTAGGCTAACACGAGGAAATTCGTTGCAATGACTGCCTGCTTACCTACCTTCATTACGTACACACTACAACCACTACAGACCAGAGAGTGGGCACGTCAACAATAAATAAAAAATCAGAGAGAGTCAAATAAAAACAAGGAAAACAAAGACAGGAGAGATAAATACTAAACAAGAGTGAGTCAAACAAATACAAGAACAGAATAGCCCAGAGAAAAATACAACTCCATAGATTTAAAAAAAGAAAGGAAAAAGGGCATAAGAGATAAGTACAAAGAACAAAAGTGAAAAAAGATAACAAAATATAGACATGAGCGATAAATACAAAAGCAAATAGATTAAACAAAGCAAAGAAAACAAAAACAGGATAGATAAAAAACTAGAGAGATTCAAGTAAAGACTTTAAGCATAGACAGGAAATAAACATACAAAACCAGGGAGAGTCAAACAATGATAAAAAACAGGTGAGAGAAATACAAACAAGGGAGGGACAAATATGGACATGAAAACAAAGACATTAGAGAAAAATAAAATACCAGAGTCAAGCACCGAAAAGATAACAAAGAAAGGAGAGAGAAATACAAAAACGGAGAGAGACAAATATTGACAAAAAAAACAAAGAGCCTGAGTCAAATACAAAACCAGAGAGACTCAAATAAAAACCAGAAAACAAAGACAGAAGAGATAAATACAAAACCATATAGCGTAAAATAAAGACTAGAAAACAGAAACACGACAGAGAAAAACCAAGCCAAAAGAGAGTCATATAAAGAAAAGAAAAATAAAGAAGAGAGAGAAATGCAAATCAGAGATAGTCATAAACGACAAGAAAATAAAAACATGAGGTATAAATACAAAATCAGAAAGCGTCAATAAAGATACGAAAACAAAGACGTAGGATAAATAAAAAATCAGAGATAGTCAAATAAAGAGAAGAAAATAAAGAAGAGAGAGAAATACTAAACCAGAGAGAGTCAAATAAAGAAAAGAAAAGAAAGATAGGAGATAAAAATAAAAACAAAGAGTCAAATAAAGACAAAAACACAAAGATATTAGAGATAAATGCATGACCTGAGAAAGTCAGTCAACTACAAGATAACAAAGAGAGGAGAGAGAAAAACAAACCCAGAATCAAACAACGACGAAGAAAGCAAAGTCAGCAGAAAAAAATACAAAACCAGAGATTGTCAAAAGAAAGGAATACAAAGAAAATAAATAAGTATAAAACTATAGAAAGAACAATAAAGAAGAGAAAATAAAAATATGAGAGATAAAAATAAACCAGATTGAATCAAACAAACAAAAATAAATCAAAGTAAGAAAGAGAAAACTAGATAGAATCAATTAGAAACAAGAAAACAAAGACATGAGGGATGAATACATAAGAAGAGAAATCCAAACAACGCCAGGAAAGAGAATTACAAAAACAAGTTGAGTCAAATAAAGCTCAGAAAATAAAGATACGAGAGATAAGTACAAAACCAGAGATAGTCAAATAAACACAGACTCTATGAGGAGAGATAAATACTTAACCAGAGAAAAACAATACAAACAGGAAAATAAAGACCAGAAAAGACAGGAGATAGAAACAAAACAAGAGAGAGCCAAATAAGACAAGAAAATAAAGACGAGAAAGAAACAAAAACTATACAGACTCAAATAACGACACAAAGTACAAAGACATGAAAGATCACTACAAAACCAGAGTAAGATATATATATGAAGACAAAGACAAGAGAGAAATAAAGAACCAATAGAGTCAAATAAATACAAAAAACAAAGACAATATAGAAATATAAAGCCGAGAGAGTCAAAATGAAAAGAAATCAAAGACATGCGAGATAAATATATAACCAGTGAGAGACAAATACAGACAAAAAACAAGGACACCCGAGATAAATACAAAAACAGAGAGAGTTGAACAAAGAAAAAATACATGATAAATAAATATAAAATCAGAGAGCCAAAAAAAGACAAGAAAACAAATACATGAGAGATAAATATAAAACTAGATCGAGCAAAACAACGACAAGAAAACAAAGAGATGAGAGAGAGATACAAAATTAACAGAGTCAAATAAAGATTAAAAAATAAAGATAAAGACGAGTGATAAATACATAACCAGATGGAGTCAAATAAAGACATAGAGGAGAGTTAAAACAAAACCAGAATAATTAAAATAAAAGCAAATACAAAGGAGAGAGAAATACACAAATCTAGAGTAAATAAAGAATTTAATGCAAAAAAGGAAATAGAAATAGAGAATAAGTGAGATAAGAATAAAGACATCTAAACAAAGAGAGGAGATTGAATTACCAAACCAAAATGACATATAAAGACAAGAAAAAAGAGAAGAAAATAAGAAACCAGAGAAAGAGTAAAAAACGAGACTGAAAGAAACACAGAAGAGAAAAATACAAATACAAACCATGATAGATTAAAACAAAGAAAATAAATCAAAGAAGAGCGATAAATACAAAACAAGATAAACAAAATCAAAGACAAGAAAATAAAGAGAGAATAAAGAAATGCGAAACTAGTGAGAGTCAAAACAACGAAAGGAGAGAAATATAAAAGCAGAGAAAGTTAAAGACAAAAAAACAATGACAGGAGTGATAAAGATATAACAAGTTAGATTCAAACAAAGACAAGAAATAAAAGAAAAGAGAAATACAAAACCAGATACAGGCAATAAAAAATAAAGGCAATAAAAAAGACATCATCGACAAATACAAAACCAGAGAGAGAGACAAACAAAAACAAGAAAATAAAGATAGAGAGAATCGCAAAAAAACATATACGGACAAGAAAACAAATATAAAGCCTGAAAGACAAACAAAAGCAAGAAAATAAAGATAGGAGAGAAATGCCAAAATAAAACACGTATAAAGACAAAGAAACGAAGACATTTTCTATCTAAATTCCCCTCGTTTTTAAAATGTAAGAATACTCAGGTGTAGTTTTGAAAAAGAGACCGGTAAATAAAGTGGCGAAAATAGAGAAATTAAAAATGTGTGGAAGAAATGCCTCCATGTATTCTTCTGCATATCTTGGGGAGGGTAGAGCACACAATCCTCCAGATGTCACCCGCAGCACGGTTTCCCGTTCTACAGACAAAATTCTATTCGAAGAAAAGGAAACGTAGTTAGAAGACAGCGAATAAAATCATATCGGGATGCGCTTAACCGCTTCGCATCATCTCTCTGCTTGACTCTGCGTCCGCTTAACTACAGAATAAATGATTTAAATTGACTGACTAAATTTCGTAACTAATCATCTCATTATTGTCTCGGGGATCGAAAACTGAATTTTCAGCATAGTTGCTAAAAACGAGAATTTAAATTTGTTATCCCTCACATTATATCTTAAGAAGACAAATGACACCTCTGTTATTTCACTTTTATTTAAAAATTTTAACGTTATGAAACTTTTTTTGAAATTACAGGTTATTATTTAAACTTTTGGAGTTTTCTTATTGGGTTGAGGAATAAGTTCTTGTGGTTTTATAAAATTTATTCACTACCATTAACAATTTTAGAAAAACTTCATTTTTAATTGATAACAATATGTAATTTAATCAATAATGTATTCTCCGTTGTTATTTACGACTTTTCCCAACGTTCAACTAGTTTTTCGATGCCTCTGCAATAAAAAATTCTGGATTTTGACTCGAAGAATTCGTCTAACCAGGTTCTTAATTGCAGATCAGTATTGAACGAAACGCCGCGCAAATTGTTGGAGAGCGATCGGAACAGATATTAATCCGATGGAGCCAAGTCTGGTGAATATGGAGGATGCAGCAGGATTTCCCAATTAAGCGTTTGGATGGCGTCTTTTCTCATATTGGCAATGTGAGGACGAGCATTGTCGTGTTGCAGAAGGACTTCATAACGTCGACGAGGTCACTTTTTACGAATAGCTTCGGCGAGTCGATACATTTGTTGAACGTAGAGTTCTGCATTGACAATCTCGTTGTTCGCATGGAGCTCATAAAGAATTATGCTTTCACAATTCCACACACACACACACACAGCATCGTCTTTCGTGGATGAAGTCCTTGCTTTAATCGCGGAAATGGTTTTTATTGGAGCTAAGCCATTGTTTTCGATGGTTCATGTTGACATAAACACACCACTTTTCGTCCCCAGCGATGAGGCGGTAAAGAAATCTGTCCTATATCCACGAGTAGCCTTGTGACGAGCAAGCAAACCTGCTGCAATCGTGGAGCGTTGAAGTTTGTTGCTTTCGCTCAGAGCGTGCAGAACCCATTCATCGAGTTTTTGAACTTTCCCCATCGAATGAAGGTGATTCACTACAGTTTTATGATCACACGCCAATTGTACAGCCAATTCTCTAGTCGATTAATATGTGCACAAATCACGTCAACAAAACTTAAATCAACACAACATTAAAAAAAACGGCAAGAACTTATTCCTCAACCTAATAAAAGAAAAAGGATTGGTAAAGAGATAGATTCAGAGAGATTTTCCAAAATTATTAAAATTAAGGCTGGATTTTTGTATATTTTGAAGCTTTTGTCCAAGTTCTTTCTAAGCGTCCAGAAAAAAAATAAATATGATGACAGTGTTTGGGATTTTTTTTTAAACAAAAATAATTACAAATCGTGAAACTCAGAAACTCTATTAAAATTTAGGCATGGCTGTTTTTTTGGACGTTCCTTTTTCGTATATACCGGACAATGGCTTCGCCACTCCCCCATACGGGAGGGGCGAGCTTGCGCTTCGCTATTAAGATTAAAATTTTTATAAATTTTCTGAACTTTAAAAAGCAACTCTAAACTAAATTTCCCCCCTCTAAAAATATCATGTTGCTAAAATATAGTTATAGAAGATATATAAAAATAAGTTTTCTAAACTTCACCATTTGTAATTCTTTGGGTCTTAAAAAAATCACAAAATTTCGATACTTATATTTATTTGTGAACTTTGATAAAAAAAACATGTCATAACCAAACTAAGATGAAATTATTATTCAAATACTCAAGCAGCTCCTCTTGTATTTCTTAATATTAACTTGCACCAGATACTTGTTAGTTTATTTAACAACGTGCTGACTATGTAGGCCTACATAGAAACCCACCAAATTAACATTTAAATGGGCGATTTTTGTACAAATAATTTTATTGAGTGATTTGATGGGAACAAGATTTGTTATCCATAACACTATATTTTATGAACTAGATTTTTAAAAGCGATTGGCCTAATCATCAGGCACTAACATCTCTTTGCGCTCTACCATACTTCTTTCTCTTTTCACCACTTGTCTATTTTCCGCTATCTGTCCTCATACCCTATCTATATTCCCTACCCACACCTACTCTTACAATTCAATTCAATTAGCAGATATGTACTGGAATTTTTTTTCAAATACTTAGACCAATAGGCTCTTGCTAAAGCCGGATAGGACGTTGGCCACAGACGAAAGGTCTGCCTGCCAAGCGCAAGCAGGAGGATTGGCGAAGCTGCGCCTTTTCTTGCACAATAATTTAGGGAATCAAAATTCTTAACAGTTTTAACTTTTAGTTTGGGTTGTCATGGCCAAATTTTTTGGTTTTAGTTTATCGATGAGAGTATATTTTAATTTTGGATTTTTTTTTTAACAAAAGAATTACAAATAAAGTTCAGAAATAAATTGAGAAAATTTATTAAAATTAAAGCATGGCTGTCTTTTTGTTTGTTATTTCGTATATTCTAAAATAGATATTCCATTTTAATCTTTAGCTCGATACCTTACTTTATAATTTAAATATCGTTTGGTGTAGTTGCATTTTTTGATAGTTTAACATAATGAAACTTTTTGAAATAGTTTTTTTAAAAGAAAGAGGATAAGAAAATGAAGAGTTTCAGAAAGATTTTCATAACCAGTTGAAATTAAGGCAATAATTTTTGAGAAGTTTAAAAACAAAAGAAAAGATTTCATCCTGTCCCTTAACTGCTATTTTTAACAAACAAAACCAGTTTATGTTTAATATTTTCTTTAATGAATTCAATAGTTTGCAAAAATATTATTGTCTAAATTTTGACGAATATTTAAAGGCAAAAAACCCCTATGTTTCTAAAGCCTAGATTTCTAAAATGGGGGCCATACCGCAAATTTTAGGGGGCCACAAGCTGAGGCTATGTACATATAAAAATCCCAAGCCCCACCACACTCGAAGATCGCGCAATGCCGTGCGAAAGGTCACTATGTAGACATTGTGATGAGGGACGTGCAGAAGGCCTTCGACAAGGTTTGGCTGAGTGGACTGCAATACAAGATCCTAAGTCTCCAGCTAAACCCGGTCCTGGAAAGGATTCTTTGTGACTTCATCATGGACAGAAGGGCGCGTATCATGATAGAAGATCACAAAGGTCCAGAATTCGAACTAAGAGCGGGCGTTCCCCAGGGAAGTTGCCTGAGTCCCTTGCTTTACCTGGTCTTTACCATCGACCTCCCTACTCCAATACACGGGGACACGATGTATCTGCAATACGCAGATGACATCACTCAGATCGTCCCCTATAGGGAAAGGAAAGCAAGGAACCAGGCTAACAACACCATCGCGGAGATCTCGAACATCAACAACTTCGAGAAAAAGTGGAAAATCCGGACGAACAGGGAGAAGTTCACAATTCTCCCGCTGGACCGTGAGTTGACGTGGCCCATCATGATTAATGGGAGGAGATACGGTTACTCCGCCGTAGGCAACATGCTTGGCCTAAAAATCTCCGACCGCGGATACTCAAGTCACTACACGGTGAGGCGGAACATGGCGAAGAGAGAAATCTCTAAGCTATATAGGTTCAGAGAACTCAGCTCGGCGAACATCAGGAAATTATACCTGTCGTTCATCCGGGCTAAGCTTATCTACCCCGCAGTAGTGACTCAAACGGCCAGCAAAACAACTATGAAAAGGCTCCAACGAGTACAAAACTCTGCATCCCTCTTCATGAACAAATGCAGAAGAAGGGATCAACTTCGGCAGAGGGAACTGCACCGCAGGCAGAAGTTGGAGCCAATAAATGTCACAACCCAGAAATTAGCCAAGAAAGTCTGGTCCACAATGGCCAATGATATCCTACCAGAATTACAAAGAACTAGACGCAGGATAAACATCCCTGCCAGGCTGCACGGGAAAGTCGGACGTAACCGGCGATTCCCGAGCACCAAAGTCTGTTCGGAGGAGAACATAAGACCAATCTACACCTAAAAACACCAAACACCAGCAACACACACCATGGTGACACAAAACACGATTCATAACATGTAAAACTAAAGAAGATAACTCAGACGAGGTATAAACACATGACCGCGAGCTTACAAAGGCTTGAAAGCTCAAACACAGACTAAATAACACAGACAAAAGAAGTACAAATACATTGAAAAACAATAAGAAGAACACGCACAAAACGAAAACATGAGAAACGCAATACTCACACAAAGGAAAAAGATCTCAATTAAAATATAAAGCAAGCTAACGATGCCCCTAAAACAAGGGCAACCCCCCCTCCCCACTTCCCCATCTTTTTATCTACTACTATCCTTTCAAAGAGTGCATATACCATCAATCACTCGAACAGCCTGTCAGCAGCTGAGCCAACCAGAGGAACAGGTGCGTCTGTACTCGGTATACATTTGAAAAATGCCTTGCTGCCAGACGCATGAGTAATATGCCTCATTCTTTCCCTTTCAGTGTAATTCCATTTTTATATATGATTTTGTGTTCTCGATAAAATAATTTATTGGGATGCATTTCGATACCAAACAATTTTCACTCAATAACTTATTTAATACTTCCTATGCTATGGTTTCTGTATGAGAACCTGGTCTTGAATCTTGAGTATCAACCAGTCCACAGTCCCATTTTAGAGACCACAGTTAAAAAAGCAAACACTTTGTCCATGTGTCGCTCCCTCAAATAATCTATTTGCGCCAATTTTAGTATTATTGGGACTAAAGCCACCATCAATACTAATTTAATGGTAATTAAGCTTTGCATCATGAAGTGTATTAAGAAGAAGGGAAAAAATATCTTTGTATTTTTGCACACTTCATGAAATGTTTTTGTTTTTTGAGAGTTTAGTAAACTGAAATTTTATTTCCTTCCAACTTCTCATTGTTATGAACCACTGGAAAATGTTGTTTAAAGATGGTTTTACTCTTTTAGAAAATTAGAACATTAGGAAAGTTCAGATAATAAAAAGCCACTAGTCTAGGGCGCATCGAGGTCATCTGCTTTTGGAAAAAAGGTGATTGGTAAAGTAAGTTAATGAATGCTATTTTCTGGTCAAATTAGCAAACACCTGCAATAATCTTCCTTCTCGTAGGGTAGTCCACTGGAATACCAAAGACATTATATTAAATATAAAAACAAAAATATAAATATAAACACAAATCGATTGCAATAATCTTCCATCTCATGGGTAGTCCACTACATACCAAATATTCATGTATTGTGAAGCTTCATATTGACCTTTTGTAGGCTCATTATGAGTGATGTCCTTTAGCTATAGCAATATTTCTTTCCACTTCATACCCCTCTGTGATGGCTGTTAACAAGAAATGCAAATACGATGGCAGCTATCTTGATTTTGGATTTACAAGCATTAATAATAAAGGTGTAGTGAAGCTTCTGTGTGATTTGTCACAAAATACTCTCCGCTGAATCACTGAGGCCTAGCAAGCTTAAATTACACATTCACAACATGTTGGCAAGGATCGTTCTTTCTTTGGTCGACAGGAATTGAATATGAAGAGACAACGACTTGGTGCCAGCAGTTTCATTCACCAACAAAATGCTGCATTAGTGGAGGCATCATTTTTGGCATCCCTTGAAATAGCATAGAAAAAGAAACCTCACACCATTTTGGAGGAGTTAATTTTGCCATGTGTCAAAACTATGGTCAAGCTTGTTTGGGGTGAGAAAAGTGGTGAAAAACTGAGTGCTATTTTTCTCCCAAATTATACAGTGCAACGCCAAATATCTCTTATGTCAGATGATATCAAAGAACAGGTGATATAGAAAGTTAAAGAAGCTGGATTATTCAGTATTCAACTCGAAGAGTCCACTGACATCCAGTCCTGCTCACAACTCATGGTTTTTGTTGGGTATGTTCATGGTGAGGAGATGAAGGAGGAATTATTGTTTTGTGAAACTCTCGAGCAATCTACAAAAGGTGAAGATGTAATGCAGAAACTTTGAGAATTATTTGAAGCAAATGGTCTCAACTGGGGCAATCGCTGTGGGATATGCACAGCCATTTTAGGTTCTAAGTCAGGTTTTGTTTCAAGAGTTATACAAAAATCACCAAATGCTATACCTCTCCACTGCATGATCCACAGACAAGCTCATGCTTCAAAAACTCTACCCTCAGAATTACAGAAAACCCTGAATACCATTATGAAGACAGTTAACTTTGTAAAATGTAGTGCTCTAAACACACGCCTTTTCAAGAAACTCTGCCATGATATGAATGCAGCTTATGAAATCTTCTTATTTCATATAGCAGTTCGCTGGCTATCCAAAGGAAATGTAGTTCAGCGTGTATTTGAGCTCAAAGAAGAGATCAGACTCTTCCTTGAGGTACAGGACAAGCAAGATTTGTTGTTAGCATGGTCTGTATATGGCTTCGAAATACAGCTAGCCTACCTTGTTGACATATTTAAACGGTTGAACACACACAACTTTGAACTCCAAGGGAAAGGAACTTTGATATTCGACTTTGTGGACAAAATTAAAGCTTTTATTTGTAAGATGGAGAATTGGAGGCGGAAAGTTGAAATGGGAAACTTGGCAATGCTGGAAACAGTGTCAGACATTGCAGAGGAGTGTGATACTGCTACAAAGAACTTGATTGTTCAACATCTTGAAGCTTTAGTGGAGGAATTTAAAAGGTACTTCCCAAATATCCAAAGCCAAACTTCTTGGGTAGTAAGGTTCCCCTTCACTGCTACAGTGACATGCATACCTGATGATAATGATGATGGCCAGACTGAACTGCTGACACTTCAGGAAGATACAAGAGCCAAAATGAAGTTTGAAGTGGAATCTCTCACTGGATTTTGGTCATCAATAGCAGTTTCATACCCAAACTTATGTAACTTAGCTTTCCGCCAACTACTACCCTTTGCATCAACTTATTCCTGTGAGGTTGCATTTTCTCAACTTTTGTATATTAAATCAAAATATCGCAATAGAATTGATGTGAAGCATTACCTACGATGTTCTTTGAGTGAAACAAAGCCAAGAATTAGAAGGCTGGTCGATGGCTTTTAACATCACCCTTCAAATTCAGTTTAATTGGAGTTTGAACAAATAAACTTGCACATGATGGTTCTTGCTGGGAGAAGAGAAGGTGATGTTTCCACTAAAGGACTTGGTTTTGTTATTTATGACTCCCTATGATAGGATTTCGTTCAAAATTATTAAATTTGTGAGTAAAAAAATAAGATTGTTTTTGATTACACTATTTTATGCAGTGAAATTTATTTTTTCTACTTTTGTATATTGGAGAAAGGTTTTTGAAAATTATTAGTTTTAATTACAGGTAAGCCTACTCTCAAATTCTAAAAATTATTATATGTGCATCAAATTACTTCTTTAGTATCATTTTAATGTTTATTTGAGATTTGACAAAAAGTAAATTGCAAGTTTCCATGACTCAATATTTAAGAAAAGAAAAAATATGGGATTGAATGAATAAAATTACAGATATCACCGGAGTTTTTTCATAATGGACCTAAATAAATGTAGGACTACAGAGAGTCACTGTTGTCACGAGATATGGATTGGGGAGGGGGGCCATGGATAAGGATCATATATGAAAAGTGGGTAAAGATCAGAAAAGTTTGGGAACTATTGTTCTAAAAAATATTCACACGGAAACAACGCTTTGACATTCGCAAAAGATTCGACGTAGAAATACAGAAACAAGGACGAGCAAAGACTCTAAGGTCCGCTCAATGCCAGTCCGCTTACAGAAGATGTTAACTACCACTTTATAACGTTAGTGTATCATGTTTTTTTATTTTTATTTTACATGCTTGTTTTTTTTTTATTTGTTTAACTACTTGAACTCTACGGTACACACTTATCTACATGTGTACCCTTTTTATATATATTTTTTACATGAGTTTTTTTTAGATATTTCTATTCTACTGTACACATTTATCTACATGTGTGTCATTTGGCCTTTCTTTACATGCCTTTTCTAACTATTTCAATGCTACGTTACACACTTATCTACATGTGTACCCTTTACATGCAGGCTCAGCTATCCCTCAAATACACGAACACGCTTCTTCTAACCAGGAAGGGAAGGTGGTTGGGTGGATAGGACAGTGCTCTCTTCCCGGTCAGGGTTCGCGTCTGCTAGTGATGAAAATAATATAGGTATAGGACAGACAGAAAAAGAGAAGGGGAATTCACATTCACTTCATGCAGGAAGGCGTCGCTGGCATCTTTTTATTTAATTTTATTCTATTCCCAATTCCTTATTTCGTATGATGTTTTCTTCTATGCTCCTATTACGTTATATTTACACTATTGAAGTACTCATCAAGTCGGTTTTTGAACATATTAACTGACGTGCTTTCTACTACATGGTTGGGAAGGCCATTCCACGTTTGCGTGATTTTAAACGTGAAGTAATTTTGAGCTATAGTAGAGTTAAATCGCTTGTTCACTAATTTTAAACCATTTTGGCGTGTGTTGGTTGGCCCTTTCGTCCATCTCGACCAATAGTCTGTAATCAATATTAGTAAAGCATTTTAAGATTTTGAATACCTCGATCAATTGTCCACGGAATCGTCTACTTTCAAGTGATAGTAGGTTTAGTGAGCGGAGTCTATCTTCGTACGGTTTGTTTCGGATTCCAGGAACTAGTTTAGTAGCCCGCGCTATATCCTTGTTTAAAGAGGGACACCAAAATTGAACCTCCTATTCGAGGTGTGGGCGCATGAGAGATTTGTATAGTGGCACTATTATATTTTTCGATTTGAAAGTAAAATTCCGAGCAATATATCCTAGCATTCGGTTTGCTTTTTTAGAAGCTTCTGCGCATTGTTTCGATACTTTAAGGTCTTCCGAGATTAAAATTCTAAGGTCTTTTTCTAAATTAACGGATTCGAGCATTTGGCCTTTTATACGGTATTCTACTTTTAAGTTATGACATCCTAAATGCATCACCTTGCATTTACCTATGTTGAAGCCCATTTGCTATTTATCCGCCCATTCGACAATTTTATTAAGGTTTCTTTGCATTTGCTCTACATCGGGTCTCGAAAGGGCTCGGCTTCCCAGCTTTATGTCATCTGCAAATTTAGAGATCCTACTAAACACTCCATTTTCCAAGTCATTAATGTAAACAATAAATAATAATAGGCCCAGGACGGCCCCCTGTGGTACCCCGCTTGTAACTGGGTCCCAGTCTGAACACGCCCCATTTATAACAACCCACTGTGAACGATTTGATAGCCAGTTTCTAATCCACTTAAGTATGTTACCCCTCACTCCAATTGCTCTAATTTTCATCAATAGCCTTTCGTGCGAACCTGTATCAAAGGCCTTTATAAAGTGAAGGTAAATTATATTCACCGCTTTAGTTTAATCGTGGATGAAAATCATGTTATGAAAAAATTCGAGTAAATTGGTTAGGCACGAGTACCGCCATCTGAATCCATGCTGGGAGTCTGCATTTAAATTATTAGCCTCACAATGGCTCACCAACCTACGAGTATCTCTAATTCTCGATTTCATGAGTTTTCCAATTACAGAAGTTAGGCTGATGGGACGGAAATTAGTAGGCTCAGTTTTATCCCCTTTTTTTAATATCGGCGTAACATTAGCACGCTTGAACTCTATTGGAACTAGGCCTTCCTCTATTGATCGATTCAAAATCGTGCAGAGCGGTCTTGCTAATTCAATTTTTAGTTCTTTAAGATGGGTTGGGTATACCCCATCGGGCCCGGATGACTTCGACTTTTGCATTATATTCATATATGTGAGAATCTCCCCTCCATTTATACTTATGTTGGATAGTATATTTTGTCTTCCAAGATTTATGTTCTCGCCTAGTGTTGCTAATTGTATCACGTCCCCAATAGTAAAAGCGCTCGAGAAGTGCTCCTTTAATATTTTAGCAAATTATTCTGGGACGTCCGTCATAACACCATCTTTAGCTCTGATCCGCACTATTGAACCCTTTTATGGGCTTTCTACTGTTAACCTAACTATAAAACGGTTAGAGTTCATTAATAAAAGAAAAATGTAATTACGAAAAACAAAGTAAATTTTCTCTCACTGGAAGTGGGATGTATATCTTGTGAATAAACATAACAAATTGAAAAAAATGGATAAAACAAAAATTGCAGAAGAATATAAATGACAATGGACTCGAAAGAAACTGAATTAAATCACAAGGCTAAAATTATATAAAACGATATTATTACTGAATTTGAAGTAAATAAATTTGAAACAAATATTGTTTTATGTATTGAGGAAGTGATCATACCTCAGTTTCCACAACGAGGTCACTTTCCTCACTAACTTTTTCCAACAAAACGGATATCCTTCAAACCTATACGACCGAACTCTTCAAAATTTTATCAATAAAATATTTAACCCGAAAGACCCCTCTTAAAACGTCCCTAAAGAGAAGGTTTATGTAGCTCTCCCATATATAGGACACCTCAACTCACTTTTCTGGGCCAAACTCATCTATTCTTAAAAAGTCATTTCCTGCCACACATTTTATACCAATTGTTCAAAACACACGCAAAGTACAACATCTTTTCAACATTAAGGACAAAATACCAACGATGCTTCGATCCTCCATCACATATAAATTCACCTGCTGAGATGTAATTCCGAGGTGTATTTGGGATCGACACAGCGCACACTACATACCCGTATTTGCGCACATTTAGGCATCAGCAACAAAACTGGAGCCCCACTCACTACTCCCGAATTCTCTCCTATCCGAATACACTACGAAAACAGACATCCACACCATAAACCCAAGTTAAATAATTTTTCAATTAAAGATACAGCAAACACCGAAAACCAACTTAGTACACTTGAATCCCTTTATATTTGATTTCCACTTTTATTGCACCTATAAACACCAACGAACCGCACACGCCCAAACCATCCCCACAAAAACCAACGCATATCGTTCCAATATTTCCATTATCTCCCTTTTCTACAACTAAGACACCCAAAACTGATTGATCTGAGTTTTTTATTTAAAAAAACAAAAAACATATTTCCCATTCCCGAATAGTTAAAAGACCTGCATTTTCATAATTTGAATACTGCCACCTCTGCTGCTTCCCATTCCCCATATAATTTATTTATAAATATCTGATAACTATTCTAAAAAATTCTTATATTTGGATATATTTATAATCTCACATCCTTGAAAATGGGTTCCTACCCGAAATGTCGGGACCAAAAAGTTAAAATACCATAATAAACATCGTAAATGCAGCATTCTCACACACACACA
Source organism: Ceratothoa steindachneri (assembly GCA_963969495.1). Lineage (NCBI taxonomy): Eukaryota > Metazoa > Arthropoda > Malacostraca > Isopoda > Cymothoidae > Ceratothoa > Ceratothoa steindachneri. The sequence continues at coordinate 160,305,181 of OZ018330.1, read as the reverse complement.
TATATATATATATATATATATATATATATATATATATATATATATATATATACCAGACAATGGGTTCGCCACACATGGAGGAGCTTGCGCTTCGCTACTAAGATTAAAATTTAAAATCTAAAAAAATGAAGCCATGGTGTAAATTTGTATAAATTTTCTGAACTTTGCCAATTATAATAATTTTGAAAAGGAACTCTAAACTAAATTTCCCACCTTTCAAAATATCACGTTGCTAAAATATAGTTATAGAAGAAGATATATAAAAATAAATTTTCTGAACTTCACCATTTATAATTCTTTGGGTTTTAAAAAATTCACAAAATTTCGATATTTATATTTATTTCTGAACTTCACCATTTTGTTTTTTGATATTATAAAAGATCTATTAGAAATAACTTTGATAAAAAACATAAGTCATAACCAAACTAAGATGAAATTATTAATAAAATACTGAAAAAAATCACTTCTTAAATTATAGAGTTAGTGGTTATGATGATGATGATACGAGGGGCTGTCAATAAGTTTTGCGAATCGGTAGGGAAAAACAGAGGAAGGGGGGTGGCTGTTTGTGGGGGTGTTAGGACAAGTTATGACAAGTCAGGACCTTCAGCTGCACGCTCCTGTCTCGTCTATTTAAGAAGCAGTAGCTGATCGCACATCGTCAGTCACAAATTTTTCAACAATGGAGAAGGTTGAGCACCGCGCAGTGATGAAATTTTTGACCAAGGAAGGCAAGAATGCAAAAGAGATCCATGAACGCATGGTTGCAGTGTACACCGACACCGCCCCTACCTATGCAACCATTGGTCGCTGGAATAGGGAGTTCCGCCATGCTCGTGAGTCCCTTGAAGATGACCCCCGTCCAGGACGCCCGTCAGACGTGACCAACGAGGACAATGTGGCCCGTGTGGAGAGGATCATCCTCGAAAATCGACGGGTGAAGGTCGAAGAAATCGAGCGAGAACTGGGAATATCACATGGAAGTGTTATCTACATCATCCACGACAATTTGGCTATGATCAAGGTCTGTGCCCGTTGGGTCCCTAGAAACCTCACGAAACCTCACGCCCCATGATCGACTTCAACGTCGTCAAAGTCCACAAGGCCAGAGTTGCACTAACTTCCCTACAGTCCAGATCTGGCCCCTAGCGACTACTTTTTATTCCGCCAGCTTAAGGCTGCACTGCGTGGACGCTGGTTTGGGGACGATGAGGATGCCCAGCTCGCCTTCCAGGAGTGGATTGAATAGCAGTCGGGAGATTTCTGGTTGTCGGAAATTCGAAGCCTCAGGGACAAGTGGCGCAAGTGCATTGAAGTCGAAGGTAGTTAGATTGAAAAATAATATAATACGTTTCCTCATATCTCGTTTCCTTATATCTGAATTGCAAAACTTATTTCCCCCCCATCGTGTATATTTTTATATATATATATATATATATATATATATATATATATATATATATATACATATATATATATATATATATATATATATATATATATATATATATATATATATATATATATATATATATATATATATATATGTATATATATATATATATATATATATATATTTATATATATATATATATATATATATATATAAAAGAGACAAATTTGTGTGGATGTATGTTTATTTGTATACTAGTGGTGAGCCTCTGCTTACAGGAGAAAAGTGAGTTCAGTGTACACGATAATTCCATCCTGAGGACAGTGATAAGAATATACAACGAAAGAATAAATATCTCGCTAAATGTAAAGAAAGGTAAACAATAAATGGAGACCAAGCATTATAAAATATGATTTAATAAATAATAGGCTAAAAAAAAGCAAACCTAATAGATAAATTTACTCCAAAAAGTCATAATAATTACAAAAAGAAAAGACAAAATGAAAGAACTAGAGAGTATTCGTATTCTGTCTCTGCCTACTAACGATTGTCCCTAATAGTCGTCTGTGTTACATGGGTGATCGTGCTTTCTCTGTATTTGCTCCTAGAGTGTGGAATGACCTTCTGCCTTCTGTAATACTCTGGCCCTCGCCTCCCTCTTAACCTTTTTGGTAGTGGAAAAAAAGGGCGTTTCGTGAAATTTCATATGCTTAAAAGACGCCATACAAAAAAAAATCAATTGATTATTATTATCAGAAGAGAATCAAACGTCGCCAAAAATCTTGAATACACAATTAACACAAGAAACTCCGGCAGAATCTTACCCCAGCTGTGTAATATCACTTGAGTTGTGTAATTTTTGCTTCCAGAACACAAAATAAGCTCAATTCACGTGCACAAATTTGAATACCTTAACAAGATGGAAGTGGAATAGCCGTTGGTAATGATACCATTGTGAAAGTGGTCCGCTGCGTTGACTGACCTTGAACGTAACGGTGGGATGGAGGAGTGTTCGAAAGAACAGCTTCCTGTTCTCTGTTCTCCATTAAATTAACTAAATGATTATGCACGTTGCAGAAGAACAAAGACCACCTCGACACCTAAGAACAAAGGCCCCCCCCCTCTCCCCTCAGGCGATACAATATTAATTCCGTAATTTTAATACCATTTAGACAATGTTAGTATGGTTGTTTTGAAAGAGCTGAACTACTTCAGTGTATTCCGGGAATTTTAAGAATAGATTAGATCTATGCGATGCCTCATAGATGGTATTGATTAGCCTTTTGCACACTCCATGTTTTCTTATGTTCTAATGGCCGCCAACGAGGGCAAGTGCTATTAAAAACAGAAGCATAAGATTACTTCGTATACCAGGTTTTGGCAAAAGTTCTGTTACACTCGGTTCTTTGATCTTTCGAGAGGTTGACCTGTGTGAAAGAAAAGGTTCCGTCAAACAAAGTTAAAGTTCTACTTTTCCAGCACATAGCATTAAAGCGTTTATTTCATTGTGTGTCGAGATGGAGGTGAAAAGAATCGAGATATCTGCCCTCCTGAGCGAGGGCCACAACAAGGCCGAAATGGCCAAGCGGCTCAACGTCAACCGGATGACCGCCCATAGAGTCAAAGAGGGGCTTAAGAACGGGGAAGACATCGAAGATCGACCTCTTTCAGGCACATTTCAAGTTGTCAACCATTTGGTTGTGAGAAGGGCCTTAAAAGTGCTTTGAAGCTTAAAAGGACTGCCCTCGCGAAGAAGAAGAACATATTGGTGGCCAGGATGGTCAGAGCCGTCAAGGAGGAAGACAGTAGGAGCTTGAGGTACTTGGAGAGGGTTCTGCACACCGACCGCATGCGAGAACAACGTCAGGGGCGCTGTCGTCGACTTCTCAACGACTTCAGGAGTCATGGCAATCGAATTCTGAATTTTTCTGATGAAAAAACCTTAACGATCAATCCGGTCATCAACAAATAAAACGACCGCGTGGCGAGCTTCGGCTAGGACTTCTCCGAGGTCCTCTACCCGTCGCCCGACCTCACTTCTCTTCATTGGCGCACGTCGAGGGCAAGGCTTCCAAGGTCCGCCATAACAACGTCGACGAGCTCAAGTCCTCCGTCAACCGCGTGTGGGCCAGCATGAGGAAGGACTTTGTCCGCAACGTTTGCACGGCCTTCGGGCCTCGCCTGGAGCGCGTGCTCACAGCCGAGGGCGGCCACATTAATTAATCTTTCAATTTAAACATATAATTGTTTGTTAAAACAATAAAAACGTGTATAGATGCATCAGAACTATCCTTGTTTCCTTTGTAAGAGAGTCATAACTAGTGTAACAGGACCTTTGCAAAACACGTTAGACTTTTGATTAGCCTTTTCTAGACTCCTTTTTTCGTGTTCTTTTCTTATGTTCTTATCCCCTAACGCCTTACTCTTTTGACTCTCCTCAATCTTTCAAACGCAGCGTACGGGAAAAAAGAAGAACCCAAAGGCAAAAACAGCAAATCTAAGACTATCCAAATATGAGGATAATTAAAACATAAATTTACCAGATATTCCTATAATTCATTCGCTTTTCCTTAGTTCATAGTTCGTATATCAAAAAGCTACCTTAAGATTTTACGACCAAAAGCACTCAGGAACCCTCAAGGGCGGCCGAAAACACTTAAGACTCGGTTTGATCGAGGATAAAAATAAAAACCGTGACTTAATCCCTAATTCCTAAATGCCGGGTCGGAAAAGAAACACTCAAGGATTCGTCAAGACCCAAATTTCTTAAAGGCCATAAATCCTCCTCTGAAAGATCCTAAAATACGAACACCTCCCTCTACATACAATTCGGATTACTAATTTGCCAATAGAAGGAAATAGATAAGGCTAATTTCAGAAACAGGTTCCATGCTTGATAACAACAAAAGTTCAAACATTATTTATATTATCATCATCCCATCAGAAGGTACTTGAAAGCTCCTTCTTAATTACATATTGGTGCCTTCAGCTCGTTATCAGCTCTCGATTCTCAAAAGCGTCTCATAAAAACTGGACATGTGCAACGCTGTCCCTATGAAGCTTCAGTCACCCCCCAACCCAAACAAAAAGGTAGACCACATCTGGTGCCTTCGGGCTAATCGGTGATTGTCATTCTAATTTATATACACCTTTCATTATGTGGTAAGGGTCATTCGACCAAGATCCTAGGAACAGATGGCGCAATTTTTTTACTACTGCAAAACATTTTTCATCGGATTGCATTTCCATATAATTAAGCCATTTTTTTATGGAGCACCCCATATATTTAAGCAATTTTTCCAAATGGATAAAATGGATAAATTATAACGAATGAAGAATTCTGATATTTTAGAAAGATTATAAACATTAAATATATTGGATAAAATTGATATCTTTAACAAATGGAATTAATAGAAGGAGTAAATATGTTTCCTAAAAATGGAATATATAACTTTAGCAGCATTAATTAATGGATCAGCTTAATATGGTGTAAATTGCACGTCGTAAAAGGTGGCTAATTGTGCCCGAAAGACGAATTATCAACTCCTGTAGTTCGGGAATAATAAGTTCATGAGTTCGGAAATCATAAGTTCATGAGTTCGGAAATAATAAGTTCATGAGTTCGGAAATCATAAGTTCATGAGTTCGGAAATCATAAGTTCATGAGTTCGGAAATCATAAGTTCATGAGTTCGGAAATCATAAGTTCATGAGTTCGGAAATCATAAGTTCATGAGTTCGGAAATCATAAGTTCATGAGTTCGGAAATCATAAGTTCATGAGTTCGGAAATCATAAGTTCATGAGTTCGGAAATCATAAGTTCATGAGTTCGGAAATCATAAGTTCATGAGTTCGGAAATAATGAGCAAATTAGTTCAAAATAAGAAGCTCATGAGTTCGGGAATCATAAGTTCATGAGTTCGGAAATCATAAGTTCATGAGTTCGGAAATCATAAGTTCATGAGTTCGGAAATCATAAGTTCATGAGTTCGGAAATCATAAGTTCATGAGTTCGGAAATCATAAGTTCATGAGTTCGGAAATAATGAGCAAATTAGTTCAAAATAAGAAGCTCATGAGTTCGGGAATGAGCTCATTCAAGGCTGAATGCATTCATTGTACAGGGTGTCCCTTAGTCCTGATACTTACTTCAAATGCATATTTCCAATCTAAAAAAAGAACTACCTCCAAAATAGAAATTTCTCTGTCTATTTTCTAATCGCCCATCTGGCGACCGCCTCCAAGGGCATAGGTCGCCGTAATTAAATCTTCAGCCTAGAACAAGGCTACTTAAAAATCCCCCCCCCCCCTCCTCCAAAGAAAACAAATAATTCATAAGCAACAAGCAGAAGGAAGGACACTGCAGCGTTGGGGGGAGGGGGGCAACACCAAAGAGAGACCAATAAAATGGAGGAGGCCAGCCTCCTCCAAAAAGTCAAATAGTCTACAAGTGTTTGTGCACGAACCCGTCCAGAGTACAAGGGTCTATTGTCTCAGATCGGCTTCCTTTTATTAATCGCCTATTCTTATTCCTCTTCTGCACCTCGCGTTAACCCAGTCTCATGCAGTCTGGAGGTTATCTACACCTGTCTACCCACACCCACGGAACATTCTACTCAAAACAGTCATCCACGCTACTACACCTTTGGCACGAGGAGCAACTCCAGTATATTCTATCATATGCATTTTGGGCACGTTCTTCCTCCCTTGCCCCCAATCACTCCCAAATGGTCTTCCTGGCACCGCCTCGCATTTGAGTCTTTGCTTTGGCACTGATGCATTAAGGGCCAAATCATGGAAGTATTCAATTATTATTATATTCTCTTTTCTCTTTAATAATCAACCCCTGTCCCACAAAATGTGGAAGGGGCACATCAATGCCGCTTGATTGGACGATGTCGGGGTATCCCACCCATTACCCTCATAGCTAACGCGCCTTTCAGGAAAAAACTTTTAGGGCGCAACATCTCAGGCCAGCAACGCTCTCTAAGGGACAGTTGCCTTTTACGAGGCACGATGAAAGAGGTTATTTTTCCTCACTCAAAATCGTAAAGAATTATAAGTAGTAGAAGTAGTAGTTGTAGCAGTAGTAGTACCAATAGTAGTAGCAGTAGTAGTAGTACTAGTAGTAGTAGAATATTAGTTGTTGTAGAAGAAGAATGTATAAAAGGAGATACACTTTTGACCTATGGGAGGAAAGACATATTATGGAGAAGGGATTCTAAATCCTTGGGAGGAGCGAGTCCTTTATCCTTAACCGGTCGTTTCCTCCACCCCAACTCCCTCCCCCTCTTCCCCCTGCTCACCTCTCTCTCTCTCTCTCTCTCTCTCTCTCTCTCTCTATATATATATATATATATATATATATATATATAATAGATAGATAGATAGATATATATCTCGGTTATCTCCTGGCTGCTTCAAGGGCTGTAGGGTTGTTGTGTTTCAAAATTTAGAGGGAGAACGAGTGTTGGCGGGGGCGAGAGATCCTCAGTGTATGATTGCCCAGTGTGAAGCAGGGGGAACGCTGCCCCTTAGGTTATAGTTAATTTCCATTTTGTCTCATCTTCTACAACGGTACCTGCATAATGCGCTCGCACTATGCATCTTCCGCACTCTTTCTTTCTTCCTTTAACTTCACCAATTTCTTTGTTTTTCCATTTTTATTGGCGTATTACGGAGGTCTCATTGGTGTTTGCTTTATTTTTTAAATTAAAAAATATTTTAACGGTTAATGTAAGAAATTGGAGAACCCCATAAAGGTGATTCCTAGTGTGCACGAAGAGGTTCTGTCAAAAGTATTCGAACCATTTGCTCTCACTAGTTTCTCTTAAATTTGGGACTTGATAATGGATGCCAATTTTGAAATTAATCCAACCTTTGTTGACAAAAATGGCTCTTTTCCCTTGAGGGTGACTGGGCATTTCTTTCCCATGCCCAAAACAACTCGTGTCGCCATCCGAAACCGAGGCCCCAAACTTGGCTTCCCAAACCCGGTATTCAAATACCACGGGGTGAAGGTCTCTTTCTTGGGGCATTCCTGAACGCGACCGCTTCTTTAGACTTGTATGTTCAAGGTCTTTTACCGAAATAGGGCCGTTGGAAATGGAGCACAAGACGCTGTGGGGATGGCATTAGGGGGCAACGAGGATGGAGTAGTGGGCATTGGACACGAATACAGAGGGAGGGGGGAGTAGAATAGATGGGTATGTAGTCGGAAATTAATAGAGTTTAAAATCAAGCTTGTTTTAACACGTTTAGACCTGATCTAATCCTGCCTCTTTGGACCTTTTCTAGAGGGCAAATCCAGGAGGAAAGTTTTTGTGTTGTTTCCTGTTGGGTCATTCTGAGTACTCCTCTAGGCGAGGATCTCTTGTCCCTATCTTTACTACTCCTTCTACTGTTTTACTCGGTCATCGATTACTTACACGCATACCAGTGTGCGTACTTAGATGTCTACGTCCCTTATATTTTCTACATTTGGGCATTCGAATTGAATCTTTAATTCTTAGTTGCGTGCGACTCTATATCTCACTATGTCGGTCGGTCGGTCGATCGATCGGTCCGTCGGTCCCTGTTTTTTCTTTTTTTTTTTTTTTGGTAATAACATTGTAATTATTCGGCTAATTCTAACAAAATTTGAAATCCATGTTATTTTACATTCTCTTTCGAATGATATAATTGCCAAGTTCTTCTCAAGGTTAGCTCGGGAATTATTTTCTTTTTGTAATAACATTGTAAATATTTGCCCGATTCTAACGAAATTTGATACCTTCATGTTGTTTTACATTCTTTTTCGAATGATTTAATAAGTGACAAGGTCCTCTTAAGGTTAGCCCTGGAATTATTTGGCAATAACATCAGAGCTTTTCCGCCGATTCTAACGAAATTTAAAACCCTTATGTTGATTTACATTCTCTTTATAATCATATAATTATCAAGGTCTTCTCAAGGTTAGCCCGTGAATTATTTTCTTTTTGTAATAACATTGTAAATTTTTGGCCGATTCTAACGAAATTTGAAACCCTTAAGTTGATTTACATTCTCTTTCGAATGATAGGTCCTTCAAAGGTTAGTCTGGGAATTAATGAAAGTTTGAAGGTCTTAAGGTCATAAATCAGAATAAGGGAGAGCACGCGACTTTGGTCAGCAGACCTTGTTTTTTACTGCCCTTAATTACATTACAGTTTGAGCCATTTTGCGAATCTGTGTGATTGAATTTCTTCGTTGGTTTTCGAATCTAAAAAAATAAGATAAAATGGTTTACCAAGGAAGCCATGCAAAAATAATTATAATTATTAAGGTTGAAAAATATTCATTCAATTTTAAGATCAGCAGACAAAGATTAACCAGAATTGGGCTTGTTTCGGTACAAGCAAAAACTCTTGTCACACACCACAAACACACTTGCCCATATATGCATTCATACACACTCGAACATACATATGTTCTAACACATGCACGCACCATGACGTAAGAGCAGGAAATCCACCACAAGGTTATTTCAACGAGAGCACTCCAAGAAAGGACTGAGGGCGACTTAGTACTCTGGAGCCTCATTACTCGACTCAAAGTCCCGATCTCAACCCAATAAAAAAGGTTTGGAAGATTATTTGAGATGGGGCGCGAAGGAGACATCCAAAGAACCAAGATGAACTCTGGGAATTATTGAAAAACGAATGGAACAATATTACCCCATCATTTTGCAAGAAATTAATTCAGGCCTTTGGTAACAGATGTCGGCAGGGCATTGGTAGTAAAAGGATGTTCACAAAATATAAATAGTAGTGGGTTTTTTTTGTTCTTGTTCCATTTTACATTGTTTTTCTAGATAACCTTTAACTTTTGGCCGCTGCAATTTGGAAGATAGTTTGTTTATTTCCTCATAACTTACGAAGTATTTAATCTATTCACTTGAAATTTTCACTAACGATAGATATTAGGTATATATAAATATTTATTTAATATAGTCTCAACATTTTGTTAAACTTCTATAATAAATATTTAAATACAGTTGTTCTTACTGACCTTTATATTATAGCCGCTAGTATATATATATATATATATATATATATATATATATATATATATATAGTTCCTGTAGGACAAGGGCAAAAGGAATGTTTACATAGCCAATTAAAACAGTCATTTTTAAGACTGTCTAGATTGGTCCCTTGGATAGTCACATGCTTCGTGTAGATGTGACCCCTGAAGTGTGAAGAAAGCTCACCGTTATTATAGTAGCTACATGGCTCTTGCAGGAACTTTCCAATATTTCAGCGAATCTTATTTGTAATAAATTCAGGTCAACTTGATTTCTCTTGAGTGCGAGAGGATAAGAAAGTGTGTATGATCTCTTCATTCAGTAGCTTCTTCCTGAACTTCTTGGATGAGAGGTAAGTGTCGACAACATTTCTGGAATAGGACACAGAGATGTCCTTATTGGGTGTCCTTTTTATATACAAATCACTGCTCTCCTTCAATTACCTTACGTCCATCAAATTCTTCCAATGTATTGATCCTTCCAGCCAAGAATCTCTTTCTTTCGCTGTCAAGGCCGGCCCGAGGTATAAGTGAACTAGGCTGCTGCCTAAGACCCGCGAGGCCACCAGAGACCCCCGAGAACTCTTATAATACTCTACGAGATCTTGATTTGCTTTAATACATCATGCAAAAACCTAATCTTATATTAACTGGTTAGAAAGCTGATGGAACTAGTTCAACTTAATTCGGCAGCATCAATGTTAGAGCCGGTATCACGTTCATAGCCACTGCAGGACACAGGTTGCGCGATAAGAGCTAGTACAGCTGGTCGTGGCAGTTGATGTAAGAGCAGAAAGGCACAAAATAAGCTATATACAACCGAGAAAAAAAGGAAAACAAAGGTAGAGAACTCCCCCCCACCACACACACACTAGAGATGTTTGCATGACTAATTATAGTAACGTTAGTATATCCTAAAAATTTATTGACTGAATAACTTGATTCAAGTTTTCAGTCCAGTCTACGTTCAGGGCACCACGCCTTCCTATACAAATACAAAAATATAATACCCACCTTTTAACGGTCCCCATTGCGACCTCCACCAATCCGAAAACAATACCCATCTCGTCTTATCCTGCCTTTCCCTCGACCATCTCAAAACATCTTTCAATATAACTATTCTATCGGACCCCTCCAAAATCCGACGTACCATGACATTATTTCCGAGGGCTGCCGGATTTAGCTGAAGAGAAACCATAGGCAAGAGAGATAGTAATTATAACAGTAGCTAGATTTCCCCTGCTAAAATCAAGATTTCTCTTCCCAATACACATCTATTTAAGTTAATTAACAGGATCTTAAAACAAACGTGAACTTTCCTTTATGTTAGCTAGACGATGTTATAAGTTAACGGTAACGAGCAAAACTAGTGAAAAATATAGCCTAGGCATCTTAATTAATGTATTACAATAATTGATATAAATTAGCTAGTGATTAATTAAAGTTGTTGTGTTCTGTATAAAAATATCTTGCTGTGTATACTTTTCAGCAATCAAAATATGCTTCTGTTCAGCAAGTGTGTTACGGATAAAAGCTTAGCATTATTTACCTTACATTTAGGGGTCTTTGCAGAGCTAAATTAAGACCCTTAGAGGCCCTAAGCACTAAAATGTTGCCATAGCATGTGCTTCCCATCTTGTATCAAAGAGGGATTTCAAGACACTTTCATTTTTAATAAGATCTTTAAGAATTTTCCACCGGCTGGTTGAGACTGAAAAAATGTATAGAGTAATTGCACTGTAAGAAGAATTTAACAATCTCTTGTCAGCAGTCAACAGCACTTCGGCCAACCAAATTTAATGAATGAGCTGAACAGGATATGCCGGGTGTCCCAGAAAAAAGTTAACCGGAATTTGAATTAGTATAACTCAAAAACTATTCGAGACTTTTGGATCCTGCAAAAAGTGTTTTATTTAACAACTATTTATCTTTCGATTCTAGAAATTTCATTGAATTCCATTTTATGACCTTGATACACTAATGGGTTTAGTGGAGGCTATCAAAAATATGTTTGCGCAAGGAAGTAAAATAATGAAACGAAGCCTAGGAAGGCTAGGCCACCGTGCACTTTCAAGAGAAGCGTAGGGAGCCTAGGTTGCCTAGGTCACTGTGCGATTCTTCAAGCAAAGCCTAGGCCATTTTAGAGTGGGTTTTCAGCCACGCTGTGGTATGGCTCGTCATTATTGCTCACTAAGCAAATCAAAGCGTTTCTGTGTGAAAGTTTACTTCCATAGAACCTTTTTAATCATGCAAAAGATCAACGCGCATTTACAAACTTTATTAAACTGGCAGTATTAAACAAGTACAAGATTCATTGGAACAACGTTTTCCAGGTAGGCATCCACCAAGCAAGCCCACAATCGGGAAAAATGTTCACAAATACCAATATGAAGGAACATGCTTAAATCTAAACAAAGGTCGTTCGGGTCGTATGAGAATAACAGAAAATATCGCAAATGTTCCGATGACACTTCTTCAAAATCCACATGTTTGAGTCAGAAAGAATGGATTATAATTGTCAAAGTCATCATTTAACTACATTATTAAACATTACTCAAAATGGCATCCCTATAAGATGCATGCAAGACACCAGCTTCTTGAAACTGATTTTACTCGTCGTAGACAATTTGAAGAATGGCTTCTCCTTAAACCTGCTCGTTTCTTGGAAAACATTGTGATTGGTGATGAGGCAGCCTTTTTCATGAATGGAAAGGTAAATAGCCATAACATTCCGCAGTATGCGCCGCTGAACACCCCCCCCCCCCAACATTCAACTTTGACACACGTATTTGGCAGCAGAAAGTGTCTCTGTGGAATATGCGAGAATGGCTACCTTGTCGGCCCATTGTTTTACGAGAATATCTTGAATTGTGCTGTCTACCTGAGCATGATCCACGAAAGGATCTTCCCGGAACTCCGCCAGATTTACGGCAATCAATTTAATAGACTTTGGTGGATTCAGGACAGCGCACCAGCTCATAGACAGCTTGATGTAAGAAAAAACTAAGAGAAACGTTTGACAACCGCATTGTCGCGCTAAATCATGCAATTGAATAGCCCCCAAGATCCCCTGACTTAACACTGTGCGATTATTTCTTATCGGGATATCAAGAGAATAAAGTGTATTCTACTCCAGCACAAAGCATCAGACAGTTAAGCGATAGTATCACACGTGAAGTCAATAGACTTAAGGAAAATCACAAGTTAATCAAAAAGGTTGTTCAATCAATGCGATCAAAGACGCAACTGTACTTGGAAAAAAATAGAGTACATGTGGAAGGAAACGGTGCTTAGAAAATTAAAAAATGAATTTGTATTACCCATATGAAGAGGTGTTATTGTTAAAAATGGATTTAAATATATTTGTTGATATTAACTTCGAAGTTTCATTATTTTACTTCCTTGCGCAAACATATTTTGATAGCCTCCACTAAACCCATTAATGTATTAATATCATAAAAGGGAATTTAATGAAATTTCCAGAATCGACCAGTAAATAGTTGTTAAATTTGTTTTGTTTTGCAGGACTCTAAAATCTCCAATAGGTTTTGTATTATACTAATTCAAAGTACGGTTAACATTTTTCTGGAACACCTTGTATATATATATATATATATATATATATATATATAAACAACATTCATTTTTCATTAAATTTTGAAAATTTCTATAAATTAATTAATTTAATAATTTAAATGCTAAACTCGGCTATGAAAACTCTCTAAGGTGTCTTTCCTTCCCTTGATGCCCTAAGCACGTGCTTATTTTGCTTATAGGGTTAACCCACCCCTGGGTCTTTGCTATTATACGAGTATTTCAGAGTCATCCTGTCTCATTTACCTTGTTATAGATTAAGAGTTTTTTTAGATGTATAAATGGTTGCTAGACACAATTTATGGTGGCGAAATAAACTCATTCGGCTGAATGCCTTATGTACTGATATTCTGGAATTGGAACACAACCAAGCAAAAATGACCACATTTGAACTCATTTATTCTTTCAAAAAGAGATCTATGAGTTGTATCCAAATCTTTGGGCATCTCTCCGAATACCCCTCAGTCTTCCGGTGATGTGGCACCTGCAGAAGGATACGTTTTCAAGCTCAAATTTATAAAGAACTTACATTGATTAGTAACAACAACAAAATGGACCTTGAGATCTTTTAGCATGATGATGTCATAAACGACTTTGCCCATAGAAAAAACAGGAAATGCATATTCTGACAAAGAAAGCTCAGTATTGATGTAATTTGTATGAGGAAAAAAATTGAAGTCTAAATGTAAAAAATAACGGAGTTTATTATGGAAATTTATCATTTTTTTCAACTTTTTGCACATCCGTACATAGTTTTCAAAAATAATTATTTAACTATATTTTATTCAAGCACCGTTATTATTATCTTGTTACAGCTTTCTTTGTTCCTCGTATGCCATTAAGTTTCTATTTAAATTTTTATATATTGTCTGTTACATTGTAACTAGTTACATTTGCAGTAATTTCTTATGTTCATTTAATCTTTAATTAAATGAATAATCGTTTTGTTAGATTTACAGTAGGTGAGCTAATAATTAAATAATGATAATAGTCAACTTTATTGGCGGGGAAGAGATGGTGGGCCACCCGAATCAAATTCTGCTTACAGCCTCATAAAAGACTTGGGTCGGCTCTAGCTACTATAACAACAATAATCTCGCTTCGCACTATGGAAGATTTAAAAAAAAAGGATGGGATTTATTGGGCGGTCTGACAACAGTGTTGTTTTAAGGCATACAAGACCAGTAGAGTGATGGGTAGAGAAAGACCATGGATAATAGAGTATAGATGGTTGAAATAAGTGAAGTGAATGCCTCTATAGAGGGTTTAATAGAGATACGGATGAAAAATAATGCAACTAAAGAGGATGTTTTCGCTCAGTGTACATAAATAAAGAAAGAAAAGGAAGGATAAAGGAGCTTGAGCTTTTTTTCAGTAAGATAAAAATTAGGTCTTCCACCACGCACCCAAACTCAAGTTCCTGGATTGGATTTCATTGCGATCAATGCCTCACGAATGTCTAGTACTCATTAAACCTTTTATGACGTCATAGTGCCAATTTAGGAATGTATGATTATCTCTCTCCACCCTAAACCTCGAAAAAAGTAGAATCTCTTCAATGGTCAACAGCATAAATAAAACAGAAGAATAAATATTCCTTTATTTACCCACCTTCTACGTATGAGTCCTTCTTTGCCAAATTTGGAGTTTCGAGGTTAGCCGTAGTAAGCCTAGAAATAAATAGAAGATTATCGCCCGCGTAAAATGATAGAGTTCCCAGATGGTGGTGAAGGAACTGCTTTGGACAAGTCCATGCTCACACGATTGCTGAAACTACCGTGGGATAGGGATTGACACGTTCATGTCTTAGGATTAGGAGGCACGTTTGAAAGAAAAAAATACATACATTCTTACACTTTTAATGTGTTTTTTTTTGTCCAACTCCCAAATCAGGGAAACGGTCAATTTTTATGAGGAAATGGAAAACGCCCCACATTAGCTGGGACATAGTTTGAAAAGAACAAAAACATCAACAACAATCGACTTAATTAAGTTTGGTTTTGGCAGGAATTGAATGAAGTTCGTATTTCAAAGCAGAGTAGCTTCAAGGACAAATTCAGACCACTGAAGTTGCACTTTTGGGAAGATAAAACCTGGTATTCATTCACGCGGGGGCGTGATGGGGGAAAGAGGCAGAGATGGGACGGGTTCTGGATGTCCCCCCACCCCTTGAGCCCCGAATTCCCTTTGCAAACTCTGATCTCCGACCGTGGTGACCAAACCGGTATAAAAAAGTGGTTTATCTTGACGACGTTCCGATAGGGGTAGGGCACCAGTTGCCAAGCCCAGGGCATAAAGAACAAACAGCCAGAACTTGACAACAATATGGGGCACTATAGTTCATAGGGTATGGAAGGGCAAAACTGCCCCCGCGCACTGAAGAATTATTATTCTTATTATTAACATTATAATACTAGTAGTAGTAGTAGTTGTTGTTATTGTTTAAAGAGTAGTACTTGTTCTGAAATAATGAGTCATTATGTTTCTTTGTTGCACAAACCAGGAAATATGTAAGGCATTGTTGCACAAGTTGTGTCCCGGAAAATGCCACTTTGCTGGTTGGTCATTTTTGGGTCCGGCGCAGACACGCCCCGAAACTGGAAATTAGAACGAGTTCAGAAACCAAGGAAATTTGCGTTAAAATACAAGTATTGACCACAATAATTTCAACAAAGGAGAAAAATGATGTCTTTATATTAAAAAATACATAAGTGGTTACCATTAGAGATAATGATGCCACCCCGAGGCTTAGAACGATGACGAAAAGAACAAACATAATTTAACTGAAACAACTTTTGTTAAATGAGGTCGAGGATAAAAATGTCAATCAGGAGTTCGCACTTTGAAAATATTGAATTTTTTAGCTACATACCTAGAGATGCATGTTCTTATATATACGAACTTCACGCTTGATTTTGTGATTATTTTGATAACATATCGTAAGCAATAACGATTCCGCTTCTACAAGACCATAACTTCTGAAATAGCTCAATGTATCGTGTCTTAACAATTAAGTGACGTACGAATAAAGAATTAAAAGATATTTTATTATCAATATAAAACCCGCCGGTTTCGCAGGCGAATTATTGACTCAGTAAATTCTCAATTGCTTTGCTAAACTTGATCACGAATTGATTTTTGAGCGTTTATTGTGAAACCAAACCAGTTATACGGATATAAGCTAAATCCTTTACGTTTTCAGTCTAATATTCCGGGCAACTTATTCACTTATAAAATAACTGTTTGTTGGATTGCTTTCTCTTGATATATCACAAGGAATATATTTAGAAATCGCTTTAAATATCGATTGGTTGCATGTTTTGAGAAAAATATTCTATTTGAATTTGGAGAGTCACATAAGAGAACGTTTGTAATTAACAGTCAAGAAAGAGCAATCGGTTTAGATGCACTTTCGTATTTCCTCTCTAGAGAGATCTTTGGTATTTTTTTCTATTTTGTCGATACTTCGTTCTATCTAGTTGGACTGGCCTAATTAGATAAAAGCGATCATCGAAAGCGCTTTAGTAGCATGGAATAATTTGTTTGAATATTTGCTGCACTTGTAGATAATTATTTACTAGTAGTTCAAGAGGTAAACTATAGAAAATTAAACACCACAAACAGCCCAAGTTCTGCGACCGAGAACACTTCCCCTTGCGGGAACAATAAGTCCTAAATCAAGAGGCTTTTGCAGAAAAGGTCACATTTTCTCACTTATATTAATGTTTCACAAATGATTTTTGATTTAATTTATTGCAAATATTCTCATGAACCTCAATTCCAACCACAAAAATAACTAGAAATGGCCCCGGAAACAAGTAGGAAATTAAGATTCCTTTGAATGTGGTTCAAGTAAAATATAAATTAAATGATTAGGATGGAGGGGTTGGTAGGTGAACAGTGAACAGTTGTGAGAAAAATTGGATTAAAATTATTTTGATTACGATAATTTTGATCACGAATTTCCCATTTTCACCTGCGAGATCTTAAAATATGACAACGTGCGAAATCGTATGAAATGAACGTTTTATTTGCAAAAACGGTATTTTGGGGATTCATTTTGTTACTATTTTTACGTCAATGCAGAAAATTGGGAAACCATTGAGATTACCAATTAAATGTCGTCAACTAAAAAGACGGATTGAAGAAAAATGAATAAAAATATAAAAATAAATCAAATAATCGCTATAATTATTACAAAAAACAAGAGCAACAATTAGATCATCCTAAAAATCTCGTGTATAGGAAAGAAAACTGAATATAAACAATTAAGGAATATCTTTCCAAATCGGAGGTCGCGACCTACAGTGGCTCACCTGACATTACGGGAGTCGCGAGCAAGTCGTTATAATGCATAACTTGAAATATGATAAGAGTACTTAACCATGGCTGTTACAAAGGTTTGGCGACGAACGCGCTAACTTTTTCCCTTAAAGGTGGCAAATTCCTTTAATTTCAGAACCTTCGAAAAGGAACAAATGTGTGACGAAGGTAGCTAAAGTAGCAAACTTTGTCTCAAGACTTTGATATACACTATGTTGTTTATAGCCTTTGCTTTAGGTCCCGTCAAAGTTACCACAATTAAGTGGGGCCGTGCTTTCTCTGAGGCTGTCCTGAAGGGGGTCAAGTTAGAATGAAGTGAAGCTGTTTAATAGCACACCCTTTACTAGTGGTCCATGGAACAGCTACGAAGTGGATGTTTAATTGCAAATAAACCTCACTTGGAATACATCTAAGTGGGGATGGTCATATCATAACGACTTGGGTGCCTCTTCATATACAAAAACATATTGGGGGGCTAATTTGTGATTTTAGCTACAGAAACCCCCTAAAACCCAATAATTTTAAACGGTATCTTGAAACTAATCTTCTAACTTAGGTTAGGATTTTTCCTAAGGAAATTAGATCATTTGAATCAAAGGAGAAAAATGGAAGCATTGCTTGTGTCTCGTCTTATTCTAGAGCTTCGCTTGCCTCTTATGAGACTTCTTACAAAATTGCTTAGGTGTAAAAAGGCCACAGAGGAGAAAATTTAGTATTGCTTATCGCCAATGATTTGTTTGAGACGATGTAAGGGACATATGTGCGGCAACTTCAATTGGTTTTTAAATTAAATTTAAAGCGAAAAGTGATGATTTTTGTATGGGATTTATTTTTAACTTTGTATGGAAAGATCTGTACAAAAGGGAAGATAGGGGAAGGGAAAATGGGTCAATGTCGATGGAATGACCAGTTTATAGCATTTAGTTTAAAAAAATGCCACTCCAGATGCGATGTAGACGCGTTGCATGCATCATAGGAACCTGTGTCGAAAGGCTTTAGTTAAGAGCTACATACACGGTATTTTTTAAATTATTATTATTATTAATGGAATGAGTCATATCACAAAGAAAGAGAAGATAAACGATTTTTTTCGGAAAATGGGGAGAGAGGTCTAATTGCGAAAAAAAACGTGCTAGGGGTGAGCGTCGAACAAAGCCACTGAGGCAGCGAGCGAAGCTTTTATCTCAGTTAAAGCAACGTATTAGACCACTCGGCTACGCATGATAAAAAAATTGTCAAAGTTAGACATGCTTTTAAGATTTGCTTTGCTAGGTCGATCGAAGGTATTATGAAAGAGAGAGAAATTAATTGGGAATTCAAAGGACAAAAGAGAAATAGAGTTGAAGGCGCGGCGAATATACATTATATATATATATCTCATGAATGCGAGAGAATGATGAAATGGAATGAGTCATACAGCAAAGAAATAAGATAAAAAGAATGATTTTTATCGGAAAATGTTTTTCCTAGTTGCGAAAATATCACGCTGTAGCCGAGTGGTCTATGGCGTTGCTTTGCTGAGATCAAAGCGGTGCTTGCTGCCTCAGTGGGCTTGGTTCAATCCTTACACCCAGCATGGATTTTTCGCAATTAGGAAAATTTATTCTTCCAAAGAAAAAAATATTCCATTTATCTTGTTTCTTTGCTGTATGACTTATCCAATTTCATCATTCTCTTGCTTTGATGAGAGATAAATATTTTATTATTATTAATGTTACAAAACTCGCAAAGATAAACCTTTATAAGCAAGACTCTTTGCAGAATTATATTATATGCACACTCAATACATCATGGTTCGTGTAGTACTGTGAAACACTCCGGCTCATACAAGCCTAATTTACTTGATTCTTATGATAAAGAAGTACATAACTAGGACCCCCAAAGACCCTAGGGTCCACTTAAGGCCAGTCTGAGAGGTAATAAAATTGATGGCATGTCAACTAGGTAGTATGTACATTATATGATTTATTTGGGAGAAAAACTGAAATTTGTAAATGCCACCGTGCGAGGTCTAAGTAAGCGTTTGCTTTATCAATCAGTAAGATAAATTAAAGGCATTTAAGAGAAAATTAAAATTGTGGGTCACAGATTTACAAAATATTTTTTCTTATTCATTTTCAAACTTGAAAGGATTGTTTTTTTTAACAAATAACAGAAACAAAACAAAATTTTCTTTATTAAGCATTTGAAAGTTGTCAAAGGATATCATTTCCTTTTTAAGAGTTAGGTATTAAAGGGGAATGAAATTAGTCTATTTTAAATATGAAAGGTTGTGGTAAAAAATATGCGTTGAACAATAATTAATTTATTGCAAAATAAAAATAAAATAACTTACGTGCAGCCAATTAAACCATAGTTAATTAACATTACCATATTTAGGAATCTATTCAATATCCTTCATTCTGATTGGTCATCGTTGGTCACATGACTGTATTCGAAGCCTCTCATTGGATATGGGCTTAAAAACCGAGAAAGCCTATCTTTTTCCAACTTAATATTACTAAATAAAGTTTTGATAACAGAAATAAATTCCAAGAAAGAAAGAAGTTTTTTTAAATGCAACATCAAATCAACATCGTCGTCACTATGAGGAATAGAGGGATTGTAAATAACAAATCATTTTTTAAAAATCTTTTTTCGTGTCAACTTTCTAAAAAAATTATCTGGAAGCCATTCTCGGCGAATGTACCCATCTCTTTCATTTTGACCAGCGATTTTACCGCATGCAATTGTTAATTCAACAATCAGGCGCTCCAACGATTGGGTGTGGGTTGGGAAAGACGGAAATTCAAATTTGTTGAGTATCAAAACCTGAACTTCGGCAATGGTGAGATAGCAAGTGAGGGTAAACTCGTAAATCGTAACTGAATCCCAATCGATCAGTTCAGCAGTCGTGTTTGCATTGAAGTTGAGAAGCGGAGATTTGGATTATCGTCGCAGAGAAGAGAGACGAGCAGATTTTCTGGGTTTGCGTTCCGTGATTTGATATAAGGGAACTATGTCTCGCATTGATTCAGGAAGATGGCGGAGAGATTTGATTAGGAAATGAATGTGATTGACGGTTCAGAAATGTGTGGTCGAGTTTTGATTGCAAACTAGCAAGGAATGTAGTTGGTGACGACGTAGAAAATGAGAGAGTGCAGGTTCTTCTTAACTTTACCTTTAAACGGATCCTTAGAGAGGTAAGTTGCGCCAAGGGCACAGGCTAAAGTCAACCACCTTGAATGGAAAATCGGTCCTGGCTTCAAAGTTTTCAGTTGCGCGTCAATTTTACCTCTGTGAATGAATTCTGTCGACAAGGAAAAATGGTATTTCTGATCAGAGGACAAATCCGACAACATGTCATCTTTCATCAGAATTTTTGGTCCATTTGTGATCGGAACGAACTTTTGTTAAAACCCTTCCTATTGGTCTTTTGAAAGAACTATTTCTTGTGGTAGGTCCATCAACGGTTTGGAATTGAGGACGAAGGCCAAGTTCATTTGTATGGAGGTCTCAAATAACCAATGAACTTTTTCACCTCGTCCATCCTCAATCTTTTTCAAGATGCCGCCATTTGTGCCAGTGTTAAGAGCGGTTGAGTCAACACACGCGACTTTAACCCGTCAAATTGTTTTCGCCCAGAAAGGTCATGATGGTGTCGGTCGTCGGTTCGGCAGCTTTTCCCGTTGCCGTAACATATGTCAGATATTACCCGTCGGGTTGAAAGACAAGGACGATTTGGTCCTTCTTCTCTTTTGTGTGCCGGTAAACTCCTGCCTCCTCCTTTACCTCGAGAGTTTCAATCTCCTTACCATCGAAATAAATTCCCTCAATGACGTCGTCATTCAGAGGCTGAGGCTCAATGTTGTTCAAATCCTCCTTCTAACTTTCTCCTTTTCGCGCCGAATTCACTGACGGTCGACGACCACAAAAAAAAGTCCTCCGCCGTGACAATGCCAAAGTCTATCAGCGTCGCGGTGACGATCGCCACGGCCATCCGATCCGACGCACCCCAACGCATCGCCTCATGCGCCACCGTTGGCAAAGGGATTCCATAGGAGTCGCCTGAAATAAGAATAGAAGAGAATTACAGTCTCTCTCTCTCTCTCTCTCTCTCTCTCTCTCTCTCTCTCTCTCTCTCTCTCTCTCTCTCTCTCTCTCTCTCTCTCTCTCTCTCTCTCTCTCTCTCTCCCTCTCTCTCCCTCTCTCTATCTATCTATCTATCTATCTATCTATCTATCGTTCTCTCTCTCTCTCTATCTATCTATCTATCTATCTCTCTCTCGAGGATGATATGCTAAACTACTAATAATAGTAGTAATACATTCGTAATACATGTACCGCAGAGTTGATAGTGTAGTAAATGTTTCATAAAAAAAAGTTAGTTTCTACAAACTAATACTACGCGCTATTCTACATTTAGTCGATAAACTATTAGCAATCCAAATAAGGTATAGACTTTTGCACCAATTGTAAATTATATCCCGCTGCTGGATCAAAAGAGAAGAATCAATCTTAATATTATGCTCATGAAAATATTTTTGTTCTCAAAGAGACAAAAACAAGAACATATAGTGCGTCTTTCTCACTTTTCAAATTGTAATGGACGTCGTCATGACGTTGCGCCAATTCTTCCGTCTACTCTGCATGTGCCAAAAATACGCTTGATTGCTGGCGGCGCCACTTTTCCTCGTCTTGCTTTTCTGTAGCCCCTTTAGTGGCGTGCCATCCCTTCCTTTTTTCTTACTTGCCCTTTCGCGTTTCAATTCTTTTCATTTTCTTCGTCGCTGGAATGTCAATGTGGCCAATTTAAAGCGAGGGAAGTGTGGACACGTGTCGATGGCGCTGGGAAAAAATGAGCGTGCATTTCACCTTTGAGTAGTCGATTTGAATGATCTCATCGTCCTTTGATGCATCGGATAGTGACAAATCAAAACTTGGAAACTTGATCGAGTCTGGAGTCAAACGTTCGCCGCTTTTCATCGTGGGTGTTGCTTCTTTGAACATAATGTTGCTTCTTGTCGTGACTTTAATCTTGTCGGCTATGGAACGAGTCTTGATGAGAGCGAAAGATGTTCTAGCGTGCGCTTAAATGTCGACAATTGGATTCGCTGATATATATATATATATATATATATATATATATATATATATATATATATATATATATGAGAATGGATGGGGAGAAAGAAAAGTCCAGACACTACACAGAGCTCTTTATTGACGTTTCGCCTCTTGGCTTCCTCAGAATGGAACTGACAAGAGAGATGGAAGATCGCCGCTCGACCATTCGTAAAGTTAGTCTGGGTCGCGGTCACTTGCTCTCCCCCGGCCGTTTCCCCCTCGTCTCGACCCTTCCGCCTCTTCATTAATGAGCCTTGCCGCACCTGTCGCCAGCTTGAAGAAACCGTCCCGGTGATTTGTCGACCTATAGGAGAGAATATATGTAGCTTCAATAATCCTACGCTCACGTTTTGATAAACCTTTTTGAACTATACTCACCCCATCCCATTTGGGTAAATGCCCACATTCATCTATATGCACCACTAACGAGTTTGAAGTTCTATGTGCCCGGACGTCCCTCTTATGCTCACTAAGTCTAGTTTTAATGTCCCTACCAGTCTCTCCGTAATAACTCTTGTCGCACCCTTCACACGGAATCTGATAGATTATGCCCCTATCCGTTTGGGCCCTAAACTTTTTGTGCGAAACCAATTCCTTGATCTTCGTCCCAGCATGATCGGCAACTAGCAAACCCGTTTTCCTGAGGACCACATTTATGTTCTGCGCAGCCTTGCAGTAAGGCGCTGAAAGGTACCTGACCCCATCCAATGTGCCTGTCAAAGCCTCATTATCCGCGGTCCCATTTGTCGTGCTACTCATTTTGCCTCTTTCCGATATCCCGACCGCTTTATACCTCAACTTTATTAAGAGACCCTCCGGATATTTTAGTTTCATAAAAGCATTCTTAATGTAGTTATACTCATCAGTTAAAAACTGTTGGCTACAAATCCGGATGGCCCTGAGGTAGAATCCTATCACTACCCCAGTCTTCGTACTATCGCTGTGTCCCGATAAATAATGGATGAAGTCATCCTTATTAGTGGGTTTCCTGTAAACGGAAAACTCAGTGTAAATCTAGTATGCGCATATCTCATTCTAAAACTCCTTTTAACATTGTCCCCGTTTTTCTGTTATCCCGGAACTCCAAGATAGTCAACTATTGGCCAACCTACTTTCAGTTAATTTACACTCTGCTAATTTGCACTTCTCACGCACTCGGAAATCAGAAAGGGTGAACTTGACACTATTCTACGACATTTATATTAATCTGGTGTAAGGTGTGCGGGGCTTACCTACGACATCTATATTAAACTGGCGTAAGGTGTGCGGGGTTAACCTACGAAATCTATTAATCTGGTATCAAGTTTATGGGGTTAATCTTGGTCAATCAATTTATTGAAATTTGATCAATTTATTGGTTAACTTTAGTTAAACTTGTTAATTGTTAGCTAATCTTGGTTCCGGTTATGGAGTTAATATTGGTGAGAAATAACCATTGCATACTTGTACCTATTTGTGAAGTGTATTTGTTCCCATTACCATTTATTTTTTTGTGATTTAACTGTTGAGTGATCGTGCTTAACAATAAATTTTATTCCCACATGATATTGAATTGTTTTCCTTCAAGGCCTTATTTCGTGCCGTAAGTTGAAGGTATAGAAAAATAGTATTATTCTTCGTATTGCTGTGCTCTCGTCTTAATTACAGTGAAATCCCTACCGCAAAAGCTCTCTCGCGAGTGTTCCTCTCCCCCCTTGTTGTACGAGTGTTTGTTCGTGCCTGAAGGAACCCATAATTCCGTCATACTCGTTGTCGTGCGTTAATTTAATTCTTGTTGTTGTGCCAATCGAGTAAACCAGAAAATATGTCGCCGTTTGAAGTCCTTAAGGCCCAAGGTGAGTCACTCGGACTCAGTGGAAAAGATTTGATGGCCTACATCCAGGAAGAAGAAAGAAGAGAAAGAGCCGAAAGAAGAGACAAAGAAGAAAGAAGAAAAGGAACGAGAAGAAAGAGAGAGAATTCGCTCTCACGAATCGGAGATGAGCAGAGCGATGAACGAGATGGTCTCCATAAACTCCTCGAGTGTTAGGCTAGACGCACCAAAGTCTGTGACCATAAAACTCCAGGTCTTTAAAGAAGGCGAAGACTTCGGGTCTATCTCACCTACTTCGTAGCACAATCATTGCCCCTGTTGAGCTCCCAACTTAGGGATATATTTATCTTTCTTTCAAAAGAGGCAACAATTGATTACTTATCGTTAAAAGCCGAGTTGCTCGCCGCATATAACATGACCCTGGATTTCTATGGAGCTAAATTTAGGCACTGTCGCATTCAACCTTTCGACAGCGTCATTTTAATATGGGGATTGATGCATCCAAGGTGCCTCATGAATAAGACGCCCTGCTCGATTTCATCCTCAAGGACCAATTTCTTGTGTCACTCCCTTTGGAAATCAGATCCTTCGTGAAGGACCGGAGGTGCCATACTCTTAAAGAATGCCTCGAGGAAGCAGACGCCTACGCGGCTAGCAACAACTGCTATCTGAAATAATAGAAAAAATCAGAACCCCCATCTTCTAAATCCAAACCCAGCAAGAAGAAATTTGTTCCTAATAATGGGAATATGTTCGTGAATGTGACTGGGCCTGCAAATCCAAACATCTCTTCTCGTCGGACCACTGTAATGTTAAGCCCTTTTCTCTTAACCTCCCTGCTTTGTCGTTCCCCAGAAGGACCATCGTGTGCTATTCCTGTGGAGTTCCTGGCCACATGAGATCCAACTGCCCTCAAAACTCGCAGTTTAGAAGCACCTCTCCTTCTCACCAGGTCAGTGCCACTTCTACGCTCCCACAGTCGCAAAATGAAGCCCCCCTCTTCCTCGAACCCGCCGAATACGGCTGGCCACCAGGTGAACTTTTTGTTCTATAAAAGCACCCCATGGGGCCCTCCAATTTGAAACTGGAGCCGTTAATGGGACCGAATCTCCATCCTCGTCCGTGATATATGGTGTACATGCATTGTTGTATCCGATGCGCTACTCCCCCTTGTGGCTCCGGACCACGATAAGTTTGCCATAGTGCATGATTACTTGATGCGCGCCAATAAATTCCCCATTGTTCACTGCTACATTGAGTGCGCGTATTTTACTGGTTGGGCTTAAGTCGTGGCAGCCCTCATTAAGTTTTTCTCTGTCCTAATTGGTTTCTTCCGCCCCCGTAGCTCAACCCGTTACTACCCGTTCCCAAGGAATTGAAAGCGCATACACCTCTCGAACCCTCGAGTGCTCTCGAATTCCAGAGAGAATACGATTCTCTTCGTTTCAGGTGGCATAAAGCCCAGAATAAGACCCACAAAACCGTCAGAGGAAATAAGGTGATTTTATTCCTCGTCAAGGACGACCGCCTCTATCGAGTGTGCACAGAGGGAAACGACACCGAGTCCCGCACACTATGTGTACTCCGTTCCCACGTCCTTTCAATTCTGCAGACGCTCACGATAGCCTATTTGCTGGTCATTTTAGTCACACGAAGACTGCTCAGAGGATCTTCAAATATTTTTATTGGCCTAGTACAACCGACCAAATTCTTCGTTATTGTCGTTCGTGCGACATTTGCCAAAAGACGGCCATAAAATGACGAGTCATTCTTGCGTCCTTGCAAAAGGGACCACCAATCTCTGAACCCTTCTCCCGACTAACTATCGACTTAATCGACCTGATCCATTCCCCGTCGAGCGAAGGCCATAGTCACATTTTAAGGCTGGTCGACTTTGCCACTCGATTTCCAAACGCCGTACCCCTCAAGTAAATTGATAGCATCTACTGCGCTGAAGCCCTTATTTCCATCTTTTCCTGTGTGGGCTTGCCCAAAGAAATACTTTCGGATCGTGGTCGTCAATTCACTTCCGAATTAATGGACTACATTGGTAAATTATTGATGATCAAGCCCCTGTTTACCACTTCGTTTCACCCGAGTGTGAAAGACTAAATGCAAGCCTCAAGGCCATTCTGACGAAGTTGTATGCTGATCAGCTCACTGAATGGCACCGCTTCCTTCCGGTAGCCCTCTTTGCCTACCGTAAAATTTCCCATCGTACTTTAGGTTTCGCCCCTTTTGAACTTTTATATGGTAGAAACGTCAGAAGCCCCCTGAGTAACCTACAAGAACTTTATTCCAATAAGAAATTGGTTAAAAATATCCAGACTTCTTATTCGTACCTACTGGATTTAAGAAAAAGGCTGGAAATGTGCGCCGAAATTGAGTTACAGAACGCCGACGTAAATTTTGACAAGTATAAGACACTTCGATTGCAAGTCCAAAGAAAAGAAATTTAACCCTGGAGAAGAAGTTTTGCTTCTCTTCCAAACGGACAACAACATATTGTTAAGCCAGTCGAGAAGAGTAGCCTTGTCGAATACTTTAATGAAACCCCCTCGGGAAGAAGACTCTTACATATTAATATGTTTAAGCGGTACCACCGGCGCGCGAGCATCAACCAGATATTTGCAATCGACGAAGAATCCCCCATCGAATCTGGCTACCTCCTGGACCTCTTTTGGGTAATCCAAGTCGCCTGCGTGGAGCAAGACAAGAAATAGCCTTTGCATGTCTTGCCCGACTTTAATAATTCCCCGCCTGCGGAAATTAACATATGCGACCAGTCACCATTTCGTCAAAAGGGTCAACTGCAAGCGCTACTGAGTGGTTTTGATGACGTCAACACTGAGATCCCTGGTTGTACTACCCACTTTTAGCAAAATATACAGCTAACCGCCCAGGAACCTATCCGTTGCAAACCCTAACCCCTGCCTATACACCTCCGGGAAGCATTTAATAAGAAAATGGATAAACTTCTAAGGTAGGAGATCATCGAACCTTCAGAGTCAAGCTAATGTTCCCCGGTTGTCGAGGCAAAGAAGGCCGATAGTTCTTATCGAATGTGCATCGATTTTAGAAAGCTAAATTGGGTTAACGTATTCGATTCCGAACCAATCCTCACCATAGATCAGAACGTCCACCTTTTTGAGAAGGCCAAGTTGATTTCCGAGTTGGATTTATGTAAGGCCTATTACCAGATCCCCTTAAGGGAGGAAGTGAAGAAATTTATTGCCTTTTCCATCGAGAAAGGCCTTATGCAGTTTCAGCGGCTCCCGTTCTGGTCTGGTAACGGCTTGCAGCAATTATAACCAGATGATAAGTAGGATTTTAGAAGGCTTACCTAAAGTCACCTTCTATTTCGATAATGTTTATATGGCCACCGAAGATTGGGATCAAGACTTAACTACCCTTCAAGCCCTTCTGTATCGACTCCGAGAACCCAACTTGACAATTGGCCCCGGCAAGTGCCACTTTGCTTTTGGCACTATCGATTACCTCGGCTTCCATATTGGGAATAATCGATTAGCCGCCCAGCAAGAAAAGATCCGGGCCATCGTGGATAAGCCGTTGACCACTAATAAAAAGCAACTGCGATCCTTCATAGGTTGTGCATCGTTCTATTGTCGCTTCACATCCAACTCTGCGACTGCTTCCGTTCACTCTGCAAGCTATTAAAGAATCAGGCCCCGAATGCCTCAAGTGGACGCCACTTTTAACTCACAGCTTCAGCAAACTCAAAAAGAAATTGGCATCCGCCTTCCTAATTCGGACAAAATGATTGGCATTCGCACCGACGCGAGTAATGACGGTATAAGATGTATCCTCCTCCAATATGAGGATAAGGCGAAAGCTTCCTCATCGCTTACGCAAGAAGAAAATTACTCGCGCGTGAGAAAGATAACGCGGTAATTGAGAAAGATGCACTCGCTATCATTTGTGGAATTTGTAAATTTATAATGTAATTAATAGGCAAAGAATTTGTAGTGGAAACAGACCAGAAATCCCTATCATACCTACGTAACGTCAAAAACAATAACGGTCGTTTAAAGGGTTGGAGTTCGTTCCTCCAGGAATTCTGATTCCGCATTTTGTACGTAAAAGGCACCGATAACTGTGTTGCTGATAGTTAAAGAGGAACCCTTTAGATCCTTTTCCAAACTAATTCCGAGCCATTTTTTTTTTTATCCATGCATTAATTTTGTTCCTAAAATAAATTTGTATATTTAACCATATAATAGGAAAACAAGTATCCTTTGTGCATATATATATATATATATATATATATATATATATATATATATATATATATAATACATATGCAGAATGAGCTTGCGCTTCGCAGGCAGACCTTCAATCTGTGGCAGTAGGCCACAGACCGAAGTTATCGGTTTCCATTTCAGGATCGAAATGAGCAGCTGTGACCTTATCTATAGTGTCAAATTCTTCTGAAATATATCCATTACTTTCTTCTTTTTCTATATCTTCTCCCAGTAGAAAACTTTCAATATCATTTTGAATGACTTCTTTTTAACTTCTCACCTGTGTTCATAATCTTTATTTTCTTCTAAAATTTGATCAATAATCTCTTCTTTGAATACTTCGTATCAAATATTTTTTAAATTTATATTATTTAAACATTTCTCATCCTCATTCGTATATTCAGGGAGTAAAAAGTATGAGATGAGAAAATATGATAACTCATAAAATATTTGGATAAAAGCTTCAAATATACGAAAAACAATCCGTAATGGCTTTTTTCAAAGTATAAAGGAACTGTTAGAAATAACTTTATAAAAGCTGGGAATATACAAAAGACCCTCCTTCGCTCTAATTTTTGGAACTCTAAATAAACTCTTTGAAAGACCTTTAATAAAACTATTCACTATACCATTTTCAATTTTAATCTTTATCAGGAGGAAATACCTAATGGACTTTAAGTCCATTAGGTATTTCAGCCTGATAAAGATTAAAATTGAAAATGAATTTTAGAAATGATTTTGATAAAACTTTCAAATATACGAAAAAATAAACTAAAAAATCAGCCATGCCTAAATTTTAATAAATTTACTGAACTTCACAATTTGTAATTCCTTTTGTTTTTAAAAAAATCCCAAACATTCGATAATCATATTTATTTTTTCTGAACTTTAAAGAAACTCTTTGATAAGAACTAAAAATATAATAGGAAAGTCTATTATTATTCAAACCCTGGAAATGAACCGTTCTTATATATATATATATATATATATATATATATATATATATATATATATATATATATATATATATATATATATATATATATATATACACCAGGGTGGTCAATAAGTTTTGCGAATGGGTAGGGCAAAACAGAGGAAGGGGGATGGCTGTTTGTGGGGATGTTAGGACAAGTTATGACAAGTCAGGACTTGCAGCCGCACGCTCTTGCCTCGTCTATTTAAGAAGCAGTAGCTGATCGCAGATCGTCAGTCACAAACTTTTCAACAATGGAGAAGGTTGAGCACCGCGCAGTGATCAAATTTTTGACCAAGGGAGGCAAGAATGCAAAAGAGATCCATGAACGCATGGTTGCAGTGTACACTGACACTACCCCTTCCTATGCAACCATTGCTCGCTGGAATAGGGACTTCCGCCATGGTCGTGAGTCCCTTGAAGATGACCCCCGTCCAGGACGCCCATCAGACGTGACCAACGAGGACAATGTGGCCCGTGTGGAGAGGATGATCCTCGAAAATCGACGGGTGAAGTTCGAAGAAATCGAGCGAGAACTGGGAATATCACATGGAAGTGTTATATATATCATCCCATCCACGATAATTTGGCTATGATCAAGGTCTCTGTCCGTTGGGTCCCTAGAAACCTCACGCCCCATGATCGACTTCAACGTCGTCAAAGTCCACAAGGCCAGAGTTGCACAAGGTGCCCTGCGCGAGTGCAGATTCGAGGAGCTTAACCATCCCCCTACAGTCCAGATCTGGCCCTAGCGACTACTTTTTATTCCGCCAGCTCAAGGCTGCACTGCGTGGACGCTGATTTGGGGGCGATGAAGATGTCCAGCTTGCCGTCAGGAGTAGGTTGAAGAGCAGTCGGGAGATTTCTGGTTGTCGGGAATTCTAAGCCTCAGGGACAAGTGGCGCAAGTGCATTAAAGTCAAGGGTAGTTATATTGAAAAATAATAAAACACTTTTCCTCATATCTCGTTTCCTTATATCCGAATTGCAAAACTTATTGACCGCTCCTCGTATATATATATATATATATATATATATATATATATATATATATATATATATATGGTGAAATGAACACGGACAGCACAAAAGGCTTTCTTGCCAAAATATGGGTTTGATTCCGTTTACCTTTGGCATAGAAAACGGGTCTGCTGTAACGTCACCTTCCTTATCTTCCCGTGTAGCTCCGACGCAATTTTTATTTGCTAGGTAAGTTTTTTTATATTTTACGTATCTGATGTTATTTTTACGAGTTACATTATAGTCCACAGTGTTCATGAATATTGCCTGATTCCGCTGGTTATGGTTTCCATGATGAATATGATCATTGTGAAGGAAAATGAATGTGATTTCATAACGATAACCAGCGTTGGGATTTCTGTGTTTACAGTTTACATAAAATGGCGCGTACAAAATTTGGAAATTCGTGAGAATTATACTAATGAAGATTTCATTTGGAAAATAGTGTAGGTTGATTATGTAACATCGTTTTGTGTTTTGAATGTTGCAAAGCGACCAAAGAATAAATAAAAATACCTAATATCAAAGTGCAAAGCTGACCATTTTAATCAATGCTAAATGATGTTATTTGTGTAATTATCTCACACTATTTTATGTTAAATGCAAGATTTAACTATATAACCTGCTGTGCTAAGGGTATTAAGTAATAGGATAGGTGTTTATATTTTTTAAATATTTTTGAAAAAAAATGGAAATTCATTCCAGTTTAAATATCACAATAAGATGGGAATTTTCATTGCCTAATGCGATTATTAATATATTTATCCAATGATAAACAATGAGTGCTGTGCATTATTTGCTCAAAAATGTTCTTCAAAATAAGAAATTCATTATTTTTTATATTATTTTTGATTCCTTATGTAAAAATGGTGTAAAATAACAGTTCTAACCATTTTATATATATATATATATATATATATATATATATATATATATATATATATATATATATATATATATATTCTGTAATTGGTCACCTGTAAAATAATGTCTTGTTGGCCTTTTCAAGTTTTCTTTATGCATATTAACTTTGTAAACTTATTCTAGCCTGAAGATGAAAACTTGTAGTTTTCGAAACGTAGTGAAAAATTAAAAGATGCTACATCCGTTTCTCGTGGCTCTGGGATTTATCCTCAATATTAAATGCAGGCTTCACGGCCGAGCTCCATATGGATATATATATATATATATATATATATATATATATATATATATATATATATATATATATATATATATATATATATGGTTAATTTCTCGCAGGAAACAACATATATTTTGAGCCCTTTAGCTCTTATTAAACAGGCTTCCTTCAAACCAAAGAAGGCTACATCTTATATATTAAAACAATAACGGAGCGGAGAGAGGTTACTTTAAAAAGAGATTTTACTTCTTATGGAATTTGATGTGGTTAATATGAGTAAACTGGTCAAGAGCAAACAATTCTGGATTTCGATTGAATTTAGGAATAGTCTAATTGTTTCATTCGTCCTCTCCTTAAACAGACACTTGTTTTCGAAGAAACTTACTTTTTTTAACAGACTATTTACAATGAGAGTGATAGTAGAGGAATAGAATATCCAATAGCTCCAGCGGCCTCAGATATATTTATGACTCAGAGGAGCAAATTTTCGATAGTTCCCTTCTACATAATAACCCTCCTTTTATAACAGATTTGTAGGTGACTCAATTGCAATTTTTTAATCTTCTCAACTAATTTCTAAAATTCTTCATTTCAGTTCATCCAAATATTAATGACACAGTTCTATATGAAATCAATAATGCCCTCTCTTCCTTTACATCTTTATTGATAAATCTGAAGATGAACTCTGCACCTCTGCTTCGTAGAAACCTACTTTCCCTTGTTTAGGGTTGGATTTCTGCAGAGCTTGCGATAAAGTCCTCCAATACATTCCATTAATCTCTTTACTCTGTGCCAACAAAACGTCAGCGCACGTCGAGACCTACTACCAATGGGTGGACGCGATGTGCTCAGCCCTGTACTGGGCGTCCGTAGATCTTATACTTCTTATCATACACATAGCCAATTAAAACACTGCTTTCTTTCTTCTCCCGTCGTCGTAACACACGCGCACCCACTCTGTTCCAAGGAATCTTGCCGATGGATATCTATATCCACATAACTCTGACGCGGAACAGGTCCCTCTGGACCGAGGCGACGGTCCATCTGGCACCTTTCCCCAAAGAAGACTGGCCCCTGCTGCCCTTGGGCTTACCATCGATTGTCATAGTGACCTTTGTGTAAATTTCATAATCGAAACGGTGATTTTCGATTAGTAGTTAACTTATATATATATATATATATATATATATATATATATATATATATATATATATATATATATATGTGCGTGTTAAATGGATCTGATTTTTCACTTAATATTCTTATAGAAGTCAACTTTCAACAAATAAATTCTGATTATTTGATTCATTTGTGGATTTGTATCATGGCTTCAGATCTTGCTGAAATTTGACGACCTAATCCATAATATTTGCCAATTTGCATATACGATGTATTATTCTAAAACTGTTCATAACAGATCGCTACGAGTATTGCTGAGATGATCCTTCTATCATGAAGATGTATCCATTAACATGCCATATCTTATGGAAGATTCCAATTAGTTAAAAAACGACTCTTAATTGAAATAAACAAACCGATGTTAGTTGTTTATGGCGGCTTTGAAGTGGTATATGTACATCTCCTGTACGAGATCGATGGATGCAATATAATTTTAGGATTGGGTCCGGGTTTTTTTACCTTTCGCTTTAATGAAATCTTTGCTGTCAGCATAAATTAACAATTAAAAATACCATAATGCATTGTAACATTTTTAATGCAAGGAAATGTAAACAGATGCTAAAAGATTCTAAGAGCTTTGACAACGAGCGTCATCCAAAAGATTCCAAGAAAATATAAATTAAAAACAAAACGACTAAGCATAAAACTTTAGTTATTCCCGCTTGATACACCCCCAATGTGTATGTTTTAATAAATATAAAAGAGAGATTGATTTGATTGATTTCAAGAGAATATAAAACAGTTTATAAAGAGTCTCCTTATTTGAGCTACTTGAACCCTGTTACAATGGAAGGAGGGAAAACAATCGAATTCTAGATGAAGTGTGATGCAAGCTGAAGGAAACCATTAAGTCAATAATACGAGTCTGCACAGGTCAGTTCATTACCTCGATATTTTCAGCATCCAAGATCTGCCTGACTTTATCTGCTGTGTGGCATGGAACATTTTCATACATTAAAAGATGATCACCTCCTCCCGATTTTCGTAGAGTGGATCACGTGTACCTGAAGCAGATTCTTGTATAGTGCATTGTTTAGTTTGCTGTGTAAACGGTCTAGCAGAGAGACTCCAGCACTTGGAAATATGTTCTACTCCATAATGCTGCCACATCCAGATTTAACAGTCCTTTCTCGTGCCTATGTGATTCAATCTTTCACCTGTACGACGCCTTACATGCGTAAACTGAAATTTATCGTTCCATATTTTTGGACTTATCCTTTCTCTTACTTCCCTCATAACTTTTTTTCCTGCTGTTTTATGGAACAAAAACTAGACACTACCAGAAGGAAATTTCAAAGAATATTCTGTTTAACTTTCATGAAAATCAAACGAATGTTGTTAAAAGAATTGATTTTGGTATTTTGATCTCTAATTTTGGACGGTACTGCACTTGCCACTCGTCCAATTGTAATAGTTACGTAACACTTTGTAGTGTGACATTTTCACTACCTTTTTTGCCTCAGTATCAGAGGCCAAAGTAGCCAATTCCACCCAACAGACAGTGAGTATGGAAGTTATACAAGCTCTTAATGGAATCAAAGGTTTGCAAAAACTAACCAATTTTGATATACTTAACTTTTATTTGCATCTCTTAGGAATTATTCCTTCGATACGGTATTTATGTCACTCCTTTGGAAGGGTCCGCTTGGGGCCACATACTAGAAAATGCTAATGTGAAGTTTAATTTACGCAGATAATGCAGAATTAGGTCCCAAATCTTGTCACGAATCTTAATTCTATATATGATCCATAGTAAGAAAAATGTGTAAAATGCCAAACAAAACTACAAAATTTGCCTCAAAAAATGAAATATGTAATGATGCATAAGAGTATAAATTTAACTGTAACAAACATGATCGAAATCTGAATGGGGATATAAATAAAAACAGAAGAATGACACTAAATAAAATATTAAAAGGGCAGAGATGAGGAAATCCTAAAATTTACTATAAAAGGGCAACAATAAATCTGTTGAAGTGCAAAAATGGTCGTGAATTGGTGTTAAATGTCTGCGAAAAGATAAAAGAGCTTTAATAAAAAAACATAAAAGATTCGCCAATGTGTGACAACTGGAATTTAGTAAGTGTTTTGGAATTTTTTAAAAGGTACAGAAATAAGAGGTATAAAGGAGTGCGAAAATTGTACAAGATCTAAACTTCCTTAGTTGTTTTTTTCTTCTTAAATCCTTCTTCATAGGTACCAATGGTGTGTCAGGTCGAGTCGGAAAACCTATTAATTGGCACTTTGGTGCCAAATGTTCTATGTGAGACTCCTAAATTCAAAGGTAGTGAGGTACAAGCCCATTTTACCTATGCCAAGGATATACATTATCTTGAGATGGAGTGTAGTAGACAGAATGAAGATAAATATATTTATCTGGGTGCTGGTTGATATATGAAGGCAGAGATTGTATAATCTGGCCAAAATTGCACTGAAAAAATGTTAAAACTGAATGAGAAATAAATTGCATACATTTTTATCTTCCATTTTTATCAAAGTTCCGTCAAGTTAAAAAATTTTAACCGGTAGATATATTGTTTTGGTACATCTGTATATGCATGTGTATGCGCAAGTATGTGTTTATGTAGGGCTAAAATATTTGCCAAGATAGATAATAAATATTCAAAAATGCATTTTAAATTCCAAGAACTTTTGAGTTTAGAAATATAGTTTTCTACCCAAGAATAAAATCTTCAAATAATTGTTCAAAAGTAATTGCATCCTTATCTTTCTTTATTATTTCTTCCTTTTTGTCAGTATTGAGCACTTGTCCATTGTCTTCCTATGGATTTGTCTAGTGGCTAATTCAATCCAACGAAATCCATCCGAATTACTTCCTGAGTGATGAAAATTTCTTGAAGCGCACCTTCAATCTTGCTCTGTTCGCCTCTGCAATACCAGAACCAGCATTCCAAAATGTGTTTTCTTGGTATACATAACGGTTTTTTTACTCAACGCATTTTTTTTGTTATTTATATATTGAATATCAAAGATAATGGTAAAATCATCGGCCCTGATGATTCTGCTTGATTTTTGTAATTTTCTCTAGATACGGAAATTATATTTTTAAACATTTGGTCGTTTTGTACCCTATATTTACTTAGGATGGGAAGCTTGAATAAATGAGAACTTTGACCATTTTAGAGACCAATGGGCAAAATCTGACTAATTACACCTTATAGACGGCTTACTAAGGCAGGATTAGCACAAAAGCATCCATGGGTAACAGGGATATTAGGCAATCACGTTTTAGTCACCCATACTGCGCATGGGTGAGTAATGCAAAAAATGTTCCGTCTATCAGACTTATGTTTTGTATGACTTAGAAGCAAACTTGACTTCAATTAACCAAGAATTAGTGACTTTGTAACGGGACTAAACAGTATCTTTGTGTTATCCTTCCTGCAGATATCATTCATTCTATAGTCAATTGATTACATTGACAATGTCTTCATTTCCAACATATCCCCCCTCCCCAATTCTTACTTTTGCGACTGCACTCTACCTCACACGGTGAAGTAAAGTTTGATATCTTTGAAAGGAAACGTCCTATGGATAGCGCTAAGAGACAAATTTCCTTCATTATCAGAGAGGAGGAAGGAAAGGGAGGAAAAAAAATAATTAACGATAACATGATAGCAGAATAGATTAAAAAGAGGTAATACTGCCACAACAGCGAGATACTGGAAGTTCGAATGTCCGAAATAGAGATGTCAACACCACTTCTACTACAACCCAGTCAATAAAAAGTCTGATCTTGGACATACATACATACTAAATACACGAACACATCTCCCTTCCCCCAAACTAGACAAATTTATGTGTTATGATTTAGTGTAACCACCTTTTGCCCTACCCTTAGAACTTATGTCCACACAAAATTTAACTACACCTTAATATATGGGTTTTTCGATGCATCCATGAATAGCTAATTAAATCTCTTTGAAATTCATTAGATTAACCAGTAATTCATTTATTGGTTAGTGTCAGGTGGCTCGAAACAAAGAAATATCTTTCCATTCATCTTTCATGTACCAATGATCTATTGATTAAAAAAGGAAGCCCTTGTTGATCCCGACGTGATCTTACCAATGGCGCAACTCCAATGATAAGGCAATTAATCTTATATTCCCTCCGTCATGAAGACGAAGGACGTTTGCTTTTATTTAAACTATCCTTGTCTCTTACTTTTCGCCATAGTTTGTTTACCAGACTTTGCTATCGAATAGCCAACAAAGGCGTATTATATCGTTTGGAATTTTCCCCTAAACGATGATGGTTTAAATGTAACTAAATTCAGGGAGAGACGGACTCCTGTCATTGCGTTTTAAGAAGCGACCAGAAGTCGCCTCAGAGCCAGGATTCTTTGAGGCCGTTTTGTAATAACAGTTTCATGGAAACATAGGAAAGAAATTTTAGCGGTGGTGAGATTGGATTAAATTATATTATTATACTTTAGGTCACTGCTTCCCATCTGGTTTTGGCTTCTGGGTCCCTTAGCAACGTTCTTTTTGCCTGTGGCATAATTTTCAGTATGAAATATGCAGATTAACACAAAAAGCTTGAAAAAAAATTGTAAGAACCAAAAAATTTGCTTACAGATAAATTAAAATTCTAGTAAAAATATCTAAAAAAAAGGGGAAAATAATTATATCATTTTTTATTAATGTAAATCAATACAGAAATTAAAATTATCTATTGTCCTAACCATGATTCAAGCTTCGAACGGTTTTGTCCTGTGGCCCCGTTCCATTAAATAAAATATTTACAGGAGGTAACACAAGACTTTCGGTCATGTGAAAAAGAAAATAAAAACAATATTTGAAAATGAAATTTTTCAGAGTCTGACGAGAATTTCGGACCACCCTGTAGATTAATAGCAACAAATTACTGGAGCCTGATCGGGTAAAAAGCATCCATGGGAGATACGGATATTGAGCAATCAGATCTTGGTCTCTCCTGACACGCATCAGTTAATGCAAAGAAAGAACCTTGCATGACGTGTGGATAACCCTGAATAAAATTACACCTGTACACTGCAAAGAAAGAACCTTGCAATAAAATTACACTGTACACATTTAAACATATATGTATGCACAAAGGAAAAAGAGAAGCACAAAGGAAAAGGAGAAACTGAATTTCTTTCTCCTTATCCAATTCGTTTCAAACAGAAAACATTTAAATTCCTGGACTCATTTTCAGACGATCTTAAAAGGGAACATGATACTTCCTACTTTAAGAAGATCCTTAACACAAAGAGACGAAAGACTTGAGGAATAGTGTTGGGGGTATGAATGGTGTTGGAGGTTATGAATGGTGTGGGGGTTATGAATGGTGTTGGGGGTATGAATGGTGTTGGGGGTATGAATGGTGTTAGATGGTATGAATGGTGTTGGGGTAGGAATGGTGTCCGGGTAGAAATGGTGTTTAGGGGTATGAATGGTGTTGGGGTGTGTGAATGGTGTTGGGGTAGGAATGGTGTTTAGGGGTATGGATGGTTTAGGGGATATGAATGGTGTTAGGGGTGTGAATGTTGTTTAGGGGTATGAATTGTATTAGGGGTATGAATGGTGTTGAATGGTGTGAATAGTTTGGGGGTAGGAATAGTGTTGTGAGTATGAATGGTGTTGTGGGTATGAATGGCGATGGAGGGTATGAATGGTGTTTATGGGTCTGAATGATGTTGGGGTGTATGAATGGTGTTGGGGTGTAGGAAGGTGTTGGGGGTAGAAATAGTGTTGGGGGTAAGAATGGTGTTGAGGGGTAGAAATGGTGTTGAGGGATATGAATGGTGTTGAGGGGTAGGAATGGTGTTGGGTGGTAGGAATGGTATAGTGTAGGAATGGTGTTTGAGGGTACGAATGGTGTTGGGGGTAGGAATACTGTTTGGGGTAGGAATAGTGTTGGGGTTATGAATGGTGTTCAGGGGTATGAATGGTTTTGGGGTATGGATGTTGTTGAGAGTATGAATGGTGTTGTGGGTATGAATGGTGTTGTGGTATGAGTGGCGTTGCGGATATGAATGGTGTTGGGGATATGAATGGTGTTAGGGTGATGGTGATGTGGTATGAATGTTGTTTAGGGGTATCAATGTTGTTAAGGGGAAGGAATGGTGTTTAGGTGTATGAATGGTGTTGGGGTATGAATGCTTCTGGGCTATATTTTACCCCTCCCCCCCATTGACCTCATTTTAATCTATTCCCAGCCGGAATCATCTCGAGGCGCCGCGCCTTTTGGAATCCTTGTCATTACTGATCGACCGACGCGCCCATTAATATGGGCAAAAGCCCTCAGCAAGTAAGTCGTTCGTAAAGGAGGGTTGGGGTCAAAGCGAAAATCCACGAAGCCATTGCAAAGAGATGGGGTGAATATGGAAGTCAAAATATGTAGGTGAGGGGAGATAGGTTTCCGATCCTTCTCGGCTACTGAAGCCAGGAAAGCACGCAATAGTCTAGATGTCAGCTCTAGTAGGTAGGTTTGTAAAGAATGTTGTGAAGTTGGGGAATGCAATATTTAGAAAATATCCCTACTAGATGTCGATCAGGTGCTTGGATTCAGGACGAGCGTAATTTCCCCTGGTTTGTTTCCTTTCGGGAACGGAGGCTTCCCTCGTACGAAGATGAATGACAGAATAAGGAAGATGGGATGTTAGCCTTTTACAAATCTCTAAATCCACTTTGAATCGCTCAAAAATTGTACCGATGATAATAATAAGGTAAACAGCAATGCACGCAGGGATGGTACGCGGTTAGTATACATATCTGTATCTATAAGACGCCGATCTGCTCCTGCGGCCACCGGTCATTCACGTATGCGAGTAAACTACCGGGCGTATGTTAAACGTTTATTCATTGTAAGCATATAATATATTATACAATATTATATGATATTAGATGATAGGTAGAGTGCGCAACTCTCCTGAATCTGCCTTCAAACCTATAAATAATAATAATAAGTAAATATATGAATTTCAAACAATATGCATCGGTATTTATTGGCAACAGAACTTTTTATCCGGAGCAATGCCAGGGACCGAGGGTAGATGTAAGATATAGCATGGCTCCACGGGAAGGAGGGGGGGGGACGATCACGGAAAAAGTGGAGGTTAAATTGCACAATTGATACAGTTCTATTTTAGCACTGTTAAATTGGCTAGTCATTGCTATACTAACCTCGTGCCAATGAGCTTCGCTTGCACGAACACATTTTAAAATGCCTGCTCAAAACTGTTATTCGTAACAATTTTGACTGTAGGATGTGAAGGGGGGGGGGCATTTGTCTAAACTTTCTTTACAATTTGTTTAGGTCCTTTTATTTTCCAAAGAGGTTATACTATGTATAAGTCTAAAATTCTGAATGTTTTTTCGCATCCCTCCCGATTTCAATTTTTATTTGATGTTCAGTTCTAATTTCTAAATTTCTTTCTTCTAAATTCTAAGTTCTTACTTTCTAATTTCTAGTTTCTACCGAGTTAGCTTTATCTTCGAATTTCATGAGGACACAAAATAAGAGGGGACCTAGTACGTAACCTTGTGGAATCCCTCCCTCCCCCTCAAAAAATGAGACACCAATAAATAGTTGAACAAACCCGAGCCTCTGTGGTCTTATAAAAGTATGTGTTCCTTTCGGTGGGTGTAGAACAAATGTGCCCCTATTTTAGTAATTTTCAGTTACTATGGACTAAAAAAAAATAGACCCATCAAGAACACATTAAAGAAAGTATAACTCTTAGAGGGCTATTTGAAATCCAGTTTAGTATCTTTTCGGATACCCCGTATATGAAAAGCGAAGTGAATCAGTCAATGCTTCACAAACTATATTTCTTGTAGACCCCCTAAGAGTTGCAGTTTTTTCACTGTGATCCTGGCATGACTATTTGTTTCCAGTATATAGTAACCTTTTTGACACCCTGTATTTGTTTTTAGCCTCCGTTCCTTTAATTTTTGTAGTTCTTTGCATTAAT
Source organism: Ceratothoa steindachneri (assembly GCA_963969495.1). Classification (NCBI taxonomy): domain Eukaryota; kingdom Metazoa; phylum Arthropoda; class Malacostraca; order Isopoda; family Cymothoidae; genus Ceratothoa; species Ceratothoa steindachneri. Next base: position 160,264,367 of record OZ018330.1, on the reverse strand, counting down.
ATTTCACTTTTTCTTTCAATTTTATCTCTCATTCTCCCCCCATCTGGGAAAACTTATGCTAGAGTTGAACATGAATGGACCTCTACTATATTTTCGTGGACCTGATTTTACAATCTTGTAAGGCACAAACTTTTATCTTTCTGCCGTCACAAACGGAGGTCAAGCTGGATTTTAATCACTGCGCAGATTCGCTGTCGAATTATTACCCTCTTTTTTTTAAGGCAACATTCCTTGTATAAAGTTTCCCTTCCTAGAGCAGCAATACATACAGGAACAATCTTACACATAGATTGGCTTCAGTTATTTCCCTAGCACTAGTGTATACGTACATATAAGCATTGTAGACATTTAAAAAAAAGCACACAGAAACACACGCTGAATCTTAGAAAGCTTGATGTAGGCTTTTTAGTGTAACAACAAAGCTCGCTATGAACGTAAGAAAGCTACCCCGAAAAGAAATTTCCAATAAGTGAATGATGCAAGACCACTTATTCCATTTAAAAAAAAAACACGATAGAAATTTCTTATAGTTGTTGTTGAGTACCAGAAGACCTTGCCGCCAGTTAGGATTGCTTATGGCCTTGTTTCGGACCCCTACTATTTGGGGAGGGGGGATAAGTCTGAGAACAGATTCTCAAATTCACCTGACATGGGAGTGTTTTGATGATAAAAATTCAAGGTTGGAGAAAGCTTTACCTGAGCTGGGGAAAAGTCTATCTGCTTTCAAACATAATACAATAAACTTCTATATTTTGAAGACAATTAAAACTTTGCAGCTTATGAAGAATGTTTAAGGGTTATTATCTCACTCTCCCTTTGGAACCAATCAAACCTGTCGATAGAACAAGAGCTTCAAAGAACTATAAAGGATAGAGTTCAAGCCCAAATTCCTTGCTGGTAGTTAGTGAAACGTGACAAGTTACATTTTCCTTCATTACACATACTTCCATCAAGTTAATAAAGCAATGTAATCCTTACCTTGACCCAAGGAACAGAAGAGGTGAGGTTCAAGTTTGAACTTTTAAGTTTTTGTGCTTATTTTCCAACTTATTCTTGAAACTATTTATAGTGCTCTCTTGGTCTTAGTGTTCAAATTAACGAGGTTTGTTGCATTTTCTTTCATCATATTTCATTCTTTCTATTCTATTTATTAAAATTTTTCTTTCATCAATCTTGCACTACATCCACTCTCCCATCGTATAAGCATATAATCGTTTGTTATATCACTTTATTTATTATCTCAATACAAACATGGTATCAGTGGTTGGTGTGTTATTATAGTTATAAGAAGAAGGATGAGGGAAAACATATTATGTAGTACACGGTTCTTCTTTACTGACTTTTCTCTCTCCTGGAACTTCCTCAGAGTAACATGAAAATAAGACAAGAAAGGTAGAGAGAGGAGTAGAAGGAAGAGAAAAAAATTTGAATTAAGATGCGGAGTAGGAGAGTGGAAGTTAATCTACATACTCGTATTTTGACCTTCTCTATATAGCAGAAAGATCTGATAGAATGGAACTCCATTATGTGGACCTACTGATTTTATCGTGGATTCCGAACCACGCATCCCTCTATCGCTCGGTTCCATCCATTATTTTTAGTTCTTTTATTCCACTTTTGGAACTCCAAGACAAGAAATGAACAGAACCGCTGGTTTATATACGATAAAGAGCAAAAATGACTCTACGCTAATGTCTGAGCTCGTCGCTGATTGAATAATGTTTGGTCTTTATCGTATATAATCCAGCGGTTCTGTTCATTTCCTGTCTTGGAGTTCCAAAAGTAGAATAAAAGAACTAAAAGTAATGGATGGAACCAAGCGATAGAGGGATGCGTGGTTCGGAATCCACGATAAAATCAGTAGGTCCACATAATGGAGTTCCATTCTATCAGATCTTTCTGCTATATGGAGAAAGTCAAAATATGTAGATTAACTTCGACTCTCTTACTCCCTTTCTGACTTTAATTCTTTATATTTCTCTTACCCCTCTCTCTACACTTCTTGTCTTAGTTTCTTGTTACTCTGTGGAAGCTCCCGAAAAGCGAAGTTTCAGTAAAGAGGAACTTCGTGCCACATGTAGTTTTCCTTATCTTCCATCCTCATTTGTTGTCGAAGACACTCATCAATATTATGGTTATGTTTCCTGCAGCGCTTTATTCCTTGCTTATTTCCTTATTATTGCCTTTCCTTTTTTAGTTTATCCTTCGTTCAGTAATTTTGATGTTGGTCCAATTTAGGGAGCTTTTAATCCTTTATCCTGGACAATAACTGTCCTGGGTTCTCTTACTATTCACGTGATTTTCGTTAAAAAAAGTAGTAATTTTCTATTTGCCGTTTTCTACGACTAGTGTCGATTTATTTTTATCCTTTCTTCTCTATTTGTTTTTTTAGGCTGTGGAGATGCGAAAACTTGTGGGTGTCACTATTTATTTACCTCTCAAGTTCTCTTTGTTTTTCCCTTCTCCACATTTTTCGCGTGCAGTTATCCATAAATTAAATAGGTAAATAGGAAATAGTTCTACGACTAAGAACCATATTCTTCGGTCATATCAAAATATGGCTAATCTTGAGTGAACCAGACATGAGCTTTTATAAAGTGGGGCTGTGCTAGGTCCCAAGTTAACAGCTCTCCTTCTTTTATTCAACGCTGCTTGTTCCATCAAATTTCCTTTAACATCAGTTGTTTGGTAACACGCGACAAAGAAATGCGTCACATATACCAGCCTGTTTGTTAACAGTCCCTTGCCTCTTTAACCCAAGTTCCCTCCTTCTCCTTCCCCCCAGGGGGGTTTCTCCTTCATCCACTTTAGTAGTTCTCTTTTACACCCACGTCTCGTCCCTAAGGCTTCTCAATCGGAGAGGAGGTCCATTTTCGTCTTTGTTCCTGGAGGTTACAAAACACACAAATCCAGTAGTATCCAAACCTGGCACATTCAAATAACTAAACTCCCCGTAAATAAGACTTAATATAGAACCTGTACGAGCTCAAATGTACAAGAATTGATTCAAATTAAAGTTTGGAATGCTTCTATTAGGATTCGAGCTTGAATCTTTCGCGTCAGAAGCTGCGCCATTAATCGTTGAATGTGGATGTTTCATTCTTTACCCGGACCGCCTCCATGACCTTAAGAACTCGCGTAATCAAGAAAGCGGTTAATTAGAATTTTAGTCTTTACATAGTTTGTGTATGCGTGTATATGAGAAATTACACTGTATGTATTTTCACTTAAATGCACTTAATTGTGAACACACGTGCCATTTGTGTGTGCAAATTTATAGGGAAATGCTCGTGTGCTTGCGTATTTTCCAGTCTGGAATTAACGATCATGTCGTAATCCTCACTACACCTCTAACTGATATGTTGTTATTATTTTTTTCTTTAAGAGTAGTGCTTAGAGTAGGATTTCTGATTGTAGCCTTTCTTCAGCACATTCAGGTGTCTTTTCTGCTTTTCCGTGCTAACAAAGGTGGATAGGGGGAGACTTCTTTCTTACCATGCAATATATCAACGTCAATGTTACACTTTTCCTACATAGTAGTTCCTCGGTATAGATAGCAATGTCTTTTGAGGAACTTAGACTCCTTGTTACTCTCTGTAACACTGAAAAGAAAGGCTGATCCGGTGTTGATGAAGATGTAAACCGTCACACTTGACACCAAATGTAGGCTTCTTGTAACACTTGATGAGGCCCTTATGACCAAACTTCGGGATTCATCACAATTGATTGCAAGGCAAATTCGATTCTAAAACAAAAAAGAGCATTAATTGACTCAGGAGCGAGCGATGATCTTAATTGTATACTCTAATTTCTGGATGATCAAAAAATAGAGACTGAAATTTGCTGTTTTATTATTTCTATACTATACAGTAAATAGAATTAATTAATTACGCGAGAGTTATAACACATGTATGAGTCAATTAAACTCGCAATTCAAGATACGCAGAGATTTTACCTGAAACAATTCACTACAACAACGGCTCTAAGTATAATTCAAATATACCCAGGTTATTATAGGAATACATTATTAAATTTAGTAAACATTTTGATTGATTAGAAATAATAAAGAAGGTTGTGTATGAAAATAACTATTTTAATTAATTAGGTTTATTTAGATTAGAATTAATTTATTGCACTGCACTGTGTAAAGAATACCTGGCAGAAAAGTAAAGAAAAGTTGAGTTGTCGCGTTGGATGGCTGCGTACCCAAGTCTTTGCCTTCGTATGCGTATTGGCTTAGAGATTTGAAGTGAGTCATTGAGATCGAGGAGGTTTGAGGGAGAGTGAGAGAAAATGGCTTGTTCTCTCTGGATGGAAAAATCACCGAAATATCTGCGTCTTGGAAAAACTGTACGAGATGTGAGTTCGTATTCTTTGCAGATGCGGTTTCGGCCCAAGTGTTCAGCCATGATATGAGGGCAGGTAAAGTGGTGACCGATCGACTTGAAAAAGGCAAGAAAACCATGTAAGCTCTTCATTCTCGGTAGCTGTGTATTTTCTTATATGGGTACAAGTCGCAAGTCTATCTGGAGTGAGAGAATGATGCCCATAAATTGACCCAGAACACTGAAATATTCGGAGAAACAAGGTAGTTTCGTTGTGAAAAGATACTTATACTCTTTTTCCTTCGCATCACCCTGCCCTTGTGAAGCAGGGTCCCACGCTTCGGAAAACTACTAGTTCGAAATGAGCAGGTTTAAGTTGATTAATGATTACAGGGTTCTCTTTTCCATTCCCCAAATGGCGCCTTGTTTAGTGCTAGGTATAATTACTTAGAAAGGATATGAGTATGAATGTTGCAACCGCTCTTTGGTAAACATGTAGATCGGCGGCGCGAATGATGGGACGTAAACTATTACGTCCGTGTTCCAATATGTTTCACCTTTTTGGAGTAAATTCAAGGGGACTGCTCGTGGGGGGGGTTAAACACTGCGGGGGGACCCCCCTATGATGATCCTGAGTTTCAATCAATTGGGTTGGTCTGGTTGGCACAGTCCCCCAGTATATAACTATAATTGTTTAGAGAATAATGTTCTAACGTTTACAGAAGTGAATTATTTAACCAAATCATTTCTGCGACTTTAATCGTTTTGCGAATTACAATGGGGGTGGGGGTGGGGTCTGACGTCAGAAATGAATGAAGTGAATTTTTATTTTGTTTTTCACTTAATATCTTTTTATTATGTTCATTTGCTGTCATTTTTATTTGTCAATATATTTTTTCAAATTTTACTTTTTTTATTACCTTTTTATACATTTAAATATATTTAGCTAGATCGATTAAAGGAATTATTTTTGTGGAGCCTTTTGGGTGGAGGAAAGACGATTTTTAGGCAGTAAATTCAGTTTTAATATGGCTTTAGTATGTGCAATTTGCCCTTCGTCTATTGCCTAACTTTGTCCTTTAATTTCAGATCGAGATAAATTCTTAACTTTTTGGACTGTCATTATTTACTTAAGATTAAAATCGATTGCTAGGTTTGTGGTCAGGCATTAGATTAGATTAATGATAATTTTGAATTTCGATGTTCTAAAACTAAACGTGACTCAAGTGATCGCCATTACTTTAAGACATCGGCATTGAATGGCACCTTTTCTGCAAAAGATTCCCTTTTACCAAAACGTGAATTTTAGAAAGATTCCACGCTTTCCTCATCGCTATTTCTGAAGTATACCCACCGCAATAAAGTAAGTAAACAGCGTTTTTCGTTTGTTTTTTTCGGGCATTTTGGTACAAAAATGGCGCCGGGTATATTTGAACTAGGACTCAAACGCGCATGAATATGCATGCACGGTGAACGAAATATAAACGCACAAAAATCCGCTTTTTCGGGCGCGCCGCCGATCTACATGTTTACCCGCTCTTTAACGTCTAATTCTCAATCGTTGACAAAATGGGGATGCATGAGAATCTTTCTGAACGTAAACTGCTGAGAAAACCTTGATTGCATCGTCCGTCCACATAAGAGAAAAGTCCTTACTTGTGCCTCCTTTGAGGTGTACGTTCAAAGGGCTTAAAAGACAAGGATAGCATGAGATAATATGGCGATTTAAGTTTTCTCTCCCAAGGAGTTCATCTAAGCGAGTGGAAGTTGCTACTTTCTCTAATAAGAGCAACGATAAACGTACTTGCGAGCCTTCACATTAACTCTGTGATGGTACTAGCAACGATCAACAGGCCTTTGAGCAAGAAAAAAATATCGACGGTGGTTGTTCGTGCGGTGAAGAGCGTGTGACTTTGGGGAACGCCCAGGAATCTCAGACTCCGATATCAAGAACCTCTCAAATTTCGCCAAGATAAGCGTTAGATCGCATCTCAAGACGTCGATCTTCCCGTGCGTGAGGGAAAGGGTTAGCTGGTCCAAGGGTATGTAAGATTGAAGATTGCCAAAACCCTGTTGCACCTGTGTCGCAAGGCACTAAGCGAGCATCTCTAGAAGGAGGTTGCCCCTAACCGCAAGGCTTCAGTGAGTCAACGAGGTATCTCATTGCGCACAGTAGATCCTTGTGTATCATGTGGGCGAGCTCATCCTGAGTCAGATCAGGAGCTGCTGCATATACTAGCAATTGGAGGTAGTGGTGCGCTCGATCATCGCTGCTTGACTGAATCCATCGCTACGGCTGAGTGAGGAAAAAGGTCAGATAATGTACACAAATATTACCGTATCGCTCACAGGTCGATATACTTCGAAAATAACACCACACTCTCAATTCCATAACTCTCCTGCCTGGTACACGGGCAATATAATGTGGATTCCTTCGATGGAACGGAAGTAAAATTCACGATTGATTCTATCGTAAGAGGCTTGAATCGTGTTTTGGAAACAGCAGCGATTTAGTTTTGGTAGGAAAGATCAACCTTTGTTCTATGCAACCAAGGAGAGAGAATTTTCTGACATCTTGCACCATTTTGGAAGTTCTCCTATTTACTTGTGGGGAGAGAGCCAAACTTGTTTTGAGTCTAATTCGACTTCAAAATCAATGAGGATATTAACTTAAGATGATGCTAAAAAAAGATATTTAATTTTAGTGTTCTATTACTCCTAATATAGTAAATAGTATACAGTAATTAAAGTAGAATTTTAACACATGAATGAAGAAATTAAAATTGCAATTTATGATAGGAAAAGTTACCGATGGTAACTGTGCATATCCTGAATAGACATTTTATTATAGGAACCCGCTTGTACATTTAGTTAACACTTTTACTGATCAAAAATTATGGAAAGTTTTTGTATGGAAATAATTGTTTGGTTTAACTATATTTATTTAGACTAGAATTAAATTACTGGACTGGACCGCGGATAGAGTACCTGAGGGAAACAGAGGGAAAGTTAAGTTGGTCGAGTTAGAGGGTTGAGCATCCAAGACTTTGCTGTCTTACTTCACAATTGCTCAAGAGATTTAAAATGAGCCATTGAGATCGAGGTGACTAATGTGAGAGAATATTTTTCTCTAGATGGATGGAAAATCGTCCAAAAATCTGGTTTGGACAAACTTTACGAAGTCGGAGTTTGTAATCACGTGAAAGTTTTAATCCTGACCTCTGTCTACGCCTTTCAAAGCGGGGTTTGTTCGGTTGAGGGAACTAGTTGCCATAGTGTCTGATATTGGCCGAAGCAAAGAGATTAAAAGATCAAGGTAATCTCCCCTTTTGAACGTTTGCTTCCGCCGTAGTCGTGGTTGCGCAGGTAAAGAGATGACCAACCCGGTTTTTTTGGTGTGTTTTTTTTTTTACACTTAAAGAGCCCATCTGACCACTGCCTACAAAGGCAAGACCATTCCTTGACTCCTTGCCATACTTGGGGAAAGACAAGAAACTTGACACGAATGACTTTCTGCTTATTAGGATTGCATGTGCGTGTTCAAGCGGCTAATCTGTGGGGAATAAGGGAACATTGCTACAAGGACTCAAGCCAATGAGGCACGTTGACTATCCAGAAAAGAAGAAAGAAGGAGACTTAAGTACCACTGCTTTGGTTTATCGTACCTTTTGCTACATTTTCTTCCCCTTAGTTTTTAGGATGGTAAAATCAATCCTATCACGGTGGGAACAAACAAGGGCATAGTTATTTAAGAGAGGGTAATTTTGGAGTAGAAGGACTCGAATAATGGCACGTTGCCATGTTGCTTTTGGAGGAACAGTGAATAAATAAAGTAAAAAATAAAATGTGTAATTCAATGGGTTGAGAATTCTGAAAAAGATAAAATGCTAGGGGTAAACAGAAAAGAAAGAACCATATTATCAGATAGAAGAGGTAAATTGAGAAAGACGAAACAGAAAGGAAACCAAACATGCTAAGAGAGAAAATATGAATAGTGAGGAAAACCAAGAAATTCGTAGGTTGAGAGGGTGGATTCAAAAGTTCCAGGAACAAATTCTGACTACCAGCAGAACTACTAATTTGGCCCACTTACATGACACTTAAGGACAAAGTCCAAACTGAGTATATCTATATTTTAATGCTATTACCGTATATGACCTAAAAATACCTTGAGTATGTGTATATCTGTGTGTGAGTTTACTCTCAGTTATACGCAAATATACAGAAACAGCTATAAAATTATCTATATAAATTTACATGCTCGTACAGCTTAAAGCTCAGTACTTATTATGAGTGGCTTAGATATTAGCAAACGAGCTGGAGAGAGAGAGCGAAATGTTAGGGCGCTACTGAATCGTATCATTTGCAGAACGCGAAGAACAAATGATCCTTTAATCTTCTTATCAATCGGAAACAAATAACTTTCACGTCACACGTGATTTTACGCAATCAGACACTGCACTCCAGCCATATAGCAAGGATTTATACCCTTTACGCCCATAACTTGGCCAAATCGTGAACAAAAAGAATGGAATGTGCACGCGACTATAAGTCGCTATGTCGGTCGGATGGTAACCATTATACTTTTCAATGAGTTTTTGAAAATTTGGGAATTCAGATGATTCGTTTGTTAATACGTTTGTTAATTAATTTCAAAATTATTGAAATAATTGAGAGCACGCGATTCAGGTCTATTAACCTTGTTCGTGTCTATTTTGGAATGTAATTTTTAGTAGTTGGCCCAAAACAGCAATAATTGAGAAAGGCGACAATCGTGTCTCAGGGAATTGATGTGAGTGAGGAGAATTTTTTGTACCTGCCTCCAACGGGCTTTGTAAAAAAGGCGAAAGTATGGAGGAATTAGGAAAAATGAAAGTAGAGGTAGATTCCAAGGGCAAAGACAAGGCCCAACATGTAAAAACTAAAGATAGATAAAAGGTGAATCAAGCGAGATAGACAAATAGTTCGTATTATACATATATGGAATTATATCCCTAGGAATATATGAAGCTGTACGATTTCTATTTTCCTCGATGTCAAATGAGTTCCGTTAGAAGTGAGAAAAGGTAACTGGAGACGGAGCACTAAATCCCCGCTCTTTTAATGAGACGATTGGTCGGTCGCACCTCTTTTTGGCACTAGCTATCGTGAGCAGGAGGGCAAAGGATACGAAATAATGCTGATTAAAGAATAGCCGAGTGGATAAACAAACCAAAATTAATGGCACAGAAAACAAAAGGACAAACCAACCCAAACCATTATTATAACTAGCGACATTTGGCATCTTTTGCTGCATAAATTTGCCGTCATTGGGAATTTAGAAGAAAACTGCTTAAGGTCCCGGAAAAATGGTCTATAAGTGCCTTCGTCAAAAAGTTACATGCACACATACACCAAACGTAGACAGATACACATACACACATCTAAAGATAGACATACACTTAAGTACATCCAATATACATACACTCCTAAAGGCAAGATAACACACGTATGTATCACGCACATTCTATCCGTGTAAATCAAATGTTTGTTTTTATTATTATTAAATAAAATTATCTTCGTGGAAATCCTCTGACGTTTAGTCCAGGGATTGAGGGTGAATCTGAAGCTGTAAAGTTCAGATGTCGTTTTGAAATAAGTTTGAACGGTAGTGTGTGGTGGGTTGGGTACTGTGTCGTAATACGAGTGGGTCTGAAAATAGTCGCAAGAGCAGAATTCAAGAGATCGGTGCTGCTCTGCGCTCCACTGTATTATCCGAGCCCTCCTTCACTTTCCACTCGCTTCACCCCGCTCAAACTATTTCTTTTAAGTCGTAATTAAGCAAAGAAACTATCGCGTTTTTTCTACTTTTACTATCAATAATGACAATAAATACTACGAATAAATAACGAAAATATATAACAATAAAAAGAAATAATAATCGGCTGTTGTGGCAAGCGATTCTTTGACCGAATATCCACCTCTTAATTAGCTCATGGGAGGGTGGGAGGTGGAATGAGTTGTAGGAAGATTGTTGCGGGCTGATAAGTGAGAGTGAAATTCGAGGTGGACCGGCGCTGATCGCACAGATCGCTTCATTCTTCCAATCCTACAGCATAGTTAGACATATAGATGTGCATATATGTATGTACGTTTTTAATCCCTTTAAATGACGGAGAAATTTCGTTAATCTTGAGGTCGAATTTTCTCTCTTGGTCGAGTGGTTTTGCTTCGGAATTGGACGGAAATTTCGGCTTCCTTTTACCAATAACCCCTGACCCCGTTTGCCCAGAATAAGTTGCAAAAGGGTTATTAGCGCTCCCCCTCCCCCTAATTTCTTTTGATCAGAAATACCAGCCACAATCGACCTTGCCCTCTGGAGAGTCAGTCAAAGATTCGTCTGTTCTTTTTGTGGTATCATTAGTCGAGTCGGGTTCCAGATTTGTTCTCCTTCAGCTGAGCAGTGGTTAGATGCAAAAGCTTTTGTTCGAAACCGTCAATGCCTTGTCGTTACAGCTGGTTTTAGTAGAAGTAGTAGATACTCAAGGTTACATCAATTCTGATACCATTTACAGTAAAAATGCGATAACCTTAAACCATACCTAAAGGAAAAGAACAAAAAAACTTGACTTCGATGGTACTTTATTTCTTTTCACCCACAAATTCACCTAAATGCTCTAAAATGTTACAATTACTTTTAATTGCACACAGTATTTAAAGTCCAATTATTCGACTAAAATTCAAACCAAAGCAAATTAGAGTTGCATTTCACGTGTCTTAAAAAAATTAAACTTTTGTTTAGAAAGACAGCCTTCACCATCTTCCATCTTACTCCAAGCCATCAAAAATAGAACTATCCCTCCAAATTATTAGGTAATTTTCACGGATATTACTTGGGCGATAATATCATCAAACAGAAAAACAACACGTAAATTTAAAATGCAAATCAATTAAAATCGAATCTCAGGTGGAGATTTTCTTCAATGGTGTTAAAGAGAATGGAGTTCAGCGGTGACCAACACGATAGATATTTGATGTGCAAAGCATCGTTCACAACATGATGCCTTGAAGAAGAAAAAAATATAACTGGGGTACTTTGAAAAATTGTGTAGGATGGAGAAGAAACCGACGAAAATAGATGATTATGAGGAACATAAGTTATTACGGAGTAGACGATAACAAGAACTGATAAGGAAGTAGTAAACTTCCGCTTATATGGGCCAAGGGAAGCACGTTTCAATCTCACCGAGATAATTGGAATACAAAGGAAGTAGAGAGAGTGTATATAGCAAGGTGGTGGGAGATATGTGTGACATTGATAAAATCTAAAACACGAACAATACTCTAAATTAATGTCATTTTCGTAACATACGCAAAAAAACAATAGCGTTATCGCCGCCATATATTTTTAATGTAGAGAATTAAAGACACAAATTCCGATAATACAGAATGAGGGCAGATTTATTCATCAAATCCTAACTTTTACTTAAACTAACAAGGAGTAACAAGGAAAGGAAGTACCCTAAGAGACCTTACGGTCCATTCAAAGAGGGTACCTTTGGACTAGCAATCGAGAGGGCACATGGCTGCTCAATTGTTTTGCGTCCCTAAACGGCCACTTTTCAAGACTTTGTCTAGTCTTGACTTGAACTGGTCAACAGATTCACTGTTGAGAACTTCCACTGGAAGTGCGTTCCACTTACCACAGATACTGTGAGTGAAAAAATTTCCACACAGATTGCGGTTGTAACGCTTCAGTTCAAGTTTGAAGCCGTGATTGCGCGTTCTGTTCTCACTCAGTGTGAAAATATCCCGGTAGTCAACATTGTCGAACCCTCGAAGTATTTTGAAAACTTTGATGAACTGACCACGCAGTCTACGGGTTTCCAGCGAGAACAGATCTAATTCCCTTAGTCTATCCTCATAACTTTTATGTCGGATAGAGGGAATCAGCTTGGTTGCTCTGGCTTGTAGGCGTTCCAACCTTGCGATATCCTTTCGAAACGAAGGACTCCAAAATTGTACGGCATACTCCAGGTGCGGCCGAACGAGGGAGTTGTACAGACAAAGTACTATCTCCTTGTTACGGTATCCAAACTGGCGCTTTATGTAGCCTATCATCCTTCGGGCTTTCTCCTCTGCTTCGATGCACTGTTTCGAGAACTTGAGATCGCTAGTGATAGTTACACCCAAGTCCTTCTCAGTGTCACTCGATTCAAGAGCAGTGCCCTTAAGGATGTACTGAGATTTGGGGTTTCGGTGGCCTATATGCATTACTTTGCATTTCCCCACGTTGAAAGGCATTTGCCATGTGACCAACCACTCACCAATCCTTTGAAGGTCCTATTAGAGGCGGGCAGTGTTCCCTTCCTTTGCCACATTGATACCAAGCTTGGTGTCGTCGGCAAATTTAGAGATTTTGGCAACCATGTCTCCGTCCATGTCGTTGACATAGATAATAAACAAAAGTGGACCCAGGACGGAACCTTGAGGGAAACCGCTAGATACGGGCGCCCATTCAGAGGCCAGTCCATTTACCACCACCCGTTGCCGTCTGTCACTTAGCCAGCTCTCTATCCAACCTGCTAATTTGCCGTCTATGCCCTGCGCACGCACTTTCCGGAGAAGGCGGCGGTGTGGTACCTTGTCAAAGGCATTTTGGAAGTCAAGGTACACAACATCCACCGCTTTATCCCAATCATGCTCACTGAACACGAAGTGGAAGAATTCCACAAGGTTCGTCAGGCATGATCGTTGCCTTCAGAAGCCGTGCTGGGAACTCTTCAGTAGAAGGTTTGACTCTAAATAAGACGTTATCTTGTCCACTATCATGCTTTTCATGAGTTTATCGAATATCGAAGTCAAACTGATGGGTCAGTAGTTTGACGGATGGCTGGGTTCTCCTTTCTTGAAGATCGGAGTCACTTCCGCCTCACGCCAGTCTCTAGGAACGCATCCGGTCCGGATTGACATGTTAAAGATAGCGCACAGATGTCGTGATATTTCATCGCACACTTTCTTCAATACTTTGGATAGAAACTTGTCCGGTCCAGGGGACTTATTCGTCTTTAGGTCAGCGATCTTTTTCTGTATTTCTCCTTCGGTGAAGTCCATTGCCTCCAGCTTTTCCCCCGAGTAGGAATCCGTGGCTGGGGGATGGGACCACAATCTTTAGTAAACACTGAAGAGAAGTAGTCATTGAACAGGTTAGAATTTTCTGCATCTGAGTGAGTTAATGCACCCCCCTCGTCCAATAAGGGCCCAATCCTACGATGGATTGGTTTACGGCTATTTACATAGCCGAAGAACTCCTTGAGGTTCTCCTTGCAGAGTCTCGCCACTCGGAGTTCCCCAGTACGTTTAGCCGCCCTTATGCTGGACTTCACTCTTCTGGCTAGCCTCCCGTACTCGTCAAAGGCACCCGAGATCTTAGATCGCCGATACGCATTTCTCTTCTCCCTAAGCAGTTGGCCGATTTCTCGATTAAACCACTTTGGTTGAACAGAAGACCGACGGAGGCATTTCAGAGGGATGCAACTTGATTTAAGACTCATAAACTTATTTTTGAAGTTGTTCCACGAATCCTCAACATCTTCGCATGCCGCTAGCCTTACATTAATCAACCCAGCACGAAGGCTTGCAAAGTCTGCTCTTCTCAAGTCAAGTTTCCTTGATTGACTGGCAACAGACCTTAACTTCGGGATCTTGACGTTCAATCTAACTAGCTGGTGATCACTGCTACCGAGCTCTTCGCCTACAGAGAGATCCTCAACGATATCATCCTCAGAGGTGAAGACCAAGTCGAGGATATTGTCTCCTCTCGTCGGTTCTCTGACCCATTTAGTGAGAACTCGTTGTTGGCGAACTCCAGGAGTAGCGCGCTCTCGCCACAGGCTGCTCTGGTTTCCCAGTCAACTTGTCTGTTGAAGTCGCCCATAACGATGCACACTCTGCCTTGAACAAACTCACCCAGCAGCTGGTACAGTTCCCTGTCCTTCTCAACGGGTTAGGAAGGAGGTCTGTAAAGCACCGGGGTCCTGTATCTGACAGGACCTATCTCTAGGTCAACGCCTAGGAGCTCGTGATAGGATATAATGTTGGAGTTGGTATATTTGATTGTATCCTTGACATACAACATTACACCGCCACCCTCTCTGTCTGGCCTATCTTTGTGGAAGAGTTGGTAACCAGGAACCGTGAATTCGCCTTCAAAGTCTCGGTTTGAGGTTTTTATTTACGATTCTGTTATAGCTACCATTTCGGGTTCTTCCGTCGCTACGAGGCCACGGAGCTAAGGAAACTTGTTCCTGATTGACCTCGCCTTGAACAGAAGAACTCTCAGGGAGTCCCCGACTGTAGGACTCCCTACGCTCTTCTGTTTCCTGGCTTGTTTGTTGGCGAGGAGGCACCCCTCTTTGCGACCTCTGAGAAGGTCGTCCCTGGAGTGACACGGGCGTACTGGCGTACGTTTATTCTACCCTGGGCCGGATACTCCTTTGGATCCTCTCTACGACATCCTGGATGATGTTCGACAGAAAGGCCTTTCCTTTAAAGGAAAGATGTACCCCAGACCTTTGGTAGAGATCATTTCTACCATAAAAGGTGCGGTACGGGTCCACAAAAAAGACCCTCTCTGCTGTACACAAATCTGCTAGGCGCCGGTTTAAAGAGAATTTCATCAAGTGAGCGGTCCGTGTTGGACCTCTCCTCGGGAGCATCTCGACTACAACACCACGCTTGCGGGTTTTCAGCCCACAGTCGTCTACTGCAGCCATGATTGTGTGGAGTATTTTATCTGTAGGGCCTACCCTACCTCCTCTTAGGTAGAGGTCATTTCCACTGACCATCAGAGCAACGACTGAGCTCTCAGAAATCTGTGATTTCTCAGCCTCTACTCTGATGTGGTGGTTAAAACATCCTGGCTGGCAGCTTATCTTCACACTAGTGCAAAGGCGGGCCGCTAGCAGGGGCTGCAGACTCCGTACTTGAGAATCACCAATAAGGGTGACTCTTGCACCTTTGTCTGCAGACAACTTAGTCTTTCTTTTTGGAAGTGACTTGCCGCTTTCCTCTTGTATCTCTACATTTTTTTTCTTCTTCTTCTTCTTCTTCTTCTTCTTCTTCTTCTTCTTCTTCTTCTTCTTCTTCTTCTTCTTCTTCTTCTTCTGCTTCTTCTTCTTCTTGTCTTCCTTTGATTTATCTTCTTATGTTTCTTGTTTCTCTTCTTCTGCTTCTACTTTCTCATCCTCTGTTTCCACTTTCTTTTCTTCTCTTTCTACTTTCTCTTCTTCTATTTCTACCTTTCTCTTCTTTCTCCTTTCTTTGCTTCTTTTTGGCTCGTTGAGGCAGCCCTGCAGCAGAAGAAATCGGTTGTTGGACGTCGGGAGCCTTCTCGCCTGAGCATCTGCATCTCTCTGTTTGTAAGAGTTGAACTTCCCTTTTAAGGAGGGAGTTCTCCTCTCTCAGTTGAGCGATGCTCTCGCCCAGGTGCTTTTCGAGTTCTCAGAAGTCACAGACACTAACGGCATCTGTGAGCTCCTTGCAACTCCTGCCCCCAAAGTCTTCACTCCATCTGTAAACCTTGCATATTTTGCAGGTTAGCTTGCGTAACAGGGGACCATTCTTCTTCGCCATCTTACAAAACTCTCGTACCATACGCTTTGAAAAAGGGGTTTTTTGCTTGTGATTTTTTTCTCGCACTAATCACATCCGCCTATTTCTAGGAGGTTTTCGGTCGTTTGGTAAACAGAAACCCTTTGACCAAGCACACCAACCCTAAGGTCTCCCCTGGGCCGGACGTCCCCAATCTTGCCACAGCTCCCAACTGAGCAGCACGAGAGCCCCAGTGAACTGGTTCTCTGATTTTTCGACAGGGGTGCTTGAGGTGTAACTGTCTTCCTACTAAGCCCTACTAATCAACTAAAAACGGCCAGACTTAAGGCAAATAGTAAAGCTAAGTGCCCATAACTTCATTCGAGATCTTTAGCTGATCTGGCAACCAGCAAGGCACAAAAGCTCTCTCACCAAAGAGCAGTTGAGCCTTTATTCACCAAGTAGCGGTCACAGGGAGCTGGTCAGGCCATTACACGTTAGGAGAAAGCTTCTAAGGGGTACCTAGCATTTCTCCATTAATCGTACCCCAAACGCCTGAGATCCCTTCAATCTCAGTCTCTTGCAACCTATGAGTGCTCCAAGGCGTTATTTAAAGAGGTTCCAAAGCCTCTCTTCTCACGCTGCATAAGGGAGCTGGTGAGGCCCTTATTAATAAACAACTTATTGTAATAGAGATGAATGTTTGTTTTTTGTTATTGTTTTTTTTGACAGTTGAAGAGAGTTGGTGAAACTTAGTACTAATAGAATCGAAGAGGTTGGTAGGGGGATGCAAGGAGACGCATTAAAGAAGTGGTAGAGAAGTTTGACAACACTTAGTCTGGATCCTACTACAGCTACCTTACTGGCATGGGTGACCCTACCGGACTAAAAGTCCCCCAGCTTAGCTACCTTAACTCAAGCAGATTACGCAAGCTCTCTCACCGACGGCAAGGTGGTTGTGTGTGTAGAGAGAGAAATAAGCACAATATAAACATTTAAACTTCTCTGACCTTACTAGTTTCTTTATGAATCTTTTCCATTGGCTTTATGATAGAGATGTTCCAGTTAACTTGATTTTATTTTTTAAACTAAATCAATCCTGATAATTTTGTCTTTTAACTTTCACTGGGACGAGCAACAACTGATTCGAAATCGGCTTCTGCTCATTATTGTTCAAATCGGCAAAAACCATGACCAGTGAATTACGATTCTTTCTAACAAAAATCAATTTCCATAAAGAATATATAAAAAGCAAATTTTCAATTTAAGGGAATTAAATATCGCGAATAGGTATTAAATTAATTCAATAACATTATTTAAAGAATATCTTACCATTTCTCACATACTCCCTCTCTCCTTCTCTCTCTAAATTTATCAACCCTACAAAACAAGGAAGAAAATATCGTGCCTCTTTTCTTCAAGACAGTTGCTATATCAGTACAGATTTTCTTGATTATCAACTCTTGTGATAGTTAATAACGCATTTATATGTAAAGGTTTACCAATAAATGATTTTCCAAATGCTTTATTTGAGTATTCATGTTGTATGATACTTGTGCTTGCAAACACTATTAAGTTATAGCTAAAATAAGAATAAAGAAATTCTCAAAATACAGAAACGATCTGGATTAAGTAGGTTCGTAGAAAAAATAAATGAAAGAAGTAAGGCAGTTGTGAAAACTGAAAACTGCAAACAATTCCAGACTCGTAAATATTCTGCAGGTTTCTGGAAATGTGAAAAAAAACAAGTCTCAAAGAATAAGAAGGTAAAAAAGATAAGTAATGTTGAATAAGTATGATAACATAAAGGTCCAATGTATAGATCAAAGCAAAAGAACGTCAGTATGATAATAGATATTGTTCTTGAATATGTTAATTATAGGGTAAAAAATTAATTTGCTAATTGCATGGGTGCGTGTTAGAACACACGGTCAAATAGGTGAACACTCTTGCTCACATCACTTCAGACACGATAAAAGCTTTGAGAATGTTAAGCTGATTAGTCCCTATTCATACAAGACTGTAGTCGTATTTTCCTGCGAACTGTAAATATAGAAGAGATATAGGCTTTAGTCATGTAATACCTTTCCTGGAATAATAATATAAAGTAGGATGATTCATTCGAATTGGAAGAAACTAATACAAATGCACATGCAAAAAAAAAATGATTGATGGTGTCATGTACGTACGCTATGTAATCACACAATACCTTACCCTTGGAAAGGATTGGCCAATTTAATTGTAAGTAGTGATCGTTCACAAATATGTAAAAACCGATTTTTAAATCCTTTGATAGAACAAATGAACTTAAATAAACCAATTGTTAATCTACATTTCTGCCATGGAATATAGAGTCGTATAAAAATATATTTGAGATACTCTTTATAAAGGAGGGCTGCTAAATGACGTGTCGACTGAGAAAAAGGCGAGCTCTAGCTGGACAGCCAAAATAAGCCTTTATACCTTTTTGTTTTTTTTGTTTTTAAATTACTATGCTCTCTATGTGTTTTCTCGGCCCATTGTGCGTTTACTATTGAGAATTTCTGTTTAAAATACTTACCCTCCACAATTTTGTACAATATGATGTTTTATATTCTTGTTGTATCATTCTTTTATTTCTTAACGCCGTATTCTCTTTGAGGTAGTCCATTTCATGTATTATAAACGACCTGTATTTGCAAAGCAATCAAGCATTTGACACAATGGTTTTACGGTATTACATCGCCGTTTCTCGCTGTTAATAATATAAAGGGAGACGTCTCTGGATGAAAGTAAACATCCGAGACAATCCCGTATAGTTACTTGCTCGTTCCAATTAATTCCTTACCATCTAACAATCAAAAATGTTATGGATCCAATCTATTCATCTACATCAATACCATTCAGGAACATCTTAGATACTTAAAGCCTTGCACTTGTTCACAGGTAACACCACTAACTATAATAGATACCACACCCCACCACATCCTCTACCTTAAACATCTTCCATTTTTATGGATTTACTTTGAGCCCCCCCCCTCAAACAGCCCTTGTCACATCCCTCTCACTTTCAGCCCCTAACACTTGTCCAGCACCAAAAACCAACATAAATGAAACTCAATCTTTACCATTTCACATCGATCTCACGCGCCTTTCTCTCACTCCCATTCAAACATTTCTCAATACTCTATCCATAAGCATCACATAGCCATGCCAATATCTCACATTTGCATTACCACCTCACATAAATCAAACCACACACAACGACCAGTTATCACCTGAAACCACGGTTTACTTTCAACCTAAATAATTGTTTACACTACATAGTATCCCTCTGACTACATCCATTCTAGGAACCTGTCATAATGCTTTTCTATCTACACGATCATACGAACCCAACCAGCTCTTTATATATCATATCTCTTGTCTTCTCAGGAACTTGTCTCCATGCAAAGACTTGTTTCACACATTCGCTACCAGCTCTAAACATCACTTGCTCACACACATACTAAACCCTCAGATGCTCTTCATATACGCCTAACCAGACATAATGTATCAATGCACTCTGTCCATAACACTCAACAGACTTATTCCACTGTAGTTCCTCCTATACAATGTTGAAGTCCTTAATCACCTTTACACTTTCAAGTGTCGTACAACACATTTAGCATAATCATTCCATAACAAAATCACCAAAACATTGTAGCATATCAGCATCTATACTATCTTCTTTAGCCGCCATACCATTTTAAGACCTCTAACATTACTTAGCATTCTTATGCATACTTGCGTCCATACTCTGAACCTGAACCTTGCACACACCCTCGAATCCAATCACATTTCCATTCTTTCTACCTTCCATAAGCACTCTCGCCTTCTACTTTTTACCTCCTACATAGTGCAACTTCATCATGATCTATCGTAATATTCCTCTAAATTCCCCTCCCAAAGGCTGGGCAATCAATTGCAGTTATTTCTATTCATTCACCGTTCCTTGTGATTCATTGCGATCCATCCATGTTTCGCGGCATTCACTTCCTTCCTACTTTCTAAGTCTTAATTCTTGTGTTTATTGGTTGGTTTTTTATTTCATTTAATCCTAAAAAGTTAAATTTTACTTAAAAACTTATTAAAACTTTGGTAGATTACAATAATCCATTAAAGAAAGAACAATCTCACCCTCCCATATTGGTAGTTTTAGAATGCTGGTGGGAGATTCCACTACATTTTCATATATTCTCCTTAAGTCCATTTCCATATCCAAACTTTAGTCCTTTGGACTAAAGTCTGGATTGGAGTCCACTCATGGGGATTCCAGTGTGATTTATACCAATCACAGATCACTGATTTGTCGAGGAAACAACTCAACTGTTCTTTATAAACCAGAATTCAGAAATTAATTTCAAGTTGATTTAAAACACAATTTACATTATAGCTATCTGCGTTATATCGAAGACCAGACCTACCATTTTGTGTTTCTTAATCGTTCGAGGCGTAATGTTTTTGTCCGATGTGTAACTTTGCATTCTTCTCGACACTTTTCTGCCTGAGTTCCTTATTGCTAAACTTAATTTCTTTCCTCATAAAGTATTCCCAACTTGCTATTTTACTAGCTCGATTAGAACAGCTTTGGTAAATTCAAACTTGATTAGAATCTTAATATAAAAAATTGAGTATCATAAATTGATAATTTCAATTAATCCTAGACATATACAGGTTGCTGCTACCATTACACGAACTAAACTTTGATATCTCCACAATTGAAACTTTTATGAGACTTAAATTTTAACGAATCAACTCCGCTTACATGTCGATATGAATTACTCACAGATGAATAAATATATACACAATGGGTATTATTAGCAATAATTATTACTGAATAGGAAATGAAATATTTAAAAGAATGTAGATCCAAATTTGCGGGCAGTGTAGCCTTTTTTTACCACTCTTAGTAAATTTGTCGATTCGTATTATCTTGAAAATTCACAGTTTGTCTATTCATCTCCCATTGAGACGGAACTAATCGTACTGTGGCAAGTTTGTTCTGTGTGCGTGTGTGTGTTTCAGTGTTTGAGAACGTCTCTGTATGTTTTTGTTCGATCATAAGAGAGCTCCATGCTTGTTTGTTTTTTTAAATCCTCTTGTTAGTTTGTAAGAAACATTTGCGCAGGGGTCCGAAATATTAGAACAATTTTGGCTCAACAAGGTTTTGTTACACTGTAATGAACTTCTGCTCTTATCTTTTCTGTTCCACAAGTTAAAATAGAAAAATACTTATCTTTGGTTGTCTAGCAACAGCGGAAAACGAAGAAATTAAAGAGGTGTTCTTATTTTTTCTCGTAAGATTACCTAACCGTCTTTTTTGCCCTCATGATGCAATTTCCTTGCCTTCTCTATACCTTTGTAGCTTAACAGTTACTAAGCTTATGAAATTTCCTGTTTAGAATTAGATTTGCACCTAAATAATATTTGCCGCAATAGCTACAAAAAGTTAAGCAGGAAGATATTAATTTATCAACCATTTCGTACCCAGAGGCTTAAGAGAGTAAAACCTTAAATGCTATAGTAGGACAAGATCCATTAAAGCAAGTAAAGTTGGATTTTTTTGACAAAAAGCCGGAGATCATTTTTGACTGAAATAATAACTACAGAAGACTGGAATATTTAGTTATGATTATTAAATTAAAACAAAAAAACTATTCACTTTTTTATGCTTCTTCATTATCTTTTAATTTTGAAGGACATTGCAGTTAAGAGAATAAAGTTCTTTTACCTCAGCTATAATTTTTACTCATTTTCTAGCAACCTCAACCAGCTATTTATCTTTCCAGGTTCGTAAGATATTGAGGTTTTTGTGAAATCTGCTTAATACAAAATCCTTAGAACTTAGTAATTTGAAAATTCAGGGACTTAACTCGACGTTGGGTCTCTATTACTCGATATTCTTACGGAGAATAATATTTTTTTTAAAGTTTAAGATACTCTCCGTAAAAACAAATTCAAGTTTGGACATTTTGAGTTTATGCTATTTTTATAAAGTCGTTCTTGAGATGTGAATTCTATCTTCATGGATCGATTTCACGTTTGCTGCTGCATCACTTCTCATCTTTGTATATGATTTACTATTTAACTTCTATATATTCATAAATTTATTATTATATCTGATATTTTATCTATTTGTCCACCCTCTCACTAATATTTCTCTTTCTATTCATTCTGGCTCATTTATTTCGACTGATCTACCTACTCAAGTTGGTATGCAGGTATTTTTAGTCGCGAGCGACTCTACATCTCACTATGTCGGTCGTCGGTCGGTTGGTCGGTCCCCGCTTTGCTTTTTTGTCTTATTTTTGTAATAACTTTCTTACCATTCGGCTGATTCTAACGAAAGTTGAAAACCTTATGTTGTTTAACATTCTCTTTCAGTTACTATAATTACCAAAGTCCTCCCAAGTTTAGCCGGGGGAATTATTTTGTTTTGGCAATAACATCATAACTATTCGGCCGATTCTAACGAAATTCAAAACCATTATGTTGTTTGGCATTTTCTTTTGAATAATACAATTGTGAAAGGCCTATAAAGTTTATCCCGGGAATTATTTTGTTTTGGTAATAACATCAAAACATGTCGGCCTATAACTCAGCTAGACTAAACTAAGCTATAATATGCTATACTCTGCTAGGCAAGTCTAGAATTGGCTATGCTATGCTAGGATATTATAGGCTAGGCTATACTATGCTAAGCTATGCTAAGATATAATGTACAAGGATAAAATATACTATGCTAATTTAGGCTATAATATGCTATGATAGGATAGCATATAGTACATACGAGTGTGTTAGAATAGACAATAATAAGCTATGTTGACTAAGATATAATAGTATAGTAGAGGCTATACATGTCTAGGATAGTTAATGCTAGGCTAGGTTATGCTATGCTAGGCTAGGCTAAGTTATACGAGGCTAGGCAGAGCATGAAAGGCTATACTAGGCTAGGCTACGCTATGGTATGCTAGGTTAGGCTATGATATACTAAGCTATGCTACACTAGGCTAGTGCTTGCTATACCAGGCTAGGATAAGCGAGGCTTTGCTAGAATAGGCTAGGGTTATGTTATGCATGCTATACAAACCTAAGCTAAGATCTAATAGTCTAGTCTAGGCTAGGCAATACATTGATATACTATATATACTAACTAGACTAGAGTAGGGTTGGATAAGGTAGGCTATGATATACTATACTAGGCTATGCTAGTCTAGGCTAGAATATGCTAACTAAGCTAGGATAGGTTAGAATATACTAGGCTAGGCTCCAGTGAACTAGGCTAAGCTAGGCTATACTAGACTAGGGTAAGCTAAGCTAGGCTATACTAGACTAGGCTAATCTAAGCTAGGCTAGACTAAGTTTTATTCTAATATATACTAGGCTAGGCTATACATGCAAGTCTATAATAGGCTAGGGTATACTAGGATACTCTAGGGTAGACTATGCTATTCTAGCCCATTCTATGCTATAATATACTATGCTGGGCTATACAGGGGTATGCTATGCTATGCAAGGCTATGCTGGACTATACTACGTTAGACTAGGCTAGATTATGTGTACTATGCTAGGATAGGTTATACTATGCTTATACTATACTATGCTAAGCTAGATTAGAGTAAGGTAGGCTATGGTAGATGGGCTATACTATACTAGGCTTTGCAAGGCTAGGCTAGCCTACTTTATACGAGGATAAGCTAGGCAATACTATGTTAAACTATGCTAAACTATACTAGGTTAGGCTATGCTATACTATACTATTCTAGGCTAGGGTATACTATGATAAGCTATACTATGCTATACTATGGTAAGCTTTACTATCCTATATATGCTAGGCTGTATTAGGCTAGGTTGGGCTAGGATTTACTATAGTTTCTAGGCTAAGATAGGCCATACTATACATTCTCTGCTAGGCTAGGCTAAGTCATACTATGGCAGGCTAAACTATATTATGTTAAGGCTAGGTTATACTATGCTAGCTACGCTAGAGTATGGTATGGTAAGTTCTACTATTATAGACAATCATAGGCTATACTTGGTTATACTAACCTAGGCTAGGCTAGGCTATGATATACTATACTATGCTATGATATATTATTGTAGGCTGGGCTAGGCAGGATTTACTATATTAGGCAATCTATACTATGCTCGGATTTATTATGCTAATTGAGGTAATACTATGGTAAGCTATCCTACGGTAAACTAGGTTTTACCAGTCTACTATTCGAGACTATACTAGGCTAGGCTATAAGATGTTATACTATTCTAGACAATACTAGGCCATACTAGGATATCCTATGCTAGGCTATACTATGCTAGGAGATACTATACTACATATACTATTCTAGACAATACTAGGCCATACTAGGATATGCTATGCTAGGCTATACTATGCTAGGAGATACTATACTACATATACTATACTATATTATACTTTACTATACTATGTTTTCTATGCTATGCTATACTATACTATGTTATGCTATAATATACTGTGCCATGTTATACTATTCTATGCTATACTATGCTATACTATTCTAGACTATGCAATTAGGGTGTGACCATTTTTTCGCCTTTCCAATTCCATAAATGAGGTGTGACAAAATGTTAAGGGCCGCCATTTTAATTTTAAATATATATATTTTAATATAATTTAGTTCTGCCTTTTTATAAACTTTTAGAAAATTGTGACTTTTTAATCGCGGGCGACTCTACATCGGTCCACATTTTTCTTTTTCTTTATAATAACATTGTAGTAATTCAGCCAATTCTAACGAAATTTAAAACCTTAATGTTTTTGGATTCTCTTTTGAATGATACAATTGGCAAAGTCCTCCCATGTTAGCCCGGGAATTATATTGTTTTGGTAATAATATCATAACTATTCGGCGGATTCTAATGAAATTTGAAACCCTTATGTTGTTTTACATTTTCTTTCAAATGATATAATTGACAAAGTCTTTCCAGGGTTAGCCAGGGAATTATTTTCTTTTGCTATAACATCATAACTATTCAGACACTTCTAACGAAATTTGAAACGCTTATGTTGTTTTATTTTATATTACGAATGGTATAATTGTCAAAGTCCTCCTAAGGTTAGCCAGGGAATTATATTTTGTGGGTAATAACATCATAACTATTCGGCCGATTCTAACCAAATTTGAACACATTAATTAAGTTGTTTTACATCCTCTTTCGAATGATATAATTGCTAAAGTCCTCCTAAGGTTAGCCCTGGAATTAGTTTTTTTTTGCAATAACATCATAACTATTCACCGGATTCTAACGGAATTTGAAACCTTTATATTGTTTTACATTCCCTTTCAAATAATATAATTGCCAAAGTCACCCAAGTTTAGCCCTAGAATTAGTATTTTGGGGGCAACAACATCATAACTATTCGGCGGATTCTAACGAAATTTGAAACCCTTAAGGTGTTTACATTCTCTTACGAATAATAGAATTGCGAAGGTTCTCACAAGGTTACTCCAGGAATTATTCAAAGTTTTCAAAGTCGTAATGACATAAATCAGAATAAGGGAGGGCACCCGACATTTTGGTCAGCAGACCTTGTTTCCTTATCCATAAGTGAAAACAAGGTCATGCAGGCATATATCCTTATCCTAGAGTGGAAGCTGATTCTTTCTGGAAAGCGCCAAAGCCTTCTGGCAGCTATAACGTCATCAAGAGGCCATCTGAAACGAATTGGAAGAGGTTGTTGCATTTAGCCATTATGTGCGTAGGACGTCAATAAAAACTGCCCTCAATCTCCGTCTTATCATGATTCATCAACTTCAGATTGAGAGGATGTTATAAGAAGGTCCCGTGGCTGGCCTCTCCTTCACTTAAGGCTTGATTGGATGAAAGAAACGCCGCCAATAAGGATACTCCGATTGGGAACGATAAACAAATATATATCATGGGATTGTAATAAAATTGAGATCAACTCCAGAAAAAAAAGTGTCAAAGATAAAGTGATACATAGAAATTGTTAATTTTGATAATTAAATTAGCAGCAGAATAACCTGGTGACAATAGAGAGGGTAAGACATGAAATTTTACAGATGTCAGGAGCAGAAGGTTTATCAACGTCACACTTGATACCCCCTAGCAGGAGGGGTACAGCTAATGGCCTACTTTCAGTCAGTTTCAGTCAAGAAGGCCACACTCGATCACAAGGAGGTGAATGCACTCACATGGGTTAGGATACTGGAAACAGGTCGCCAACCGAGCGTCGCCCGTGATTCGAAGCAATTTTAAAAGCACATTTTGTTTTCAGCCGTCACTCGTAGCTGAGAGGGCACGGTGTTGGGGTTCTCACTCCCCTCACCAACTTGGGAAAAGGAAATAAAAGAAAGGATGAAAGAAATGTTAAATATAAAAGAAGCGTAACAAAATGAGCTTAAAATAATGGGATAATGTCATGAATAGAGAACTTAAGAATAGCAAGGGTCGTTATTCTTGGCATGGTAAAATTAGGTTTCTTTACTCTTGACATGATAATATTAGCTTTCCTTAATATTTACATGATAATATTGGCTTCCCTATTCTTGACATGGTGACATTGTGTTTTTTTTATTATTGATAAGGTAACATTGGTTTTCCTTTTCGTGACATATTAACATTGGCTTACCAGACCGGGGATTTATATATAGATTGTGTGCACGATAAAAGGAGTGAATAAGAGACAGCTGTTTTGTAAATGGATATGTGTCGGTGGTGATTCAGTCGTGTATTTCTTAAACTCGACGCATCGCCTTGAGGTGGGGGGGGGGGAAGTGCAGGTTTCTATACACAAAATACTCTCTGAAGAAGGAAGTGGGAAACCTGGATGTCTGAACGTTAAATCCAACATGTCTTAATTGGTATAGGTAAAATGCCAAAGGTAAATTGATGGACTGAGAAATACCAAATGTAGCCTGATAAATGGTAGAGAAAGTCTGATACAGTGATAAATGCCAAAGTCAGCCTGATAGACTGATAAAGGTCAAATGTAACCTGATAAATGTTAGCGACAGACTGATACACTGATAAATAGCAAATGTACTCGGATATTCTGATAAATAGCATGACAAATGGCAAGGACAGCCTGATATACAGATAAATGGCAAGTGTAGCCTGATAAATGGCAAATGTAGCTTGATAGAGTAATAAATGGCAAAGGTAGCTTGATAGACTCCTAAATGGTAAAGGCATCCTGTTAGACTGAGAGATAGCACTTCTCTTTTAAGTGGTAGTTCCCGCGTCACAAGTAAACGCAGGGGGGGTGGGGAAATGGAGTTGACTCCTTCGATAATTGTTGAAGGGGCGGGGTTAAATTGGAGTGGTTTAATAGTTAACTTTTTCTCCCTTCTGAATTCTTCCTTTCTGGTTGAATACCTCCCGCTACAACAAAGGTGTAACCTTGTTGTAATAGTTTCACCGAGAAAACTCTGAAGTGTGGTATCAACTACCAGGTTCACTCAAGATGAGGTTGTTTGATCTTCACGATTTGAGCGAAGGAATCGAAGTTCTCTTACGATAAATTCGACGTCTTCTTTTCAGATGTACCTTGGGGTTTCAAAAAACTCTGAACGAATCTTGGAAAGTGGCTGATGAAGGTTAATAAATCTATCGAGAATTGATCAATTAATCTATCGAGATGCGGAAGAACTAAGATTATGGTATGGACTGTTATTTTAACAGCTACCAAGGAATTGGGAACCCAAACATTTTGAGAGCTTTCACTCTATCCTGAGACCTTTTGTATCAAGGTCACTTGAGGTCTTTGTTTCCTGTTATTGGACAACCTTCGAGCTAATTTCTCTTAGAGATTGCCTGACAACCTCGTTTTATCTATCTCCGGGTATTTAAATGAGTAATCGGTAATGGTTACTCTGATGGGCGGCACTGAATGACATCTGTAAGAACGTTACTGTCGCCAAGTTAATGAATTCTGGCTTCATGGCCTTGAAGCAGACGAAAAAAAATATCTCGTGAGCTCTGGAGTTCTTTAGTGTGGGATTCTTGACCCTCCGCCCTTTGTTATTACTTATGAGCTTCCTTTCTCTCTACCGATTCATTGGGAACATAAGCATTGTTTGTCCGATACTGTCTTTTACGAGAACGAATCCTTAAATGTAGCTAAATATGTCCTTGGTGCTCCTAAAATTGTCTACTTGGGCGTCCCCCTTTCGTGAGGAAAAAAAATGTCTTTTTTTTCTATTTTCCCCCTTTTATCCTTATTTTCTATATGCTTGAGGAATTTTGTCAATGCCCTCACTAAAAATACTTAATACAAACCTTGCAAAATAGTTTCGTTCTTATATTTAACCTCAAACATTTATAGCTTTTTCAATGTAAAAACAAGTGTCTCACAACACCGAGAGCAGTAATTGACTCTTTATAACACTGATTATTTAAATAATTATCATTGTTGAGCGGGTTATTGTGGAAAAGTTTTTCTTTTTTAAATATGTCCCAATTTTTAAAACCATTTAAGTCATTCGACCAGCTTAGTCAATTCAACACGTACATCCTCTTCTTCTAGTACAATTTAAAAAGATTTATTACGACTTCTTAAGATTTCCTTCCCATGAATCTTAGATCGTTTTCTTTGTTTTGAAATTCAAACATTCTTTAATTGTAACTTCTGTAGTGACGAAAGTAAGTTTTCCTTTTGCATGATAAATATTGCATTCATAGTTTTGTCCGATTGGAAAGAGACAACCAGGGTTTGATTTAGGTATGGGCAATAAGGACAGCCGGCGGCATTTTGCCAGGGGCCAAAAAAAAGTACTCTGCACGAGTGTAGTTTTAGCTGTTAAGAACATAAGCTCAATACAAATTTGGTTTGTACATAATTGTTGGAATGTTTATTTATATTTTTTTAGTTTATTCGAAGGTGGATCTTATTCTAAACGGGTGCGTTAAAATGTTGGGGGGTTTTGGGGGGGGAGGGGGTTTAAGGGGCTATCTGGCGACTGCCCACTTAGACATAAGTCGCCGTAAACAAACGGCCTAGTTCTAGGCTACTTTAAAAATTTGAACAGCAAACAACAATAAAAAGAAATAACAATAACAAAACAATAACAAAAACAAAAACTAAACCTAGTTAAATGAAAGGGAGAAGGCCGGCCTTCCCCCCAAAAATCAACAAGTCCACCAGTCAATGTGCACACACTCGTTCCGAGTACAAAGGACAGGCGGTAGCGACCCCGTCCATCCCGGTACCGGGACAGGTAACGTGCGCGAAGATCACCCAGACTGGAACATTCGACAAGAATGTGCCGAACAGTCTGGGGGACGACGCAGTCGTCGCAATAGGGCGCAGGCGAGCGCTCCATCAAATAGCGATGCGTCACACGAGTGTGTCCGATTTGGAGACGACAGAAAGCGACCTGAAGCCGTCGCGGCATTGGGGGATAGGTCCATGGGAACAGTCGCGGCGCAATGGCACGCCCAGGGCACCATATAAGCTAGGACCGCCACTTACACAACCTTAAACATTAGTGTAGTCAGATCATTTACCTTACAGAAACGTCCAACGTTTCATTAATTTTAACACTTTTAACAATGTAAAAAGTTTTATTCAGGATTCAATAAGACGGGTGCCCAACTTGCGAGCCCAAGGTCTGCATGTGGCCGATCTGAGGGGTGAACTCGGCTCTCACGTAAAACAAATAATTTGGGGAAATAATTTGATTTTTATTTCATTTTCGTCATTTCTCAAACTCCTGTTATAGTTTCGATAACAGAACTTGTAAAATTTACTTGTGTTGCATCTAACGACTTTTAGTATAATTATTTATATTTATACGAGTATAAATATAATAATAACATCAATCATTGTAAAATGCGACTAACCTTTAAATTTCGCTTTTCAAAATGGCCATTCATATTAAAAGGTCATAGTATTAAGCTGTTGTCAAAATTTTTTCCATAACAACAAGTCAGTCACTGATATAAAATTACGAGAAATAATCTTGTCATTATTGCTACATCTCCTTATTTGACCGTAAGGTTGGTCTTCTTTGGAAAAACACATAATCCCTACGGTTTCTTCAACCTGTTTCTCTTCTCGAGATTTGGCTGATAATCTCGCTTTTAGATTTCTCCTATCTATGATGCTAGTAAAAATGGCCACTAGCAAACCTTAAATGGGATAGAGCTATTTTGAGTCCTCGTAGAATGTAAGAGAACTGAATCATTTAGAATTTACTCCCAATCAGGAACTATCGAGAAATAGTTGAATAACACCGGTTAACAAAATTCCAAAACTTTTTATATACTTGAATGTTTATTCTTGACACTTGTTCGGACTACAACTTTAATAAACACAACATTGAAAATGGTAAGTAAATTAGGGAATTATTAAAAAATGTAATTTCCTTTCAGAACCCAAAATCGCTGTTGACCAAATTAATTATCTGAGATTGCTTCGTATCTTGTGGTTCACTTTTAATTATCGTAAAAACTATAAAGGCAACTTTATATTAAAATTTGCGACCAAAAACGGAACTTAATTGATTAGAATAATTTACAAGGTTTGCTAACCAAAATGTCGCGTGCTCTCACTTATTCTAATTTATGACCTTACGACCTCCAAAACTTTCAATAATTTAAAGACTAACATCAAGAGGACCCTGGAAGTTATATCATTCGAAAAAGAATGTAAAACAACATAAGGGTTTTAAATTTCGTTAGAGTCGGCCGAATAGTTATGATGTTATTGCCAAAGCAAAATAATCCATGGGCTAACCTTGGGAGGACCATGGTGGTTATAACATTCGAAAAGGAATGTAAAACAACATAAGGGTTTCGAATTTCATTAGCATCGGCTGATTAGTTACAATTTTATTACAAAAACAAAAGAAAAGCAAAACGGGGACCGACCGACCGACCGACCGACATAGTGAGATGTAGAGTCGCCAGCGACTAAAAATATAGAAAGGTTGACAGATTAAATAAAATGAGGATCTCAAGCACAGGTATTTGTAAATTGATGGATAGGTTTCCAAAAAGAATGTAAAGGAATTGGATTGACCAAGACCCAACCTTAAACGCACTTAAAAATCTTTTGACACTGAAGAAAAAACTCATTAATAGAGATCGTAACAACGTTGAAAATTTTAACGAGATTCGTATTGAGGAATGGCTGATATCTCTTCTCAGCGTAGAAAACGCATAACCTTGGTTAACAAAACAATCATACAGAATTTTAATTTGTTTATCAAATAATTTTACCCAGGCATATTCATCTTTTTCTATGCCCCCACTGAGAGAAAACTCCGTTTTTTAATTTAGGCTTCACTGAGAGAGACATTAGGGGTTGCTCCGTTTTCATAACCATACTACAACAACGTATTATTCTTTTTGTCGTTATCATATAATTGGGAGTATTAATAATTTTTCTCTAATAACCACAGCATAATAATGAATATTATATAAGAGAAATCAACATATTTTGAATACTTGGTCTACCCATTGTGTTCTCTATCTAGCAGAAGATTTAGAGCACGCGCGAAATCCATTCACGGACATTTAAGAATTTTTTTTTATCATGTCTAACTTCTTCTTGCTCTTGAGGACCTTATGGAGATTCTCAGGTATTTTATTCTCTGTCTATTATCTGAATCTTCTTTTCCAACTGCGGTCCATAGATTAGTTGGTCAACATATTTATTCAGCTAATGAGTTAAATCACACAAGCGCTGAATTCACGAATAGAAAAAAAAATGCCATTAATGAAATCTCCCTCGGGCTACATGGAAAACACTTAGGGATGAGAACACACATGAAAAGAAAAAACTGCAATAAAAGGCAATATAACAATTAAGGATGGATAATGAAACTGCTATAAAAGGAAATTTAACCCTTTGTAGTGTCGATTTAAAAATCTTCAAGGTTGTAGATGAATAAAAGAACCCGCATTCTTAAATGGAAGAACCTAAACTCCCTTTAGAACATTAAGACATAAAAAGACTATCCCAATCAAGTAGCAGAAACATAATTCGACAAATACCATTCAGATTACTCACGGCAGATGAAGATAACTGCTAGGCCGCCTAATAATTATCAACCCTTTCACTATGTTTGAAAAAGCTAGAATACTTATCTAATTGGATATTTAGATCCCAACTCAGACCACGATTTAAGGTTTGTCTGATTTGGGTGGAGAAGACAGAAACCCGCTGAAGGGATCTGAAGATAAGTTCATCAATGCTTTATCACGTCGTGATTTAGAGATTAGAGGGGATAATTTTTGGTATATCTCAATGATCGCGTGCTAATATATATATATATATATATATATATATATATATATATATATATATATATATATATATATATATATATATATATTAGTAGGAATATGAAGACCCAAGGGATCACACTAATAATTTATTGGCCGAACGTTTCGGCACTTCACTAGGACCATCTTCACCGACTGTATCGACCAATGAGAAGGGGAAGGAATATTAATGATAACAGTTAAATAGTTCGAAGCATGCATTATATAATGGCTTAAAAAAGCGGGTGAAGACAAATTAAAAAAATAGTAAAATTGACAATTATTGAGATTAAAGTAAAATACAAATAACTATATTTTGAATTAATTAATACTATCCAGTGTAATTTTGAAAAATAATAGAAAGAAGTGAATTTTTAACATAAACTGACCTGAATATCCAAAATTAAAGGTAACTGGAGTAAACAATAAAATAACCTATTATATTAAATTATAAACATAAAAACAAAGAACCCAAAACAAATGTGAATGAATTAAACAGAAGGACTAACCTTTATTGCATGAGTTGTGAACTCAACCAACTAAAGATATAAAAACTACTGACGAGATTTGTTCGGTTGGTCGGTTGGCTAGTTAATGTATTGAAGTGTTGATTGGTTATATAGTGAATAGTTTAATTGAGAAAGAGTAATTATTTAGGTTTGGATTTATTTTAATGGTGTACATTGAGTCTAAGATTTTCAAATCAGCAGAAGTTAAGGCTGAAGATACGATGGCTGTTTGTGGGGGTGTTAGGACAAGTTATGACAAGTCAGGACCTGCAGCCGCACGCTCCTGCCTCGTCTATTTAAGAAGCAGTAGCTGATCGCAGATCGTCAGTCACAAATTTTTCAACAATGGAGAAGGTTGAGCACCGCGCAGTGATCAAATTTTTGACCAGGGAAGGTAAGAATGCAAAAGAGATCCATGAACGCATGGTTGCAGTGTACACCGACACCGCCCCTTCCTATGCAACCATTGGTCGCTGGAATAGGGAGTTCCGCCATGGTCGTGAGTCTCTTGAAG
The DNA here is from genome assembly GCA_963969495.1 of Ceratothoa steindachneri. Lineage (NCBI taxonomy): Eukaryota > Metazoa > Arthropoda > Malacostraca > Isopoda > Cymothoidae > Ceratothoa > Ceratothoa steindachneri. The sequence continues at coordinate 160,231,155 of OZ018330.1, read as the reverse complement.
ATGACCCCGGTCCAGGACGCCCGTCAGACGTGACCAACGAGGACAATGTGGCCCGTGTGGAGAGGATGATCCTCGAAAATCGACGCGTGAAGGTCGAAGAAATCGAGCGAGAACTTGGAATATCACCACATGGAAGTGTTATCCACATCATCCACGACAATTTGGTCATGACCAAGGTCTGTGCCCGTTGGGTCCCTAGAAACCTTACGCCCCATGATCAACTTCAACGTCGTCAAAGTCCACAAGGCCAGAGTTGCACAAGCTGCCCTGCGCGAGTACGGATTCGAGAAGCTCAACCATCCCTCCTACAGTCCAGATCTGCCCCCTAGCGACTACTTTTATTCCGCCAGCTCAAGGCTGCACTGCGTGGACACCGGCTTGTGGACGATGAAGATGTCCAGCTCGGCGTCCAGGAGTGGATTGAACAGCAGTGGGGAGATTTGTGGTTGTCGGGAATTCGAAGCCTCAGGGACAAGTGGCGCAAGTGCATTGAAGTCGAGGGTATTTAGATTAAAAAATAATAAAACACTTTTTCTCATATCTCGTTTCCTTATATCCGAATTGCAAAACTTATTGACCACCCCTCGTAATATGGTAAATGAATCAGAATTAAGAGGATGATGGTGATACTCAGATTGTTGCCTGATGGAAGAGGCTTCAGGTTTATAAAAAGGAATACCAGTCCTATGAGACAAACCTAAATGCTTTGCGATCCTGCATTTGAGTTGTTAGCCAGTTTGGTCTACATAACGACTGTGGCAGGTCGTACATGTATAATTGAAAACTAAAAAGGATTGCCAGCCCAAAGGGATTGGTTCCTTATGGAGAAAAAAGGAATTCAACTATACTGGGTTGGAATTTATACAAATGAATTGGCATTGGGTGAAATGATTGTTGAGGGTAGAGAGAAGCAGTTTTTTAAACTTGGATGTCAAAGGCTCGAGATAGGGTATTTTAAGTAAAAACTTTTGCTTAGAAACAGTAGTAAGAAAGGGTCGAGGATAATATATTTTGGAGATAAATTTGGATACTAACTGATCGAAGATGTAATCGGGTTAATAATTAAATTTGAAGAAATCCCTTAAATAAGTTTATTCTTCATGAAAAGATAGCCAGTTAGAGCATATATGGTAGGCTCTAAAAATTCATCTTTTAATGCTGGATAATTTAAACTAACTGGGAGAGCTACTAAAAAAATGTGTACCTAATCTAGTGGTTGTAGGTTTTCTGTAAATGGATGTATTATAAGACGAACCTGCTTGGGCAACGCTGACATCCAAGAACGAGATTTTGTGGTCCTTTTCTGTTGCCATAGACAACCTTATGTTGGGATGTTGTTGGTTAATATAATTTAGAAACAGGGGTGCATGATCACTGTGCTTAAAAATTAGCAAACAGTTATCATAAATCTTTTGAAGACAATAGGTCTGAATTCTAGACGATAATTGTCCAGCCACCGAGTTTCGTAGTGAAACAAAAAGCTATTGGCAAAGGAGGGACCCAGTGGGGAACCCATAGCCATGCCTTCGTGTTGTAAATAGAGCTCGTTGTTAAAAAGAAAAATGGTATCACCCATAGATAGCTTTAAAAGCTTGAGGAAAAGCTGCTTAGTTAAACCCAATATTTCACTTGTATTATGAAAAAGAGTATTTGAAATAATATTAATGGTTTCGTAAATAATGAATCCACATCGATTGTGGCCATAAAAGAAGAATTCCCCAAACGGAGATCACCAATATATTTTAAAAAGTAGAAAGAGTCACGTAAGGTGAAGTGATTGTGTGTCAAAGGATCAATAAGCGGAACAAAAAATTTAGTTAAGTTGTAGCTTGGAGTATTGACTGCAGATAAGATAGGGCGGAGAGGTATTTCATTTTTATGAGTTTTGGGTATACCATAGATGACCCCAGGGGATGAACCAGAAACAAAAAGCTTATGATAAACATCAATTAAAATATTTCGTTTAGTAAGAGAACGCAGAAAATTATTAATTCTATCTTCAATTTTCAGAATATACTTAGGGGAATCTGTATAGACATCTTTTTCAAAATATATATGAAAAATAGTGATTTACTTTGTATTTTATTCATCTATCACATCACGTTGTCGAGTTATACAGAGACGTTAATTTTCTCTTTTTGTATAGCATAAGTAAATATTTATATATATATATATATATATTATAATATATATATATATATATTTATATAATATATATGTTTACATTATATAATATTTTTATATATATATTATAGATATATTTCTAATATTGCTAATATATTTTTCTTTATTTTTAGATTGTGAATATGTCTAGAGGCTGTATAAATTCAGCAGACATATTTTGCTAAGCCTGCGGGCAATTCACCCCTTTAGATTCCCGGAGCAATATTACTCCTTTGTTGAAGCGCTGTTATTTAGCTTATTTTAGATGCAAATTAGGACACCAAGACAAGCCATTTTCCCCACACAAAGCTTGCAAGAGTTGCATCAGTAAACTTCAAATGTGGTCAGTTGGAAAACTTAAATTTATGCCCTTTGGAGTACCAATGGTATGACGAGAGCAGAAGAATCACCATGATGACTGCTACTTTGGTACGACTAAAGTAGCTGGATTCAACAAGAAGACTAAAGATCGCATAATATACCCAAATATTCCTTCAGCAATAAGGCCTGTTCTTCACTCAGATGATACACCTGTGCCTGTGCCACCTGAGATATGGAAAATTACATCAGAGTCCGATACTAGTGATACTAATCAGATGGAAGTAGACTATGAACCACCAACAAATGACGATCCCAAACTCTTGAACCAAGCTGAGCTCAACGACTTGGTGCGAGACCTTGACCTTCCAAAAGAAAGTGCACAGTTACTTGGCTCTAGACTGAAGGAACACAGGCTTCTAGCTTCTGGAACAACATTCGCTAGGTACTGTCATCGTGAAGCGGAATTCATTCAGTTCTTTAAGAAAGAGGATTCTTTAGTTTTCTGTTCAAATATTTCTGGCCTCATCGAAGACATGGGGATGCCGTACAAAGCAGATGAATGGAGGCTCTTCAGTGATTCTTCTAACAGAAGTTTAAAGGCTGTTCTTCTCTACAATGGCAAGACAGCTGCATTTGTGCCAATTAGCCATATTATCCGAATTTCCGAAACCTACGAAAATTTTAAAACACTACTAACTGCAATCAAGTACCATCAGCACAATTTTCTCATTTGTGGTGATTTAAAAGTAATTGCTTTCCTACTAGGTCTTCAAGCAAGATACACCAAGTATGCCTGTTTTATGTGTCTCTGGAATAGTAGGGCTGACAGCTAGCACTATGAAAAAAAGGACTAGCCACCAAGAACGAGCTTTTTACCTGGAAATCACAACGTGAGAGCTATGCCACTAGTTGAGCCCAATAAAATTCTGCTACCACCACTCCACATCAAAGTAGGGCTTATGAAAAATTTTGTGAAGGCCTTGAACAAGAATGGAGCTGCTTTCAAGTACCTGGAATCAAAGTTTCCTCGTGTAAGTGAAGGCAAGCTAAAGGCAGGAATCTTTGTTGGCCCGCAGATTCGGGAAATTGATAAAGGACAAGCATTTTGAGGAAAAATTAGCAGGTGGCGAGGTGAATGCCTGGTTTTCCTTTAAGCAGATTGTTCATAACTTCTTGTGAAACACCCGCTCCCCAGAATATAAAAAAATGATTCAAGGTCTGATTTCAAGCTTCCAGCAACTTGGGCCTAGAATGAGTGTGAAGATGCACTTTTTGCAATCACATCTTGACTATTTTCCCACGAATTGTGGAAGCTACATTGAGGAGCAAGGATAGCGTTTCTATCAGGATATTTGCACCATGGAAACTCGATACCAGGGCAAATGGAATGTCAGCATGATGGCGGATTACTGTCCGTCATTGAAACGTCATGGTCCTGATGCACAGCACAAGCGGAAATCACAGCGGTACAACTTCCTTTAAATGGGTATGTAGGCTAACCATGAGAGCATTTTTTTTTTTACATTCATTTGATTTGATGTCGATGATTTTGATTCATTTCATGATAACCGTGATTTATTTCATGTTGATTTGGTATACATATGTTCTTAAAACAATATATTAAAAATGCACATTTATTGTTATCATTAATTTGTATTTTATTCAAAATCCTTACGTGATAGAAAAAAATGGTTTAGATATTTAAAATCAGCAACCCAAGAATATGTAAGATCACATCCATGAATGAAAATATAAATTAAAGAATTCCAAAATGCAGACCAGTGTAATCAGTACGATTTAATATGAATACCATTTTTCCTTTATAAGGTTTACAAACTATGATAGATCAATCTTTGCGTAAGGTGGAGAGGACACTGAAAAGTTTAAAACTGAAAACAGGATTGGAAACTTTGAAACTGTTCCACTTGTAGTAGAACTTATTAGCTAAGCCTTTGATCTCATTAATCAAATTGGGAGTTGATTTCAATGATGGAATAGTATTAAGCTGGTGGCGAAGTCTTTCAAAGGCAAGGAAATATCGATAGAAGTTCAATTTGAAAACAGGAAGTCTGAAATCTAATCCTAAAGATATAAGACGTTTTTCTGATGGCGACACAACACTTTATCAAAATAGTAAAAATTGACTTTATCTCTACAAATGTTAAAATTAAAATTAAAACCCAAGTTATTAAGTTTACAGTTTAATCTATTTGAGGTCAAGGAGATATATTTATCTATTTGACGTGATATAAAACCATTTAAAACAATAAAATCCAAATGAGACGTCGAATATTTCAACGATAAAGAAGTACGAGATACTTTAGTTGAGAGTTTAGATACAAGACCTTGTTTAAGATGGATTTCTTTCGAATGAAGTTTGAGGGTCCAGGATTTATAAAGATCACTCTGCATTAGAGATGATCTGGAAAGTTTAAAGCGGAGAAACTGAGGGACGTAATTATAGCTTTTGCAAGTGGACAAAAATTGAACGTCAAGCTAAGCTTTCTCCAGTTTCTTTAAAGTTGATTCCAATGCACGGAATCTTCTGACGGTGTCTTCATTGTATCTTCTGTGAATAATACTGGTAATTAATTTTTTCCTTGGGAATTTGATATGTAGTAGGAATATGAAGACCCAAGTGATCACACTAATCATTTATTGGCCGGACGTTTCGGACCTTCGCTAGGACCATGAAGGAAGACGATTGGAATTCTTTTCGAGCAACGTCAGAGCTTGGCAAAGCAATTCACCGGATCCATCGCTATAGAAGAAGAACGCTTGGATAATTTACGGACTGGTCTCTCAAGATCTTAAAGACCTTTAAGGAATTATCCTTACTCACATACGTGCAAAGAAGAAGCCGCCGCCCATCTCATCTTTGGTATTTTCACATTCATTTTCATTTTTCACCTTTCATCTCATTCAACGTTTCCTCTTCCACACCCAAAATCCTCCTATTAGGGAGGTGTCTAAAAAGAGAGAAAAATACTTTTTAAGGACGTTACTCATTTAATGATGACTGCCTAATTCTCCCCCCCCCCAACATGGGCCCATGCCCTGACTGGTGATCGCTGTCATTTCAACCTCGTCCCAACTATGCAGGGCAGTGGCTTTTGCATAATTAGGGGTACAGGTGGAGGGAGGTCTGAGGACTAACCCACTGCCAGAAGCCCGTACTAGAGGAACCCCCGGACAATGGGCCGTGCTACAACCTCCGCAGGAGAGTCTCACAACTTCACCTGTGTGGGGAGGGGCAAGACCACTGAGGGACATGCAACCATCTCAGTGTAAGGTAGCAATTAGCCGCGGTTTTTAATTCCACCGAGGAGGCGGCACCCCCGGCTAGCGACGGTAGATTCCGCGCTAGCCACCAAAAAGTCCGTCACTTTTCACCCCTCGGGAGGAGCCCACCCGGCTCCATCCATCATCATTTCATTTTTGATAGTAGCTAAGCTAGTCAGGGCGAGGATACCGGGCAGGGGAAAACCTCTACATAAAAACATGGAACAAAATACAGATCACAGACGACTTCCCCTGAGGACAGAACTGGGGATGCCTAAACCTGAGAGAGGAGTACTCATTCGCACCCTCTACACAGAAGTAAAAATTGTGATCACGAGATTGATAGAAGTACCCAACGGATACATCGTCCTCTGTCACAAGCAAGACGACATAGAGCCCATGGTGGCACCGGAAGGGCTAAGGGCACTAAGTCATATCGGCCTGGCCCCCAGACTACCGTCCCAGCTGCTAGCCAGCAGATCATTCATCTGCCGCAAGGTAGATCTCTACGCGGGATCCCATACGGCAGAAGAACTAAAAGAAGAGATCGAATGAGAAAACAAACACCTGAAAGTGACTGAGCTGATCAAATTTGGGCACCGCACCCATGTGTTTAAGGTGATCTGTGCCGTAGCTGAAATGGCTGGCAGAGCAACAACTAACGGATTCCTTGCATTTGGGATGATGATTTCCCCAGAAAATATCGAGAAAGAGAAGTTCATTAAAAAGGGTATCGGTTATGATTTTGCAAGTTTCCATGAAAGGTACATTTGTAAATAAAGACTCTACATCGATTGAAGTCATAAACGAGTGGTTTAAATCTAATTGAGAAACGTAGCTGATAAATTCGAATGAATCTTTCAAAGTGATTTCGTTGCAAGTGCGAGGTTAAATTATGGGGACTAGAAACTTGGCTAAGTTAAAGCTAGGGGTGTTAATTGGTGTCTATACTTTCCTTTGGCACAAAGAATCACTCCCATTATGCCTGCGTTCCTCCATCATTTATCAATTCACTTGTGCGACCTGCCAAAGTCGCTATGTAGGCCAAACAAGTCTATAATTAAGATGTAGGATCGCTAAGCATATCGGAGTATCATACAGAACAAACATTCCCATCTCCAAACCCGAACACTCCTCTATATGAGAACATTCACTAAAACATAACCACCCGCTTGACCCTGATTCCTTTAGTATACTCTCTTCTGCCTCCTCTTCTCTGGATTTAAAAATTCTTGAATCACTTTACATCAAACAAATAAACCCGGAACTCAATGATTATTCATCATCCCTTAAATTATTTACTATATAGACAAATGTACAACCAACCACACCCCCTTAATAGTTTTCTTTCTGCCTAATTATGTCCGCAATATCAGTTGTTACTCCCAGCTTCACCGTAATAAGGTTAGTACTCGTGCATAGAAAATTTTTATTCCTATTTTAGTTTGTCCCATTAATATCTAAATGATCTGGTTTATGATAGACTTTTCCTTAATTTAATATTTTAGCCGTCCTCTTTGGCCCCTCCATTATTGATTATTTAATATTTAAACTTTCGTGCCTTAGTCTACTCGTATTCATTTAATGTTCAATCACTTAAAATTTAACTTTATTGTTAGTCAGAAAAATTCATTTGAAAAATCGACACTGAAATTACATCTCACACCCGGTAAAGGAGGAAAAGGTTGAGGTAAGGCCAAGATTTGCCTCGCCATCCCTACGGGGACCATACAGAAGATATTTTTGACCGGCTCCTAGAGGACTTAATGTCGACCTAACTCCCCCCGCCTCCCTCGACGGAGTTGCGAAGCCGAAATGAACTGATCTGCCATTCATCTAGTCTCGCTCCGCTGTGGAACTCTACGGAAGAGACCGCCCGGTTACGAGGTGATGCTGAAAGCTTTGGGGAAGAGTTCGTTCAAATCTCTAAGGGTAGCTTCCGGCCAAGACCACAGGGAAACATGCAACCGTCCCTGTGTAAGTTGGAAACAGCATCGATATCCAAACCCCAGATGGGGCGGCACCCCGGATGTTAGGAGTTGATTCTATCACCACCCATCATCAAGTCCGCCACACTTCACCCACCATCATTCATCCTCCCATTTGGCAGTTCACGTTCACGTACGCTTAGCGACGAAGTAGAGGGAGTCATCTAGAAATCTAAAAACAGAAGCATAAGAAGTAAAGGTGCGCCATATTAACTTAAATCAAGTCGTCCATAACAAAAGTGGGGGGAGGTAAAGTAAACCCAAGGCTGAGGGGCCACTCTCGTGAAGAGATGGCCCAAGACCATACGACTAGAATACCTCTGTGGGTTGTCGACGGGCAGCTTAAGCCTAGCAGAGAGACCGTATTCGAGGCTGTGTATTGCAAGTTGGTCATTTCCATGGTGATGCTGCTTGACATAGCCTCGGGGTACATCGTGATCTGCGAAAAGGAGAGATATATTGAAGACATTACGAAGGAGAAGGCAGTTGGGGTCCTACGAGGCATTGGGCTGCAGCCAGCAGTACCACCACAGATCCTGGACCACAGGAGCGTGGTATGCCGTCGAATCGACCCGTGGATTGGCCAACACTCCGCGGAAGAAATAAGTGTTGAAATCCAGCTTCGGCAAGCCTGGGCCAAGGTAGCCGAGGTAATAAAATTTAAGAACAGAAGGGATGGTAGCGAGTACACCCATGTGTTTACGGTGGTCTTCGCGGAGACGAGCATGGCTCAAAAGGCAAAGGAACAAGGCCTTCTTAAGTTTAATGCCAAAGTTAGCGGGGAGCAAGTTGAGAAAGGAGAATATACTCCTGTCCAATTCTGCTTCAAATGCTATAAGATGGAGTCACACGCCACCAATGACTGCAAAGAGCCTCAAGAGACGTGCTCTAAATGCAGCGAGAAGGGGCACAATGGGCGGATCTGCAAAAGCAAAACAGAGAAGTGCGTGAACTGCAGCCAGGGACATAGGACCATGGCCATGTCATGTCCCGCAAAAAAGGAGGTAATGAGAAATATGCAAGATGCCAAGAAAAGTAAAGAAACTCCCAAGCAGCAAAGGCAGCCCTTTCGGAGATAGACACCAAAAAGTCATACCTCAAAATAAAAAATGAAAACTCTACAAAAATCATGAAGGCATCCTTCACACGCACGTTATGAACCTAACTCGCCCGGGCACGTTTGCGACAGAGTTAAACCAGATGCTAGCCAAGAATAAGATGGAACAAATGTGGTTCCCGGACAACCCACCTTCCGGGGATGTACTGCATCTACAGATCGTTCCAAAACAACAACCAGCAGAGCAAGACAACACCAATAAAGTGGCAAACAAAAAGGAAAAGGAGCAAGCAGTCGAGGCAAAAACTCCTGCGCCTAGACAGAGCCAGGCAACCGCGTCGGAAAAGAACAATACGGACACCAATAGTTCCTCGAAATAATCAGATTCCCCAGACTCCGAAGCAATACAATCCCAGGAAACCAAGGAAAAGAAAGAGAAAAATATAAGATTGCAGGCAAACAACATCAATTTGAAAATTTACGCCTTCGATCAATTCCCCTTTCCCGAGGAAATGGAAGCCAGGAATATTTTCCAAGGTATAAAATCTAAAATATACAAGTGTGAGTACGACTACGAAGTCGAACATGAATCAGTGGAAGAGGCTCTGCTCGCACAAAAGGTGACCCGACATCACAGCACTTGCGAGCAGATCTCGAACGCTGAGTTCAGGAAAAAGAAAAGTGGGAGAAAGAAGAACTTCACCCAGAAACACTAAAAAATCGGAGATGGAGAGAGAGTAAGCAATAGAATGAGGATTCTGACACTCAACGTAAATGGATGGGAGGGAAAGGCCATGGCATATGGAAACATATTCCGAGTGCTTGACCCTGACATCATTCTCATAACGGAGCACGGTATCGACACCACAGCTGGTCGAATTAAAATACCGGGCTACAGAGTAGTCATGAAGATTCATTCCCAGGAAAGGTTTGATGGTGCTGCCATAGCTGTCAAGAGGAACATCTCCTTTAAACAACTACCAAAACTCGATGAGTCCTTTGTGTCGATCGAGCTGCATACACTAGTAGGAAACCTCGTGATAGCCGCAGCCTATCAGCCTCCTTGCCGAGCCTATCTCCCGTTAAGTAACTTCTACGCACTGTTCTGGCACCGCAGAATGGCAATCTTAGGGGTAGATCTCAATGCCAGATGCCGTGTGGCAGGCTATGGTAGTACCAACGATAGAGGCCGAAACTTGGAACTGATTATGTAAAGGAAAAACACCCAAAGAATAGGTCCAGACTTTCCGACCTATATCACTTCCAGATCAGCAACTAAACCTGATATAATCTTAACAAGTAAAGGCTTCCCGTTCAACTACCATAGTGAGCCAGGCCCAATAGTCCCAAGTGATCACATAGCGATACTCACCACAGTATCTCTCACACCGATTCAGCTCTCAGTCCATCTCCGGAAAAACTATGCCCTGGCCAACTGAGACGACTCAGTCAATATGCACCAGCTGACTTAAGCGCGGCGTCGTTAGAGGAGATAGACAGGGAACTGGAAAGGATAACAACGTCCATACTAAATGCGGACCGCAAGAGCATACCCATAACAGGGTATAAAACACCTCCTCAGCCCAGATGGACAGAAGAGATGAGATATATCGCTCGCGTTCACAGGGAAGTGTACGAGGAAATAAGACGGGAGGATCCCAACCGGGAAACAAGCTCGCTCCTTCGACGCCTAAGCACAGAGCTTAGAGAGGCCATCAACCTCCAACAGGAGGTAATCTGGAACAACTTGATAGCCAAAGTCGACAGCGAACTTAGCCGGCTAAGTTATGGCGCCAAGTCAAGAACTTAAAGGGACTTACCCAAGACCAAAGGCTCGGATAAAGGAGAAAGGAAACTATATAGATGACCCGGCGGTTCTGGAAGACAGGTTCAGGAACTTCTTGAAAAACTTTTCAAGATCACCCCTGAAGAAAACGACGAGTTCGACCAGCAATTCGAAGGCCAACTGATCGAAGAACTGAATCAGGTATTGCACCGCACGCACCGACAACATCGAGTCAACGGAGGCAGGGAGATGGCGAACCACGTCCGTCCCATAACACCAGAGGAGGTCATGGCCACTGTAAGAGCCTTCCAACAAAAGGCACCAGGCTGTACGGGCATTACCAGGAACAATTTGGTTAATGCTCCACAGCAGATCATTCAGGGAATTGTAAACATCTATAACGCGTCCCTGGATACGGGCTACATCCCGGAAGGTTTCAAGATTGCTAAGGTGATCTTCATACCCAAGGGAGGTAAACCCCCTGATCAACTAGTAAATTACAGGCTGATAACCTTACTGGAGATCGTTGCGAAAGTTTACGAGAAACTCCTAGCTGAGAGGCTTCAAGAACAACTAGCCGAGCTGGGAGCTCACAACCCTCAGCAGCACGAGTTCCGCAAGGGACGAGGAACTGAAACAGCCCTCGCCCTCCTAGCAAAAAAACTCGCTTGCAGTAAAGCTGAGAGGAGGTACGTAGACATGGTGCTGCGGGATGTAAAGAAGGCCTTCGATAAGGTTTGGCTGAGAGGGTTACAGTTCAAGATCCTCAACCTTCAGCTTAACCCACTCCTGGAAAGGGTCTTTTGCAATTATGTCTCGAATAGGAGAGCCCAAATCGCGATCGAGGGCTGCACGGGACCCGAATTCGAACTCGAGGCGGGAGTTCCACAAGGCAGCTGTCTCAGCCCTTTGCTGTACCTAGTGTACACAATTGACCTGCCTGCTCCAGTGAGGTACGATTCGATGTATCTGCAATACGCAGATGACATCACCCAATTCGTCCTGAGTCCATTCAGGAACTCTGGAAGTCAGGCGAGGGCGACAGCTGTCGAAATCGACAATATCAACCGTTATGAGAAGTGGAAAATGTAGACCAACCGCCAGAAGTTCACCATTATTCCAATGAACCACCGGAAAGTAGACGACGTCATCGTCAACAACGAACTCTATCCGTATTCCAACGAGGTAAAAGTCCTGGGCTTACAGCTCTATAAATCTGGATATAAGGCTCACATAAATACCAGAGTCTCCCTAGCCAAAAGAGAGCTGATGAAACTTTACCGTTTCTGAAGCTTCAGCGTGCCAAACAAGAAAAAGCTATACATGGCCTTGGTACGCTCATTCCTAGTGTATCCGGCTGTGATCATGCAGGTGGCAAGCTGTACATCTCTCAGAACGATGCAGAGGGTACAGAATAAAGCCACTCTGCTGATTACTGGCACGCAAAGGATCGACCGTATTCGACAATCGATTCTACACCAAAGAATCGGACTAAAGCCAATAAATAAGGAGATCCAAAGGCTAGGGAGAAAGACATGGGATAAAATAGACCAAGAGATACTCCCGACTATAAACTTTAACCTGAACATACGTAGAAATAGAAGACGCGCAATTGGTAGAACGGCTCTGTTCCCAAGCACTAGAACCTGCCCAAGAGAAGAATGTATACTTAGTAATACACAAAATCAAATTACTGTGACCATACTGAACCCAACTCGTAACAAGAAAACAAACAAAAGAAAGAAATTATTCTAATAAAAAGAGGCGAAGTGCCCTAATTATTATAGTTCAAACTTAATAAATTTTAAATAAAAAAGAGGCGAAGTGCCCATATTAAAGAATTCCCCGAGGTATAAAATAAAACTTAATTAACTTTAAATAAAAAAGAGGCGAAGTGCCCATATTAAATAATTAAAAAATTAATTAAAACTTTAGAATAAAAAGAGGCGAAGTGCCCAAATCTCAATCAAATAAAATTAATCAACATAATTCAAATCAACAAAAAGAGGCGAAGTGCCCAAATGAAAGTAATAAATTTAAAGCTCAAGAAAATTTAAATAGAGAGATAAACAGCATATTAGATAACTTTGAAAGGCTCGAATGTTACGACGGTAGAATAAATTGAAAATAATAAAGAGAAAAATATAATAATTGAGGAAACTGGTTGTCAACGACAGTCAACACCATTAATAACGGAGGAAAATTTTATTATTAAAAAGAAAAAATAAGAAGAATGCTAGTGATGCTCTAACACCAGGGCAAACTAGAAACCATTTTCACACTTTTATAAACCTACCACACAATTTCATCACTTTCACTAATTAATTAAAATTTAACTTAATTGAATTACTTGCTTCGCTCCATTTATTAATATCCGCTTTGATTACATACCCCATGATCTAACTTATTTTGGATTGTTCGCCCTGCCCTTCTAATTCTCTCTTGCTGTGGTTTATAGTGATTTTTTGGTATTCCGCTTGATGCTTGATTTCTTCATCTCTTGCTTTCGACTTTATTGCTATAGTTTACAATTTTTGTATTTCGATAGGAATTTAATTCATGTTTATTATGCATATTTAAACTCGTGGGATTATTATTTAATTTAGCTATTTTTTTACGAGATTAATTAAACTCTTATTAATAGATTTTCACCCATTTGCTTTCAACGGTTTAGGATTATATATTTCATTTTAACTTCTTGCTTTCGGTTATCATTTTCGACTCCTGTCATGTTTTTTATTGCTGTGTTTAGTTATTCTTATAAAAATAATTCTTTGTATTTAGAATTCGCTGATGATGGTCATCGTTAATGACCGAAACGTCCGGAAAATTAAATGTTCAAAACCATCGCATATGTCTTCATATTCCTGCTATATATATATATATATATATATATATATATATATATATATATATATATATATATATATATATATATATATATATATATATATATATATATATATATATATATATATATATATATATATATATAAAGAGAGAGTGAGAGAGAGAGAGAGAGAGAGAGAGCCCTCGTTAAAACTGTATAACCTTATTGGCCTTCTGAGTCCTCGTTCTCACCTGATCTCTTTAAGGCATCAAGTGTCAAAGCGAGATAAAATTAAGACCTGTATCTTTAGACCATTACTTCCTTGAACTTTAGCCCGTCTCGTTAACCCTTTCAAATACCCCCATGTACGCCAGAGCGAGGCAGACTGGGCTTGGTCATACACACATTTGGGCATTCATTCAAACGTTCGTTTCTATGTGCGCAGAAACAATTTTTTTTATTGCGGCCTGACCGTGCATCAGGCAAAGCGCTATTCTTCCTCTCTGTGTTTTTGTCCTATTATTTTGCTCTCCGTTACATTCGACCTCAATTATTTCCATACCCATGAGCTTAGTGAAAACAGGAATGGGGTACCAAGTGTCGCAATGACGTTATGGGTACCATACAAATGTCGAAAGTGCAACAAAATAGTTCTGGATGGATAGTATATACAAATTTCCAACCCGGAGACAGCATTAGCGATTGCCAGTCGACGCAATTTTGCTTTAATGACAGCAAAAAACTGTTGTGCAATTATTATTTAAATTCCATTATCTCCTTTGGGCTGTTTAAATTTAATTTTTATTATATTTTATCTTAGGTGAAAAAAATAGATAATTTATTTAAAACGCGAACTGGAAAAACTTACAGACGGGAATTTGAGGATACAGATTCAGTTCATATGCATAGACATACACACCAAAAGTGGGAAATATAGTTTGGTAATGAAATTAATAAGGAAGGTGCACGTATGGTTACACGCACATAAGTACACCCACTTTCACAGGCAAATCACTAATATCCATTTACTTACATATGTGTGCGTACAAATCTACATGTATTTATCACTCACAAGGCAAAAAATATGATTTGTCATCTCTCCAAAATGTTCTAAATGAACATATATACATCCACACACACACACACACACTCATATATATATATATATATATATATATATATATATATATATATATATATATATAGAAGAAGGAGCAAATGCAAGTTCTGCGGGTGATAACAACCACCACAGGGCTTTCGCCATATTTATTTTCTGCCTTTCAAAACAATTTTGAAGACAGAAATAAAGGTACAGAAACCTTGCATTGCATTCATTGTGCCGCTTTCTGCTCTCTTTGATTCTAGTCTTCTTCTAATGTCCCTTTCTCTTGCCTCTAAAAAACTCCTGTTTCTTGTCTCATTGCTCATTCGCGTCCAATTTCTCTTTCTATATATATATATATATATATATATATATATATATATATATATATATATATATATATATATATATATATATATATATATATAATATAAATGGGTAGCAGACCTTCTTGTATGCAGACTTTGTTAAAGACCATAGTATATTTCGATTCATTTGATGTAAGTGTGTAGGTGTGGGCAGGGGATAGATAAAGTGTGTGGAAACAAATAGCGGAAAAGAGACAAGTGGTGAAAAGAGAAAGAAGTTTGGTACGGCACAAGGAGATGCTAAGATCAGGCCTATCGTTTTTTAATATTTTTGTTTTGTGGTTCCTTTGTTGTCTTTGGGATAGTTTAGAAAATTATGGCGTTCAAGCCATTTGTATTCAGAAGAAAAATTAAAAGTTCTTGGGTATGATATGCGCATTTGCTGTTGTGGTAGTAAATTACTTTAATAATCACTTTAGTGTTGTGCTTAGTGTCTGTCGTGGTATTGCAAGGACCGAGTGGTGGTGTACGTGCGTATAAGTTTGTTACGTACTTCAAAATTCCTTGATTAAGTTTTCTCTAAGAGTGCTATATTGGTTTATTATTATTACTTTATTTTAATCTTTGAGGGTTTCTAATGCCATGCTCTGCGTTTCGAGGATTGAATTAAATACTTCTAAGAAAATAGACCTTTAATTTCAACATGAACAATAAATGAAATCTAACTAAACAAACTACACAGTTATGAATTAAACGAGTTTAAGTGAGACTTACTAAATTACGCAAATGAATATACAGTAATGGTTGACCCAAAGCTCACTTTTATATTGAACGCTAATTGACCTTCAACAAAACAGATAATAGAATTTATTTACCTTTAAAAATAACCACAAGGAAATCTGATTGGAGACTGACATTGGCCTCAATTTTTAGGTAGACACAAGAATCTTGTTTGCGGGCAGATGCGTGGACGTATTTTCAGACCTTCCAGATGTTTTCGGGGCTGGCGACGGATGGCGTCAAGCACGTTATCTTGGTAAGATGATTTCAGCAACGGGACAGGGGAAGTATGCTTCATTCCAATCTTCTGGTTAATCTTGGAATCATTCGCATTGACGAGCGAAGAGCAAACGAGTGAATCCTTTCACGAATGGGGAGTGTTTGAGGAAGTTCACTTTGGGGTATTCCTCAATGGCGAGGACTATCCCTGGGTTTTGTT
This sequence comes from Ceratothoa steindachneri, assembly GCA_963969495.1. NCBI lineage: Eukaryota > Metazoa > Arthropoda > Malacostraca > Isopoda > Cymothoidae > Ceratothoa > Ceratothoa steindachneri. The sequence goes on along the minus strand of OZ018330.1, from coordinate 160,215,099 downwards.
GTAAACCGGGTTGGGGTTTTCTCTGATGAGAGATAGTTGAGGTGGTTTCTCAATACAAGCTAACTTAAATTTCGGTGTGACCACCAGGAACTGGCTCAGCATGAGCTTCTTCTGTGTTCCTTTCGTAGGGTTGCCGGGCACTGAGCCGGACTTCGTTGTCTCGATCGCAAACTTGATATTTCTGAGACAAGATCCTAATTTTCGGTGTGACCCCCAGGAACTGACTCAGGATGAGCTTCTTCTAGGTCCCTTTCGTTGGTTGCCGGGCCTCTAACCAGACTTTGCTGTCTCGATGACTAACTCGATCTTTTATCCTCTACAATTATCAGCATATATACTTCGCCAACCCACTTGGGGTAGGAAAAGGAGGGAGGATGGAGTCTTCGGAATTAAGACTCTTCCTCTAACGGTTTTTCTCCGAGCGTCTTTCACTTAGCCCTAAAGGCATATTCTGGCTTTTGGTCGACTCTCCTCTAATTTCGTCAATGAAGTGAAGTTAAATACCAACTCTTAGGGGAAATATTGCCGGTTTAACTAATGTTAGGCTCACCGGACCGTGGAGTGGGAGACCTTTCTGGTGATTCTCGAGGCGAGGGGAGCGAGGGGGAGGGTTAAGTAATAGGGTTGCGCCGCCAAAATGTCAGGACGTTGGGGTTACCGAACAAGGCCTCTGTTTTGAGGGTGGGATATCGATTTCCCTACAGTGTCTTTGTTTTTTTTGTATATATTGTAGTGTGTGTAAATCGTGTCTTTTGTTTTTCCTTGGATGTTTTCTTCGGTATTTGGGGGTCTTCATAGGTTAATTCTTGTATAAATCAGTGAGGTTTCATAATTGGGTAATCTTTTTCTTGGTCGTAGTTTTTGGTCTAGGTAAAAACATTCTTATTTTCATGTGTAGAACGGCACTTCTGCTCCGCCAGCTAAAAGCCCAGTGGATTCCGGAAATCTGGCGCGACTGATGCCTCTTCTGTTCTGGTTAATCATTTTTGCGATATCATCGTTCAATTATAAATTAATCACTTCCTGCATATTCCTTGTCCATTCTTCTATGGCAATGTTAATGGGACTTATCCCCCCTCCCAGGGCCGCTCTAATTGGCATCTTCTCTCTCGCCTGTATTTGCCTATAATTAGGTACATACATTTATTCTGTACCACTTGTAGTTTCCTCTTTGGTGTCTTCGAGACACATGAGAGGGCGGAAGTGGGGTATAACAGCGTCGATCTTACAAGTACATTGTAGATCTTTTTCTTATTTTTTCACGAAGATTTCTCGACCTTTTGACTGCAGCATTGGCCTTGGTTATTTTCTCTTGGACGTGCTTCTTGTACCCGGTTGAAGAAATCTTCATTCCGAGAACATTGCACTCCGTGGTGTAGGGATAACTTCTATCCCCCACCCTGACGTCGTAAAGTAGTCTCCTGCCTATGTGGACTACTTTGAACTTTTCCTGGTTGGTACGGATTTTCCACAGGGCCTCTTAGGTGCTAAGGTTTTCAATTTCTGCTGCTGCCATACGAACTTCCCAAAGTGCATTCTTCCATGGACAAGTGATTATCTGGGTGAAATCATCGGCGAATTGAATGTTGAGGCAAGTGGGGCTTACAGGATCTGGGACATTAGCGGTGTAAATCAAGTAGAGAGTGGGGGACAAGCAACCCCCCCCCCCCGCCTGCAGGAGGCCCGCAGTGAGCGGAAACTTTGGTCCATCCGTGCACCCTAAACTGATGTACGCCACTCTCTCCATGACATAGTAACAGAGAGTTCTTTCTTAGTTTTCACTTAGGCCCAGTCGTAAGATCTTAAACTGCATTCCCCGTTGCCATACCTTATCAAACGCTTTTGATACATCCCAACAAACAATGTCCACGTAACTTCTTTCCCGTTTTGCTTGGGCTAGCTTTTCGGTGAAGAGTTAATCTCCATCTCCGTACTTTGATTCTTTCTAAACCCGAATTGATGTGGGTTGAAGAGAGAGTTCTCCTCCAGGTGAGACACCAGTCTTCGGTTGAGGATTTTTTCGAATAGCTTTCCGCCACACTCTAGAAGCCAAATATCACTTCGATGACATTGGCTGGTGCCTTTTCAAAGTTTAACTTTGTAAGCCCTGATTGTCCTGGGGCTTTTTGTCAGAATAAGCGGAGCGCGCCGAGTAGTTCTTCTTCAGCAATCTCGGCGTTTCCGTCGCGCTGTCACCTGGTGGTGAGGGTGCGTCTTGTGTATTTGTTCGTTAAGCTCGTCGATGATGTTGCTTTCAAACTCTAGGTCATAGTCTTCGTTTTCCTTCTTAGTTATACTGAAGATTTTTTCCAATAACTTCGGAATATCTCTTTAATTCTTCCTCCTTCCGTTTCGATGTTTCCATCTTCCTTTTTTAGCTTGATCTTATGCTTCTTCTTCCCAGTCGATCTTTTGAGAATTCGGATCTTTTTCCAAATATCTTTGGGAGTTTCTTCGTAATCGAGGCTATCAATCACATCATCCCATCGTCTCCATTGTTGCTCGAGGATCGACTGGTTGAGTTCTTCTTTGATTTCTTTACTTCGTTGCATTGGTGAACTGATGCATTTCTGATGTTGATTTCATACAATAATTTCAGCTCACGGTATAAATCCCTCATATATTCGGTCCATATGTAGGTAGAGATGGTCCTATACTCGCATTTAAGGATACAGGCCCAATCTCCGTTGATGAGATGGTTATTGAGGTCGTCGAGTGCCTCGTCAATCTCCTCGAGAATTGCCTCTTTCAAGTTGGGTGGATCGTAGGCCTCGAGGAGGCGCGCGTACCGTGTCCAGACTGCTCTTCTGTAGTTCTTTCTGACTACAGCTGGAACTTGTATAGGGTTCCTGTTGCTACTGCGTAGGATCCCTATATGGTCCCTTCATGGTACCTAGACTGGTTTCATGTAGTAATTGAACGGCAGCTGACAATTCGCCAGACATATGTCTGGTTTGTGGCACTTCCTGCTCTGACAAAGGTGGGGAAGTCGGGGCTTATTCGCTGGGTAATATTTCTGTCTAACAACAAGTCCAGGCTTTTCCCTATACCGTTGAAGGTCCTGTAATCGAATTCTTGGCATCTGGCCTTCAGATCTCCCATTAATATAGTGGGGGCTTTTCTGCCAAATAGGCCAGTGAGAGTGTGAATTGGTAACACGTCTCTCCTTGGGGGTTGATATCCGGTAACAATGACTAACTTTCCTATGTTGAGTTCGACCTCAATCGCGAGGTAAGCTTATTTCAGATTTCTTATTTGCTTGTATTTAATCCCTTTCTTTATTCAAATAGCGGCACCGTCGAACCGCTCCTGCAAATAATTCGTGATCGACACATCGTAGTTCCAGATTTTTATTTCTGCACTAAGCGTGTCGATCCCGTGTTCCGAAATTAAAATAATGTCTGCATCAATTTCTCTTAATACATTCCGTAAAGAGTCTTTTTCCTCGTCCAGCCGTTGGCATTAATTTTCAATATCTTCATTGCGTTCCGTAACATGGTTAGCTGTTTTTAACTATGCTGCTGCTTTTTCTTCTTGGGGCTGGCTGGGCGGTTTTACTGTGCCCTGCTTTTCGTAGATCGTGTACGGGTGCAGGGGCCCTCGTCATTGTCCGAAAAGGAGGTTACCTCCTCATTTTCAGTCTTTTCTTCTTCTTCTTCATCGTCCTCTTCAGATTCCTCCAATAAGGAAGCTTCAACGATCTCCTCTAGTCCAGATTTGACATTGTTGTTTCTTATGACTGATTCTTTGAATACCTTAAAGCATTCAGGGCCTGCAGGCATGATTACTGACGGGAGATTGTTGGTTTTTAAGAGTGCATTAAGTACCTGGTTGTAACAGCCAGGCTTCACTGCATTAGCCACATTTGCGCGGGTAATGCAGATCAGTATCTTTGCACTTAGATCTCCTTTGATATTCATCTGTGCAGGTGCAGTCTTTATTTCCCCATTCTTCTTGGCGGCGTCCGCGTAGATCATCTCTTTGGCTTTCTTTCCTTTTCCCTCCTTCCTTTTGATGATGTATCGGTGCTTTGGGCAGTTCAGGGCCATGCTCCTGTGTTCCCCCCTACAAATGAGACATTTCTTGTTAGTGCTCTCTCACTTATCGAATCGGTGCCCCGTCCCTTTGTGGCACATTCACTGCGCCACAGTTTGTTCTTGCCCGGGCATGTCGTTTTTGTGTGATCCTTGAGTTTATAACATACAAAGCACATTTGTATTCTATTAAATTTCTCCTGTTGGATGTTCTCTCCTGGGATTCTCATATTAAAAACGAAGATCCCGTCTGTCGTTGCTTTTCTGGCCATGTCAGTGGTAGAGAACGTTATTTTGAACACGTGGATGTGTTCACGGAATTTGATTACATCCAAAACTTTCGTTCACGGGTTGCTCTTCTGAATCTTCTCTTTCAGGTCTTCTGTCAAGTTTTCACCGACCCAACCCTCCACATTGCGGCAAATGACACTGCGGTTTGCTGCCACATGTGGGGGGGTCTTTGCCTCGAGTCCGATGCGTTTCAGTGTGGTAGCTCCTTTTTCAGACAGGAGCCTGTCCACAGCTTTTGTCTCTGCACAGATGGCAATGAAACCTGGTGAAACTTCAATCAGCTTCACCAGTGCCACCTTGTGTTCGAGGTTAAGGGTTTTACAAAGTTTCCTCTTTTCTGGGGCCTTTACTCCTTGTATGGCCCTAGGGATGACTCTCTTAGTGAGTGCCTCCATAGTCTTCCGCGTCCTTCTACTAAGTCCTCTTATGATGTCTTCTTCTCTGAAACCAAAGTGTAATTATGGTGTTTGGAGTGAGAAAAAGAAGTTATGAGGTCTTAAAGGAGGTAGCGGTTAGTGAAGGTAAGTTGATGAATGAGTCCAAAAAAAATGGTGAAAAAACACCCACGTTCATTTTTCAGTTGGTCCCCCCGCTCGTTTACTGCCAGGATGATGTGTGATGGATGGATGGGATGGATCTCGAGTGGGAAGCTCAAGCAAGGTGAATTATGGTGGTCTTGATACAGTAGCGGTCGAATCAACGCCAGCTAAATTTTGCCACCCCTTCTCAGGTATTTGCGCCATAACGGCATCCAACTACATAGAGATGGGTGTTTCTTCTGGCTGAGGTACCCGGGCGATGATGATCTCTCCTCCTTCCGGGACTTGCAGTTATGCCCCAGTTTCGAGATCATTTCTGACTTATGCTTCCGCTGTGGGCTAGTCATCAAACCAGTTTTCACATTAGCACTTAATTATGTCAGTCCAAGTGGCAGACATCCAAGAAGGTTCGCACGCAGGGCGATGGAAGGGAGCAGTGAGGTGCTTAAGCCCTCATTGAATTATGAATCCTCGATGAAAAATAGTATTCTCTCTTTTTGAAGGTTGAAGTGAAATTCCGCAAAAGACTTCCAGAATAGGCTCTTTTCTATGTAGGCGGTGCTCAAAGTCTGTTACTAAGCAGGTAAAAATGCTTTATCCGAAGGTAGTCAGAAGAAGTCTACGAACATAGTTTACGAGTTTACCAGGCCGAATAAAGACTGTAAGCTTCAAAACAAGTCAAAATATGTTGATATGACTACCACCACACTTTCGAGGCGTTTAAAAATGCACCTGCAACATGGAGCCCCTCCGAAATCATATGGAGACTGTGCATAACATCAGTTGAACCAGGGACATATTTATTAATAACACAACGATCAAAAGCAAAGAGGGAAATAAAGCTAGACTGAAGAGATTAGAAGCCATCTTAATTAACTAAGAAAAGTCAGCTATCAACATCCAGACTACGGTCTGGAATCGAACATTAAAGTTGCTTCAAAATTTCGCTTACACAGGAGTGGCCCGTTTTCTTGTCATAACGTTTAAGCGAGGAGGAATAAATCTTCCCTAAAATCCGTTTTATTTTCATGACGGAACGTTATTCGCTGTTTATACTTGACGAGCATACGTAAAGTTTTCTAGCCGAATATTATTCGTGCTTTTCTGAATTCTTATGTTCGAAGTAAGGACACGCGAGCCAAGCCAGCCAATTTTAAAAACAGCCCTACTGTTATCTTTGGAAAGAGTAAATACCACCTTTTTCATCTGTCACGCAAAACTGACATGAACGCTTAAGCTTCCTATATCGTTACCTGCCGGCGGGCAATGTGTAATCGTGAACCTGGACTGCTCATAATCCTCGTCCCAACTCTGCCAGTCGACTGCGATATGGCATAATTGGAGGGAATTGACGGAAGCTGGTTTGAGGAGTAGCCCACAGCAGAAATCAATTTCAGAGGCCCCCCAAGAAAAGGGACGGACTGCCAACTCCGTTGATTTAGTTTTTAGCTTTATCGATGGGGGTTTACCGCCAGTATCATAGAGGGAAAAACAACCGTCTCTATACTATGGAGGATGCAGTCGTGAATTAAAAAAAACAACAAGGGGAGACACGCCCTAGTGAAGGAAGTTGATTCGGCTTCACCCATCATCAAGTCCCCCATAATTCACCCCTTGAGATGATCCCTTCCCGGACCCATCCCTTCATCATCCATCACCCCATCAATTGCAGTATTGGTTCACGGAAGCAGGGGTCCGCACTACGGCGGGGGACACACCTTTTCGGAATTTACATCTCGCTCAGCTAAGCACATAACACCTTACATTAAACTCTCATTCACATAACACAATTCGAGAAAGAAGACTATAAAAAAGAAGAGGACTAACTTGGAACAAGGGCCCTTCTCCCCTTCAGGGGAGATGGATACAACGAAGAGAGTCCCCCTCAGGGGGCTCCCCCACCATGCAGTTCCGGCTAAAGCTCAGGTGTGCCTGGTTTTATTTGAGGAACTTAAGGTTGCACTGATCCGATTGATCGACGTGACCAACGGGTACATAGCACTCTGCTCAGAAACTAAAGACATGGAAGAAATACTGTCCACCCGAGGAACGGAAGACCTAAAGAAGATCGGGCTGGAGGCAAGGCCCCCCCCCCCCACACACACAGGTGGCGGCCAATAGGAGCGTCATCTGCTGTAAGATCGAAAAATGGATTGGGAAAAGAACATCAGAGGAAATCAAGAGAGAGATTGAGGCACAAAACCCATGGGCGAAGATTAAGGAATTAATAAAATTTAATAATCGCACTCATGTGTTTAAAATCACCTACGAGACCACTGAAATAGCACAGAAGACCCAAAAAGATGGGTTCCTAGCTTTCAACATAAAAAACCCATCCGAGAACATCGAACAGGAAAATATCGACAACATTCAAATGGGTTTTTCGTGTTACAAACTGGAAAATCATACGAGCCACTCCTGCCCCCAAAAGGACAAGAATCTATGTTCTGAATGCGGGCAGGAGGGTCATAGATTTAAAGACTGTGCCTCAACGACCAAAGAGTGCTTAAATTGTAACGGTGACCAGCGAATTTTGGCACTAAACTGCCTCAGAAGGAAAGAGGTAATAAAGAAGAAGGAAGAAGAAGCTAGAGCCCGTAGTGTCCAGAGCTACGCGGCTGCAGCATCAAGACCCAACCAAACATCAACCATAAACCGACCTACGATGCAACTCAACTCCGAATTAAGCTCCAAGATCCTCATATGCGTCATCCACGCCCACATCGCTATATGAGAAGCACAGGAAGTTACGAGAGTGAACTTAATTCACTATTACAGGCAAACAATTTGCCTACAATTAAAGTACCTAAATCCTCAGTCTCTCTAAAAATACTCAATATAAGTACAGCCTTATCCAAACTACCGCAAAAAGAAGTAAAGCAGGTAACATCTGAATAATATTCAGATGAATCCGATGAAGAGTTTTCAAGCGACTCGCAATCCTAGAGTAGAAGAGAAAGAGACAGAACCAAGAACAAAGATCCCAGAGTGCCTCCAGGAGTAAATCGAAGACTCCCAGCCCCTCAGAAAACAATTATCAAAAAGGAACAAGGGCATGGAAGTAATCCATGAAGAAACTACTTAAAATTCATTCCCCTGCATCCCCAAAAGGTCCCCAACAGGAACCCAAGACTGAAGACATGGTAGATTTATCCTCATAACGCAAAGAGACAGCCTAAGAATCTTGAGTATCAACACCGACGGATGGACCACGAAAAGAGTGAACTACGGTAATATTTTTCAACAAATCGATGCTGACATAATACTCATTTTGGAACACGGAGTTAACACGGATAGGGACATAATCAAGATATGGACTATAACGTGCTGACAGTAAACCATTCTCAAAAACGATACAACGGAGAAGACATTGCGATTAAGAAGGGAATAAAATTCAAGCAACTCAGGAACTTGGAAGAATCCTATCTCGCCATAGAGGTAGAAATAAGCCTGGGGAAGATGGTCGTTTCCACGGGATACCAACCCCCAAGACGCGACTATTTGCCGAACCACACTATCACGAGTATACTCGGGTGAAGGGTCCCTATGATATTTATGGGAGACCTAAACGCACGATGTGCCAAGTCCGGGTATACTCGAAGCAACGGTATAGGCAGATGCTTGAATACTCTCCTGGATAGGAACATCGTCCAGAGACTGGGCCCCGACCTTCGTCACGGAAAGGTGCGCCACCAAGCTGGAGATCTGCTTAGCCAACTTCCTCTTACCCTTTAACTATCACATGAACCCTGAAGTGATAATTTGTTGCGACCATATAGGGATTAATCGTTATATCACGTTAATCCTATAATGATATCATCACACACAAGGAAGAATTACAGCAGGGCGAATTGGGATAATTATGAGCGATTGCTAAGAAATTACATCCTAGCGAGCCTCGACGAAGCGACGCTCGAGGAAATAGATGAAGATTTGGAGTGGCTAGAGGCCCAGATGATCGAGGCTGACAGAGAGTCAATTCCCAAAACTGCATACAGAATGATCTCAACATATAAATGGACCGATCGTATGAAAGGTTTACACCGTGAACTGAAAGGATTGTATCAAGTGAGCATCAACACGGGTACATCCCGTGAGACAATGCATCGTATGAGAGAAATAAAGGAAGAACCAAAAATTCTAATTTACGAACAACAACAAGAGAAATGGAATGGAGCTATCGAAGAACTAGATAGCGAAGCATCACCGAAGGAATTCTGGGCGAGGATCAAGAGGATGAGAGGAATTCCCCAGAAGAAAAAGATGGAATTGGAAGACGACCAAGGTAAAATTAAATCAGAGGAGGATGAAATGGAGGAAATTCTCAGGCAACACTGGGAACAGATTTCCGGAATTAATGAAGAAGAAAATGAAGACTTCGACATTGATTTTGAAAATGAGACTATAGACGAACTGAACGAAATCATTGAAAGGACGCATCCTAACCACCAAATGAACAGGGGGAAAGGAGAAGAAGAAAGAGTGACGCTAGAAAAAGTAGAATTCCTTTAAGCAACAAGCTCCAGGACAGTCAGGTTTGACAAAGTTAAACTTCGTCAAAGCACCGAGATGCGTGCGGGAAGGTTTACTCAACATCTTTAATGCCTGCCTAAATGTAAGCTACTTTCCTGACGCATACAAAATGGAAAAAAATATCTTTATTGCCAAACCTGGAAAGCCAACGACGAGAAAGGAGAGTTATCGCCCAATATCCCTTCTGGAAATTGGGAGGACTCTTCGATAAAACCCTAAACAGAAGACTCGTCGAGCACTTGGAGGAAAATTCGCTCTACAACGAACAGTAATACGGCTTTGGAAAGAAGAGAAGCACCGAGATGGCAATAAATGTCATCACGGAGAAGATTGCTCAAGCGAAGAAAAACAAGAGTTATATCGACATAGTATGCAGGGACGTGTCAAAAGCATTCGATAAAGTATGGCTAAGGGGGATGCAATACAAGAGACTCGAGACATAGGAAATATCACTATTTATCACTATATTTTTTCTCCCACAAATTAAATATGAGTTATTCAAAAGAAAAAAGGATTGAACTGGTAATTTTCAGTGGACGTGAAGGATGGTCATATCAAAAGATAGCAGATTATTTTAATGCATGGAATCCCAGGAAGATCCTAATTGTCTTTTCCACATAAGAGGAGGTGGTTAATAAATTTAAAGAAACAAGCAATGCCATTTAAAATCCCGTTGTGGACGACCGACTGTATGTAACATAACGAAAGAAACTGCCATAGCTATGTTTTACGCTGGCCCCACAAAAATCGATTCGCAAGACATTCATGGAGTTAGGTGTTTCCAAAACAACCATTCGTCGTACCTTAAAAAAGCAAAGGTTTCATCCATAAAAAATCCAAATCTTGCATCGATTAACAGAGGATGACGGGGATAGACGATTCAAGATGTGTGAATGTTTACTAATATATTGCATGAGAACAACTCTTTCATGAAGACTGTGTTGTTCAGCGACGAAGCTTTGTCCATGTGGATGCTAAGGTTAACTGACAGGATGTTCGATATTGGTTGTAAAACAACCCGCATTTGGTGTACCATTTCAAACAGCAAGAAGCGCAAAGGATTATGGTGTGTTTTGGTTTATGGACAGCTCACGTGTTAGCACCATTTTTCTTCGATAATCATGTAACTGTCGAGACTAACTTCACCTTGTTGAGAGACCAATTAATGCTACAACTTGAAAGGCTGGAGGAAGGACTCCCTGAGTACTTTCAATAGGGTGGCGTCTTTGCTTATTTTGCCACAGTGGTAAGAGATTGGTTGAATGAACTTTTCTTTAACTGGATTAGAAGACTTAGTCACGTGGAATGCTCTTCTCGTCCACCAGACCTTACCCTTCCCTGACTTCTTTTTCTGAGGTCTGTATTGTAAAGGAGAAGTTGTACTCAATGAAAATTAAAGATGGGAGACACCTGAGGAAACGGGGCATCATAAATGAAGCTGCTCAAATTGATGGAAATTTGAAATAAATGAATGCATCGGTTGAATCTCGCAAATGCATCGAACTTTGCATCACAAATGGCGTAAATCACATTGAAGATGTTATAAATTAATATTTCATTTAAATTAAATGTAGGTCAAATTAAATAAAACATTCAAATTTGGATATTGAAAAGAGTCATTTTTCCTAGGTGTCCAAACTTTAGGGCCACCCTGTATACTGTATAGCTTACCTAAGATTCACAATTAGCCTATATCGATGCGTCCCATTATTGCAACCCATAGAGTGTCCAGTTACAAATTAACCAAATTCTTAATTCCTGGTTTCAATCATCATGACAGAAAAATATTTATTTTTAGAGCGAATTTGTTAAAAAAGAATCTTCAAACTTCATTGCGAGTTTTCACCTGGTCTCTATTTACTAAGATCCCCGTAAATGAGACTATAGAACATATGGTCAAGACAGTTCCTTCGCTAACTCCAAGGTTTCATGGAAATTGGTCATTTACGATAACCTTTTCATATTTAATAAAACAAATTACCATCGGCTCGGTGGTATCATCACTGATTCTCACAGTGACCCAAAATCGGCAAATATTTTTATGGGGAAACGATAGTAGAAATATCCTTCGAAAACTCAGTGTTTTTCTGGGTGATGTTTCGCTCGTCTTGAGCTTCTTCAGGATAACCAAATTTGGATATTGAACATAAAAGAAAGTGAAAAAGTAGCAAGGTAGAAGGTGAGATTGAGAGATAATGGGGAAAATATGAAAAAAATATAGGAAAGAATGTGGAGTAGAGAGTGAAAAGACAGAAAAAACAGCAACAGAAAGATCTGTACTCACGAAGAGGAATTATAAAGAAGCACCCGACAACATTCAAGATGGAATCGTAAGTGTATTAAATGCCTATAATGATCTATATTCCCCAAACTTTAAGCCACCAACTCAAGTAGAGAGCTACAGGCCTAATTCATTTCATCTGAAATGAACTCTTAAACAACTACCAAATTGGATTCAGAAAGATACTAAGCACCTAGATGGCCCTCACAGTCACCAATGAGAACATTGCTAAAGCAATAATGGTAAATGTTAGTTTGATATCGTCTGCCTAGATGTAATGAAATTTTTAACAATATTTGGACCAGGGCAATGCAATACAAATATATAATAGGAGTGAATAACAAGCTAGACATACTAGTTTGCCACTACTAGCTGGAAAGATACACATTCATTGAGATCGGAGAACATCAAGGTGCCTGGTAAAAGGGTATCTTCGGCTTTATATATATTCAAATCTGAACATAACCCTAGTTTACCTAGGAGTATTCTTCAGATTCTCTGTGCTTATGTTCTAATTAGATTACCCTTGTACCTCACAAACTCGAGACGAGCGGAATTACAGCTAATGAAACCACTGACATTCGAGTGTTTTCTCCTATCCTGTCTTGTGTTGTTTATATAATTATAGTTCCACGGGATCTGATGGCATCCCTGCTCCCTCCGACCGCTAGGGAGATTAAGAGAGAAAGCTTTGATCCTATAGTCTGTACTGTAGGACCTCGTTAACGTTACCACAATTAAGTGGTTCCGCGCCTTCTGTAAGGCTGGCCTGGGGGACCAAGTTAAAGTAGAGTGAAGCTGTTGCATGTCCTGGGAATTTTATAGTACCCGCCTCTGCTAGGGGCTCATGCAACAGGTAGGAAGTGGAAGTTCTATTGCAGCTTAACCTGACGTGGGGTACATCCGAGTAGGGTGGCCCCACTAGAGGATTGCGTCCTGATGCGGGGCGTCGTGTCATATCCTCTCCTATCCTTTCTCCCCCATAGAAGATATTTTGGATTGGCTGAAAGATTAAGAATTGGGATATATTTTGTCACAAATTAATAAACTTAATAGGCTTTTAAGTATTGGTACTTTAATGGTGATATTTGTATATATTATGCAGAGAGTAAAGATCACCAAGAAAGAGGATCAATGGAGAGATGAAGAGAGAGGGAGGCGAGAAAGAGCAAGAAAGAGATGATAAAAGGGCGCACAATTTTCTTACCTTTATAAACAAAGGCGAAGTATTTTCACATCTGTCAAGTTCAGACCCATTTACAAACACCGTATTTGCTTTTATCAATTTGTTCCTTTGTTTTTTTGGTCCATTGAGTGTTTTGTTTTGTTTTTGTTTCTTTGTTTAGGAAAATCCTCTCTTCAACAACCAACTTTCCTTTTAACTCGTGCAGAAAATGACCCAAATAATTGCTTCACATCCAAATGCAACTGGCCGATAACTAATTTTAACCCATTTTATAGTTATATTTCTTCACATAATTAAAAAATTAACTGTTAAAATATTTTCTTCTAATTTTATCTGGTTTTAGGTTAAATATTTGCTTTTAAAAATGCAAAGAAATATAGTGTTATTTTAAATATCCGCTCAACACCTGCATAATACTTCTATCATCATATTCGTTGATCCTCTCGTTACCTATTATAATATCTATTGATTTGCTCACAATCTGCACCGCTGTCTTTTTTATTGTTACTGTCTTCATTTGCTGTACCAAATTCAACGGTTCCTCTTGATTTAGGAATGACCAGGACTGGTAAACTTCTTTCATATACATTTGTTCTATATTCTGATCCAAAAGTTGATGGTGTTTCTCGGTTTCATCAGATGATGATCGCTGGAATGGTGTGCCAGGGCTGTCCTTGGAGAGGTTGGCTGGAGGTTGATTATAGAATTGACGATGTCGCATCTTTGCTCTTTGATTCCTTATTTTATATTCTTGTTTTCTATTCGTTTCTTTTAACTTCTGATTGTCTTCCCATCCTACTTCTTCTCTTGTGTGAATCTGCTCACGTTGAATTAGCTGCTTCTATTTCTTTCTCAATAATCAATCTTTTACACCCCAAAAATATCGGCGCCTGCCGATTTTAATAAACTTTTATATTGGTTTCAGTTTTTTTCCGGTGAGTTTTAAACCTTCCGCCAATCTTGAGTTAGCAGGTCAATCTTAAGTTGACAGCGGCCTCAACTCTGCAAGAATGGAATAAATGAACAAATTGCAAGACAGGCTCACCCTCACAAGACAGCTTTCAAGCCTTCCTGGCCCAAAAAACATGACTGCAATGCGATTGCATAAAGATACGACAAAATCAACATTAGATATAGGGTGAGGCAAGGAAATAAAACACCTTTCACAACTATTTACATTCACTTAAAATTTATTCTTAAAGGTCAATTGGGAGATACCCCTTGGTATGTACTTTGTTCCATCTATTTGAATATTATTAAAGACACAGGATAGTAAGGTCTCATTGATCTCAAGAACGACAAATTTGGCGTAAATCTCGATGGCAATAATTATAGCCGAAACGAAGCTTAGATTCTTAAAAGTGACTAAACGCGACAATTGGATCAAAACAAAATAGTTGTGAGATAAAACAAATGTCTTTGGAGCGACTAGCCTCCCTTCCCCTGCATTGACTTCCATCGATTTTTAGATACGAAATTTAGGAAAGATAGTAAGTGAAAATTAAATAATTAACTGAACAACACATAAATTGATGCTGGGGGTAACCTCACAAGATAAAAGAGGACAAACAAGATAAAAAATAAAATGAAACTTAAAATTTAGAGTAGGTGTACACTCATGGCCTAAAGTTAGAGATTAATTTATATAATTCAGGAAAAATAAATATGGCCTTCGAATGTTTTGTAATTTTTTAAGACAAAAATAATAACAAATCGCGAAGTTCAGAAAATTAAGACATGAGTTTTCTTTTGTATTTTTTTCGTATATAAAAGCAAATTTAGATGGGTAAAAAAAGAGCTGCGAAGATTAATTTTTCCCTATATCAAAAGAATTCCGCTAAAAGTTTTTTCTTGCCTTTAGGCCTAGAAAATAAGCATAGATCTGAACAAAAAGAGACAAAAGTAAATATTAGGAGATATGTACTGGAAACCTTTGAATATTTTGTACCAAAACCCCGTTGCTAGAGCCAGATAGGCCGTAGGTCACAGACCAAAGGTCTGCCTGCAAAGCTCAAGCTCCTCCTTGTTATTCTATTTTTTATATTATTGGAGGTTTACTAAATAGTCACCATTTCAAAAATAATAATAAGGAAAACAATGCATTCCTTCGCTGAATTCAAAATCGCCCTAGTCCTGTTTCTGTAGGAGGTGAGTTTCAGTCATTGGAATTTTGTTATTCGATCAAAGGGGTAAAATGATGGCAAATATGGGTTAAATGAATGATGTGCAACCATTGTTGCTCTCCAACAAAGTTGCTAAGGGTATTGCATCAAGGATTATTAATGACTTTAAAAAGGCGTTACATTCCTGCGAAGAAGTCTTCAGGACGGCAAAGAGCTTCAAATGAACGTCAAGATCGCTTCCTGGTAAGTTCTCAGCTCAAAGTTAGGGTTGCGTCCAGTGTCAAGCTTGCTCAGGATTGGAAAGAGGTGTGAACACTTCAGCGGGCACAGATGAGCGGATTCTTTGCGATAAAATCTCAAGTAGAGAATTGCTGCGAGGAAGTTTTATCTCACCAAGAAGAAACTTACGGATATGCTCCACTTTTGTAGTGAATATAAATTATTGGGGGATCTTTCGTTAAGGGGAGAAAACGGGAGTGCTTTCACAAGTCCTGTGTCGTGCCCACGTTGAAGTATCCGGACAATCCCTATGTCTGGCGTTGCTTCTCATCTTAGGGAACTGGAGCACTCACAATTTTGCCCAAGAACACTGCCACGAACAGAAAATGGTACCAAAACGTGTTTCATCAGCACCTTTTTCCAACTCTTTAGTACCAATTTGGGAATGAGAGCTGTATTTTTCAAGCAAGATGCCGCACCTTGTCCTAAAGCAAAAGCAATAAAAAGTTTCTCGACTAAACCTAACATCCAAATTTTGGGACCGAGGCACGAGAATTTGCCAGATTTAAGAACATAAGAAAAGAAGGAGACTGCAAAAGACATAATCAAACTGTCCCTTGTTAGAAAGGGATCCATCCGGTTTGAGCAGTTTCGGATATTATTGAACAAAAATGGAGGAAATTTGGTCTCCAGCATCTCAAAACGAATTGAACCATTCCTGAAGAATAAGAGACATCATTGTAAATATTTATGCTCGCATCAATTGAGTGTATTTATTAATAAAATAGCTTTGAATTCTATTTTTTTTTTATATATTTCACCTTCAAATTATGTTAAAAACATAATAAACATAATGCAAAGCTTAAATGGTTCTAATAAATTTCTTATTTAAAAAAATATAGTCGTCTCAAAACTTTGCCCAGGACTAGTAAAAAGCGAAAGGAGAGATCTAGATAACAGAAAAGATAAAAAAATGCAATTGCAGTAGCTCACAAAGGAGCTCGTAATTAGGTGGGGCCAAAGAAAGACAGACAATTTTGGAAAAGGAAATTGAAGATACTTTCAGCAAATTATGTCTACTCTTCATGTACTCACTTCCTAGTTGAGGGGTTTCCCAACATTTTAAGCAGGCAATCCCTTGGATTAATTTTAACACTTATACCGAACTTCCCTCCTCTGCATGGAACGTATATAATTTTAAAAATTTAAGATACTATGACTTCAAAAATAAAAATTGTATTGCCATAGCTATATGTCTATCGATTGTAACTTATACAAACGAGTAAGAAATAAGAGAGTGTTAAGATTTAATTTTATCATAATCTTTGCTGATTTTATCAAAGTTTTATCCAATTCCGGTTCTAACGAAGATATGATTTATTCGTAGTTTATTTAAGGTAATTTTTCAAGTGCGACATTTCAATTTTAAAACCACGAACTCAGAGAATCCTGTTTCAAACACGCAGGGTGTAACAAATCGTAACAAAATTCTCCTTGCATCTTTCGAGAAAGCAGCCAAAATTTAACAAGTGTTTCATATTAAATGTATACAAAATTTAGCAAATGTTGAATATTAACTGTAGCCAAAATTTAACAAATGTTTCCCATTAAGTGTAGCCAAAATTGAAAAGGTTTCATAGGAACTGCAGCCCAAATTTAACAGGGTTTTTTTTGTTAACTGTAGCCATAATCCAATAATGGGGGCCGAGTCAAATCTGAGTGTTGATGCTACGCTGAAGCATCAAGTGTAGTGTTAGAACCACATTGTAGAATGGAATATGTCAGAGGTACCTCACAAATGAGCACTTTGAAGTTATATAAAATTTTATAATGAGTTCACACTTTGAACTAAAAAAAAACATCGGACGGAAGAGAATCTGAAAAGTGCTCTGATAAGAGTGCTGGTCCCTTGAGGTTTCATTAACTCTCCTTCGAAAGTCCAAGAAGGACGTCTAGTAACAAGACCGAATTTTGTCCATAGGGCGGTTGGATCAAAGAACCTGATTTTTCGGATCCTAATCTGGTGGGATTTGGGCAAGCGAACAAACATGCATGTTAGTTTTACAAACTACAAGGTATAAAACAACCACTTAAAAGTCTACAGCCCAAATCGCTTAACACTTTCACTCCTTTGAGATGGAATTCCACCCATCATATTTCTGTGACAAATGATATTATTTCACAAATAGTAAAAACATCAGGCAGGAATAATAACTTTGCGCAAATATAAGAGTCTAGGACCCGTGCATCCGAACTATTACGTCATATTTTGCGCTGCAAGCAAACGTCAACGTGGCAATTCTTGAACAGACGTGATTCCGTCTTCACGTGTCACCATCCGTCTCCTATCATGTAAGTATTTATTTAGAAAATAACTGTTTATTGTGCTTTCCCTGTTTGCATAGATCCCCTTTTACTACTAGCAAAAAATTATTTCTGTCTAAACTGTCAATGTTAGTCTATATGGTCGTTTATTTGGGGGGGGGTGTAATACCCCGCACTGGGAGGCAAGAGTCATGATTTTGCAGCATAATCATAAGTTATACTAATGCGCGCCCTCTCACTCATTCTCACTATCTCTCTCACTCACTCACTCTTCTCTCTCTCCCTCTCTCTTTCTAAATATATACACATATACAGTATAGTGTTTTCTCCAGATATACAACCCATACGATGCCACTAAAACGCCACCGAAAATTTGTTATGTCCAGTCAGAAATATCTTCAGCTTTTGGGTGTTGATGATAACGATGAAGATGCCCTTTTAGATTTGGGTGACGAAGACGAAAAATTCCTTGTAGATGCTCCTCCTGAAGCAGGTCAAGAGGCTACACTTGTTCAAATAATAGATCCTCTCGTTCCGGAAGAGAACGAAAACCAAAGTTGTTCTGAGACAAAATCCAATGACACAAAATAGACAAAACCATTCCCACCTGTACCACTGGGGAATATAATACCATTAGATAAGGAATGAGGGAAAATTCTACTCCAGTATGATATTATGCCTACACGTCTGGAGTTATTCAAAGATGTATGAAACCTTGATGACCTTATCTGTAGAGTTTTGGTCCCACAAAGCATTCTCTACATGCAGCAGAATGGAAAGCCTTTCGATATTGGAAAGCAAGAAATGTGGGCTTTCCTTAGCTTCAACATCGTGATGACTTACCATGCTTTACCAGAGCTGCAAGATTATTTTTTCCAATTAAAGTGATTTGCCTGTAGAACCAATCACCGAAACGATGATGAGAAACAGATTGCACGCTATTAGAAGAGCCTTGCACTTTGCCGATAATGAAAAAGCCCCTGGTCGGCAGGACTCTAACTATGACAGGGGATGGAAGGTTCGTCCACTTATCAAACATTTTAATACTGCCTTCTAAAATGCTATTGCACCAAATTATGACCAGACAATTGATGAACGAATAACGAAACTTAAAGGTGACAATATCATGAAACAGTACATGAAAAATAAGCCTATCAAGAGGGGATTAAAACATTGGTGCCGCAGTGATGCAAAAACGGGTTATCTCTTGGAATTCGACATATACGTTGGGAAGAAAACAACTAACACAGAAGTTGGTTTGTCTGAGAATATTGCCATGCAGTTAACAAAATCATTATCAAATTCAGGTTGTAGGATGTTCTTTGACACCTTTTATACCTCACCAGTATTAGTATATAAACTAATGAAAGAGCATCTTTGCTTATATGTAATTATATATGTAAAAATACTCAAATCTGTAAACTCTGTTCTTTTTATAAATTTAAAATTCCAAATTTTTTAGACTTGGAAGAAATCTACAAGAAAATTGAGCTCACCGAAAAGTTCACAGCCGGCAAAGGAGGAAAAAAGCCTTGTAAGTCAACTCAGGAAAACGCCATCGATTTTTCCCTTTCTTCCTCGGGGACTTCAACAACAAAAATCTATTTTGTATGGAGCCACGTATAGCCGACCCATGATATCGTACTGCATACTGGGGAGTTTAACTTCCTATTTACGAAGGAGAAATACTACAAAGCGGGAAGTTTATCTTCCTATTTACAAAAGAGAGATACTAAAAGCGGGAAGTTTATCTTCATATTTATAAGGTTCAATGTGCGAACCGTTTAAAATTTTCAAACAAATGTTTACTAGGTTCGACCCCCACAAATGTTAAAGAAATGAGGATAGATCGTGTAAATTTTAGCTGATGCTAAGTAAATCATCGCTTCCTGAATTTGAAATGAAATGAAATGAAAAGAGATGTGAGAGACAAAAAACAGCTCTTTCGACCCTCCCCCTGCCCCCTTTACCCTCATGGAGCGGCCAAGGAGGGAGTGGCGGAGGCCCGGTACTCCTTTATAGACCCCCATAGTCACACTGTCTAGAGCCAAAGTAAGCTACAAGCAATGTGAGTACGGCGGTTAGGAGTGAGAGGGAGAGGAAGAAGAAGGTTTTAGGATAGGACAGCGAAGAAAATAGTAGGAGACAAAAGTAGACTTAGTTAGTCATGGGACCTAACTATAAATATAAGAGTTTATCGTGACCCCTGTCACACGTATCACTGTGAGTCCCGTGTGCGAATATTATAGTAAAAAACGGATAGATACAGAAGGCTGAAGGAAGTGAGAGGTTTGCAAAGAGATACTAATTACCTGGAGGTCAGGCTTATCTTTGTCCATTTTAGGTAGTATACCTAGAGTGATAAAGTAAGAAAGTAGTAGTGGTATTTATGAGGCGTTCAAACCGTTATTAGTAAATATTCTTACTAAAAACTGGTATAGGTTTCTATCTCTCTATCTATTCTTTCCTATTCCTATCCTAGTTATAATTGACTATATGCTTGTGAGGGAATTCCACGTGGAATCTCTTGTTCAGAACGGAACTTCCATGCGCTGTAGAAGGCTCTGTTAGGCTTAAATTGGTAGGGAAGGGGGGCCCCTTCCAAAAGCGGTAGCCTCGAACCGCGTCCACCACGATTTACCTTTACACGAGCTAGAATAGCCTCTGCAAGAAGGTTCGAGAGTAGAGCTGTTTCCCGCTAACCCCCCCGTCCCCGGGGTAGAGCCTCGGACATAAATAGTGCTCGACTCCCAGGAGGAGACACAGAGTTGAGAAGTCTCGCCCGGACCCCAAGAAAATTACCCTAGTTCCAAGTCAGGTGCTAACAACAAAGCAAAGTGACAGCTGAACTATTTTTGTGTATTGGAATTAGCCCCATCCAGTGAGGTAATTCCATTTAACGATCGCTACCGAGTGATTTTTCCGACTTCTCTCTTCAACTCCTGTCAAAGCCCTCCTCGTTCGCCCCTCGTTTTTGGGTGGCCGAAATACTCTCCCCTGGACACAACGTTACCGCCCCCCTCCCCTTTTTTTGGACAACCGTCATCACTTTAAAATCCCGCTCAGAAGCTTTGAGCGGCCTCGCCTCACATTCAGAAGACATCCGTGAAGCCTTCCCTGACGTCTCACCCGGAATCCTCCGTAAGCCAACCCCTCTTCCCCTTCAGTAACCCATTTGCGTTAATTCCCCTCATCTGAATAGTCTCCTCTCGTAACACATTAATTTTAACTTAATAGTCTGATTTATAACTACAATCCCCCCGCCCTTCGTTTACTGATGTGATTTTGCCCATTAATTCTCTGAGGTAATTTTACAAATCAATTCTTTTATTATCTCTATGTAAATAAAATTATATTTTTGTACATGCCTTTTTAAATAACCTTGAGCTTTGCCATTGTCCATAATTTACCTGACCTCGTTGCACTCTTTCTCGCTACTCAGCTCGTCTAAACTAGTGGTGTTCCGTCCCTTCGTCGGTTCGCCTGTAAGTTATCGGTCCCTCCTCAATAGATATAATATGGTATGGATGTAATATAATGTCATACCATGACATATATATTTATTAATATACATATTATATAATTTTGGTGTCAAGTGTGTTTGGGGTTTTTACGAACACGTGTCATTTTAATTTCGACATTAGAAGTTCCCTTGTTATTCACGTATATAAATTTTATTTTAATTTTTGTATTGTACTGGCAGAAGGCAAGTTCAAGTTAATTGAAGAGCAGTGGAACGTAATCTATTTTGATTTTGTGTTGGACTCCAGGTAATGAATTTTTTATTGTGTTGAATTTTGGAGACTCTCCTCGTTATTAATTCAAAAGAGTTAAGGTCTTTGGTGTCCTAATTCCGGTAGGACCATTTTATTTTTTTTTCACTTAGAAACAGCAGAGGTAGGTAGCTGTATCTTAATATTTTTTGTGATCAAGGCCTTCACGAATATTCAAGTATTCGTTTCGCGTGGGTAGTTTCCTAGGTCGTTCGCGTATCAGTGTTCCCTCAGTTAACTGCGTAAAAATGTCATCCTTTGAAAAATTCAAGAGTCAGGGTGAAATGTTAGGTCTTTCGGGCAAAGAGCTGCTAAATTACGTACAGGAATAAGAGAGGAACGAACGGGCAGAGCGAAGGGGAGAGGAACTAAGAAAAATGGAGATGGAGAAGAACAAAATGGAGGAGAACAAACTAAAGATGGAGATGGAGGAGAACAAACTGAAGATGGAGATGGAAGAGAACAAACTGAAGATGGAGTTTGAAGAAAATGAATAAATTAGGCAGCATGAGCTGGAAATGAGCCGAAATCAAATGGATTCTCAGTCCATCGGTTACCGGGCTGAAATTCCCCAAACTCCTTCAGTCCACCTTCCCGCTTATAATGATGGAGAGGACTTTGCGTCATTTTTGGCCCATTTTGAGAGAATCTTTCAGATCAATAGATGGGATCTCGAAAATGATGGCGTCGCTCGCTTACTTTCCCTCCTAAATGCCAAGTTAAGGGATATCTTCGTATCCCTTCCCCCGGACCAACTTTGGACTATTCCACGTTAAAGTCCGAATTGTTAGCCGCTGTTTATATGAATAGCGAATTCTACCGCTCCCGATTCCGCCAGGAAAAGATCCGCCCTGGCCAAACCTTTCGACAACACGGGTACATCCTCCAAAGAAACCTTCAGTGTTGGCTGGATGCGTGCAAGATTCCCCAGGTCTACGCGTCCCTTCTGGACTTCTTCCTTAGGGATCAGCTTTTAGCTGCCGTGGCTCCCGAAATTCGCGCCTTCATTAAGGATAAACATTGCGCCACTTTCAAGGAGTGCTTGGAAGAGTTGTGATGTCTACGCGGGTAGTCATGATTTATACTCTAAGGATGTTAAAACGGCTCCCTAATCCCCCCCCCCTCAAACTAAATTTTATGGCCCTAAGACCCCCTCTAAATTGGTTCCAAGATTTACCAAAGTTCCTAGTCCCTCGAAGCAAAGAAACTTCCATCCATCTGAACACCAAGACGTTAAGCCCCTAGTTTCTTCTCCCCCGTTTGTGCCGTAACAAAAGAACCCGATCGTCTGCTACACCTGCGGAGTTCCCGGCCATTACCGCACGAACTGTCTTCAAAACTCCCGATTCGCAAACTCTCAGTCCTACCAAGTGCACCAAATCTGGGCCGCCCCTGATCCTCCTCCGTCGCCTCAGGAGACTCTTGATCCTCCCTCGCCCGCCAAAGACCCGGTCCATCAGGTAAACTTTCTCTTTAATGAGAACAACCCTGGTAGATTGAAGTTCGAGAACGGAACTGTAAACGGTCGCCGAGAATCCGCCCTCGTCCGTGACACCGGGTGCACTTGTATTATAGTGTCTGGGGACCTACTCCCCACTTATGGCCCCGACCACAAGAAATTTGCGGTGGTCCACGACTACTTTGGCCGGGCTAGTCGTTTCCCAGTAATTCGTTGTCACATCGAGTGTGACTATATGTCCGGTTGGGCAGAAGCGGTAGCGGCCCCAATCCAGTTCTGCTCTGTTTTATTCGGTCAGAACGCCTTAATCCACGACCATCCCGTGGCCCAGCCCGTGATTACCCGTACACAGGCAGCCCTGGAATCCCGTGCCCCTGTTTACCTGGAAATCCCTATCGAGCCGGAGTTCCAAGCCCTCCGGAGCGACAAGTTTCCTGCGCCCAGAAGGAGCACGCAACTCTCCCCCCCTTTAGGAGAAAACTAAAGCCCTCGAGCGTGAGTCCACCCGAGGTAACAAACGAGTGTCGTATCTCGTGAAGTAGGACTTATTGAGAGGCATAAGACCTAATTGGACCTTAAGTCACGAGAACGAAAATTCAAGCCTGCCGCGGAGGTGCTGGTGCTACTTCCCACGGGAAGCAAGAAACTACTTAGCCAGGGAAAGGGACCCTACCCCGTCTTCAAAGGCTAGAGGACCCGTGGATTATCTCGTCCATACTCCGGCGGGAGCGAAGGTTTTCCACTTGAATTGTATATATATTATCTCATTAATGTTCCTAATTATGATTTTTTTTGGGGGGGTCCACTAAATTGTTTATTCTTTAGTCCCATATTTATGCCTCCATTTAATTGGGGTTTTGATGGGGGTTCCACTGAAATGTCGCCAATGTTCTCCTGTGATTTTTTTTTGTTTAAAATTGTACTAGTTAAGTTCTCTAGAATTGACCTGTTTAAGGCTTATGTCCAAAATTCCGCACTGAGATCAGATTTACGTTTTTTTTGTGTGTGTGTGTACACCTGTCGTAGCAGGTCAGAATTTCCCTAGACCCCTTGATAATTCTAGTTTGATTGGTGGGATTATCCTTTCCTACGCAATTGAAATGGAAAAATAGAGAATTAGATACAAACAAAAGGTAAAACTAAAATATAGACACTGAAACATTACCTTACATGGTCGGATCACAATGACGAGTGAAAACAGGAAGGAATTCAAAGAATGAATACAGCTTGGTTAAGTTATAAACAGAGGAAAGGATGACGTGTCCTCATTTAAATTTGGGTGGTTGTATTTAATACAGAGTGATTCTTTAATGCGGAGAGATGAAATAGATTGAGCAAATTTTAAGACAGAAAAATCATTTAAGGACACGTCTGTTTTACAATCATTGTGCCGCCCTCTGCTCTCTTTGATTCTAGTCTTCTTCTAATGTCCCTTTCTCTTACCTCTAAAAAACTCCTGTTTCTTGTCTCATTGCTCATTCGCGTCCAATTTCTCTTTCTTGTACTATATATATATATATATATATATATATATATATATATATATATATATATATATATATATATATATATATATATATATATATATATATATATATATACATATATATATATATATATATATATATATATATATATATATATATATATATATATATATATATATATATATATATATATATATATATATATATATATATATATATATATATATATATATATATATTAGGTTGAGAAATAAGTTCTTGCGTTTTTTTAATGTTGTGTTGATTTAAGTTTTGTTGACGTGATTTGTGCACATATTAAGAAACAATAATAAATAATGAGAGCAAAATTTGCAAAGGTTACGCTACGTCTCTTATCAGCGTAGACTATTAGGCTTTTGCTTAGGCTACGTCTTGAAATTGAGTAATAAAGTCATTGCGGTTTATTTAAAAGTTGTGTTAATTTATTTTTTGTTCTGTACCCTCAAAATGGAATGTCAAGTTGAAAGAAAGGCGCATTTTCGACACTTGTTGTTATTCATTTTCAATCGAGACTGGAACAATGCAAACGCAGCCAAAGCTCCTCGCGATATTTGTGCTGTGTACGAAGAAAATGCTTTATCAGAAAGGACAGCTCTATGGCGGTTTTCACGTTTCAAAAACGGTCATTTTAATCTTAAGGACGAAGAGCGTTCTGGTCGCCCCATTAAGCTGGATGAAGATCGATTCAACGACCTTCTTCATGAAAATCCTCGTCAATCGACTAGAGAATTGGCTGTACAATTGGCGTGTGATCAGAAAACTGTAGTGAATCACCTTCATTCGATGGGGAAAGTTAAAAAACTCGGTGCATGGGTTCCGAACGCTTTGAGCGAAAGCAACAAACTTTAACGCTCCACGATTGCAGCAGGTTTGCTTGCTCGTCACAAGGTTACTTGTGGATATAAGGACAGATTTCTTCACCGCATCATCACTGGCAACGAAAAGTAGTGTGTTTATGTCAACATAAACCATAAAAAAAATGGCTTAGCCCCAATAAAAAAAAACACTTTCGGGATTAAAGCAAGGACTTCATCCACGAAAGACGATGCTGTGTGTGTGGGAGGGGGGGAAGGGGATTTTGAAGGCATCATTCTTTATGAGCTCCTTGTGAACAACGAGATTGTCAATGCAGAACTCTACGTTCAACCAATGTATCGACTCGCCGAAGCTATTCGGGAAAAACGACCTCATCGACTTTATGGAGTCATTCTGCAACACGATAATGCTCGTCCTCACATTGCCAATATGACCAAAGACGCTATACAAACGCTTAATTGGAATATCCTGCTGCATTCTATATTCGCCACACTTGGCTTCAACGGATTTCCATCTGTTCCGATCGCTCTCCAACAATTTGCGCGGCGTTTCGTTCAATACTGATGTGGAATTAAGAACCTGGTTAGACGAATTCTTCGAGTCAAAATCCAGAGATTTTTATTGCAGAGGCATCGAAAAACTAGTTAAACGTTGGGAAGAAGTCGTAAATAACAAAGGAGAATACATTATTGATTAAATTGC
This sequence comes from Ceratothoa steindachneri, assembly GCA_963969495.1. Classification (NCBI taxonomy): domain Eukaryota; kingdom Metazoa; phylum Arthropoda; class Malacostraca; order Isopoda; family Cymothoidae; genus Ceratothoa; species Ceratothoa steindachneri. The sequence goes on along the minus strand of OZ018330.1, from coordinate 160,189,292 downwards.
ATATTGTTATCAATTAAAAATTAAGTTTTTCTAAAATTGTTAATTGTAATGAATAAATTTCATAAAACCGCAAGAACTTATTCCTCAACCCAATATATATATATATATATATATATATATATATATATATATATATATATATATATATATATATATATATATATATATATATATATATTTAGATTTGATCAAATTCTAAGACTATTAGTTTGTACAAAAACATTTGTACATAGTAGCTTTCAAGTCTTTTTATGTGTGTGTTCTGTGACTTTGTCGATTGTTTTTGTTATCTTTGGGATATATTGCTTATTCTTTAGTTTATGCGTAGATCGGGTCTTGGTTGTGCCGTGCAGCTCTTCTGCTGCTGGGAAATTTTTTCTGAGCCTGGTTCTGTAGTATGTCGAAAATTCTGAAGTGATTCCTGATGAAATCTGGGTCAAAGTTCCTCTCCACCTTCTGCCAAATATTGAGGGCTCTGGTAGCTAGGTCTTTGTTTATCACCCTGATGTTTGTTAGCTTCTTCATGTAGTGTCTGTTGGCGTTTCTGTCCCTTTTCCTAGCGTTGTTTATTATTAAGAGTGCTTTATTTTGCACTCTTTGCAATTTCATCATCCAAGTCTTTGGAATAACCGCTATTGGCATGGGGGAATACAGAATTTTTGGTCTGATGTAGGCAGAGTAAATTTTCTTCTTATTGTTTCTTCTTAGGTTTCTAAATCGATATAATTCTCTTATATCTTGACTCGTACGTGCAATTATGCCGTTTATTTGGTCCTTATATCCCCTGGCATTTATTTTTAAGCCTAGCACTGTGCCTGCTCTCTTGTATGGATATCTCTCATCCCCTACATAAATTGGTGCTATTTTATTTCTTTTGACTGGAATGATGGTAAACTTGTTCAAATTAGTTGTGATTTTCCAGCGGCGTTCGTATATATTTAGGTTCTCTATTTCATATGCCGTCATCCTTTCCATTGTCCTTTCATTTTTATATGGGAAGACCCTAATCTATGTCACGTCGTCGGCGAACTGGATATACAAAGATTCATCTAACCTAGGACTAGGGAGGTCTCTAGTGAATATCGAGTAGAGCAGTGGACTCAAACACCCACCTTGGGGAACGCCCTCTTCCAGTTGAAATTCTAGTCCTTGGTACTCCCCGATCTTGATGAATGCTCTTATGTCCATGACGTAATCACAGGTTATTTTCTCCAATCTTGGATTGAGTCCCAGTTGGAGGATCTTAAACTCTAGTCATCTGCGCCACACTTTATCGAATGCTTTCCTGACGTCCCTCAATATTAGATCAGCGGGTTTCTTCTCCTTTTCTATTTGGGCTAATTTCTCTGTTATCGTCGCCAGTGCTGTCCGTAGCTCTCTGCCTTTTAAATCCGTGTTATTGACGGTTGTGCAGATTATTGGCATGCAAGTATGATTGAACTCTGTTGGCGATGATTTTTTCCAAGATTTTTCCTCCAAATTCGAGGAGAGAGATCGGGCGGTAGTCTGCTGGGGAGATTGGGGACTTCCCTGACTTAGGAATGAATATAATTTTTTTATATTTTCCAGACATCAGGATAGTATCCCGTATTGAAGTCCGCGTTTATGATGTTAATTAATGCTTGTTTTATGTTGGGTGGAGCATTACTAAAGTTTGCTTTCGTTAAGCCTGAGTGTCCAGGGACGCGCTACTTAAACGTTTTTAGGGTTTCGTTTAACTCCTGTAGAGAGATCTTTTTCCCTAGGCTCACCATGGGTCTTTCCGCTGTAGCGTTATTGAACGGATATGTTCGTTCTATTACTTCGTTAAACTGGTCTATTATCTCGTTTCCGAATTCTGTGTCGAAATTTTCTTCCTCTTCAGGGGAAATTTTAAATATGTTTGATCAGTATTTTCTAAATTCTACTTCAATCTCTTCTGGTTCAGTAATCACTTCACCTTCCAGATTCTTGATGTTCGTACTTTTGTTTGCTGGCTTTCCTCTGAACCTCTTCACTGTTTGCCAGAACGTCCTGGGGTCCATTTCCTCATCGAGTTCTTCAATGAGTCGGTCCCAAATTTCTGCTTGCTGTTGTATGATCAGTTGGTGGAGGTGTTCTTTTGTTTCACACTTCATCTGGTGTAGGTCCCTGTTTGGTCTCCATATGTTGATTGTGTACACTAAGCCTTTGTATTCTTTTTGAATAGCAATCATTTTCGGTGTTTATTTTGGAGTTGGTATAGTTTTATATTTTAGCTTTGCGATAGTGATTCTATCTGCCTCTAATATTTTCGTTATAAGGTGGTTTAGTACTTCATCAATTTCTTTTGGTGTAGCTTCCTTTAGGCTTGCTAGGACGTAGCTCTGGTAAACAGCCTAGTAAGCCTCCCAATCTGCTCGTGCATATGACTTCCTTTCCCTTATTGGTATTTGGATTAGGCTTGTTGAGAGTGTGATGGTTAATGCTTCGTGGTCGCTGGGTATCACGGGTCCGGGGGCGATGTGATATTTGTAAGGAAACCTTGAGCTTTTTAAGACTATGTTGGGCTTAGTTGCACTTCTCGCTGAGTAATAGGTCGGGAACTCTGGTCCAATGCGCACTGCTATGTTTCGCTCCAGTAGAAGTTCCAAATTTCGTCCAGCCGCGTTGGTGCTGGTGTACTCAGCGGCTCTACATCTTGCGTTTAAGTCACCACCGAACATCACCGTTTTCTTATAGGTAAACAGCTTCAAGAAGTTGTGGATAGGAATGTACCCCCTTCTTGTGAGTTGGTACTCAGTAGCAATATTTAGGGGCCCTATGTTTTTTTGGACCTCTATTGCTACGTATGACTCATCTAATTGAGGTAGAAGTTTGTGCATGAGGCCTTTTCGGATTGTTATCGCCGCACCGTCGAAGTCCTCATCTGTATGGCTTGTTGTATAAATTTGGTACCTGAATATTTTCATGTCTTTGTTTTTCGTATCGATGCCGTGTTTGGATATTAAAATAATATCTAGGTCAAGGTTCTGAATTATGTTTCCATACTCGAAGCTTTTTCTTGTCCAACCATTTACGTTCATGTACATTATTTTTAAGTTTTGATTTGCAGTGTCCATTTTGTAGAATGTGTCTTCTGTTTCTCTTGTTGTTTTGTTTTACCTTGGTTCTACCCTTTTTGAGTCTTCTCTTCTGTCTTGCTTTGACCATGAGGCCTGGCGAGGGGGTGTTCTGCATTTACCGTTTCACTTTTGGTTAAACTCACTCTGAGAGATATTGTTGAAAATTTCTGGAGTGTATTTAATTTTTCCTTGATAAAGGGCATCTTCGACCTGGTTCTCTGGCATTTGATCTTCGCATTGCCATTTGAATTTCTCGTTTATAATTCCCTTGGTGATGGCGCCAGCATGGTGTTCCCTAAGATAGAGTGTTCCCTGTAGCAAAAAGTTTGAGATTTATTCTTTTTACATTTATCTGTTGTTTTTTTTCAATGGGTAGACGTCGGAGATCTTTTTCTCTGTTGGCTGCTGGTCCTCTTTCCATCTCTGGCTGCACGTTCTGAGTTTTTTCTATTATTTTTTTCCCGCTCTGTCTCTTTTTCCATCTCATCTGCATTATGATATTATTTTTTCTTGTTTCTTGCCTGTTTCCGCGTTCTCTCGCGCTTCCTGTGCAGCAATTCTTGGATCCCTGCAGTTGGAGGCGTTTCTTCCTGCTTGAGTTGGTAGTTGACCCTGGGTGGGTTCAACAAGTTTAATTTTCAGAACTTCCTCTGAGGCATTCCGTTGTTTTTTAGCATCATATTTAGTTCTGTCTTGAACGTCCCTGGTCTTGATAGGTTCGCAATGTGGGCGTAATAAATACAGGCTATTATCTGCGTTGAATTTTCTTTTTCTACATGTAACACAGTATTGTCCTTGGTTGTTTCTGCCTTGGATGCTTTCGCCACCTGGGCGTACGTGTTTTTCCTCTTTGTTTTTCTTTCCGTCTTTTTTTCCACTTTTTTCTTATTTATTGTTTTTATTGAAGGGATTTCATTGCGAGGGGGCGGGGGTCTCCGCTACAATTCAGGCCCTTTTTCCAATTATGGTTATCCGCACTGCATTCAGAGCGTTTTTCGATATCCTGTTTACATGCTCTTGTTGGGTGGTCATCCATGCGGTAGCATCTGAAACAGATCTGAAAATCTGTGAGCTCCTCTCTCTCTATTTGATCGGGAGTGATTCTCACATTGAAAGAAAACAGTCCTGTCTCAGTGGCTTTTAGTGCCATACCTGTATCACTAAATACGATTTTAAAGACATGTGTATGTTCTCTAAGTTTGATTACTTCAATCACTGTAGCCCAGCTGTGGTTGGATTTAATTCCTCTTTTTAGTTCTTCAGTGTCATGTGACATGACCCATGGGTCTAGACGTCTACATATAACGCTTCCATACGTCAGTATTTGGAGAGGGATTTTGGGAGCTAGTCCGATATTTTTCAGAACGTCCACTGATTCTTGTGCCGTGAGGGCTTCGAAGTCCTTCTCATTTTGTCACAGTGCTACATAGCCCTGGGAATTATCAATTAATCTAACCAAAACAATATTGATTTGGGAATATATTGTTGAAAATACTTTCCCTCTATCGGGCTTTTCCCTGGTGAGGGCTTTGACAGGGATTCTTGTAGTTTCCAGCATGTTTGTAGTGGTTTTAGTGAATCATGATACCCTTACAAAAGTATTAATAGAGGACAAAGGAAGGGGGGGAGGGGAAATTATGACCTGCCTACTTGTATGTAATTATATTTAGAGACCTAGTTGGATAGGGGAAGAAGAGAAGATATAGAATAAAGAAAAGTTATATGTCCTTGTCCACGTACCTTTCTTCTGAGTTTTCTTCTTTGATTAGGATATAGCCCGTTAGTTATTCCTCCCGATTGTTCACTTGCACGGTTTCGTAAGGGGTCGGTGTAAGTAGATTGTTAATTATTTACACACAAGTCTCCGGAAGTGAGCTCATGTAATTAAAAAAAACTCTTGTTTTTCACTTTGTTTGTTGAAGCGTAGCGGTGGGAGCACTGATTCTTACGGTTGAAGGAGTTTGATGACTTGAGGAGAATAAGCACGGAGTTCACTTATTGGATCACTTATTCCTAAATTTGGAGCAATCGGTCTCCCTTTAGTATTAAAGGTACCAGGCAAACAATGTTTGTTATTGTATATTTAACGTGTATGGCGAGCATCTGGGCACTTGTCTAATATTAATTCACTTTTGCGCTGAGTATTTTATTACCGTATTAGACAATATCGTATTTATTTTGTTTTTGCACTTTTGTCACTACGGTTTTTCACTTCGAGTTCTCGTTGAAGTCAATAAAATCTTGAAGACAAGTAACACATCTATGTGTTATGGAAAGTAAAGCATAGGTTGTAACTGATTAATAACCTCCTTTATCGATTCTTCGAGATCCGCGAGAGTAGAATTCCACAGGCATATAAGGCAGTCATTCTCATCTCTGAAACTGAGCAATCTTTGTCCTTCTGAGTCAGCAGTTTTCATAGGCCAGTTTACTTTAGCGCAATTGAAATCTCCAGTGAACAATGTTAGCTTATCTTTACTAATGTTGGTCAAGAATTCATAAAATTTATTATCTACCTATAGAAGTTGATGTGGCTTCCTGTAAACCAAATTGACGTAAATTCTTCCTTTGGTTTAGTTTAATTCCTATTATTTCAAAAGCAGATTTAATGCTACAATCTAAAGAATGCAAATCTTCACGAAAAGAACGCCTCCAGCCTCTGTCTCGGTTCTATCTTTATGGAATAATTTTTATTCTTGTAATTGAAATTCTGAAATAATATCCCTCGAGTGGCAGTGAATCCAGAATTCTGTGATACCAATAATGTCGTAATTCTTAATTGATACTAACTCTCGAAATTCTGAAAAGTTGTTTCTAATTGACCTCGCTTTGAATAAAATGGCTTTTAATGAACTTATCCGTTTCCATGTGCTACTTGTGCTTCTAGTACTGGAGTTGTATTATCAAAAAGGTTTTTTGTCGTAGGTTAACCCCGCACACTTTACGCCAGATTAATATAGATGTCATAGGTTAATCCCGCATACCTTACACCAGATTAATATAGATGTCGTAGAATAGGGTTAGGTTTACCCTTTCTGCTTTCTGAGTGAGTGGGAAGTGCAAATTAGCAGAGTAAATTAACTGAAAGTAGGTTGCCAATAGTCGAATATCTTGGAGTTCCGGGATAACAGAAAAACGGGTACAAAAATAACTTTACTAATATGCAAATCAATATTATTTTACAAGGTTAAAAAGAGTTTTATAATGAGCTATACACATACTAGATTTACACGGGTCTCCGAAGTTAGAATGGTGGGGGGGGGGAGAGACGTGGTGAGGACAGTCACCGTACAAACAAACAGACAATATTGATCGAGGGAAGTTCGGACGACCTTAAGCATAAACTAAGTCAATGATGAAGCTTAAACACTGAACTGGGATGGGGGGGTCAGAGAGAGCAATTGCACAGGAGAGTTGCGAGTTGTTGTTACCTGGAAGATTTGGTTCGAGGGAGTAATCCTTGCCTTGGCGCAAAGTTCAAACAATAGTCTCTGGATAATGACTATTACGGGGGTGAACTTAAATCTTTCTTTCGAGTAACACGAATCGAAATTGAGCGCGCTGCGTTCAAAGAGCGAGGGAAGCAGGTCGAAGTGGATTCACGTTGATTAACGAGAATACCGGGAGCTTTAGGGATTCTGACAGAATTGTGCGGAGTCCAACGGGACGTGAATATCGGGTAAGGGTGGGGGCAGACAGAGGATACTGACGGGGCAGAAAGGACGGTGGATACTGCCTTTCAACTCTAGAGCCGTGAGATTTATAGGGGTCGAATGGGGTTTTCCCTCCTCCGTTTGAAGGGGAGAGTTCAAGGGTCAGATGCATCGGCAGACAGGAATAAACTCGGCCTCTTTTAGCGCGAGCGCGAGAAGGTTCTTAAGCCGGCGAGGGGAACGTTGTCCCACTTCAGATGGGACCTTCTGGGCTCTCACACTTGTCGCAGCTTTCTGTGATAGCCGCATTTCAGGTCATCGCGGCATATCACAACGTCTCATAGTTTCCCACCTCCATTAGCGTAGATAAAAAGAATTGAGCAGGTTTTTGCTGTCTCTCTTTCTCTCTCTCTCTATTGAAGGGTGAGGCGGCACGTATCTTCCTCTCTCTCTCTCTCTCTCCCTTTCTTTCTCTCTCTCTTTTTTTTCTCTCTCTCTCTCTCTCTCTCTCTCGCTCTCTACATATGTCCGCGAGGGTATCTCTCTTCTGGGTACCTCTGGTAGGGCTTCCCTTGTCGATTTGGTCGGAAACGAGGTTCCAGGCTAAGTGCGTCCTTCCTTTCTTTTTCTACTCTATCCTTCTCCTTTTTTTTACTTTTATCCTATCTCTTCCAATTTTACAAAAACAAAAAAACAAAAAAACTACTTCTACCATGTCACTCTTACCCTTTTTTCCCTCTATTTACATATAAGGACCTGGCAGCTACCTCATGCGTCAGAAGAGAGGCTTTGGAACCTCTATAAACAACGCTAATCGATGCTCACAGGTTGCGAGAGACTAGGACTAGAGGTGTCCTAGGCGTTGGGGCACGATGAATGGGATGTGGGTAGTGCCCTGTTAACCCCTTTCCTGGCGCGTAATTATTGACCATTCCCAGTGACCGTTGACGGGTGTCTCTGGTACCATCGGTCCGGGGTGACGGCCCTTTGTTCCCAGATTAGTTACCAGGCCAATAAAAAGCCTTGGGTCGAGTCTCTTGGTGTAGCAGGATATCCATTAAGCGCTGCTCTGAGATCTTGGCCGTCATGAAGAGAACTAGTAGGAGTTTAGTACGGGGCGTGCTCAGTTGTTCACCTGGTGAGAAATCGATGGCCCCTTCGGGGACCGTCGGTGCTGCTTAGTTGAGGCCACAGCACGCTGAGGTTTGACGACTCGGTCGAACGAACAGCAACACATGGAGCGTGCTTTCTGACGGATCCGAAAAGTCTCCAAAGGATAGGCGGGAGCGTCTCACGCCGGGCGAAATCGCCACCCCTCTTTATATTTACTGATTGGTCGCAAAGTTCCTACTGTCATAAAGTGTTCAAAATGACCGGCAAGAAAGGACCAGGAGCACTCAAATATACGTGCGCAATATGCCAGATGATAAATGGTGCGTGGACTTTCCAGAGGGGTGTTATTCAAAATGCCACCCGGCCAGGTCCTGCACCGACTGCATTCTAAACGGCCAAATTAAGGAGTTAAAAGAAAAAAGGCAGTGCTTCCGAGGAGAGGTCGAGGAAGTTGGAGGAGAAACTAAAGAGCCTGGAAATGGAACACGCCGGACTGATTCGCAGGCTCGAGGTCAGGATAGCAGAGCTAACCTCAAGCCCTGTAGTAAACACTGCATCTGCAGTATTAACCCCAAAGATAGGTCCGCATGCTACAACCAATAAACAAGCGAAGAAAAAGAAAAAGAAGGGAAAGAAGAAGGAAGAAGAGAAAGTTAAACCAGAAGATAAAGTAGAAGCAGAATAAGAAAAGGTAGACACAGAAGAGTATATAACAAAGGAAGATAGGGGGAAAAGATCAATAAGAAAAAGAAGAAGAAGAAAAAGAAGAGCCAGAAAAATAAGATGGAGAAGAAAAAGGGAACCGAGATATCGCTTCGGAAGGAAAGCCTCAAACCTCTACATGGAAATGTCCGAGGGTTACCCTTGTGAGCGATTCCCAAGCACGAGGTTTGCAGCCCTTGCTAGAGGCTCGGCTTCGCACTAGTGTGAAGGTATGCTGCCATCCAGGACGGGGAAGCCACCACATCAGGGTAGAGGCTGCGAAATCTCAGATCTCAGAGAATTCAGTCGTTGCCCTGATGGCGAGTGACAATGACCTCTACCTCAGAAGAGGCAAATGAGGCCCCAGTGAGAAAATTCTCAACACAGTCATGGGAGCCGTAGACGACTGCGGATTTAAAACTCGCAGACGGGTCGTTGTAGGGATGCTCCCAAGAAGATGTCCTAGCCGAAGAGCTCACTCAAGGAACGTGACCTTGAACCAGCGCCTGGCCGACCTCTGTACTGCGGAGGGGGTCTTCTTTCTGGACCCTTACCGCACCTTTTACGGTCAAAACAACCTCTATCAAAGGGACGGAGTGCACTTTTCATTCAAAAGGGAAGGCTTTACTCTGTAACTTAATACAGGATGTCGTGGAGCGGACGCAGAGGAGCGTCCGACCCAGAGCAGAGTGAAGGCGGAAGTGAGACAGTATGCCCGCGTCACTCCTGGAACGACCTTCTTAGATGTGGCAAAGAGGGGTACTGCCACACAAAAGAAGCCGAGAAAAGGAAGAGCGTAGGGAGTCCTACACTGGGGGACTCCCTCAAAGTTCTTCTGTTCAATGCAAGGTCAATCAGGGATAAGTTTCTTGAGCTCCGTGGCCTCGTAGCAACAGAAGAACCTGAGATGGTGGCCATAACAGAGTTGTAGATAAAAACCTCAAACCGAGATTTTGAAGGTGAATTTACGATTTCCGGTTACCAGCTCTTCCTGAAAGATAGGCCAGATAGAGAGGGTGGCAGTGTGATGTATGTCAAGAATACTTTCAACTCGACGGAATGCAACATCGTATCCGACCATGAACTACTAGGTGTTGACCTAGAGATAGGCCCTGTCAGATACAGGACCCTGGTGCTTTACAGACCCCCTGCCCAACTCTTAGAACAGGACAGGAGTCTGTACCAGCTGTTGGGCGAACTCGTAAGATAGAGTGTGTATCACCATGGATGACCTTAATACCCATGTTGACTGGGAAGCGAGAGAACCCTGTGGCGAGAACGCACTACTCCTGGAGTTCGCGAACAACGAGTTCCTGACTCAATGGGTGAGAGAGCCAACGAGAGGAGACAATATCCTTGACTCGGTTTTTACCTCTGAGGATGACATCGTTGAGGACCTCTCTGTTGGCGAAGAGCTCGGTGGCAGTGACCACGGACTAATTAGATTTGTAGTCAAAGTCCCCAAGGCAGGGCCTGCAACTAGTAAATCGAGGAAACTCGATTTGAGAAGAACAGACTTTGCAGATCTTCGTGCTGGGCTGACTGACGCGAGGTTAGAAGTGTGGGATGCTGTTAAAGACTCGTGGAACAGTTTTAAAACCACATTCATAAGTCTTCAAAAGCCTTTCATCCCTCTGAAATGCCTCCGTCGGTCTTCTGTTCAACCAAAGTGGTTTAATCGAGAAATCGGCCAACTGCTTAAGGAGAAGAGAAATGTGTACCGGCAATCGAAGATCTCGGGTAACTTTGACGAATACCGGAGGCTAGCCAGGAGAGTGAAGTCCAGCATAAGGGCGGCTAAGCGGTCTGAGAAACTCCGAGTGGTGAGACACTGTAAAGAGAATCCCAAGGAGTTTTTTGGATATGTAAACAGCCGTAAACCAATCCGTCGAACGATTGGCCCTTTGAGGAATGAGGAGGAGACATTAAAGCACTCAAATGCAGAAAATGCTAACCTCCTCAACGACTATTTCTCTTCAGTGTTTACTGAAGAGTGTAGTCCCATCCCCCAGCCAACGGATTGCTACTCGGGGGAAAAGCTGGAGGATATGGACTTCACCGAAGGAGAAATAGAAAAGAAGATCACTGACCTAATGACGAATAAGTCACCTGGCCCGGATGGGTTTCTACCTAAAGTGTTGAAACAAGTACGCGATTAAGTGTCACGACACCTGAGCGCAATCTTTAACATGTCAATCCGGACCAAATGCGTTCCTAGAGACTGGCGTAAAGCGGAGATGACTCCTATCTTCAAGAAAGGAGACCGTAGCAAACCGTCGAACTCCCGAACTATCAGTCTGACTTCGATAGTCAGAAAACTCATGGAAAGCATGATGGTGGACAAAATGACGTCGTATTTAGAGTCAAAGCTGCTACTGAGGAGATCCCAGCACGGCTTCCAAAGGCAACGGTCATGCCTGAAGAACCTTGTGGAATTCTTCCACTTCGTGTTCAGTGAGCACGATCGGGACAAGGCGGTGAATGTGGTCTACTTAGACTATCAGAAAATCTTTGATAAGATACCACACCGCCGCCTTCTCCGGAAAGTGCAAGCGCTGAGCATAAACGGAAAAGTAGCAGGCTGTATAGAGAACTGGCTAAATAGCAGACGGCAACTGGTGGTGCTGAATGGACAGGCTTCTGAGTGGGTGCCTGTTACTAGCGGGGTACCTCAAGGTTCTGTTCTAGGACCACTACTATTTATCATCTACGTCAACGACATGGACGGTGACATGTTTGCCAAGATTTCTAAATTTGCCGACGATACCAAGCTTGGTATGAACGTTGCAAAGGATGGAAATACTGCTCGCCTGCAAGATGACTTTCGGAAGATTGGGGAGTGGTCTAATACGTGGCAAATGCCTTTCAACGTAAAAAAATGCAAAGTGATGCATATCTGCCACTGAAATCCCCAATCACCCTATATCCTTAAGGCCACTGCTCTTGAATCCACCGACAGTGAGAAGGACTTGGGTGTAACTATCACGAGTGACCTCAAGTTCTCGAAACAGTGTATTGAGGTGGAGAAGAAAGCCCAAAGGATGTTAGGGTATATAAAGCGACAGTTTCGATATCGGAACAAGGAGATAGTACTGTGTTTGTACAACTCCCTCGTCCGACCTCACTTGGAGTATGCCGGACAATTTTAGAGGAGTCCTTCATTTAGAAAGGACATCGCGAGATTGGAACGCGTGCAAGCCAGGGCAACCAAACTGATTCCCTCTATCAGACATAAAAGTTATGAAGATAGATTAAGGGAATTAGATATGTTCCTACTGGAGACCCGGAGACTACGTGGTCAGCTTATCGAAGTGTTTAAAATACTTCGAGGCTTCGACAGACTGGACTACGGGGATATTTTCCAGCACAGCGAGGGCAGAACAAAAAATCACGGCTACAAACTTGAACTGAACCGATACCACCGTGATATGTGTGGGAAATTCTTCACATACAGTATATGTGGTAGTTGGAACGCCCTTTCGACAGAAGTTGTCAACAGTGAATCCGATGACCAGTTCAAGTCAAGACTGGATAAAGTCTTGCGAAATCACCGTTAAAATCCTCGCAAGTGATCTTCGAGGATTGCGCCAAAAGTACCCTCTTGTGTGTACCGTAAGATCTTCTAGGGTACTTATTTTCCTTGTAGCTCTTTGTAGCTCTCTCTCTCTCTCTCTCTCTCTCTCTCTCTCTCTCTCGTACAAGACTCCTGCTTGGCCCTGATAAATTTTCCCTGAAAATCTTAAAATATGTCCACAATGAGTTAGCAGAATCACTTGCTCTCATTTTTAACAAATCTCTCGAGCATGGGGTCGTCCCTGATGATTGGAGGGAAGCTAACGTCACACCTATCTTTAAGAGGGGATGTAAAAACCAGGCCAGTAATTACAGACCCATTAGCTTGACCTCAATAGTTGGAAAGTTGCTCGAAACGATCATTAGAGACAAGCTAGTAGAGTTTCTCGAAAGCAATAACCTTATACGAGATAGCCAGCATGGTTTTAGGTCTAAGAGATCGTGCTTAACAAACCTCATTAACTTTTACCATAACCTTTTCAACCTATATAACGATACTAAATCATCAGATATAATTTACCTGGATTTCAAAAAGGCATTTGACAAAATTCCTCACCAGAAACTCATGAAAAAAGGCGTAGGCTAGGAATTAACGGTAATATATACGGATGGATTAGTAGCTGGTTAAAAAACAGGAAGCAGAGAGTGATAATAAATGGAGTGGAATTGGAATGGGTATCTGTTACCAGTGGTGTTTTTCAGGGATCAGTCCTGGGCCCTATTTTATTTACTATATACATCAATGACATAGACGTTGGAATAAATAATATCATATCTAAATTTGCAGATGACACGAAAATAGGTAACTCAGTATTATGCAAAGAGGACAGGGCTAGCCTGCAAGCTGATATAAATAAAATTACCGAATGGTCAGAAAAATGGCAAATGCCATTTAATATCGACAAATGCCAAATCCTTCAGTGCGAAACAAAACCAAAAAATACAACTATACAATGCAAGGCGGCTTAATAAACACAACCCCGCAGGTTAAAGATTTAGGAGTAATAATTACAGAAAACTTAAAAACATCAAACCAATACGCAGCTGCTGCAAACAAAGCTAACACAGCACTAGGATTTATAAAAAGAAACTTTACTTATAAAAGCGAGGAGATAATTATGCCACTATATAAAAGTATTGCAAGGCCCCATCTCGAATACGCTGTGCAGTTCTGGGCCCCTTACTTAATAAAAAACATAGATAAATTAGAAGCTGTACAACACAGAGCGACAAAACTTATCCCGTCAGTACGTAACAAACCTTACCACGAGAGGCTAAAAAAACTCAATCTATTTTCCGTCAGAAAACGAAGACTAAGGGGGCAGCTTATAGAGTGCTTCAAAATACTTAAAGGATTTAACAACGTTAATGCCAATAACTTGTTCACACTGACAGGGGAGTGTCCCACCCGTGGACATGATTCAAAACTTCAGGGTAAAAGAGCCACTATGGATGTAATGAAAAACTTCTTCACTTACTCGATTATTAATGATTGGAATAATTTGATAAACGAGGTAGTGGACAGCAGAACTATAGACTTATTTAAAAGGAGATTAGACAAACACTTAACAAATATTGGAATTGTTTAGCATAAGCTACAAAATAAAATAATATTACAAAAAATATAACTCTTTCAGGTGTATGTAAGTGGTTTTCATATTCATTTCATTTAATTACTATTCAATGCAAATTTCCTTCAGGTACTGTCTTCTTACACCTGCAAGGTACTTTTCCAAAATATTTCATGTACGGCTTTTGCCGGAGGGAATGGAGGGTGGGGAGAGCCTGAAACTTTTCTATCCTTTACTTCTACTATTCTATGTGTAAGTGGCAGTAGATTGAAGGCCAGATCACCTTAGTCTGGGCCGTAAGGCCCGTGTGATCTGTGTATCTATATAACTCTCTCTCTCTCTCTCTCTCTCTCTCTCTCTCTCTCTCTCTCTCTCTCTCTCTCTCTCTCTCTCTCTCTCTCTTTGACACTCCTCCATCCCCAGATGGAACTCCAGGGAAAGAAGTGACATCGGATGATCATGATGAGGCTGGGGATGTTTTTTTCTCATAGTATAAACCATCAGACATTTCATAGATGTTCTCATAAAGATATCAACTGCTGTAAATCTTACACGTGTAAAATGAATGCTCTTCATCCAACAAGTGATATCTGTTCAAAGACAGAACTCGATTTGTTTACTGTTCCACCAACCCAAACTTCCATCGTTGAAAGCAATTATCAGTCTTAGTCTCCCCTCAGCAATATCTCTTCCGACCTCACACCGGTTAAATATTATGTATCTTGTAACGGATAGTATTATGTAGAGTCTAGTGAGGTTTATCTTTATATTAAAGCAAGAATTGTAAAGTCAAACGGAAGCAAATTTCTAGATGGGGAGAATGTTTTTCTGAAAATAATATTCTTCACACTTTGTTTAGCAATTTTGATATTTATTTAAATGAAACATCTGTAAATTCGACTGGAAGTAATTACCCCTATCGTGCATATTTAGAGACCCTGTTGAACTATACTGAAGAAGAAAAATCTACATTTCTTTCCACTGCAAGATATTACTCTAGTAAAGAAAGTATAAAATAGAAATATAGCAGATCTCAGAAGAAACTAATTTTAGAAGCTAAAATTGAATTATAAGAGGGTTTTCTTTACATTAGAAAAGTCCGTCTTTTTTCATCAGTTTATCTAGAGGTGGAAAATAGGTTGCTTACATCAAACGCTAAGTACCCTATCACACAAGTTCGCATGCGAAATTTTACAATTGTGAGTGGAATATCAATGAGGAGTGTGGATAATATCTTCATGGGGCGGATACCTACACACATGGTTATAGGAATGGTTGATCATTCTGCATTTTCTGGTAGTTTTGATGCATCACCGTTTGAATTGAAACCTTATAATGTGAATTGCATCCCTATCTATATAAACGGGAATGAAGTTGAAAGACCATTTGAATTAGACTATTCGGACGATACAGATCCAGTTGCGTCAAGGGCTTTTTACTCGTTATATAACGGTATAGAGTGTATCTATTGGAGGTGGGCAGAGTATTGGACTTACGTATGAACAATTTATAAAAAGCAAAAATATTTATTGTATTAACCGAAGTCAGGACAAGAGTACTACTTGTCTTGGAGAATGCTCCAATCCTATACAACAAAGAACATAATCAGTACAGTTACAGTTTAAATCTCCATTAATAGAACCGGTCACCCTTGTTATATATGCAGAGTTTAAGTCTGTTATTGAGATAGATAAGTCTAGGAACGTATTAGTTTATTCCAAATAAAATGAAGGCAGTAGAAATAGAAGAACTATTGTATCGAGATAAAACTACAAAACGAGTTTTTCATGGCTGTTTTGCGAGAGACACTGATCTATGTTTACCTTGAAAACTACCAGCAGCTTATATAATTAATCTGGACAGCAGCCATCAAACTGGTTTGCATTGGATCGCTTTGTTTGTTAACAAAAAAATTTTGTATTATTTCGACAGCCTATCTCTAGGGTACCAGAATTATGTTTATATTCGTAAAAACTTAGTAAAAATGAAAAAAATTATTATCGTCAATCCATTCAGAGTTCGAAGTTACTTTTCAAACTCATGTAGCTTGTTGTGTGTCTATTTCATTCAGCAGATGACAAACGGTAAATCACATCCATCTTTTATTGAGCAATTTGATTTATATAATGATCAAAGAAACGAAGAAATTGTTGGAAAGAATACTTTTAATAGAATGTAAAGAAAAAAATTGATCCTGTACACTCAATATAATTAATTGTGTAAGGTATTGACAAATTGTATATATATATATATATATATATATATATATATATATATATATATATATATATATATATATATATATATATATATATATATATATATATATATATGTAACCTGAGTAGTATAAATTAAATATTTATTTTCAATTTATTAATCTAGAGAAAATATACACATATTTATGTTTAAAAGTAAAATAAAAAACCCATTTAAAAAAGAGAAGAAAATCACACCCTGTGAAAGAAGCTGCAAACTGACAGACGCTGAAATGTTCAAGAAAATCACAAATCTTCCCACAAGATTTCCACTCATCTTCTGTCAAGTCTTTCATTTATTTACACTTAGTTAAAAAAATTAAAATACCGCACGAGGGAAAAGCTTCTTCCCAACAAGCTGTGATCTATAATAATTAAATGAAGAAGGTCTAGAATGCCCTATTATATCTCTAAATGCCTTCAGTTAGCAAAAAAAGTCTTTTTATAGTTTTGAACCTCGCGCGCCTTTTAATAACAAGAATACTCTTGTACTTCCTTTTAATTTATCCTTTGCTTCTCTCCCTCATATTTTAAAATCTCTAGGCATTTGTGTAGTATTTAACTATAATAATACTATCTCTAAACTATTAGTCAAGAACGCCCCTTCCCCTATTGGTAATGTATATTGCGTAAAATGTATCGATTGCTCTAAATATTATTTTGGCCAATCAGGTAAATGTTTAAAAAAAAACAATTTCTCACCATAAATATAATGTCCGTCGTGGCGAAGAAAGCAGCTCATTTTATGTTCAAATGTCATATCTTAATCACAATATTGTGTGGAATTCTGCTAAAATCATCTGTCATAATAACGATACAATTTCACGAAATATCATTGAATCAACCTTTATTAATATATTCCCAAATTTTAATTTAAGTCCTGGCTTATATAAACTTGATGGTTATTTTTTAAATTATATTCACAATGTACTGTCGAAACTTTTAATTTGAGACTAAATATTTATATTAATCTTAATAAACAACTTAATTTTAATTTGTGTGCATCTATGTAGACTTATGTTTTCGTCTGTATTTATTTCCATTTGAGTCAAGTCTTTAGAACATTTATACTTATTCTACCTTGGTTTTTCAATCCTGACCTCTAATCTTAATCTCTCGTTCAGATTTTCTCCCTCCCTAATTGCTTAAGCGGTATTTTAATCCTCTTGTCAACCTTTAGACTCTTGAATTTACCTGATTTAATGATCTTAGTTTGTATTTATATTCGCTCCTTCTAAGGTTTCCATTTCATATTATTTCATTTTGTTGATTGTTTTTTTTTTTTGCTTTTTTGTGGGTGTTCCCTCTCATCTGTATTATCCTTAGAAATATTACAATTTTCAATACTTCTGTTATTCCTTGATAAAAAACTCGAAATAAAGTTCGAAAGTACTTGGAATCCTCGTATTATTTTTTCCTGTCAGCTTTGTTGCATATATATATATATATATATATATATATATATATATATATATATATATATATATATATATATATATATATATATATATATATATATATTGCCAACGTTTCGGGCTCTGGACCCCTCTGCTAGGCTAGAATATTAAAGATTTATATAAGAACAATTACTTAACAATTATGAGAACAATGATAATTATTCATGGTTTCAAGCTAAAAATGTACTAGGATGTAAAACAAACAAAATATTAAAATGCAATATGAAGGACAAAAATCCATATATTATCTTAAAAAATAAATAAATTCAAATGAAATTAATAAGGTTACAATTAGAAGAAAAGGAAAACCTCACTAAATACACTAAAATTTGGTTGGTTCTCTGATCTATATAGTTGGTTGGTCGAAAAAAAATGTTAGCTAGTTGGTTGTGGTAATGTGGTATTTAATTAATGGTAACTAGTTAAAAAAAATTCAAACGAAATTAATCAGACAATATATAACTGTGTGGAAGTAGAGTCCTTATTTAACTGAGGCTGATTGTATTTCATTAAAAGGGACTCAATTATGAGAAGGTCAGATTAAGATTTTGATGCAGATAATATTTTAAATTGATAATAATTTATAGGTATTTTACATGAATAGGAATGAGATCGGAGAGATCTATTCCTGTTCTGTAACTGAGCCCACGGTGAGCATCAATGCGAACCTTGAGAAGACGTTCCGTACATCTAATGTACGTTCCCAAAGAACATTTAGGACAAGTATATTTATATACTATTTTGGAACGCAAAATGCCAGACATGGGGTCCTTTACAGTGAATAAAAGAACTAATTTTTAAAGGGTTTACGAAAATTGGCGTTAAATTAAAATGCGGATAAAATATTTTCAAAATATTCGACAATTCCTTCCTAAAAGTATCAGTTTGGTAGCCCATAAAGGGAAAAGAAATGTACAATTTTTTGCGGGGAACATTATAATTATTTATAGGTTTAAAGACATTATTTAAAAAGTTCCTAATGCAATTTATAAAAATATGGGGTGGGTAGTTGTTTAATTTAAAAAAAAGTTTTAAGTTTGATCATTTCCAAATGGAATAGGGTCGAGTTAGAACAGATATTGAAAGCACGATGAATTAAAGTTCTACAAGCATTAACTTTGAATTGATAGGTGCAGAAGCTGTAAAAGTTTAAACCAAGGTTACTAAACGTTGGCTTTAGGAAAACAGAAAATTCAAAGCAACCCTGATTCTTTTCTATTTTTACATCCAAAAACGATAAACTGTTATCTGTTTCTGGTTATATTGTAAATGAAATGTTAGGATGATATGAATTTATAAAGTTCTTGAAAAGTTCCGATTGAGCAGAGGTATGAAATAATGTAAAAGTGTCATCCGTGTATCTTTTCTAGAATTTAGATTTTGAATTCTTTAGGAGAATCATTTAAAAATTTGGTTTCCAAATGGCACATGAAAATGTTAGCAACGGTTGGTCCAAGTGGAGAACCCATGGCCATACCATCGACTTGCTTGTATACTTTTGTATTAAAACTGAAAAAAAATCTTTGACAGCTAATTATAGAAGTGTTTTAAACGAATATTGAGGAAATCCATAATGTAAACTATTATGGTAAGGAAATAGTTCATTTAAAATTATGTCTATGGTTTCAGTTAATGGAATGTTTGTAAAGAGAGATGAAATGTCATAGCTGACCATTTGACCGTTGGAACCAAGCTGCTTGAGGTCATCTACACATTGCTTATAATTATCAACAGTATATTCATTTCGAGTTAAATCAGAGAGAAGAGAACTAAAAATTTAGCAATATCGTAACTAGGTGAATTGTAAGCGGCCAGAATAGGCCTTAGAGCAGTGGTTCTCAACTCGTTTCAGGCCATGGACCACCAGCTCAATTAAAAGAATATTGTTGACCATTCCATATTTGAGTAAGTATAAAGTAAGCATACACAACAAGCATTTTGGCTTCAAATATATTTCTTCAAAACATAATTTCGAAAAATTATATCAAATAATTAGCAGATAACATTTTAATCTGAAATATACTTCTTCTAAAAATAATATCTTTAAATTACATGAATGTTTATGTATTATTTTGCCATGAAATGCATGTTTAAAAAAATGAAATAATGTAAGATTGTAAGAATAAACAACGAATATTTTTTATTTCCAATTCGATTAACTCATTTTTCCTTACAACCAGACTTTTGGATTCTCTTCTCACTGACAAGCCTTTCAATGTTAGGAGTGGTGCTTGATGGCGCACAACGAATATCACTTTCCACTGCAAGCCGATTCCTCTGTCTCGACTTAATGTGCAACAAACATGAAAATCCACTTTTGCACATGTAGGTTGATGCAAATGGTAAAAGACATTTGACTGCATGTGATGACAAATTTGGGTAACTACCAATCATAGTGGCCCAAAATTTTTCCATGGTAGACTGCTGGTTCATAACTTGAGACGCCAAATCATTCTTCAGCTCCAAGAATTCCTCCTGCAGATCCTCTGGAATGCTATGAACATTTGCTGTGAATGGATTCCTGATGAAAGATAACTCATCCGTTGTCATGTTCACCTCCGGAAAGTATCGCTGAAATTCATCCCGCAGCTTTCGTAAATGCTCGAGAATTTGCATCTGAATGCCTTTCTTTTCTCCGAGCATGGAATCCAAACATGGAAACTAAACCAAATTGTTACCTTTGACTCGTGTGATCCTGGGGTCTAATTTCTCAAGAAAAGCCTTGATGATGCCTTGGTGAGTGAACAGATTTACACCTTTCCCTTGCAGTTGAAGATTCAGTTTGTTCAAGATTCTAAAAATATCAGTGAGGTATGCAAGTTCTAATTCTGAGTGTGTTAGCATAATTCTTAAATCCTGTTTCCCTTGAGACTGGAGAAATAAAGTCAACTCTTCTCTCAGTTCAAATATTCTGTTGAACACGTTCCCTGCTGACAACCACCGTACAGAAGTGTAGAACAGCAACACCTCAAAGTCGGAACCCATGTCCTGACATAATTTTCTGAACAGCCTGGTGTTCACTGCTGACGATTTTATAAAATTAACCACCTTCACCAGTCCTTTGAAAACGATGTTCAGGTGACCAGGTAATGTTTTTGATGCCAATGCCTGTCTGTGAATGAAGCAGTGAACTCCAGTTGCCAATGGAGCACGCTGTTTTACCAATGCTTGGAAGCCTGATCTTGAGCCTAGCATCGCAGGTGCACCATCAGTGGTGACACCCACTAAATTTCCCCAATCCAGACCGTTTGCTTCAAAGAAACTGTTGACAATTTCTACGACATCCTGAGCCCACGTGGTGGTGTCGAGAGTCTTACAAAAAAGAATTTATTTTTTGAAGTCTTCCTCAACCATATATCGCGCAAACACGATTAGCTGAGAGCAGAGCGAGACATCAGTTGATTCATCCAACTGTATCGCAAACAGTGGAGATTTCTTTATTTCATCCACAACTTGTTTACTGATGTTTTGTGAGATTTCATTCATCCGTCTCGATACAGTGTCATTAGATATAGATATATCATTTAGCTTCCGTGCTGCGTCCTCGCCAACAACAAGCCTCGAAATTTCTTTTGCAAAGGGGAGCACAAGCTGATCAACAATTGTATGAGGCTTCTTGGCCGTGCGACTTTGTATGCAACAATGTAGGAAGCACGCACTGCATTGGTGGTCTTTTCATGGAATTTACTTGATGCGTCAAGTCGCTGCCGCTTGAGAGATGATAATTTCTGTTCGAAATAATTTTTATTCTTTTGCAACAAATTGGGATGACACTTTTCGAGATAAAGCTTAAGCTTAGCTGGCTTCATTGACTCATTCCCCAAGACTTTGTAACAAATAACCCACTGTGGTAACTCCATGTCATCTTTTTCTTGACAAGTGAAGCCAAATTCAATGTAGTCCTCTGAATACTTGCGCTTAACAATCCTTCCCGCCATTGTTATTTCTTTAGATCTGTGGGCAGAGCAACGAAATATATGTTATAAGTTGAGTTTGTCAAAACTAATGATAAAACGTAAATCGTAATAATACACGCAAATAAAGCACCATGTGTCATAAACAGCATAAACTGTAAAACAAATGAAGAGTGCAGCTGCCAATCAAGGAATGAAAATATTATCGAATAAATATAATTTTTACTAAATATATTGGAAGTCCCGTGGACCACCTAGAAAGTCATCATGAACCACCAGTTGAGAACCACTGTCTTAGAGGAATACCAACTTTATGAGTTTTTGGCAGACCGTATAAAGAACACAATGCAAAACCAGAAGAAAGAAAAAGTGACTGGTAGGTTACTCCGGAAATCAACTTCTGGTTTTTAAGTGACCTAAGAGTTCTGTTGATTTGATCCGCCAATACTAATCATTAGTTTAAACGGTGGAGGATTAACCATTTGAAATTTAGATTCATCAGAAATAATCGTTTCCATTTTGGAAACATAGTCAGAGCGGTTCATGAGGACAACACCTTTAGATATATCCGGTCTAGTTACAAGAATATCTTGGTTTAGACCAAGCATTTTAAAATATTCAAGTCTAATTTTTTTGAAAAAGGAAAAAGATTCTGTGGATAGCTTAGCAAAAGTGTTATGAGCCAGTTTGTTCAAACGATCTTTAAAGAGGTGTGCGTGGCCATAACATGATTCATTTTTTAAGGAAGTAGAAAGTTTTTCAAATGGTAGAAAAAATTGGAGAAAATTCGGTCTATACAGCAGTGTGTTGAAGTCGAGGCCAAGTGACAACAAGAATTTTTCCTTGCAACTCAGAGTGTTGTAATCCGAAAAATAATAAATTACTTGAGAAGGAGAAGAAAAAGAAGGCAAAATGGCTCCCAATTTGAGAGGTTTGCGTTCATGAATGCGTTGAACAGATTTAGAGTATTGTTTGGCATTTTTGTAAATAATAGACATACAAAAAATATGGTCAAAAAAAGTAATCTTGGCTCGAAAGTTATTCACAATAAGCAAGAATTGAGAGCGGTATCTTTAAAGGCATTTAAGCTTAAACTTAGTTTCTATGTGCAGAAGTTCCTGAGTAGCTAAGTGATAAAAATCAGATTGATAAAGGGATTTTCTATATAGCTTGAATTTAACAAAATTAGAAGTAATCCCATTTAGACTACAGTAAGATAGGTAGTCCAAGTCCAGTTGAGCTTTGTTCTTTTTAGGAATGGTAGATTCAGTTTTTCGAAAGAGTGAAAGAACGTCTTCATTATATTTTTGCCGGACATATTCGTGTATGTTTCTGTGGTTTATTTCATCTACATACACACACATACATATATATATATATATATATATATGTGTGTGTGTGTGTGTATGTAGATGAAAGAAACCACAGAAACATACACGAATATGTCTGGCAAAAATATAATGAAAACACCCTAATATATACGAGGGACAGTCAATAAGTTTCGCGAATCGGTAGGGCAAAACAGAGGAAGGAGGAGGGCTGTTTGTGGGGGTGTTAGGACAAGTTATGACAAGTTAGGATCTGCAGCCGCCCGCTCCTGCCTCGTCTATTTAAGAGGCAGTAACTGATCGCAGATCGTCAGTCACAATTTTTGAACAATGGAGAAGGTTGAGCACCGCGCAGTGATCAAATTTTTGAACAAGGAAGGCAATAATGCAAAAGAGATCCATGAACGCATGGTTGCAATGTACACCGACACCGCCCCTTCCTATGCAACCATTGCTCGCTGGAATAGGGAGTCCCTTGAAGATGACCCCCGTTCAGGATGCCCGTCAGACGTGACCAACGAGTACAATGTGGCCCGTGTGGAGAGGATCAACCTCAAAAGTTGACGGGTTAAGGTCGAAGAAATCGAGCGAGAACTGGGAATATGACATGGAAGTGTTATCAACATCATCCACGATAATTTGGCCATGACCAAGGTCTGTGCCCGTTGGGTCCCTAGAAACCTGACGCCTCATGATCGACTTCAACGTCGTCAATGTCTACAAGATCAGAGTTGCACAAGCTGCCCTGCGCGAGTGCGGATTCGAGGAGCTCAACCATCCCCCCTACAGTCCAGATCTGGCCCCTAGCGACTACTTTTTATTCCGCCAGTTCAAGGCTGCACTGCGTGGACGCCGGTTTGGGGACGATGAAGATGTCCAGCTCGCCGTCCAGGAGTGGATTGAACAGCAGTCGGCAGATTTCTGGTTGTCGGGAATTCGAAACCTCAGAGACAAGTGACGCAAGTGCATTGAAGTCAAGGGTAGTTATATTGAAAAATAATAAAACACTTTTCCTCATATCTCGTTTCCTTATATCCGAATTGCAAAACTTATTGACCGCCCCTCGTACATATTAGGGTGTTTCATGAGAGAGGGTTGTAATATAAAAGTATAAGGAAGTTTTATCTTTATTGATTATCTTGTTCCATTGGCTCAGAAAACAGGTCTGAACAAGTTTCAGCCTGATTCGATCATATTTAGAGGTCCCGAGAATTTACATTCTGTCAGCGTGTCATGCGCTTAGTCTGATTGTAGGTTTTACAGCGAGAGGTGTGTGTGTGTGTGTGTGTTCCATAACAGTTGTTGTATAAATTACATTGATGCATAGGTAATATCTATGCATCAGTGTTTATGTGTGTATGTGTGTATATATATATATATATATATATATATATATATATATATATATATATATATATATATATATATATATATATATGTGTGGATTTCACGATGTTGAAATTAAATTCTGGATAGTTTGTGTTAAATATTTTTTCTAATTTTATCTCTTTTAGTGCTATGGTTTGTTTTTTCTGGTAATTTTTCAATTTTTTTATGTAAATAAATATTCAACTATCATATACAGTAAAAGTAAAATATTGTTTGGTTTCTATATATCTAGTAAGAATACTTAATGATTAACAATAATATAAAAAAAATTGGTAAAGAAATGTTTGAAAATTCATGCCAGAGGAAAGAAAACAAACTTTAGTTATGAATCACCATTGCATATTTGTTTTCTTCACTAATCAATCAATTTTCCCATTGCAGGTGTGCTTAACACTTGATTATGGCAACTCGAAGCAAAAACGAAGTGTGGCTCATAGGCCAGCCAAATAAGGATATCCTAGGTAGCCGTCTGCCAACTAAGCTGAGTGTCATGAAGAAGTACTTCTTTCATGAAGAGCAGGAACAGCTAGGACATAGAAAGTCTGTGAATCTCTGTTTGGATGCCATCATTCCCTTTTGGGAGAATGCTAGGATTCCTACTATGAGTAGTGACAACGCCATTCGGAAAATAGAATCTCTCCTCAAGCGTTATGATAAGCTAGTCAAAAATCAAAAGCGATCAAAGGAGAGCTGTTGTGTTGCTGAAGAAAGGTTCATAGAAGAAATTAGAAATGAAATCCTTGATATTGGTCATTCCAAAGCCCTGTGTATGATGAAAAACGAGGAAGACAAGAGTTTCTACATTAGTCAGCAGGATGACCAGGCACAGAGTAATATGGGATTAGTAGACCTGAAGATTGCCAAAATAGAGAGTAGGAGAAGGCATCGAGAGGAAAAGCAGACTGAGAGACAAGACCGGGACAAGAATCAAAGGGTTATCATTTAACACTACAGCATCAAACACTGACATTCATGTAAGTGCCTGTACCAAAATTGAGGACACTCTTGAGAAACAACTTCTATACCTAGCATGCAGGCATCATATTTATGAAATTGTTCTAGCCAAAGCCTTTCACCTCTCAATGGGCCCCACCACTAGGCCTAATATTGAAATCTTTAAAAGACTCCAGAATCCGTAAAATGCAATCGATAGATCTCTTACAACCAGCTGCACCATTGCCGAACCCCTTCAGGGTCTCAGGGACAGAACTATTCTTATTGTGAGGAAAGCTCTTGTTGTCTATCAGCAGCGGGATGACTATAAAGAACTTCTTCAGCTGGTTCTTCTCTTTCGTGGGGAAGAGAACACTGTCAATGTGCCTCTGCGGAAGCCAGGAGTATATCACAATGCACGGTGGATGGTGAAAGCTATATATGCATTAGAGCTATACCTTTTACAAGACCAGTTCAAGATGACAGAATGGAAACTTATAGGAGTCGCAGAAATCTACATTTTTGTTATCCTGGCCTATGCAAAGGTCTGGTGCCGTGCATCATGAGCAAAGCAGGCTCCAAGTGTCGATCTGGAGTTTTTGCAAGACATGGAAACATTACAAGAAAAAGTAGTAATCATCATTGTTGCCAAGGAAGCGCAAACAGCCATGAAACGACACTTGTGGTGCCTCTCAGAGGCACTGGTTAGCTTGGCATTCTTTGATAAAGAATTTAACCAAGAGGAAAAAAGAAGGATGCAAGATAACCTACCAAAGCCATCACTGAAGAAAGTAGCAAAGCATATTGAGGGAAAAAACATCCTTGTTTCATTTAAAGAAAAAACGTTATCCGATTTTGTAACCTCGAGGACGATGGATCTGTTGACCACTTTGTACATTGATGATTCTTTTACTCAAAATCCTCTTGCGTCTTGAGAAAGTGACTCAAAGTACCTTGAAGGTCAAGCCAGAGTCCATGACGTGGCTGTGGTTAATGATTCGGCTGAATGGGGGATAGCTCTTATCAAAAAGTTTAATTTCACATTAACAACAAAGGAAGAAGACAAACAGTTCTTATTGAAAGCAGTTTTTAAGCACAGGAAAGAATTTCCAAAGAAGTAACCATATGTGACTGTGCTTTTTTTATCATTTTTGTACTTTATATGTCTTCTCTGGCCAATTATTCTTTTGTTATAGAAAATAAAGCAGCAATGATTTTTAAAAAAATACTTTTTTCAGGAAAACCTTAATTTCTCGGGACCCTTAAATTTTGTCGGAGGAGGGTAGATTTTGGAGAGGGGGGGGGTATTTACCTAAGAGGAACTCAGACATGTATGAGGAACAAATATCTGATACAGTCTGATTTTATGAAACACCCTAATATATATATATATATATATATATATATATATATATATATATATATATATATATATATATATATATATATATATATATATATATATATATATATAATGCTATAATTACATTTTTAGATCTAATTCCTTATGGACAGCTTAGGGAGAGCGTAACTTTATGCTCTTCCTAATGCATATGTGCGTACAATAAGGAAAATATGCCAAGAAGGAAGCAGCTAAGGTCAAGCCTGAAAGATTAATTCCCCCTTTTTTTTATCCCTTCGTAACGGCGAAAAGAACGGGGATAAATACATCGTAAAGAGGGAGGTAAAAAAATAAAAACTGTAAATGAAACTAAGGATTAACGATTGGAAATCATAAATACGCAATAACGGGAACGGGCCGAAAAGGAACTGGAGGATATTTATATGTTTATATTTAGTTTAGTTATCATCTTTTTGTTATGTTTAACTATTTATTTGTTTGTTTAAAAGATTTACTCCTTATTTGTTTGGTTCATTTGGCTACCTTGAGTGTATTTTTATAATTATTGAATCGGTATTTTTACTTGTTTGCTTTCTTATTTTTTATCGTCTATTTTCCATACTCACGTTCTACTTGATTTTATTGTTGGTTTTAATTAGCCCATTATTTTCATTATTTTTATTAATCCTTTATGTTTATTTGTCGATTTATATTTCACCAATAAAATGGCATTTAGGTTTTCCTTACACGTAAAATTTCTTTATGAATTCTATAGATGTGGTTTATTGAACTATAATCGCATTAATATATATATATATATATATATATATATATATATATATATATATATATATATATATATATATATATATATATAGGATGACAAGGACAGAGCCGTAGATGCCTCTTAACATTTATTTAAAACGTTTCAGGATTATAACTAATCCCATCATCAGTGCTAAAGAAAGAATACAAAATACAGAGTTAAATGTATACATACAAAGTTAACACATGTAATAAAATTGGGAAATATGAATATTAAATTTGAGACTAATTGATTACATTAGAAATATGGAGGAAAAAACAAGCTAAACCAACGAGGGAATTTCTAAAAAATAGGAAGGAAAAAAATTAACAGTGGATTTTATTCTTGCACCCCCCCCCCCTAAAAAAAAAAAAAACAATGTGAAATTTAACAAATTAGCATGTTTTTTTAATGAGTCACTATATTTAATGGGAGAGAAAATGAGTTATTATTTAGACTGGGTTGAAGTTTTGTAATATAAATTGACTCTATCAGGTAAAGGTCCGAGATGTTTCTTACCGCATTAAGTATCGTGAAGTTCTCTAGTGTAGCCCTAGAACCACATTGAGACAGATGGTTTCGAGTTGGGGATGGATCAGGTATTGAAAGGTGTAGTCCAGTTCTTTCAGATCTACTCATATGCTGCACGAAGCGGGAGTAAAGCGTACGCCTTGTTGCCCCCACATATGATACAGTGCTACTGCACGTACAACGAAAAACGTATATAATATTAGATTGCATATTTGTGGGTGGTTGATCTTTGAACCTAAATAATGATTCCAGTCTCAAGTCATTAATGAGAACAATAGATGGTAATAATTGAGGATAGGATGAATTTAACAGTTTTAACAACTCTTTTTTTTCAGTTTTTTAGGATTGGTAACCAAAGTATGGTAAGGAAAGGAAAATCTTTTATTTATTGACAGTTTGTAGTGAAGGCAGAGTCGAGTATTTTTTATTGAGAAACAGACTAATCTGTCTCAGAAATAGTGATTTGGGATAGCCATTGGAGGTAAAGAATTTTGTTAAGAATTCGAATTCTAAATGTAGGGCTGGAAAAGTTGAAAGACAAGTTATATGCTCTATGGAGGAGAGTATGGATGGCATTAATATTGAATCTAAAATTACAGAAGCTAAAAAACTTAAACCAAGGTTTGAAAAAGTGGGTTTTCGGTAAACATTTGACGTGAATTGATTGTCCATTCGGGTAATCTTCACGTCAAGAAACGATATGCTATTATTTTTTTCGAGCTCACAGGAAAATTTAATATTTGCATGTTAAAAAAGAGTTGTTATAACTGTTAAATTCAGCCTATTCTCAATTATTATCTTTTAATGTTCTCATTAATGACTTCAGACTGGGTTCATTATTTAAGTTCAAAGATCAACCACCCACAAATATGCAATCTAATATTATATACGTTTTTCGTTGTACGTGCAGTAGCACTGTATCATATGTGGGGGCAACAAGGCGTACGCTTTACTCCCGCTTCGTGCAGCATATGAGTAGATCTGAAAGAACTGGACTACACCTTTCAATACCTGATCCATCCCCAACTCGAAACCATCTGTCTCAATGTGGTTCTAGGGCTACACTAGAGAACTTCACGATACTTAATGTGATAAGAAACATCGCGGACCTTTACCTGCTAGAGTCAATTTATATTACAAAACTTCAACCCAGTCTAAATATTAACTCATTATCTGTCCCATTAAATATAGTGACTCATTAAAAAACATGCTAATTTGTTAAATTTCACATTGTTTTTTGTTTTTTTTTAGGGGGGGGGTGCAAGAATAAAATCCACTGTTAATTTTTTTCCTTCCTATTTTTTAGAAATTCCCTCGTTGGTTTAGCTTGTTTTTTCCTCCATATTTCTAATGTAATCAATTAGTCTCAAATTTAATATTCATATTTCACAATTTCATTACATGTGTTGACTTTGTATGTATACATTTAACTCTGTATTTTGTATTCTTTCTTTAGCACTGATGATGGGATTAGTTATAATCCTGAAACGTTTTAAATAAATGTTACGAGGCATCTACGGCTCTGTCCTGGTCATCCTGTTTATACTTCGCTTGAAGTTTGCGTCCATCAATTTGTTTGCCACTTAAATATATATATATATATATATATATATATATATATATATATATATATATATATATATATATATATATATATATATATATATATGTATAACTGAATCACGAAAATAAGGAACGTTATTCATATATATATATATATATATATATATATATATATATATATATATATATATATATATATATATACGGGGGGGGCGATAATAAGACCTCCCCGATTTTCGAACGGCAATAAAAAGGAAATCACGGAGGTCTTATTGCCGGACCCTATATTATACATGGAAGGAAATTGCCTTAGGTGTATTACTACATCCGCGTACGAACCCTCCTACACTCTTCAGTGCCTCATTTCTTGAGCAGGGGAAGAGGGAAGTGACGGAAACCCGTTTGGTCGATTGTGTAATTCATTCTCTCCATTTGAGGTCACAAACAGCTTCCTTCCGCCTCGATCAGTATTCTCAATGAAGGAACGCCTCTGTATCTCGCTCGAACGCTACGAGGAAGTCACTGGACAAAATCATTTACGATTTTCGGGCTTAATCATCTGAAACGAGCAGAGACCGATTAATTTTTGTGTTCCTCCGTAGTAGAAGGAATAATAAGATTTACCGAAAAAGGACACAAATAACTTGTGAAATGAAAAAAAAAAAATTTAACTTCTGTTAATAATACTTAACATTTTTCACTGATCTCTACAAGGCCAAAGGCCTTCGTTGATCTCCTGTAAGCTACCGAAGAAAAGGTATCACGGCATAGTCGTATAAAAGCAGGTAGTTCATTCCACATTCTCGGAGCAAATATAGAGAAAACGTGATTACATATGCACTACAGACAAATAAGAGGTAGAAACAAAATTGGAGTGAGCCAGAATATAGGGATCTCGGGGCCCATGTTCGTTTCAGTGAAAATGAGGGGTAAGAAGGAACACCAGCATTTAGGATCTTGTATGTAAGAACGAAGATATTTAACAAGATTCGAGATAACACGGGTGGCCAGTAGAGTTCACAACTCTAAGGTAGGGATGACCAAAGCGTGAATGGCGGCCTTAAAACTATTGCAATTGTAGTAAAACTGATTCGGCTAAGATTACCGATAGAGAGGACAGATGGAAGAATTGCAAAAATGAAATATTTGACCTAAAGTGACGCGTAAGAAATCCAATAGGAAGAATGAGAAGACTAAGAACAGAGCCTTGCTGAACAGTAAATTGAAGCACCTACGGCTTAAACATGAGATTTGATACTTCTGCATGACATGTGACTATGCACAGAAAATCACTTTAGGCGTGTTCGAGTTCCAGAAAGTTGCTCGAGAGACTTTCATATTGATATATTTTGTAGGTAGATTTCTTATAGTCTCAATAAAAGAGGCTGGAGATAAAAAGAGATAAAGGTGGTTGTCATCGGTATAAAAATAAAATGATAGACTGAAATAATGCATAAAAATACCTAAAGGGAAAGTAGCGGAACTAGAACAGAACTCGAGGAAAATCAAAACACATCCCTTTCAACTTAGCTATATCAGTTCTAATATGATTGGAAACAGTTAAGAGCTATTCTTGAAACGCATAGGAATTCACGAATGCAATGAAGAAGAAGAGTGTGATGGACAGTAGTATCAAATGTTGCCGAAAGGTCGAGTAATTTGTAGTCCCAAGTTGCTTTTGCTTTGATCCAGAAAATAATTAATATAACTATATTAATTAAATTTATAAAATATTATTGGTACTCTTAATGATTGGATTTATTCACTGAATTTATTCGTTTCACTTAGGCACTGAGAAAATGCTAGTCATTATAAATAAAATCGATATTATGTTTTCCACCATATACGAGAATTAAAGATTGCGAACGCACGGAGTGAATTAAATGGTCTTTAAGTTCGGTGAAACAAGAGTGGAAAACTTGCCGGTCGATGTAAGAAGTAGGCTTTTAAATGCGGCGACCTTTTGATTTTGAAATGTAACCAGGACGGTTATCATGACTACCAGGAGAGATGAGAGTGTCTCGATTGAGGCGGCCGGTCTTCGGCGTGTGTAGAAATTTGGAATGTATTCTGGCTTGACTCTAAACTGATCTACTCTTCGACGAGCCAGTCAATACTACGTCCCTTCGAATATATGAAGACCAGAACTGCAAAGCATACTCCAGATGAGGTCTTACAAAGGCCTAAACAAAGTTATAATTATTAATTTTGATTTAAATGCTAAATGGATAACTATGCAGCTTAGAACACTATTTGCCTTTTGTAAAGTTACAGTATATTATTTAGAAAGTTTTAGATCACTTGAGACTAGGACAACTAAATTCTTTACCATGTCGACTGGGTTTAAAATCTGGTTATCCATATTGCAATATCTTCTAACACCTTGACTGAAATATACAAGTATTTTTGCACATTTTTTAGTCACTGTGATACTTTGCCATAGTACTTAGTTTGATATCATCAGCAAATTTGAAAATTTTACATAATACATTTATATTAAGATCATTTATATATATTTAAAAAAACAAGTGTCCTAGAACAGATACCTGAGGAACGCTGCTTGTAACAAATACCCATGAGGATTTATTCTCATTTACAACCCCCTGCCCACGATTTTACGGTGCGTTTTAGCTTTATCAAGAGTCATTTATGTCGAAGTGTGTCAAAAATATTTTTTTAAACTTCTAAATAGATTACAACTACTGCTTTATCTTAGCCAAACGTTATTATTATTTCATAAAAAAATCCAAGCATGAGCATCTGGGCTAATGCGATGTTGTTAGACATTTATTAATTTATTAACCTCTAGATGCTCTATAATCTTATCTCAAACACACGAATCCAAGAGTTTGCCAACAACAGAAGTAATGGCGATGGGTCAAAAGTTTCAAGGATTAATGTTTATTCTTTCTTTTTTTTAATATTGGTGTCACAAAGCGACCTGGAAAAGAAAAACGTAGAAGGTTCTGGGAAAAGTTGATCCCGAATGAGGGAGTGGCACTCGTAGGAACATGGAAGAAACGAGTACCTATCGGGACAGGTGGCACCTGAAATAGCTACAATGATACAAAAAAGTCATAGGTATATGCCATACTGTAAAAAAATATATATATTTTTTTATAAAAGATAGTAATGAATCAAATAAAGAGTAATTTATAGATAAAGAGCTGCAGGTTAAAAAGCCAGAAGAGAAAGGGAAGAAGGGATGGGTCAGTCTGTCGTGAAAAAATCAAGGGTGTGATGGAGGCTTCCAGAAATGGATTACGTAGTATAGGTGCGAGTCTGAAGTCCCTATTACTTTTGATATACCAGCCCTAGTTAAGTACTACTAGTAGTAAAGGTAGTAATACTGGTGGTCTTAGTAACCAGGGGAATCAATTTTGCGGACGCAGCCCAGGAAGTAGTCATGATGGCGAAGCTGAGTCATCAAAGTGGGACGACCAGAAAGTTAGGAACTTGAGTTACAACGATGGATGGCATTAATAAAATAATTTAATTATGAAAATTATTATTAAGAATGGTTCTTTGAACTAGGAAGATACATAGGGTAACACAACCACGACCACCGTGTAATTTCCTGACTACACGGAACCGGAAGCATTCGCCTACATGAGAGTGCCGAGCAAGACTGAAATATAGTACCACATCTAAAATATGATAAGACACTCGACGCGCATCAGCGTCGTGCAACAAACGTTTTAAAAATAAATCAAACTTTGATAAATCAAATAAAAATAAAGAATTTGTATAAATAATATCCAAAAGTACATAATTTGAAATGACTAAATTCCTAAATTAACAATTATATTTCAGTATCTAAAAACAAGACGATAACAATGAGGCAAAAAAAATAAGGCAAACATCGAATTAAAATATATAAAATGTGAGCCAAGTTTAAGTGCCCTTTAAATTACAGATTTTATCAACTGGAAAAGAACTAAGTACAAGGACTTTGTAACTGATCCGGACGTAACCTCTCGAGATCAAAGTTGAGAGTGATGTGGATGCAAAGATCACGACCAACAGGTTAAGATCCAACTATCTTGTCTCGCTCCCTCTGTTTACAGAGACAAAAACGTGATTTAAAGTTTCGAGGCAAAACCAAAACGAATCACAAAAACAAAGATGTTTTCGATTAAAGCAGAAGAACAGGTTTTGCGATACCGAGCTTGAGGCTCGGCATTATGGGGAGGGGCAGGAGAGAAGTTCTAATCTCGTTCGATCGAAGAAGCTTGAGGCTCGGTATTATTGAGAGGGACAGGAGATAAGTTCTAATCTCGTCCAACCGAAGGAGCTTGTGGCTCGGTATTATTGGGAGGGACAGGAGATAAGTTCTAATCTCGTTCGACCGAAGGAGCTTAAGACTCGGTATTATTGGGAGGGGCAGGAGAGAAGTTCTAATTTCGTTCGACCGAAGGAGCTTGAGGCTCGGTATTATTGAGAGGGACAGGAGAGAAGTTCTAATCTCATCCAACCGAAGGAGCTTGAGGCTCGGTATTATTGGGAGGGACAGAAGATAAGTTCTAATCTCCTCCAACCGAAGGAGATTAAGACTCGGTATTATTGGGAGGGGCAGGAGAGAACTTCTAATCTCGTTCGATCGAAGAAGCTTGAGGCTCGGTATTATTGGGAGGGGAAGCAGAGAAGTTCTAATCTCGTTCGACTGAAGAAGCTTAAGGCTCGGTATTATTGAGAGGGACAGAAGAGAAGTTCTAATCTCTTTCGATCGCAGGAGTTTGAGGCTCGTATTATTGAGAGGGGCAGGAGAGAAGTTATAATCTCGTTCACCTGAAGGAGTTCAAGGCTCGGTATTATTTAGAGGAGCAGGAGAGAAGTTCTAATCTCCTCCAACTGAAGGAGCTTAAGACTCGGTATTATTGGGAGGGGCAGGAGAGAACTTCTAATCTCGTTCGACCGAAGGAGCTTGAGGCTCGGTATTATTGGGAGGGGCAGGAGATAAGTTCTAATCTCGTTCGACTGAAGGAGCTTGAGGCTCGGTATTATTAAGAGGGGGAGAAGAGAAGTTCTAGTCTCTTTCTTTCGAAGGAGTTTGAGGCTTAATATTATTGAGAGAGACAGGAGATAAGGTCTAATCTCGTTCGACCGAAAGAGCTTGAGGCTCGGTATCATTAAGAGGGGCAGGAGATAAGTTCTAATCTCGTTCGACCGAAGAAGTTTGAGGCTTGATATTATTGAGAGGGGCAGGAGAGAAGTTCTAAACTCGTCTAACCGGAGGAGCTTTAGGCTCGGTATTATTGGAAGAGGCAGGAGAGAAGTTCTAATCTCGTTCACCCGAAGGAGTTTGAGGCTCGGTATTATTTAGAGGGGCAGGAGAGAAGTTCTAATCTCCTCCGACCGAAGGAGCTTAAGAGTCGGTATTATTGGAAGGGGCAGGAGAGAAGTTCTAATCTCGTCCAACCGAAGGAGCTTGAGGCTCGGTATTATTGGGAGGGGCAGGAGATAAGTTCTAATTTCGTTCGACTGAAGGAGCTTGAGGCTCGGTATTTTTGAGAGGGGCAGGAGAGAAATTCTAATCTCGTTCGACTGAAGGAGCTTGAGGCTTAATATTATTGAGAGAGGCAGGAGAGAAGTTCTAATCTCGTTTGACCGAAGGAATTGAGGCTTGATATTATTGAGAGGGGCAGGAGAGAAGTTATAAACTCGTCTAACCGAGGGAGCTTGAGGCTCGGTATTATTGGGAGAGGCAGGAGATAAGTTCTAATCTCATTCGACCGAAGAAGCTTGAGGCTCGGTATTATTCAAGGGGCAGGAGAGAAGTTCTAATCTCCTCCAACCGAAGGAGCTTAAGACTCGGTATTATTGGGAGGGCAGGAGAGAACTTCTAATCTCGTTCGACCGAAGTAGCTTGAGGCTCGGTATTATTAGGAGGGGCAGGAGAGAAGTTCTAATCTCGTTTGACTGAAGGAGCTTGAGGTTTGGTATTATTGGGAGGGGCAGGAGAGAAGATCTAATCTCGTTCGATCGAATGAGTTTGAGGCTTGGTATTATTGGGAGGGGCACGAGAGAAGTTATAATCTCGTTCGGCCGAAGGAGCTTGAGGCTCGGTATTATTGAGACGGGCAGGAGAGAAGTTCTAATCTCGTTCGACTGAAGGAGCTTGAGGTTTGGTATTATTGGGAGGTGCAGGAGAGAAGTTCTAATCTCGTCTAACCAAAGGAGATTGAGGCTAGGTATTATTGGGAGTGGCAGGAGAGTTCTAATCTCGTTCGATCGAAGGAGTTTGAAGCTCGGTATTATTGGGAGGGGCAGGAGAGAAGTTCTAATCTCGTTTGATCGAAGGAGCTTGAGGCTCGGTATTATTGGGAGGGGCAGGAGAGAAGTTCTAATCTCGTTTGATCGAAGGAGTTTGAGGCTCGGTATTATTGGGAGGGGCAGGAGAGAAGTTCTAATCTCGTTTGACTGAAGGAGCTTGAGGTTCGGTATGCAATTTTGTTAATTTTAAATGAGAAGCCAACGAAGAAATATCAAGCTGGAAGTTGATCGGTAGAGATGTATCAAAAATCTCTCTTTTACCAGTGTGATTGACTTCACATTCATTCAGAAGTCATTGATATATAAAGACTACTTGCTTTCTCCTCCCCTCCTTCTTCTGCGATGTGGGCGACCTCAATGAGAGACCACCACGCTCCCTTGGTTTGATCCGCAGGTCCCTAAGAGAGGAGATATGGTGTGGAATGCATTCTGTGTGAGTTTGGGGTAGTCTATAAGTAGGTCTTTGAGGTTGGCTGGTCTTTGGTTGCATTCGGTAGATGTTTTCATTGGGAAAAATAATATTTTGTGTTTGTTCTGTTGTACTATAGTGTAGGGGCCAATGAAGTGAAGTGGAGTGGCCAGTAAAGTATAGTGGAGTCGATTGACCTGAGTTGAGAAAGGATTACTCGGTGTGTTCCATGTAGTGATTTCTCTGAGTGGTTTATTAAGGAGGGGTCTCACTTAGGATGTTGGTTGGTGGTAGTGTGTTCAAGTATCTTTGGGCGAGGGTAGTGTGGGTCCGTTTGATTAAGTTGGTGTTTGGTAGTGGGGGAGATAGGATAATGTAGGGGGTGTTGTAAGTCGTGTGCCGGGGCTTTTTCCATGTGTCTGGGTAGTGGGGACTTTGATGTCAAATGGCGGTTGTGGTGGGGACGGACGGATCAATGCGATCATATTGTTCGCGTTTGGATTTTTTAACTCTTTCAAAGATCTTTACTCTGTGATCTTCCCTCATCCATTATCAGTGAATTATCTTCGGATGCAAAGCTCTGGGAGGAAATCTCCGATGGAACAGACCATAGGACTTCATTCAGGGGATCGAAGCGGCATTCAACCTTTTTGATGATTTTAAGATGATGTTGCTTTCGATAATTCTAGGTTCCTATAAGAAAGGGTTCCATCTTCCTTGAAAATTTAGTCCTCCAACAGAGTACAAATGAAACAATCGCCCCCACCCCACCCCCTCAAATTTAAAGCTAAGACCAACGAGGGCTTAGCACGTAGTGGGTAAAGAGATCTCTGTAAGAAAGTGATCACGATAGAGAGAATATGTGTGAAAGATTCATACGCCCAGATGCTCCTGCAGCTATTGGAGCTGGGAAGACTAACGGTGGTGGAGCTGGTAGGACATAGATACAATCCTACAGATGTCAGCTGCACTAAGGTGATTCATGCCTGACATCCCCTAACGGATGTGTAAAAGGATAAGTAAGAATGTCTGTGGAAGTAAAAAAGACAAAGAATGGAAGAAAGCAGGCATGATCAAAACCACTAACACAACCTAAGCTAAGTTGGGGGGAAGAGGGGAGTAAACCAGCACCCTCACCCTTCCTGGTGCCCACAGTGGACAAAAGCTGGTTGGCGACTAGTCTGTGGAATTAGGCCGCCCGTCAAGAAAATGGGCGATAAGACACTTGTAAATAAGAGCATAAGGCGAATGTTTGCCTGGGACGGCGCCCCTCTCTTGCAGGTACAAGATGTAACATTCGACGCGGGAGGGGAGGGCGCACAATTCACCTATCGAAGGCGTGTTGTTATAAACACTTTATTTTCACATTGCGGCGGATGCCATACGAATCCCGGTTGCTGTCCTACGAATCTCGTTTGACTGCCATTAATATCCCGGTGGCTGCCATGCGAATCTCTCCGGCAGCCATACAAATCCAGGCTGATGCCATATGTATCTTGGCAACTGTCATGCGAATCACGACTGCTGTCCTACGAGTTTCGTCGGGTGCCATACGAATCTCGGGGGCTGCTCATGAGAATCCCTGCGGGGATCATGCGAATCCCGGTGGCTGCCATGCGAATCTCGGTCGGTGTGATATGAAATGCAGTTGTCGCCATAGGAATCTCATTGGCAGCCAGATCTCTACGTGAGCTAACGTTTGTGTCCATTCATGCCCGGATCGAACCCGGTACCGCGACGGTAGCGGACCAACGCCGTATCTACTCGGCTCCAAAACCTCTTAGCTCCGATGTGTAGAGCTCCTACATTCTCTACTTTGAAGTTTACTTCCCATTTATTAATCATTCAAGACATTTACGGTAGCTTTGTAAATATATTCTATTTTTATTATTAAAATAAATGAAATCACTAAATAAATGAATAACAGAGGATTAAAATGAGAGAGTAAGTATAGCTCCCCCAAATAATAGAAATTTATAATAGCTTTTAAGGAAAAATGACACAAATCATATCCACTCAAATAATAACAAACAAATTTACAAGATTCTAATTGCCACTAGATATGATAAAAAAATAACTGAATACTTTATCTTGTATTAAAATAACCCTCCTCCTATCTAATAGCCTTGGGCTGCATTTAATGGATAGGTACAATCTTTTAAATATATTTTATACCCTTTTATTACCTTAGTGACTTTATACATCTGTACTGTTTAAATTCTAAAATTTAAGAGCAAAATTAAAACAAGATATTAATTAAGATTTAAATTGAAAACTCAAGATTTTATTTATGCACTTCGGTTTATTTATTATTTAAGCTTTTCTACTCGGGAGTTAAGCGGCATTACCTTGGGAATAGAATCAGGGTGAAAAATGTTGAATCATTACAATAAAAATTGCGTTTTTAAAAAGGGTGAACCTTAAAATACGATGATTTGCAATACCTACTTAGCGGTCTGATCATTTTCCAGAAAAAGTTTGATAAAATTCTTTGTCACAAATACGTTTAGGAATGTAATTAGCACAATTTAATAAATACTTAATATTTATCTTGGATATTACATACCTTATAGTCAACTTTTTCAAGTTCAATTAAGACCACTATCAAGGCTTCTTTTGCAAGTTTTCTTTTTCAAAACTGTCCCCTACCGGAAATAGCTTGGCTCTCAACAAGGGGCTAAAGTGGCCCAAGGTCGCACCCTCGAATGAAGTTTGGATAGAAAAACTTGGGTCAACTGACCTTTATTGATTAGAAAAGACAGAAAGGCATAAATAAAACTCAGGGGTCAAAGTCCAGGCCCACGCTATGATCAACTCGGACCCCATTCATTATACTAATGGCACCGCAAGAAGTACTTTATGATAAAATGGCCAGGAAAAAGAAAATTCTCAAGAAGAAAAGGATAATATGGTGAAGTAATTAGCGGAATAAAAGTTATGTTTGCCAATTTAAGAAGATTTAAAGTGTAAGAGCATCGCACTGTGAAGAAGGGTTGAACTAGAATTTTGACCTTTTATGACTACATCGATAGAGAAGTGGCTAAGACACCTTCATTTGATTCAATTGGACTCTTTCCATCTTGACAGAAACAAGGTACAAGGCTGTTACGAAATTTTCTACCGTTAGGGATAAAACCACAAGGCGGTTTCTAACCAGACAAATACATCAAAAACATTTATTGTGGACCCAGGCTCTGGATGGACCGGATGTTTGGACAAGAGGCTTGGTTTGCATTGGACGTCAGGTGAAGCAGTTCGCCAAGGTACAACAAGGAGGGGGAAGATTGATAGTTTGGGGTGCAATTTCTGGGAGATGATGGACTTTACAAAGTGGATGAGAGCGTCAGAATGGCTTTAAAAGAGTACTGCGAGTTCCTAGAGAAAAATATCATACAGCATTTCAAGAGGCAATCAATGTAGTAGAAGAAGTCACATATCTTCATACAGAATAATGCTCCTAGTCATGTCCACAAGTTCTCTAAGAATTCGTTAGGTTCATTAGGTAGTATACTAAATCATGGAATGGCTCCTTTCATCAGTTGTAATCGAAGTCAAATAGAAACCTTGTGGAACACCTGAAGAACGACATTTGAGCAAATAACAGGCAATTTAACAACAAAAATGACCTTGGGGAACCATTCCAAAATGCTGCAAAGAATATTTCTGCTGATTGCATCAAAACTTTGACTCCATCAGTAAACATACTGTTCAAAGTTATTCAAAAGGACGTTCTTTTGTTCAGTAGTTCTTGAACTGGTCTTATTTAAATTTATGTGTTTTATCTAATTTCTTTTCATCGTATTTCTCCAAATTGCTCACTATAAATCATTTAAACTTGTTATATTTTGTCATTATATATTTTTTTAGATATTTAAGTTGAAACCTATGTATTCCTACAAAATAAAATTCGGCAAATAACTTCGTGACAGTAAAATATTCAATTTATGTAACAATAATTTTACATATTTTCCTCTCACATGGCATTTAGTGTCTATAAATACATTTTCTGTTTAGGATTGTTTTAACTCCAGGAAGAAGTGTTACAAAAAAAATGCAGCTGCTTTAAGAGAACCTTAGCTATTTTTTTCATTTTTGCATATAATCCCTGGACAAAATTTAAGGGTGAATTTGTACGTACAATCTACAGTGACCAGAGTACTGTGGTTTGTAGAAACAAGATTCACCTAGGTAGTGTGGTTTTTACGTTCATGTTCCCCTCGGTTCTACATAGGGGATTTTTAACGTATAAACTACAGTACCCATGAGAACTTATTCCTACAAAACACAGCACCGAGTGAGAGCTTTTACGTACAAGCAACAGTACTCAGGGAGAAGCTGAACGGACAAACTATAGTACGCAGGGAGAACATGAACGCACAAACTAAAATACCCAGGAGGAGTTGAACACACAAACTATAGTACCCAAGGGGAAGCTGAACGCACAAAGTACTGTATCCAGAGGATAATCTGAACGCAAAAACTACAGTACCTGTGGAACTTAAACGTACAAACTACAGTACCCAGGAAGAACCTGAACGTACAATCTACAGTACCCAGGGTGAAGCTAAACACACAAACTACAATACCCAGAGGGACTTGGACACACAAACTAAAGTACCTTTGGGAAACCTGAACGCACAAACTATAGTACCCAGGCGTAACCTGAAAGCATAAACAATAATACCTAGGGGGAATCAGACGCATAAACTACAGTATCCATGGACAACTTAAACGCACAAACTAAGGTACCCAGAAGGAACCTTAACGCACAAACTACAGTACCAAGAAGAACTTGAAGGCGCAAACTACAGTACTCAGGGGAGACTTGAACGCACAAACGGCAGTACCCTGAGAGAACTTGAACGCACAAACTGCAGTACCCATGGGTAACCTGAACACACAAACTACAGTATCCAAAGGAAAAGTTAAAGGCACAAACTACAGTCCCCAGGGAGAATCTTGTTCATTAAAATTATGCAAGGTTGATGAAGAACTTGAGACCTTCGCGCGTCTACATAAAAAAATCAAATTCCATCGATTAATCGTCGTAATATTAAATAAATCTCATAAAAACGCGCCATTCCAATTCTCTCCCTCCCCCAAATGCTTGGCAATAAATTATGTTAATATAAAAGTATGAAAATTCTACGTAAAGATTTTGAAAGATAATAAAAATTATAAAACAAGGATAATGAAATAGGACAACGAACCGGAATTGAATAGTGAATTATAGTTAAGAAAAACGCGCCATTTTTACCCGAATTTAAAGCGCAATAGCAACAAAGCATCCCCACGCAAATTTAGTAGAGATCTGTAAAGAAAATGGTGAAGTTAGGGAAAAATATATATAGCTGGGGATCATTCCGCAGGCATTGGGGCAGCATGGAGGGCGGACAACTGCGAGCACTGGGGCGTTACCCCGGTTGTATTCCCCCTTTCCGGAGTATCCACGAGACATAACTAATGCAGAACCGCAACAGAACCTCGAGTGAACCACGAAAAATCTATGGTAGGACCGTGACCGCCCCAGTTCGGTCCTATTCCAGTCCAATTCCCACGATTTACATGGCGGAAATGGAGGTGAAATTGAGCGAATTCGCTGCCGTTTTCCCACCGGCGTCACGGACGGCATTTGAGGTGGGGGTGAAGGGGATGATGAGGTATGGGATGGTGAGAAAAGATGTGCAGATGGAATATGGGGGTATTATTGAATTTAAATTCACACATGTGTTTAGATCGGAGAGTTTTAGCATAAATGGGTAAAGTTAGAGGATGTGAAAATGTGTTAAAATATATATAGCCAGAGGAGTGTAAAGGCTAGTGCATTTGGATCGTCCGTGAATAGGGGACTCAAATCGCCATAAAATGACATATCTCAAATCAGAATCGCCAGAGGCTGCTGAGGCCAGTGAGGCAGATTGTCCTCCAGATACTGCTGCATCATGGTCTCGCATGCTGCTACCCTTATACCTAATTTTGAGCGATGCTCAAATCACTCTTCGTCTAGGTCGTTAATGCTGCCATCTTCTGATGAGCTCTAAGCTACCTTTTGTGTCCACACTCATCTTTAGGTTCCCAACATAAAAAAGAGTAATTAATGTAATTTAATTATATTATAATCCTTTGAATGGTCGGAGGCAAAGTATCGCTGGATTTAGGAAAATACTCCATTTGCTTCCGATCAAAAGGTTGGGCTTGAGAGATGAGGGCACAGTCCGCATATGTATATTCATTTAATCTGAAAGAAACAGTCTGAGGATGCAGAGAAAATTGACTCGCATCATGAGAACGTTTGCAAACCTTGTAAAAAATGGTCCCTTATGTATCGTTGGGAGTCAAGCATTGACTAAATTCGAGGTTCTCAAGAAAGTTTACAAACCTTGTAAAAATGGTTCCTTGTTTATCATCGTGAGTCAGGTATTGATAGCGATCATGACTGGAATTCCCACAAAAGAAGCAGGTTTGCCGTGGACGGGGAGAAGTAATTCAATACTCTCGATTTAAAGAAATCTCACGCAAAGGGTTCTCAACATCCACATTTGTCATCATATCGCCCTTGCAAATTCTGATCTAACTAAAAGTGAAAATCAAATGTAATTGTTTTGAAAAATTTTATTCTGTGTGAAAAATTGCTTTATTGCAAATTCATCTTGAGATTCTAAGTATGACTGTCTCCGAGACCCGAGTTATTGTACTAGCTTTTAATCTAGCACACCATTGCCCCTACATCGCACGCTGGTCCAAACATATGCAAAGATTATGATGTTCGTAATCAAACATACTGTAAGTACTTCTATACGATTCTCATTCGCCCATTCATAATATAAGAAAACGAGTTTGAATATGGTTAATTAATAGCCTATACGAGGCAGCTCCTGTTCCCATCACCAAGTTCAGTCGCACCTAGAAGCATCATCCATAACTCTATCCAATCTACTCTTACCCCCCTCCCCCCGCCCCAGGGAGGACGCCTCTACCGCAAGAGTAATGAGCCAATTCCATTCACCTAGCACTCGATTTCTAAACCAATTTCTACCAATCTCTTTCCTAAGCCTAAACTTGTCCAGCTTAAACCCATCGCTATGTCTCTTATCCTGTTTACTAAAAATGAGAACTTGACCTATGTTTTCCCTATTATAGCCTGTTACCCACTTGGAGACCTCAATCGAGTCTCCTCGAACTCTTCGCCTTTCTGACAGATGTAGATTTAGGCTCTTTAGCCTTTCACCATAAGATAGGCCCCTTAACTCATGAAT
Organism: Ceratothoa steindachneri; assembly: GCA_963969495.1. NCBI lineage: Eukaryota > Metazoa > Arthropoda > Malacostraca > Isopoda > Cymothoidae > Ceratothoa > Ceratothoa steindachneri. Next base: position 160,146,141 of record OZ018330.1, on the reverse strand, counting down.
CATCTTAGTCATCCTTCTTTGCACAAACTCAAGTAAACCAATATTCTTTCTATAATAAGGTGATATAAATTACACCACATGATCAAAATGAGACCTAATTAATACTAAGTATAGTTTCATAATGACATCAGCTGTCCTATCTTTCCCCCCGCCCCCAATAAATCCTATTATCCTATTCGCTCTATTCCTCGCATTTAAACATTGCTTTCTAGGCCGGATATCGGAACTTACAAGGACACCTAAGATTCCTTCGCATTTTGACCTTCCTAAAACTCTCCCATTCAATTTATAAATATTCACTGGATTACACATACATATACTAAGTACACTATACTTGCTTATGTTAAATTCCATTTGCTATTTCCTATTCAAAAGTCCAAGGTGTGGCACCCTGTAGAAAGCCTTACTAAAATCGAAATAAACAATATCGTAATTTTCATCTCTCTCGCTAATATCGAACAACTTTCGATAAAAAGACTGTAAATTAGTCAAACACGATTTGCCTCTGGTAGTCATGTTGAGATTCCTTGAAAAACATGTTTATCTAATTCAGCGCCCTTCAACCTGGGCAACATCCGCCACTAGTGGGTCATTTGAGGTTTTAGGAGGGTGGCAAGAAAATTTATATAAATCTTGTAAAATTTTACAAAATTTACAATATTGTAAAGTAAACCAAAGTTAAATTCAATAATTCTTTTCTAGCGCAATGAATGCATAATGTTATATATATATATATATATATATATATATATATATATATATATATATATATATATATATATATATATGTATTTAAAGATCCCTTAGCCTCTACTATAGGAGTTTTTAACAAGAAGCTAAAAGGTTGCATTAGAGATAAGGATATATTACGTAATTTAGCTGTGTCTGCCCCCATATTACCTTATTTATATGGGTTAGCCAAGACTCACAAAGAAAATATCCCCGTGCGTCCGATCATCAGTTCTCTAGGTTCTGCTGGTTATAAATTATCAAAATGGTTAGTTTCTTCACTGAGCCCTCCCTTAGGCAGCCTCTCTTCCGCTCATATTAAAAAGCATTGTGATTTCATTGATAAACTCAAGTCGCAGACGCTTAACTTGGTTGGCGTTTGCCTAATTTATCTCACATAAAAATAATAAACGAGGGAGTAGGCATAAACGGGTCGAAGTGATCACCAATAGATTTCGCTTTTACAGGCTCCATCATTTTACCCACCACTGATAATAAACTCACTGGCCGGTAATCGTTTAGAATCGTTTTATCCCCCTTCTTACAGATATGTATCACTTTAGCTTCCTTCTACGCCGTTGGTACGACGTGGTACAACGTCGTAGGGATCTTCTAAATATGCATGCTAGAAGCTCATTTAGCACATTTCTACATGATTTCAAAATCCTAAGGAAAATCTCATCAAGGCCCGATGATTTAATAGATTTATTTAATTTTTTAGACTATCCTTTGAAATGAAAATATCCTTAATTTCTCCTACGCATTGTCCCTTAAGGTCAAGGTCTCCTCACGTACCTTTAGATTATAATCGGGTGTAAATATTGACAGAAAATAATTATTTAACATCCTAGCCATTGCGTCACTATCTTTCCATAACTTTCGCCTGTAGTATTAAGAGGGTCTATTGTATCTCTAGCCTTAGTAATGTATAATTGAAAGAAACCTTTAGGCTTCTTTTTTTACCTTATTTGCCCCTTTAATTTCATAATTTTTCCTTTCTACCCTAATTAACTATTTAATGTCCCGAATGAGCTCATTGTATCTGGGCCTCCATTGCTCCTCACCGTTTATACCCGTTTGTTGCCGATATTGAGCTTAATTTTATCCGACATCCATTTAGGGTCGACAGCATTGGTTCTATTTTTTCTAATTTCCCTTAAATGGAATATTCATATTCCGTCCAGCATTATTCATATTATCTCCTCGTATGTTCTTGTGTTGAAAGTATGTAGTTGTAAAACACTTAAGACAGAAATACAATACACAGTTCTTTCATTCTTTCTTATCCCTCCAGGTAAACGAAATTTCCCTTAAGGGTACTAAATATATCTATTTTCATTTAACGTCCCTCTGATTATAATCTGTCTGTCTTTTAAAACAAATTTGTGCTTGTCTTTAGGTCCATTTGGCTGTATGTTTACATGTATGTTTCAGCTTGTATATCTGCTCCTTTGCTTGTCTCTACACCCCATCTGGCTTACCATCTATCATTGCAGATATCATTTTGGTCTATCTTCTTCTCTACTTATGCATTATAGTTTCTACAATTAATCTCTTCACTCACTACCATCAATTTTGTACATACACGCACACAAAGATACATGCATAAAAACTAAACATATATAAATGACTCAAGGACCAAATTTTACTGAATGGATTTTGAATTTATTCATTTGCTTCCTTCTTTACTTCTAAGTAGTAGGATTTCACGACTCATAATTATTTCACCTATCTTATAGGTGCTGCTTTGTATACATATAGAGAATCACTAATTCTCTTTTATTTTATGTTACTTCTTATTCTTCCTTTTATTCGTTCTTGTTTATTTTTGTTCTCTTTTTTATTTTTCCTTTACTATTTCTTTGACCTAGAATAAGAATATACAAAAACATGATTTTATTTTGGTACTTATGTAATAAGTATGAAATAGAAGCTCTCAACCCTAACATTGACCCTTAAATATTAAGATAATTAATTTGGTTAATCTAGCACTGTAGTTTGCTTTGCTAGAGCCTTCCACCTCCACTATTCTTTCTATTAATAGTCTTGAGTGGCTCTTAAGGTGTTTACCTTTCTTATTTCTAAAATTACTTCTCTTTATTATCATTATTATCACCCTCTTTTCTCATTCATTAAATGCCCCCTTTACTTCTGGTATAAGATAAGAAAAGAGATTTCAAAAACATCTCTATCTTAAGTTTATTTTCTCTGCACAGGTAATTGAAATAGGAAGATAAAATGGTGAAAAAGAGGACGGAAATAAAAGAAAACCAAAACAAAGAATATGGCGGATATTTGACTTCAAAAATAAATTCCGACCTCATCAATGGACGATAAGGAAGCAAAAGAGTTGTTTCAATTTTTATTCCTGGTATTTCGAAAGGATGTTGAAATTTACGGAAGTTGTTAAATTGTGATTAAATTTCGATCTTTAGCCACCAAAATCCAGTGGTGAATGACGTTGTGAAGTTGCCTTTGATTAATGATGACTATTAAAAATGTGAGGCTTTCCTCACCCATTGAGATGTGTACCCCTTTATTACTTTAATAGGGAGGTTTTATGAATTAAATGGAGTCTTTAGCGGAAATATATGACTCGGAGGTTCTTTTTCACCTTCCACCGGTGTTTTCCTGAACATGTAAACAATAATCATCAAATGACAATAATCCGTGTTTACCTCAGATACATGTGGCTTTTTGTCAACCAGTCATTTCTTCATACTCGAATAGCCAATCTTCCAAACGCAATACATGAAGCTTTCCTTAAACTAACAGAATCCACCTCACAAATTCTCTTCTTTTCGCCTCTGACCAGATGTCGCATGCATCTGGGACTTATTTTGTCATGCGGCCAAAGTATCCTTGAATTTTCGCTTATAGCAGAAAATGTCTCACATTTAAGTCACTTTTGTTTCTAAAATTTCTAAACATTTAAATGTATTTAGGCAATTAGCTGAACATATATATTAATACTTTAAAACCTATTTTCAAACCAGTGATCATTTAATTAGTTAATAATTCGTCTCGCTTAACTGGTCTCCAAACTGATAAACGAACTATCTAAATGTCGACGCATCGAAGTAAATGAATAACGAAATAAGTGAAGAAATGGTTGACTTTGCTGAAAATTAACAACTGTTTTGGTGTCTGAGTTACTACTGATCTTTTCGTAAAGATGAAGAAATCTCTCTTTTTCTATATATCGAGTGACTCCCAAAGTTTGCATTTTTCAACGTCATATCTCAGTAACCAGTTGACTCATCTTGACGATATGTTAACTCAATGTAAGCATCACCTTGCCTATAATGGTCAACAATTTAAAACGATACCATATTTACTTTTCTCGACATATAAAAAATAACAACTCTTGTGGTGCAAGTTTTCGGGCCTAGTCTCGCCCGCCTTAGTCTTAAAGCGTACGCCTACCTATCTAATTATTTTTTAATTCCTCAGCAGAGTAAATGACGTCAGAATAAGACCGTGTTCTTATTAAAGCTTGTTACATTGACAGAAGTAAACAATAATGTGAAAGAGATCAAGGTGCAGATCGTTCTCGGATATTTTTTTCAGTTGAGGATGTTAAGAAGATAGTGTCCACGGATGAGAAGGATTTTACACTGGAAATTTACGAAACCGTCGAAATGACGTAGTCTACGTGTACAGTAAAAAATGTGATGGCATTCATGAGACATCAAGATTTTTAAAAAAGGGATGATATCTACAGGAGTCTCTGGAAACGGTAAAACTGACGTTAAATTTATTGAAACCGGAAAAGCAAAAGTGAATTTTAGCAAATTACATGTTTTTGCCGGACTGTCGTCGTCTCTATCCCCAAAATTATTTTGGTTTTCAACAAGATGGAGCACCTTCACATGAAAGTAAGGCCACACATGTTTCTAAATGATCATACACTAATTTTATTAGAAAGCATGGTTGGTCGCCGCAAATCCCAGACTGCAACTCGATGGATTATTTATTTGATTTGGGAGCTGCGGAAAAAGTAGGTTTACGCCGAGCAGCACGAAAGATTTACGGAGCCTGAAGTAAAAAGCAAAATACTACAATTACGGCAATTTATTGACATTGATGAAGTAAAACGAAACATCTCTGTATGTAAGAAGAGCCTCTGATTACTTTGGACGAGATAAGAACATTATTGAACTTGGGTGCTAAATGCTCAAGATAGGGCCCCTAAGGAGAACTTTTTGCTTTGGAAAAGTAGTGCATTGGCTTGATGATAATATAATAAAAAATGGAAAGTAACATAAAAATTGAAATTAGGGTAATAATTGAAAATAAAAGAAATCCCGTAAATTAATTCTTTCCTCGTGAAAAGCCAACCAGTCTGAGCAAATATGGTAGGCTTTAAAAATTCGACTTGTATTGCTATCGAAATTGAAGTTACCAGGAAAACTATTAAAAAGCTAGTGCCTAGTTTGCTAGTCGTAAACTTTATATATTAAAAACTGAACCCATTCGAATAAGGTTAACATCTAAAATGGACATTTTTCTTTTTGTTTCCATGGAAAACGTTATAGTCGGAATTCGTTGGTTACTACGAGTATAATTCAAAAATAAAGAGTCGCAATCCATCTTTATACTTGAATACCAGGAACCATTCGTGTATGTATCTTTTAAAGATAATGGTTTGGATTCTGAAGGATAGTTTTCTTCTTATCGACCCAGAAAACTATCGGCAAAGGAAGGCCCTAACAGGGAACTCATGGCCATTGTAAGCAAAGCCATTTTTGAATGATTTAGAAATAGTTGATAGTCAAACTTAAAAAATCATTTGTACTTTGCAAAAGAGGACCTACAATGATAGTGCAAGTTCCATGTACCGAAACGTCATAGTTAGTTGTTTTTGTTTATGGTTCCCCGGGAGCAGATGGAATCTCTGCTCGGATAAGGGAGAAAGCTTTGATTTCACAGGGTGCGCTGTGGAAGCCGTCAACGCTACCACAATTAAGTGGGGCGGCGCTTTCTGTGAGACTGTCCTGAGGGGGGCAGGTTAGAACGGAGGGCGGCTGTTGCATGCTGTGGGAATTTTATTGCCCCCTCCTCTTGTGTTAGCGTACCATGCAACCGCTAGGAAGTAGAAGTTCAATTGCAACTTCAACCTCACGCGGGATACATACAATGGGGTAGTCGCACTTCAGGATTCCAGGTGGGTTGGTCATGTCATATCCACTCGGGAATGACGTGACCACTCTTTTTTCTTTCCCTACAGGGTGGCTAGAGTTTAAAAAACACAGCTTTGCCTGATGGCCGCATTATAGTAAGTACAATATTAGGTCAAATTCGCCGACATATTTAGCAAAATCGAAAGAGTTGGGTAATGTAAAATTATAATTCTTGATGGGCTCGCTAAGAACTAAAACCTTTAGCCAGGCTAAGGCAGGAGTATTAAATCCAGATAGTATCGGGCGCAGAGTTTCTCCAAATTTATGATTCTTGGTTAAACCATAAATGATTCTAGGAGATTCGTCAGAAGTAAAAGATGATAATCTTCGCTTAAAATGTTGGAGGGTTTTCAGAAAACGGAGAAACTTGTTAATATCGTCCTCCATTTCAAGAATAGACACAAAGGGATCTGTAACCAGTTTAGATAATTCTGAAAAAGCTGAGAAATGGTATACTTTTTAATTTAGCAATAAGTAGCTACCTTCATACTGCATCGGGCACCCCTGGAGGAAGCCACGGAAAGCAAGTGACTGTATCCAATATACAACCCTGAGAATAATTGTATCCACTTGAGTATTTTAACCTTCACCTTTTCCGTCGCACTACATGGAATCTTTTTCAGCCCCCCGTGGGGGCACATTATATTTTATTATACATTTTAAGCATATAATCTACAGGTTAGTTCGAAAGTCTTGTCAGCCCCGAAAATATTATTTTAATTTTCGATTTCCGATATTGTTTTATTTTTTTATTTCCTATGACCGAAAGTCTTGCAGCGCAGTCATGGCACACATACTCCCTGCTTTTGGCAGAATGCACATAATCATGTGCCCTTACACTTGCAATCAGCCTTTCTTCCAAACTGTAGGAGCTCATGTCACCCATCGGAAATAGAAAATTAAAACAATATTAACGTGGGTGACAAGATTTTAGGACCACCGTGTACACGGCTCAAATGAACTACACCTCTATCCTCGTTTTTAAACAAATTGGACAGGATGGTAAAGGGAAGAGTTTGAAATCATCAAAATTATAATAAAACCTATTAGCCTGACCTTTGATCTCATCAACGACCTGATTTTAAATGCAAACTAAATTTATTTATGTCAATCATTCACCAACACTGACGGTCAACTTTGTAACCGCCTTTCTTTGACTCCTTAACCCCTTACTCTCAGATCTATGATCTTGGCCATCGGAATATTAATATAACCGGTTCAGGAAACTGACTTGGACATTAATTAATTTCTCTGACCAAGAAGAGAAAGAGTCGGTACTGCATTCCTCTTTTGAATGACTGCCATTTCCTAGTTGTTGCCTAGACTGCTAGCACAGGGGAGGGGCGGGGGTGCTATAAAATTAAAACAGCATGCAACAGCCTCCTCCACTCTAACATGGTTTCCCAGGACAGTCTCACAGAAGGCGTGGCCCCACTTAATTGTGGTAATTTTTACGGTGGACTACATCTCATACTGTATATCGAAGGCTTTCTCTCTACAGCAAAGCCTTTAGGATCAAAGAATTTCTCCAGACAGCAGATGCTGTAGGATCGAATGCTTTCTCCCAACAGCACAGGCTGTAGGATCGAAAGTTTTTTCCCTACACACGGGCTTTAAGATGGAAGGCTTTCTCTCTACACTACAGGCTTTAAGATCGAAGGCTTTCTCTCTACAGCACAGACTGTAAGATAAAAGACTTTCTCCCTACAGCACATGTTGTATGATCGAGGCATTCTTTCTACACACAGGATTTAAGATCAAAAGCTTTCTTCCTACAGCAAAGACTGTATAATCAAAGACCTTCTCCCTACAACACTGGCTGTATAATAAAAAGTTCTTTCCCTACAGTAAAGGTTAGAGGATCTAAGGCTTTCTCCCAACAGCACAGGCTGTAGGATAGAAGGCTTTATCCCTACACATAGGATTAAGATCGAAGGATTTCTTTATATAACACAGAATGTATGATCAAAGAATTTTCCTTACAGCATAGGCTGTATGATCAAAGGCTTTCTCCCTACAGAAAAGGCTATAGGATAAGTCTTTCTCCCGAGAGCACGGTCTGTAGGATATAAGGCTTTCTCCCTACACGCAGGCTTTAAGATCGAAGGCTTTCTTCCTACAGCACAAACTGTAAGATCAAAGGCTTTCTCATTTAGCACTGGCTGTATTATCAACGGCTTTCTCCCTACAGTAAAGGCTATATGATCGAATGCTTTCTCCTAACAAAACAGACTGTAGAATCGAAAGTTTTCTCTCTACAGTACAGACTTTAAGATCGTAGGCTTACTCTCTACATCCCAGACTGTAAGATCAGATACTTTTTCCCTACAACACTGGTTGTAGGATCGAAGGCTTTCTCTCTAAATACAAGCTTTAAGATCAAAGGCTTTCTTCCTACAGCACAAACTGTAGGATCAAAGTATTTCTCCCTACAGCACAGACTGTATGATCAAATTTTTTTTCTACAGCACAAACTGTAGGCGCAAAGACTTTCTCCTTACAGCACAGAATGTATGATCAACGGCTTTCTCCCTACAGCAAAGGGTATAAGATCGAAGGCTTTCTCCCTACAGCACAGGTTTTAGGATCGAAGGATTCCTCTCTACAGTACAGGCTTTAAGATCAAAGGCTTTCTCTCTACATCACAGACTGTAAGATCAAAGGCTTTCTCTCTACAGCACAGACTGTAAGATCAAAGACTCTCCCTACAACACAGGCTGTAGGATCAAAGCTTTCTCCCTTAACCTCATAAGCGTTCAGAGGGAGCAGCAGTCATTTGCTCCTATAGAGCTATTAATAACAACAATATTTAGTGGCAAAAAATTCGAAACTAGTCGAAACGAGTAAGAGCTCACATTGTAAATGTTCCTCCAAGAAAAACTATTGTTCCTAAAGTTAGTCAACTATTTTTAGTAATACGATAGTTTCTATGAATTATAATCGAGAGCTTTCATAACTAGGTCGTGAACTACTAGAGACAGTGAAGAAGGAAAGAGACAACTAACCATGCGATCATTCAAATTTATTAAGAAATTTAGAGAAGCAAAAATACAACTATTTTGGTTTAAATCCTAAAACTTTGTCGACTATTTTAGTTTCTTTAAGGAGAGTAAGTCGCTTATGATTTTAATTAGGTCTGATATAATATAAGGTATTTGCTACGTTTCTTAGAGTAGATCTAAACAATTCGGATCAATTGGGCGGTTATTTGGAGTTTTTACCTAACACTTTATCTATTATGGCCAACACCAATCTACTCTCGCCAAGGATCTGATTCCAAACTTTTTATTCTTCTCTTTTAACTTTTTTTACTTTGCAATACAGCTCATTTTTTTAGGAACAGGCAGATCTGTCTTTCAATATAATCTCTCGACAATAATCATCAGCTTTGACACTTTCCTGCAACAAAACAAGATAAGGGTGTATCTACAACACAAGTCGTTTATATGGTCGAAGACGAAGAGTTCTCCAAGAGGGGACTTTCCCAACCAAGGATTCCTAACCTGGCTATGTCACCTTTCAGAAAACACGGATGCTCCAATGACACATACATGCACCTGATGAAGCTTGTTTGCAATGGCAGAATGGTGTTTTTCTTAAAGAGCGTTGCCAACACATTCGGACAAATCTGATCTTATTGATCTCTTCGACAACAAATAGGGGGAGACAAGAGAAACCAGATGTGGTACCAAGTTTTTATTTCCTGAAGTTTCGCTCCTTTGAAGCTCTTAGAGGAGCGAAACCACAGTAAAAAATATCCTTATACCAGATGTAGTTTCTTTTATCCTCCCTCTCCAAATCGATCTTCTACTACAATTTTCCCATTCATGAGACGTCTGTTGGTTGCCTTTCTACTGGAACATTTTTTTAGAGTACATCTAGTGACTGCCTACTAATCAGTAAAGAATCACATTACAGCCTAATGCTAGGCTAGATTAAAAACAAAGATTAATAAAAATACAAAAAAAAGTCAAACAAACAAACCCCCCTCCCCCTGGCGCAGGAACATGCAACTTACAGTAAAGAGTCAAATACAATAGAGGAGACCAGCCTCTTCTAAAAAGTCACATAGTCTACAAGACTGTGTATACGAACCCTTCCATAGTACAAGGGACAAGCGGTAGCGACCTCGCTCGCCCCGGTACGGGGACAGGTAACGTGCGCGAAGATCACCTAAACTGAACTGGGACATTCAACAAGAATGTGACGAACAGTCTAGGGAACAACGCAGTCGTCGATATAAAGTGCGGGCGAGCGCTCCATCAAATGGCGGTGTGTCCTGCTAGTGTGCCCAATTCGAAGATGACAGAAAGCGACATGAATCCGCTGCGGCATTGGAGGGCTAGTTCCATGGAAACAGCCGCGGCGCAATGGAACATGAGGAGTGTCAGGATAGTTCAGCTCACTCCAGGTGCTTGAAATTTTCACTTCTAAATTTAGTAAATTATCGATGAACTTCTTAAGAAAGTATTATAGCTTTTTTTAGGGGGCTTTACAGAAGAAACTTGATTTAGAAAACACTCAGAGACTTATATACCTACGCCGACGACATTATCATTAAAGCTTCGACACTAAGGGAATAGTTTCTAGACCAGGCGTTGGCAAAACCTGGCAGGTTTGCCAAACTTGGTACTTGAATAGATTTTTCTTTTCCGATGTTAGGATTGCAGGGCCTATTGCACAGTCTTACACATGTGTATGTGTGAGCGTGCATGAACGCATGTAAGTCAAAAGAGAATAGTTTGGATTTCCTCCCGTATTGGGTCCCCCATCCCTCCCTCTGGCCCATTCTAAGCTATTGAAGACAGAGCGAGTGGTTTATGGTTTATGAGTATTTATGGTTGGTGAGGGTGTTGTGCGTTTAGGACCGTCCTGGACAGATGGACGAATATTGCCCTTCCCCACCTCCTCGGCGATCGACACAGTGGACACGCTGGTTTATGGCCTTTACTATGGGTAGACTCCTTCACCCTAATCATACCCCAACTCCCCCCTTTCCCATTCCTTGAAACCCTCTTTGCAGGAGGAACAAACAGTCACTATTCATCACAAGCAGGAGGAAGAAACAACTCGCTGAAACCCCTATCAACCCAAAACTCCCGGAATCTGGGCAGAACCGTTGTGAAGCTTGAAGAAGAAGGAACCGTCTACACGCAAAATTCTCTTCAGACTCTGGGACTCGGCCGGACGGAAAACTTCTGAAGTGTGTGGCCCCGCGAACAACTCCTCCTCGCAAGTAAGGTTCTTGCCCGCGTTCTGTGGCCAAGGTAAGCTTTTATACACTTTTCTCGCATCGGTTCCTTCGAATCCCCATCAAACACACTCTCTCTCTCTCTCTCTCTCTCTCTCTCTCTCTCTCTCTCTCTCTCTCTCTCTCTCTCTCGGAGAGGTGTCGGAATACTGGAGAATAGCAGACATAACTCCCATCTATAAGAAGGGGGACCGCGAATGCCCGATTAATTACCGGCCTATTAGTCTGACATCCATCGTAGGCAAACTACTCTAGGGAATAATCGCAGACTGTATAGTGCATCACTTAGAGTCGCACAACCTGATTTTTGATTCCCAGTACGGATTCTGCAAGAACCGTTCATGTCTCACGAATCTACTAAAATTTTTCCACGGTATTTTGAGTGAGTATGACCGTAGTCGAGCTGTGGTTATCTTATACTTGGAATTTCAAAAAGCCTTCGATAAGGTACCACACCACAGGTTGATAAATAAGGTCCGCGCCCTTGGCATTACTGGCAAGGTAGCCGAATGGATAGAAAATTGGCTCTCGGGACGGAGGCAACGAGTAGAGATCAACGGGATAGCCTCGCAATGGACGCCAGTCAGTAGCGGGATGCATCAGGGCTCAGTGCTTGGGCCTATATTGTTCATCGTCTACATTAATGATATAGACGAACGACTAATATGCTCGATCGCCAAGTTCGCCCACGATAGCAAGCTAGGAGGTAGTGTGAGCTCGCGAGAAGGAGTGGAACGCCTGCGAAATAGCCTTCTCAGGATAGGCGAGTGGTCAGAGAGGTGGCAGATACCATTTAACCTTGACAAGTGCAAGGGAATGCACATCGGCCATGCTAATCCTCGGGAAAACTACTCCTTGCTAGGCAAACAACTAGATACCACTGATCTTGAGAAAGATTTAGGCATACTTATCATCAGTGATCTAAAGTTCTCCAGGCAGTGCCTCCAGGTGGAAAAGAGGGCTCAGCGAATGCTGCGGTACATAAAGAGGCATTTTTGCTTCAGAAATAAGCAGATTTTTCTCGCCTTGTACAACTCTCTAGTTCGGTTACACCTTGAATACGCCGTACAATTCTGGTCCCCAACCCTGAGGAAGGACATGGAACGGCTGGAAAGGGTACATGCCAGAGCCACAAAACTGATCCCCTCCTTTAGACAAAAAAGGTATCAGCATCGGCTACGAGAACTGGAGATGTTCTCCTTGGAGACGCGCCGGTTAAGATGCCAGCTGATTGAAAGTTTTAAGATAAAAGAGGAGTTGAAAACGTAGATTACAGGAGGCTGTTCACGTTGAACGCAAATGATACACGTAACCAAAGGTTACAAACTGGAATTTCCGCAATTCCATACTAGCATTTGCGGAAACTTCTTCTCGTACAAAATCTGCGGAACGTGGCACCGTCTACCGCCAGAAGTAGTGAACAGTTCATCAGTCGAACAGTTCAAGTCTCGACTTGACAAGATAATCCACACCCTGACCTAGATTGTACAACCTTAGTATATATTATAGATCTGAGTAAAGTAGATAAGTTTCAACTTTTTCAAAAAAATTCATGTTTGTGTTTTTTTTCAGCATATTCAGGTATCGTTTCAGCAATTGGATAAGTTCATTAAAAGCCGTATTATTTAATGCAAGGTCAATTAGAAACAAGTTTTCAGAGTTTCGAGCGTTAGTATCGATTAAAAACTACGACATTATAGGTATCACAGAATCTTGGATTCACTGCCAATCGAGGGATTTTATTTCAGAACTTCAACTACAAGAGAAGGTGGCGGTGTTCTGTTGCATCTGGCATTAAATCACCTTTGAAGTAATAGGAATTAAATTGAAACAAAAAAAGAATTTATACGTAAATTTGGTTTACAGGAAGCAACATCAACTTCTGGAGATCGACAATCAATTTTATGAATTCATGACTAACATCAGGAAAGATAAGTTATCGTTGTTCATTGGAGATTTTAATTGCGCTAAAGTAAACTGGCCTATGAAAACTGCTGACTCAGAAGGACAAAGATTACTCAGTGGGTGAGAGAACCAACAAGAGGAGAAAATATTCTGAATTTAATATTAACCTCAGACGATGAATCAATTTCAAATTTAAATGTAAGAGATAAAATTGGTAATAGCGATCATAACCTAATCAAATTTGAAATTAATATTCCTTTTGTTTAAAAAAAAACTCAATAAAACTAAACTAATATAAAAAAGGCTAATTTTGCAGGGCTAAGGGAGAGCTTGGGGAATTATAGAACAAAAAATAAGGAAATTGATCAAATGTGGCAAAAATAAAAAAACAATCTCCTAAATAAACAAGCACAATTCAAAAGTTCTTTCCCTACAGTAAAGGTTAGAGGATCTAAGGCTTTCTCCCAAAGCACAGGCTGTAGGATAGAAGGCTTTATCCCTACACATAGGATTAAGATCGAAGGATTTCTTCATATAGCACAGAATGTATGATCAAAGAATTTTCCTTACAGCATAGGCTGTATGATCCAAGGCTTTCTCCCTACAGAAAAGACTATATGATAAGTCTTTCTCCCGAGAGCACGGTCTGTAGGATAGAGGCTTTGTCCCTACACACAGGCTTTAAGATCGAAGGCCTTCTTCCTACAGCACAGGCTGTATGATCAAAAACATTTTCCTTACATCACAGGCTGTATGATCAAAGGCTTTCTCCCTACAGTAAAGGCTATAGTGGAAGGCTTTCTCCCGACAGCACGGGCTATAGGATAGAAGGCTTCCTCCCTACACATAGGCCTTAATATCGAAGGCTTTCTTACTACAGCACAAACTGTAAGATCAAAGACTTTCTCCTTACAGTACACGATGTATTATCAACGGCTTTCTCCCTACAGTAAAGGCTATATGATCGAATGCTTTCTCCCAACAAAACAGACTGTAGAATCGAAAGTTTTCTCTCTACAGTACAGACTTTAAGATCGTAGGCTTACTCTCTCCATCCCAGACTGTAAGATCAAATACTTTTTCCCTACAACACAGGTTGTAGGATCGAAGGCTTTCTCTCTAAATACAAGCTTTAAGATCAAAGGCTTTCTTCCTACAGCACAAACTGTAGGATCAAAGTATTTCTCCCTACAGCACAGACTGTATGATCAAATGTTTTTTTCTACAGCACAAACTGTAGGCTCAAAGACTTTCTCCCTACAGCACAGAATGTATGATCAAAGGCTTTCTTCCTACAGCACAGACTGTATGATCAACGGCTTTCTCCCTATAGCAAATGGTATAAGATCGAAGGCTTCCTCCCTACAGAACAGGTTTTAGGATCGAAGGATTCCTCTCTACAGTACAGGCTTTAAGATCAAAGGCTTTCTCTCTACATCACAGACTGTAAGATCAAAGGCTTTCTCTCTACAGCACAGACTGTAAGATCAAAGACTCTCCCTACAACACAAGTTGTAGGATCAAAGCTTTCTCCCTTAACCTCATAAGCGTTCAGAGGGAGCAGCGGTCATTTGCTCCTATAGAGCTATTAATAACAACAATATTTAGTGGCAAAAAAATCGAAACTAGTCGAAACGAGTAAGAGCTCACATTGTAAATGTTCCTCCAAGAAAAACTATTGTTCCTAAAGTTAGTCAACTATTTTTAGTAATACGATAGTTTCTATGAATTATAATCGAGAGCTTTCGTAACTAGGTCGTGAACTACTAGAGACAGTGAAGAAGGAAAGAGACAACTAACCATGCGATCATTCAAATTTATTAAGAAATTTAGAGAAGCAAAAATACAACTATTTTGGTTTAAATCCTAAAACTTTGTCGACTATTTTAGTTTCTTTAATGAGAGTAAGTCGCTTATGATTTTAATTAGGTCTGATATAATATAAGGTATTTGTTACCTTTCTTAGAGTAGATCTAAACAATTCGGATCAATTGGGCGGTTATTTGGAGTTTTTACCTAACACTTTATCTATTATGGCCAACACCAATCTATTCTCGCCAAGGATCTGATTCCAAACTTTTTATTCTTCTCTTTTAACTTTTTTTACTTTGCAATACAGCTCATTTTTTGAGGAACAGGCAGATCTGTCTTTCAATATAATCTCTCGACAATAATCATCAGCTTTGACACTTTCCTGCAACAAAACAAGATAAGGGTGTATCTACAACACAAGTCGTTTATATGGTCGAAGACGAAGAGTTCTCCAAGATGGGACTTTCCCAACCAAGGATTCCTAACCTGGCTATGTCACCTTTCAGAAAACACGGATGCTCCAATGACACATACAGGCACCTGATGAAGCTTGTTTGCAATGGCAGAATGGTGTTTTTCTTAAAGAGCGTTGCCAACACATTCGGACAAATCTGATCTTATTGATCTCTTCGACAACAAATAGGGGGAGACAAGAGAAACCAGATGTGGTACCAAGTTTTTATTTCCTGAAGTTTCGCTCCTTTGAAGCTCTTAGAGGAGCGAAACCACAGTAAAAAATAACCTTATACCAGATGTAGTTTCTTTTATCCTCCCTCTCCAAATCGATCTTCTACTACAATTTCCCCATTCATGAGACGTCTGTTGGTTGCCTTTCTACTGGAACATTTTTTTAGAGTACATCTAGTGACTGCCTACTAATCAGTAAAGAATCACATTACAGCCTAATGCTAGGCTAGATTAAAAACAAAGATTAATAAAAATAGAGAAACAAAGTCAAACAAACAAACCCCCCTCCCCCTGGCGCAGGAACATGCAACTTACAGTAAAGAGTCAAATACAATAGAGGAGACCAGCCTCTTCTAAAAAGCCACATAGTCTACAAGACTGTGTATACGAACCCTTCCATAGTACAAGGGACAAGCGGTAGCGACCTCGCTCGCCCCGGTACGGGGACAGGTAACGTGCGCGAAGATCACCCAAACTGAACTGGGACATTCAACAAGAATGTGACGAACAGTCTAGGGGACAACGCAGTCGTCGATATAAAGTGCGGGCGAGCGCTCCATCAAATGGCGGTGTGTCCTGCTAGTGTGCCCAATTCGAAGATGACAGAAAGCGACATGAATCCGCTGCGGCATTGGAGGGCTAGTTCCATGGGAACAGCCGCGGCGCAATGGAACATGAAGAGTGTCAGGATAGTTCAGCTCGCTCCAGGTGCTTGAAATTTTCACTTCTAAATTTAGTAAATTATCGATGAACTTCTTAAGAAAGTATTATAGCTTTTTTTAGGGGGCTTTACAGAAGAAACTTGATTTAGAAAACACTCAGAGACTTATATACCTACGCCGACGACATTATCATTAAAGCTTCGACACTAAGGGAATAGTTTCTAGACCAGGCGTTGGCAAAACCTGGCAGGTTTGCTAAACTTGGCACGTGAATAGATTTTTCTTTTCCGATGTTAGGATTGCAGGGCCTATTGCACAGTCTTACACATGTGTATGTGTGAGCGTGCATGAACGCATGTATGTCAAAAGAGAATAGTTTGGATTTCCTCCCGTATTGGGTCCCCCATCCCTCCCTATGGCCCATTCTAAGCTATTTAAGACAGAGCGAGTGGTTTATGGTTTATGAGTATTTATGGTTGGTGAGGGTGTTGTGCTCTTAGGACCGTCCTGGACAGATGGACGAATATTGCCCTTCCCCACCTCCTCGGCGATCGCCACAGTGGACACGCTGGTTTATGGCCTTTACTATGGGTAGACTCCTTCCCCCTAATCATACCCCAACTCCCCCCTTTCCCATTCCTTGAAACCCTCTTTGCAGGAGGAACAAACAGTCACTATTCATCACAAGCAGGAGGAAGAAATAACTCGCTGAAACCCCTATCAACCCAAAACTCCCGGAATCTGGGCAGAACCGTTGTGAAGTTTGAAGAAGAAGGAACCGTCTACACTCAAAATTCTCTTCAGAATCTGGGACTCGGCCGGACGGAAAACTTCTGAAGTGTGTGGCGCCGCGAACGACTCCTCCTCGCAAGTAAGGTTCTTGCCCGCGTTCTCTGGCCAAGGTAAGCTTTTATACACTTTTCTCGCATCGGTTCCCTCGAATCCCCATCAAACACACTCTCTCTCTCTCTCTCTCTCTCTCTCTCTCTCTCTCTCTCTCTCTCTCTCTCTCGGAGAGGTGTCGGAATACTGGAGAATAGCAGACATAACTCCCATCTATAAGAAGGGGGACCGCGAATGCCCGAGTAATTACCAGCCTATTAGTCTGACATCCATCGTAGGCAAACTACTCTAGGGAATAATCGCAGACTGTATAGTGCATCACAATTAGAGTCGCACAACCTGATCTTTGATTCCCAGCACGGATTCCGCAAGAACCGTTCATGTCTCACGAATCTACTAGAATTTTTCCACGGTATTTTGAGTGAGTATGACCATAGTCGAGCTGTGGTTATCTTATACCTGGAATTTCAAAAAGCCTTCGATAAGGTACCACACCGCAGGTTGATAAATAAGGTCCGCGCCCTTGGCATTACTGGCAAGGTAGCCGAATGGATAGAAAATTGGCTCTCGGGACGGAGGCAACGAGTAAAGATCAATGGGATAGCTTCGCAATGGACGCCAGTCAGTAGCGGGGTGCATCAGGGCTCAGTGCTTGGCCTCTATTGTTCATCGTCTACATTAATGATATAGACGAACGACTAATATGCTCGATCGCCAAGTTCGCCCACGATAGCAAGCTAGGAGGTAGTGTGAGCTCGCGAGAAGGAGTGGAACGCCTGCGAAATAGCCTTCTCAGGATAGGCGAGTGGTCAGAAAGGTGGCAGATACCATTTAACCTTGACAAGTGCAAGGTAATGCACATCGGCCATGCTAACCCTCGGGAAAACTACTCCTTGCTAGGCAAACAACTAGATACCACTGACCTTGAGAAAGATTTAGGCATGCTAATCATCAGTGATCTAAAGTTCTCCAGGCAGTGCCTCCAGGTGGAAAAGAGGGCTCAGCGAATGCTGGGGTACATAAAGAGGCATTTTCGCTTCAGAAATAAGCAGAATGTTCTCGCCTTGTACAACCTTCTAGTTCGGTTACACCTTGAATACGCGGTACAATTGTAGTGCCAAACCCTGAGGAAGGACATGTAACGGCTGGAAAGGGTACATGCCAGAGCCACAAAACTGATCCCCTTCCTTAGACATAAAAGGTATCAGCATCGGCTACGAGAACTGGGGATGTTCTCCTTGGAGACGCGCAGGTTAAGAGGCCAGCTGATTGAAACTTTTAAGATATTATACGAGGAGTTGAAAACGTAGATCACAGGAGGCTGTTCACGTTGAACGCAAATGCTACACGTAACCACGGTTACCATCTGGAATTACCGCAATTCCAAACTAGCATTTGCGGAAACTTCTTCTCGTACAAAATCTGCGGAATGTGGAACCGTCTACCGCCAGAAGTGGTGAACAGTTCATCAGTCAAACAGTTCAAGTCTCGACTTGACAAGATAATCCACACCCTGACCTAGATGGTACAATCTTAGTATAGATTATAGATCTGAGTAAAGTAGATAGGTTTCAACTTTTTCAAAAAAATTCCTGTTTGTGTTTATTTTTTCAGCATATTCAGGTATCGTTTCAGCAATTGGATAAGTTCATTAAAAGCCGTATTATTTAATGCAAGGTCAATTAGAAACAAGTTTTCAGAGTTTCGAGCGTTAGTATCGATTAAAAACTACGACATTATCGGTATCACAGAATCTTGGATTCACTGCCAATCGAGGGATTTTATTTCAGAACTTCAACTACAAGAAAGGTGGCGGTGTTCTGTTGCATGTGGCATTAAATCACCTTTGAAGTAATAGGAATTAAATTGAAACAAAAAAAGAATTTATACGTAAATTTGGTTTACAGGAAGCAACATCAACTTCTGGAGATCGACAATCAATTTTATGAATTCATGAATCAGGAAAGATAAGTTATCGTTGTTCATTGGAGATTTTAATTGCGCTAAAGTAAACTGGCCTATGAAAACTGCTGACTCAGAAGGACAAAGATTACTCAGTGGGTGAGAGAACCAACAAGAGGAGAAAATATTCTGAATTTAATATTAACCTCAGACGATGAATCAATTTCAAATTTAAATGTAAGAGATAAAATTGGTAATAGCGATCATAACCTAATCCAATTTGAAATTAACATTCCTTTTGTTTAAA
Source organism: Ceratothoa steindachneri (assembly GCA_963969495.1). Classification (NCBI taxonomy): domain Eukaryota; kingdom Metazoa; phylum Arthropoda; class Malacostraca; order Isopoda; family Cymothoidae; genus Ceratothoa; species Ceratothoa steindachneri. The sequence goes on along the minus strand of OZ018330.1, from coordinate 160,126,860 downwards.
AAAAAACTCAATAACACTAAACTAATATAAAAAAGGCTAATTTTGCAGGGCTAAGGGAGAGCTTGAGGAATTATAGAACAAAAAATAAGGAAATTGATCAAATGTGGCAAAAATTTAAAAACAATCTCCTAAATAAACAAGCACAATTCATACCATCAAATGTTAGTACCGTCAAAATTATCAATGAACCTAAATGGTTATCTACAGAAATTTTAAAAAAAACATCAGAGAGAGAAATAAAACGTATAAAATCCTAAAATATAATACGAATATAGATAATAAAAAGCATTAGGTAGAATTGAGAAGAAAAGTTAAAGCTGAAACCAAAAGAGCCAAACGAAATGAAGATATAAGAGTAGCTCTAAATTGTAAAAAAAATTCAAGTTTTTCGCTTTAGTAAATAGTAGAAAACCGATAAAAAGTATCATTGGCCCAATAAAAGACAAATATGATATTTTACAATTTAACTATGTTGATATAGCAAACACTTTAAATGAATATTTTGCATCTGTGTTTATAAAAGAGAATACGATTAATAATCCCACACCAACTAATAAAAATGCCGGTATTAGATCACTTGAATTTATTAGATGTATTGATTTTACTATAAAAAAGCTTATTGAGAAAATTAATAAATATAAATCCCCTGGACCAGATAAAATATTTCCAAGAGTTCTGAAAGAAATCAAAGATCAAGTGGCTGAACACCTAACGCAGATTTTTAATTGATCGTTATTAAGTGGAATTGTTCCTCAAGATTGGAAGCTAGCAAAAGTAACGCCGATATTTAAAAGAGGTTGTAAAGAACTAGCTAGTAATTATCGCCCAATAAGTTTAACTTCAATAGTTGGAAAACTCCTCGAAACTTGTATTGCAGAGAAAATACTTGAGCATTTAGAAAAGAATAAATTATTAAATGATTCACAGCATGGATTTAGAAAACATAAGTAATGCCTCACAAATTTATTAGATTTCTTCTACTTTGTTAATAGTGTATTTAGATTTTCAAAAGGCATTCGATAAAGTACCGCATAAGAAATGGATGTCTAAAGTAAGAGCCTTAGGAATATAAGGAGAAGTAGCAAAATGGATTGAAAATTGGCTCACTGATCGTAAACAGAGAGTAGTCATTAACGTACAAGAGTCAGAATGGACCCCAGTGAGCAGTGGTGTTCCACAAGGTTCAGTTCTTAGACCTTTGCTTTTCATTATATAAGTTAATGATGTAGATGATGACCTGCTGTCAAAAAATACCAAATACGCAGATGATTGAAAATTAGAAAAAGGAATAGTAACTGAGGAGGATGTTTTAGAATTTCAAAAGGATATTGATGAAATATCACAAAGGTCTACAAAATGGGAATTGCCCCTAAATCTAGACAAGTGTAAAGTAATGCATGTAGGTAATAAAACCCCAAGAGCAGAATGTAAAACTTTTGATCGAAATATTACCGTAACTGATAATTAAAAAGATCTTGAGTCTGTCGTGGTATACGGCCGAGTATGTACGTACGTTTGTTTCGTACATAAATAACTCCGTTCCTTTTTTCTCTAAGAGTACTATATTTTACTATTTATCTTTATATTTTTGATTTGATTATTTAACCAGGGAGGATATTTATTGCCATGTGCAGCGTTTCGAAGATTTAGTTAAACAACTGGAGCAAAAATATACTTTTAATTACAAAAAAAATGAAATATTAAAACTTTAAATCTAGAACGGGTATAATAAGAGGGTCTAAATAAAAATTAATACTGCCAATGAATACTACGCGATGATTGACACACAAAGTCACTTTAGTACGGAATGTTAATTAAAGACCATAATTAAATGGGAATCGTTTTACCTTAACAAAGTGACGTCAGACGAGTAATGACCTTGACAGTAAATCTCGTGGAGTGAAGGAGGGATTGAAGATTAGGTGAGACGAGTGTGCGTCCAGATAAGAGGAGGAATCGGACGCCCAGCTGTTCGTCTTGATGAGTTAAACCCGAGGGAGGTGAGGTGGCTCGGTGCGAGGCATGTTATCACTGACTCGGACGCCCAGCTGACTTCGAGGTGAGTGAGAAGAGTTCTTGGCGATGCATCTTAACTTGACGATATAAGCGAAGGGGACAGTGGATGTATGATTATTTCAATCCTTGGGTTACGCTTGTGGGGCTTCTCGATGATGAGCGTTGACCAAGAGGTGAATCGTTTTACGAGTGGGACTTCACTTTGGTATTCCTCAATGGTGAGGGATATCTCTGGTTTTATTTGAAAACTGAGATAGGGGGTTTCTCTGACGAGAGAGGTATGCGAGTGATTCTCTCTACCGATGAACTTCTTCTTATTAACTCCCGCTCGGTTCCACTTTTATGCCCAGACTGACACCGGTCTTCGTCTTCTCTCGATAGCTAACTCGATCTCTTGCTTTTCTCCAGATCGCCGTATATATACCTCACTTATCCCCTGTGGGTAAGGGAGAGGGGTGGATGAGTGCCCATGTTTAGCCCTCTCTCCTAGGGGCATCACTTTTCAGAGTGGTCTCCCTTAGCCCTAATGGTCTCTTCTGGTTTTTCGTCGGAGAGAATGAAATTTCATTTATTTGGCGAAACTAGATCTAAACCATAAGAAAGGACAATGGGCTTGTTTATAGATTTTTATTCGAAAGACCCTACCACCCTCCTTTGTTTATACTAACGGGCTACAAAATTTGTCGATTCTAAGTTTCTTGACGAGGAATATCGAGGCTGGTTGTGCCAGCAGGAGAAAAGGGGAGAGGGGAGGGGGTCAAGTATCGACCCACATGCCACGTAGCTCTTGACGCTGTGTAACCGAACTGGCGTCTAGTTTTATCATTGCGATATTGATTTCCCCACAGAATCGATATATCAAATGATCTCAAGTTTTCTCAGCAGTGTATCGAAGTGGAAAAGAAGTAATGAAGCTTCTTGGATATATCAAACGTCAATTTAATTTTAAAAATTAAGCTACAATTTTAAATATGTACAATGCATTGGTAAGACCACGATTAGAATACTGCGCTCATGTCTGGTCACCATACTTACGAAAGGATATTGACAGATTGGAGAAAGTACAAGCTAGACCCACGAAATTGATTCCAGAATTACGAAATTATAACTATGAGAAAAGACTAGAAAGACTAAATTTATTCACACTAGAAACAAGACGTTTGAGAGGAGGCCAATTAATAGAAGTATTCAAAATCATGAAAGGCATAGATAATTTAGACTATTCTATTTGGTTCGAAGTTAATACAAATTATACGAGAAATAATAGCATGAAAATCGGTGCGAAACATTTTCGAACAAATTTATGTGGGAACTTTTTTTCCTATAAAATTGTAAAATTCTGGAACCATTTGCCTGAAGAAGTGGTGTCCAGCAGTTCAGTTGACACTTTTAAGACTAGACTGGACAAAATAATGGTAAACTTTAGATAAAAAGTGACAATACATTGTATGTTGATAAAAACGATGAAAAAAAGCATGTTCTAATTTTAGTTGAGTAAGACATATGAGTAATAACAATTACGGTTTTTAATTTGATTCTGCATTTATATAAAATGTAAATACGTTTCTGTCATGTTTTACTAATACAAACAATCCTGGATATGTATATGAAAAATTATTTTTAAAAATATCTATATAAAAAGCTTTGCATCTACAAGCAGTACTATCAGTGTCCAATAACAGAGTATAAAGTTTTTAAAATAAGAATGGAACGAGTAGATAAATCTAATAGATAATAGGCGACAAAAAATTGCATGTTAACAAAAATTGAAAGAAAAAAGAGTATGTTCTAAAAGACGATAAGTATTATAAGTCATATTTTGTTTTTGTATATATTAGTATGTTCCTGCTTTCCTTTCAAAATTTCCTGATTTGTGTATTTTCCAACACTGCCAGGTTTATATTTTCACTTTTCCAGGCCCGGAAACGGATGGGAAAGATGCGTCGGGAGAGACTTCATCTTTACTATCCTATTCCTTATCTGTAGTATTGTATATAGTTAAAATTAGGGATAAAATTATAGGTACTTCTATTGAAATGGACCGAATGGTCTCTTGAAGTACTTACTTTCCTTATAACTCCTTGTAACACACACACACTCTCTCTCTCTCTCTCTCTCTCTCTCTCTCTCTCTCTCTCTCTCTCTCTCTCTCTCTCTCTCTCTCTCTCTCTCTCTCTCTTTCTTGTCCCACTACGAGTATCTCGCCTAAATTCATTTAACCTTCGGTCCTTCTAACTTTTGACCTTCTATCCATTTCGGAAGCATCAAACTTCTCTCAGACTCTCCTCAAACTCTCAAACTACCCTTAAACTATCAAATTACCCTAAACTAAACTCTAACTAACGCAGACATTCGGAACTAAGCATCGTTTCGAATAAGTTCTCTGGAGAGTTCACTATACTTTCCAAATCAATTGGACACTAATGTCTTTACTTAAGAGCTACCATCTTGCTTAGCCTTGCCCTCCTTTCAGGGTAATAATTCTAACACTTTTAAGCAAGGACATGATCACATTAAAAAGTATATATGTATATTACAATTACATATTTTCTAATGATAAAATTTAAAATATTTCTTTTAACGCAATATTTACTGTATCTTTTGGGCATATCGAATTAGGTCTGTTGACGATGTTAGATTGGGCATTATAGTTGCTTGGCACTCAAGACCAGAAATTCCTTTTTTATTAATCGAATTGGCACGCAAGACCAAAAAGTTTGCCGACTCCTGTTCTAGACCATCCAAGACAAAACTAATGTTTATATGAATTTTATTTCATGTTTTTTTAATTTTATTTTGTTTGGTCGCTGAGTTCAAATATTGATTCAGTTTTGGTCAATACATCTAGTTCAATCTTTTATGATTTTTTGAAGATATTGAGACAGTAAGATGTCTATTTTCAAAAATAATAAAAAATATTAACATTATAAGTGCTTTGAAGATCTTGCTTATATTGTGAATGCCATTATCTGTTCAGACTAGAAATCATACTGTATATAGAGTTGTAGCGGCATGTATAAATATTACCCGTAAAAATGTACATTTTTACAGTTTACGCTTTAAATTTCATTTTTATCAAATATTTTAGTTACCCCTCAAACATTGTTGTTGTATTCAATAAATAAATGTAATTAAAAATTATGTTTTAGTTTGCATTATTTTGTTATTTCCTAATCTTAATTTATAGTATTCTATTACTAATTATTGCTATATTTTTTTATAAATAAAATAACCTATTTTATTTTAATAAATTTGGAAAAAGTTAAAACTAGTGAAAGATAAACCTCCGAAAGAGAGAATTAAAATTAAAGACATAAGAAGCAACTATATAGAGGATAAAGAGCAAATCGAGAAATTATTTCGGGATCATTGGGAGAAAGTCTTCAGGATAAGTGAAGAGGAAAATGCAAACTTTGACACTGACTTCGAACATCGGATCATAGATTTATTAAACACAGAAATAGAAAAAACACAACCCTACCACTTTGTCGAAAGAGAGAGATATATACTAACGAGGGCATCGACGCTGTAATAACAACAGAAGAAATGATAAAAATGATTTTAAGTTTCAAACAGAAAGCCCCAGGAAAATCGGCCTAACGAAAATACATTATGTAAAGGCCCCTAACAACATACATGAGGGGCTTAAGAGCGTATTTAATGCAAGTCTAAATACGGGATAGTTTCCAGGTGAACTAAAGGTAGCCAAAATGATATTCGTGCCTAAACATGGAAAGTCACCCACGCAGGTTGAGAATTACAGACCGATTTCCCTGCTACATTTCATCGGGAAAGTATACGAGAAAATAATAACCAATAGATTAATGAGATTCCTAAACGAAAATAATTGCCTAAACACATGGCAATTTGGATTCCGAAAAAAAACGGAGCACGGAGATGGCAATAAGTGTAATCATAGAAAAGGTAGCAAAAGCCAAAGGAGAAAAGGCAAGCATTGACATAGTGTGCAGAGATGTATCGAAAGCGTTCGACAAAGTTTGGCAAAAGGGATTACAATACAAAATACTCAGATTGGAAATTAATAATAAGATTGAGCGGATACTTTGTGACTATGTAATGAATGGATACGCTTCCATAGAATATGAAAAGTATCGAGGAAACACATTAAAGCTAGAAGAAGGATTGCCGCAAGGAGGGTGTTTAAGTCCCATATTATATTCAATATATACGGCGGACATCCCTCCACCTATAATCGAGAGAAGCCTTAATATACAATACGCAGACGACTTGACACAATTAATTGTTTGCCCCTATCGAAATGGACCTATGCAAGCAAGAATAACAGCAACTGAAATAGAATCCATAAACAACTACGAAAAGAAATGGAAGATCAAGACAAACATAAACAAATTTAAAATAGTACCAATATATAGGGAAAAAACAGCAGATATCTACATAGAAGGTGAAAGATATAGATATAGCAACGAATGCAAAGTTTTAGGCCTAACCATCTCAAAAACAGGTTACAAGAAACACGTAACAGACAGAATTAACAAAGGAAAAATGGGACTCAAACTACTATTCTAGATTAAGAAATCTTAACCTAAAGAACAAAAGAAAAATATACCCAGCAATTATTCAATCGGTTTTAGTGTACCCTACTGTGGCAATGTTCACTATCTCTAAGACAAGCCTACAAGAGATTCAGAAGATACAGAACAAAGCAGTGTGCATAATAACGGATACTAGACGGGCGGAGCGAAGAAATCAGCGAGATTTACACAGAGAGGCAAAACTTACAACTATCAACAAAATAATAGAAAAAAGAGCAAAGAAAATGATACGCGAAACCCAAGAGGAGATGGCAGAAGAATTTCCCAACCAACTAGTTCACCTAGAAGGATGGAGAGCCCATCGACTATTTCCAAGTAACTTAGACATTTTGGAAAGATACATGGAAGAATTATACACGTAAGTGGAAATTCCCAAACAATAAGCTGACCAAAAACAGATAAAAACAGGAATAAAACAGGTAAAGTAGATCTTTAATTATTATTATTTTATTTTTTTAATTGAAAACAAAATAAAAAGATACTAAAGAAAAGTATGTACTAGAAAGAAAATGCGTAACAGTAGCAATTTATTAAAGGTAAAAACGGTTTGAGCGCCATGACAACTTGACAAAAGAACAACATGAAATTTTTAAGTATACTCAAAAACAACTCTATAAGCAAATACCTACTCACACAAATTCTAACTTAAATACCTACTCAAACTGCCAGAGATTAGCCTGACCACCAGGCAACATTGCAATCCTAAGCAAACCTCTTACTTCCTTCCATTTCAACCTAAGTACTTTCCCTCTATCAAAACACACACTTACTGGGCCTACAACTTATACAAGGGATAGGGGACCTATGAAAATAATGAATAGACCGAGAAAAAAAAAGAAAAGAAAAAACACACCGTGGTTCAGATCCCACGTTAAGCTGTAGGGCCAATGATTGCCTAGGTCACCTATGGTTCATCCAGGTTGAATAACAATTCAGTAACGCGAAAATTTCATCCAGCCAGACGAAGTTTGACTACATCGTCATTCGCTACCATCGCCGATTATCACTAAGATCATGGACGTTGTGGTTTTTTCGGCCTCCAGTTTGTCTCCTTATGAGGACTTGAAAACCGTCCCCATCTCAAGAACGGCTGCATCGAAAGCCAAGCGCCTGAGATAACTCATCTCACAAGAAGAGCTCGGGGATCGGAAGCCCTGACAGTTGCTCACTCACATGCATTAACTTCTTGATGCGCAAGCAGCTGCCTTCGACAAGTCCCTCTTCCACCAGCATTTCCTACAGAAGCTAACCTCACTCCACGCAAAGCATCCTAGCCGCGATGGACTGCACGACAAGCGTGGAAAAACTGGCCGACACGGCTAATCGAATCGTTGAAGCCTCCGATCCACAAGTGGTTTCAGTCTCCAGTCATTCGGATGAACGAAGCACAAATTTAGGAGCTAACGTGCCTCGTCAAGAGTAGCCTGAAAAGGCCTTGGTCTCGATCCCAGTCGAAATCACGTTCGAAGCAACGATCAAGGACTTCCCAGTGTTTTACCATGCAAAGTTCGGTGAAATAGTTTGCGAATGCGTTTCCCGCTGACAAACACAAATCGGAAAACTAGGCGCTGTCGGTCACTCCTAACTCCACCCGTGGGCACTCGGGCTCCATACTGGTCCGTATCACAGACCCTTCGACGAAACTCACTTTTCTCAACGATACTAGTGCCGAAGTCAGCCTACTTCCTTCGGGCGTACAGAGGACTTCTCCTATCCAGTACCTTTTTGCAGCAAATGGAACCAAGATCCCCGTTTACGGAACACAGCTAAAGAAACTTTCTCTTGATTTCTATCGAAATTTTAAGTGAGTCTAACTCGTAGCAGCGCTCCACAGCCCCCTCTTAGGCGCTGATTTTCTCTGACACCTCAAGCTTTCTGTCGACCTTAGCAAGAACTCCCTCCTGCATCTGAACAGTTCACATCGTCTTCGTGCTTGCATAAAGTCAGAGAAATCTACCGCCATCTCTGTCGTCGTGCCGTAAACTTCGTCCAAGACCCTTTTGGAAAAATTCCCTGATGTCCTTACTCCGGTGTGCCAGCCAACTGAGGTCAAGCATAGCGTGACTCATCACATCCACACCACCAGACCTCCTGTGTGCGCCAAACTCCGGCGACTTCCGCCAGAAAGGTTAAATATAGCGAAGGATGAATTCCAGCACATATTGGAATACTGGATCATCAAACATTCCAAGAGCAATTGGACCTCATTGCTTCACGTGATACCCAAGAAGACTGGAGACTGGTGCTCGTGCGGTGACTTTCGCGCCTTCAAGGCTATTACCATTCCCGACTGGTATCCCGTTCCTCATATACAGGATTTTACGGCCAATCTGCAAGGGTGCACAATTTTCTCTGGTGAAAGCTTTTCACCAGATTCGTGTCGAGGCAGCCGACGTTTGCAAAACTGCCACCATCACCATATTCGGCTATTCGAGTTGCTATACATGTCTTTCGGCCTCCTCAATGATGCTCAAACCTTCCAACGATTCACTGACGAAGTCACTCGTGGATTACCCTTCTGTTTTACGTATATAGATGACTTTCTTATTGCCAGCTCTTCGTCTGATGTACATTAGCTCCACGTCGAAGCTGTGCTTTCCCGCCTTCAAGAATATGGCCTTTGCATTCGTCCAGTCAAATTCCTGTTTAGTGTCTTGGGAACTTGACTTCCTCGGACACCATATTAGTGCAAACGAGGTCTGCCGAGAAGACAGATGCCCTTCCTGCTTTTCCACGCCCTGAGTCTCAACGCAAGCTCCGTCAGTTATTTGGTATAGTCAACTTCTACCACAGGTTTATTAAGGACTTTGCTGCCTCTCAACGACCTCCTGCGACCAGCGAAGAAGCCTGTCAAGGCCCACATCAAATCGACTGATTTGACAACTACCGCCTTCGAAAAAGCAAAATAGCTTTGAAGGAAGACACATGACTTTATTATCCTGTCTCTGATGCTGAAACATGTATAATGACAGATGCATCAGATTTGGCCGTCGGCGCAGGCTTGCAGTAGAGAGTCGCCAACGATTGAATCCTTATTGTTTTCTTCTCAAAGAATCTTCAACGATCTGATACTTGGGTCAGTGCCTTTGGCAGAGAGCTTCACAGCTTTTATCTCAGCATCTGTCATTTTCGTCACTTCGTCGAATTTATGTGCCTCCCGATCTCCGTCGGAATGTTTTTGCCAATTTTCACGGCCTTTGAAATTATGTTTTGCCTTTGTGTACTTATCTATATATCAGTTTAACATCCTCCTGTGCACGCACTTGGTTACTGTAAAATCCTCTTCGGTAGTGGCTGTACCGGAATTCGAAATCGGGATAATAAAAGAGGTGAATGGTTGGGAGAGAGATAAAACAGGTAGAAAATTTTGTGTAAGTCAAAGATAAGTGTGTTAATGATATGAATGAGGAGAGGAGATGATTATGATAAATGATTAGAATGAAGATGATGGTCATGTGTGCCAGGTTGCCTAGCTAACGCTTTCGTTTTGCAGTATGATTTGCTTTGGATTAAATTATTTTTACCTATCAGCATAAAAGCCTTTGTTTTCTTGTTGTTGTTTTTTCTTGCTCTTTTCTTTTTCGTTTATCTTTGGATTCGTTTAATTTAGCATTAGGGCCTTTGTTTTCTGGTTGTTGTTTTTTCTTGCTCTTTTCTTTTTCGTTTATCTTTGGATTCGTTTAATTTAGCATTAGGGCCTTTGTTTTCTGGTTGTTGTTTTTTTGTTTTTCTTGCTCTATTCTTTTTCGCTTATCTTTGGATTCATTTAATTTAGCATTAGGGCCTTTGTTTTCTTGTTGTTGTTTTTTCTTGCTCTTTTCTTTTTCGTTTATCTTTGGATTCGTTTAATTTAGCATTAGAGCCTTTGTTTTCTTGTTGTTGTTTTTTTGTTTTTCTTGCTCTATTCTTTTTCGCTTATCTTTGGATTCGTTTAATTTAGCATTAGGGCCTTTGTTTTCTGGTTGTTGTTTTTTCTTGCTCTTTTCTTTTTCGTTTATCTTTGGATTCGTTTAATTTAGCATTAGGGCCTTTGTTTTCTGGTTGTTGTTTTTTTGTTTTTCTTGCTCTATTCTTTTTCGCTTATCTTTGGATTCATTTAATTTAGCATTAGGGCCTTTGTTTTCTTGTTGTTGTTTTTTCTTGCTCTTTTCTTTTTCGTTTATCTTTGGATTCGTTTAATTTAGCATTAGAGCCTTTGTTTTCTTGTTGTTGTTTTTTTGTTTTTCTTGCTCTATTCTTTTTCGCTTATCTTTGGATTCGTTTAATTTAGCATTAGGGCCTTTGTTTTCTGGTTGTTGTTTTTTCTTGCTCTTTTCTTTTTCGTTTATCTTTGGATTCGTTTAATTTAGCATTAGGGCCTTTGTTTTCTGGTTGTTGTTTTTTTGTTTTTCTTGCTCTATTCTTTTTCGCTTATCTTTGGATTCATTTAATTTAGCATTAGGGCCTTTGTTTTCTTGTTGTTGTTTTTTCTTGCTCTTTTCTTTTTCGTTTATCTTTGGATTCGTTTAATTTAGCATTAGGGCCTTTGTTTTCTTGTTGTTGTTTTTTTGTTTTTCTTGCTCTATTCTTTTTCGCTTATCTTTGGATTCATTTAATTTAGCATTAGAGCCTTTGTTTTCGTATCGTATCTCTTGTGAGCCTTGTAGATTGATTGATTGATGTAATAAGTGGTGAAATGTGTAGTAGGTATAAATAGATGTAAGTAATATAATTTAGTTTTTCCCTGGTGTAGAGGACATCTCATGCATTTTCCTTTGTCTTCTTCCTTTATTTCCTTCTATTTTTGCACTATCAGTATAGTGACTGGCGGTTGGGTTGGTCACTCTATGACCGTTGTTTTCTTCTTTGTTTTATCTCTTTCTTTTCTCTCTTTTTTCTTCTTCCTTAATTTTTCTTCTTTTATTTATTTTTTTTTTTTTTTGGTTTAGTTGCATAAAAATATGGTAATACTTCAGATTTGGTGCGCACGGTAGGTGACGCTTTTAGTAAGCTGCAATATATCTCTTATGACATCAGACGGTAGCTTCAGATGTGACCAATCACGGCCTTTATTTTTTTTTTTGTTTTGGGGGATTTGTAACTTTTAGTCTGTATTATTTACTAAATATCTGCGCCTCTTCTCGTTTATAGTTTTTCTAAGTGAGGTAAGGTTTCTTGATGTCTTTTATTGTTTTTTGTTTTGTTTTCGTCTTTTTTGTTTGCTGCGAACAATAACAGCTTCTTACTGGCAACGCCGTAGCTATAAATAGAACCCGTCCGCTTAGCATTTGTTTCTGTTTCGTTATGGCTTTTTCGTGTTCTAGTTGTGCTTCTTCGTTATTCGAATTCGGGTTTATTCTGCATGACCGCGAAAAACTTTTAGATTATTTAGAGGCGCATAAACTAATCAAGAACCCTATAAAAGTAAGTATTGTTTGTCATTAGGTTAGGCTTTTCTGCCAGTAAAAAGCTGTTGAGGGAAAAAAACCCAGGGAATTCAAGGGGACTGCTAGTGGAGGAGATATCACTGCGGGTGGACGACCCTGCGATGATCCTCAGTTTTAATCAATTGGGGGGGTCTGGGGGGCGCAGCCCCCCAGTATATACTCATATACAGAAAAATATAACGCCGTAATTGTTCACATCTGACGCTACCGTCTGACGTCATAAGACATATATTGTAGCCCAAAATTGTAGCCTATAAACAGCGCCACCTACCGTGCGCCCCGAAACTGAAGTGTTACCAAAAATATATATCTATATAAATATACCTTTTCTTCCGTTAATATGGCATTCAAGCCATTCAAATATGATTTTGCTAATTCATTAGCGTTCATTTTTAATTTTTATTTTATTATCGTTTAATTCTTATGTGGGCACTTCGCCCATTTTTAGTTTCAATTTTTGTTTTATTATTTTTCTTCTTTGATTTAGTTAGGCCCTTTGCTTCTTTTTATTTATATATTTCTTTATTTATTCGAGATTTAATTTATTTTTTAGCTTGGGCACTTCGCTCCTTTTTATTCATTTATTTATTTATTTACTTGAGTTTTAAATTAGTTTTAGTTTTGAGGAACTTCGCCTCTCTTTATTTATTTACTTAAGTTTTGATTTAGTTGTTAACTTTTGGTCACTTCGCCTCTTTTGATTTATTTATTTATTTACTTAAAGTCGTTGTTCTGTTCGGGTTACTTCGCCTTTTCTGTCATTTTTATTCTTGTGTCTTAATTCGAGATATCTTCTTCATAGGTTGGAGCAATTGGTTGTTTTATTTAGGTGTATATTTCGTTTTGTTCTTCCAGGAAGCACAGTCTTATACTTGTGAATAAGGCTCTCCTGGTGACTCGTCTAGATAGGGGTTGTGGAATGTCGAGGTTGGCATCTAAAAGCGGGAGTATCTCTTCTTCTACCTTTTCCCAGGTCTTTCTCCCTAGCCTTTGGGGGACCATATTCAATGGCTTCAGTCCTACCCTTGCGTGCAGTTCCGTCTGCTATATACGGTCCATCCTGCGTGCGCTAGCTATCAGTAGGGTAGCTTTGTTCTTTACCCTTTGCATCTGCCTGCGAGATGTAGAACTAGCTGCCTGCATTACCACTGCCGGCTACACTTGTTTTGAGCACACCAGGGCAGTGTATAGCTTTTTTATTTTGTTTGCGCTAAGGCTTTTGAATCTGTACAGTTTTCCAAGTTCTCTCTTGCCTAGAAAGATTTGGTTGTTGATATGCATCTTATACCCTGTATTGGTGATACGCAGACCTAGAACTTTACCCTCGTTGGAGTATGGGTAAGGTTCATCGTTAACCATAACGTCATCAAGTTTTCGGCGGTTTACTGGAAAGATTTGGAACTTTCGGCGGTTGGTCTGGATTTTCCACATTCTCTCGAATCGATTGATATTTTCTAATTTCGGCAGCTGTCTCTCTTGCTTGATCTCCAGCGTTCTTATAGTACCCGGGGATGATTTGCGTGATGTCATCTGCAAACTGCAGGTATATCACATCCTCCCCAACTGGAGCAGGTGAGTCCAAAGTGTACACCAGGTACAACAGGGGACTCAGACAGCTACTCTGTGGAACACCCGCCTCGAGTTCGAACTCAGGTCCTCTGAAGCTCTCCATCGATATTTGGGCTTTCTTTTTCATGATGTAGTCGCAGAGGATCCTTTGCATGATCGGGTTTAGCTGAAGTCTTAAGATCTTTTATTGTAGACTTCTCAGCCAAACTTTTTCGGTGAGAAGGGCGAGGGCTGTGTTAGTCCCCTTTTCACTTGCGGAACCCGCGTTGCTGAGGATTGTGAGTTTCCAGCTTCGTTAGCTAGTCTTGAAGCCTGTTAGCTAGAAGCTTCTCGTAGACTTTGTCCACGAACTGTATGAGGGATATCGGCCTGTAATCCACCACTTGATCGGGGGGCTTCTTCTCTTTAGGAATAAAAATTATTTTGGCCATTTTTTGACTGTCGGGGAAGTAGTCTGTATTCAGGGCAGCGTTATAGATGTTCGTAATTCCCTAAATGATCTGCTGGGGGGGGGGGCATGCACCAAGTTATTTTTAGTGATGCTCATCCATCCTGGTTAAAGGTTTTCACAGTTGCCATGACCTCTTATGTGGTTAGCGGTCGGCCATGGTCCACCATCTCTCTCCCTTCATCGACGTGGGCTTGTAAGTGCGTTCGATGTATTATCAGATTAAGATCTTCAATCAGCTGACCTTCAAATTCCTGGTCGAATTCCGCATCGTTCTTGGGTGTTATTGAGAAGATATCATTCTAGAACGTGTGCGGAACCTCTCTTCCAGAACCGCTGGATTTTCCAAGTAGTAATCGCTCTCCTTAGTGTGGATCCTCACTAGTTGCCAGAATTTTTCGGGGTTCACCTGGCTGTCAACCCTGGCTATAAGGCTGTCCCAGATTTTGGCTGTTGTTAGTTTAGAGCCTGCTTAAGTTCTCCATTCAGGCGTTGTAGCAGCAAGCTTCTTTCCCGATTCGTTCCTGCTCTTCTGATTTTTCATACAACTCCCTGTGCTCCCTAGCGATATCTTTCATCTCCTTGGTCCATCTGGATTGTGGAGGAATTTTATACCCTGTCATAGGTACATACTCGCAGTCAGCCTCCGTAATGGAGGCTGTTATCCTCTCAGGCTTGCCGTCGATCTCCTCTAGTGTTGCTTCGCTTAGGTAAACTGGTTCAAATTCGCCAGGGGTTTCTTTGTAGCGTTCCCAGTTGGCCGAAGCGTAGTTTTTACGGAAAGGAACCGGAAGCTGGATCGGTGCAAGTGAGATGGTCGTCAAGATCGCTATATGGTCGCTGGATACTACTGAGCCAGGCTTGCTATGTTAGTTAAAGGGGAAGCCATCACTTGTCATGATTATGTCGTGCCTTGTTGCTGCCCGAGAAGTGATATAGGTCAGAAAGTCCGGTCCTATGCTCTGGGTGTTCTTTCAACGCATAGTCACTTCCAAGTTATGGCATCTGTTGTTCGTTTTCCCATAGTCAGCCGTTCGGCATCTGATGTTGAGGTCTCCTCAAGAAAAACCATTCGCCCGTGCCCGAACAAGGTGTAGAAATTGTTCAGGGGCATGTACGCTCTTCGGGGTGGTTGATATACCACCGCTATCACGAGACTGTCCACTAGTATGTGTAGTTATACCGCCACAAAGGAATCGTCCAGTACGGAAGGCGCTTGAATGAAAGATTCCTTTTGATGGCAACGGCAGCACCGTTAAACCTCTTTTGACAATGGTTCTTAGTGACAACTCTGTAACCCGGTGTCGTAGAATTCTTTCTGCTAAGAACCCTACTGACCTGACCTCTGACACCTCTTTTATTTAGTTAGTGTCGTAGAATGTCCCTCCTTTTTGTTCTATTCTAAGAGTGCTAAGAGTGTCTAATTATTGATATTATAAGAATATCTTAAAGAAAAGAGCCTTTACCAAACACGTCAGGATATAAAAGAAACGCCCACTAATTCACAAAATAAACTTATATTTTATCTTTAACCATTGAATACACAAGCTTTCTACTTTAACTACAGCAATACTCTAAATATTATTATAAACAAGAATTAATTAAATTAGTTGACCCACAAAATTAAGTTCACGTTTTCTCTAGACAAAACAATAATATTAGAATTAGGCTTACGGACTCGTGGAGTTTAAAGGGCCTCAGAAATATTTACACTTGACGCGTGTAGATGGGCGGAATTCCACGGTCGTCTTGGCGAGGGTAGCCGCTGGGGGGTCCACACGTTCTTCCGGGGGGGGGGGGATTCTTCAAGGACGAGAATCAATACGGTGCTCTATGCAACACCCAGGTAGTCGTGGTCTCTCTGGCGAGAGTGAGTTGAACTTGGTTCTTGAATCAAGCTTACTTGGAGTGCGGTGTGATCACCGAGTAACGAGCTCGAGGAGGAGCTTTTCCTTCGTTACTAATTTTCTTATGGACGAGGACTGAACTCGGGGAGGGTCTTCTTCACGGGCGAGGATGACGGAGGGGGGTTTCTCTGGCGAGAATAAGTTACTTACAGTTTGGTGTGGCCACCGAATAACGGGCTCGAGGGGGAGCCTTTTCCTTCTTCTTCTTAATTCCTCAAAGACGAGGAATACCCTTGGTGTTTACGGTGCACCAGAATATGAGGAGTCTCTCTGGCGAGAGTAAGTCGAACTTACCAAAGTTCACTTATTGTTTGGTTTGACAACCAGGGACTTAGCTCAAGGATGAGCTTTTTCTTAGTCCCTTAAGGTAGGTAGCCCTGCCTCTCTTGCAGGGTGCTTCTTGGTCTGGCGACACAAGTAAACTACCTCTCCAGTCTCGGTAGCTCGGTTGTGGATCCGAGGACTTCGTCACCTAGAGACTGACGTATACTACCAATCCAGTCTAGGTAGCCCGGTTGGGGATCCGAGGACTTCGTCACCTGGCCTGACGTATACTACCTATCCAGTCTAAGGTAGCCCGGTTTTGGAACCGAGGACTTCGTCACCTGGCCTGACGTATACTACCAATCCAGTCTAAGGTAGCCCGGTTTTGGAACCGAGGACTTCGTCACCTGGCCTGACGTATACTACCTATCCAGTCTAGGTAGCCCGGTTGGGGGATCCGAGGACTTCGTCACCTGGCCTGACGTATACTACCTCGATTTTCCTCAGAGTTCCTCATTTATACCTCGCACCCCCACTGGGGGTGGTAAGGGGGGGAGAGGGGCTTGAGGACGGCCCCAGGAGAGTTCTTTTTTTCAAACGGTCTTTCCCACGAAGTCAAACATCGGCTCCTCGTTAACCATCGAGGTTGGGAGAAAACCGTCTCCAATTTCTTTGTTCGACCTGAAACTGGATCTCACTCTCCTGGGGGAAGATCTTACCTTTTTGACCTTTAGGGTCTTACATGGCAACGAGTTATGCCACCCTCTGGTCAAACTTTCGACTCGCCGATGCCTGGGGCGGATGTCCTTGCGGTAACCACCGCCTTGGGACTGCATCACGAGTGAACGATGGGGGGGGTGACCTCTTTCATGGCACGGTCTGGGGCAGTGCTGCGGTCACACGGGACCCGCCGATGCCTTCGGCCGGATGTCTTTGCGGTGACCGCCTTGGAACTGCACCAAGAGTGAACGAGGGGGGGGGGGGAAGTGACCATTCCCTTACACACCTCCCACCGAAGAAAATAATGGGGGGGCGGGGGATGCTCCCGGGAACTCAAAACAACTTACTCAACCTAGTCGAGCTTAGCAAAGTTGTATTTCTTTGAGCCCTCCCTTACATTAAGTTTCCTTACATATGAGCGCCCACGCGCGCGTTTACACAGGCAATGTGTCGAGCTAGACACTCGATTTACAATTTTACATGAACATAACAAAACCTTAATTCATTGATTACCCATCAAAAAAAACAACAAAACAAGCTACTTCCTTACATTTCTAAGTTTTTGAGAACTTAATTCCTACCGATAAATATTTACACGAACAACAACTGAAAACATGGTTTCACGCTCATTAGGTGCTGAAATAACCCTCAATGGTATTTCGTCTCCGCCTATAGAGCAGCTGTCCTTTATCGGCTCCTTTGAGGTAGCTAATACTAAAATGGTGCTCTGTGACCATTATTCTACCGCGCCTGAGTCGGCCGTCCTGGTTATTGAGTCTACCCAAGTATGTTACTAAATGGTAGTGGTATTTCAACCTACTCGACTTACTCATATTATGGTACTTGACTACCTTTAAATTGAACATTAAGGCTTGAGCGGCCTGTTGTAGCGGGGCATAATTGATGGGAGCGTAGGTCCCATAGCTTTCCTTTAACCAGGTACACGGGAAGATCGTGTCTGGGTTCGATCTTTGGGGATCGAGAAAATTTTTCCCCGTGAGGTCGTTAATGGGCTTGGCGCTCACTATGACTTGGCGATTTAGCGGTAACTCCGTGGACGTTCCGTTCGGGGAGGAGACTACTAGGGGTAGGGGATACTCATCCGCGTCTACCATTTGATTAGTCTTACCTGGGTGCATAGCCATAGCACCTCTTTCCTCCTTCCTTGTCAACTCATTTGACTCACTTCTCTTAGTAGGTAGTTCCTCAGGTACACCTGCTCGTACCTCTACCCTACCTTCTTCTTCTTCCCAGATAACCCCATTTGGCTGGGTTCTCCTCGTAGGGTTTCCTTTAGGTACTCCTGCTGGTACCTCATCCCTACTTCCTACTTCTTCCATCGTTACCCCAATTGGCTGGGTTTCCCTCGATGGTCCTTTCTTAGGTCCAGGCCGGGCTCCAACTTCCTCGGCCTCTATGAGATTCTCGATAGGTGCTCTTTCGAGTGCGAGCAATCTTTCCTTTTCTTCTCTCTCTTCTCTTTCCGCTTGAGCACGTTCTATTTCCCTCTTCATTCTCCTTTCATCTATTTCTTTTTTAATCTTTATTCTCCTCTCTTTTGACTCTTTTTCCATCTGCATTCTCCTTTCCTCGGCTTCTTGTTCTGCTTTCGCTACTTCGTTTTCCCGTTGAGTTCTTCTTTCTTCATCTTCCAGCTTTATCTTTAGTCTTCTTTCTTCATCTTCCATTTCTGTCCTTATTCTGAATTCTCGTGCTTCTCTTTTCAATAGTATTATTCTTTCACTTGCTTTACCTCCTCTCAGCATTCTTCTTTCCTCTGTTTCTATTTTCCGCTGTATTCGGGATTCTTCACTTTTCCGGTTCATCCATATTTCCATTAATTCATGTTCTCTTTTATCCTCTCTTATTATATCCTCTTTTTCTCTCTCAAACTTTATTAATTCTTGTTCCTTTTCTATATCCCAAATTCTTTCTTCTTCTACACAATCTATTCTTAATTCTGCCATGACGTAGTCATGCATTTCTGTGCCTTCAAGTCCCAGACTTTGGGCTTGTTGGTAAAATCTTTTGACTGGATCCATTTCGTGTTGGTCCGTCGATTTTTCCTTTCTGTATTTTCAGATAATTATGCCGCCACTCACCAGGTAGCGCTCAGCATAACTTACCCTTAATCCCACTACTATGCTGATTGAAATATCACTCCCGACAACAAATTTACCACTTGACCTGCCAATTACCTTTATATTGTTACCACCCCTAACTCTACCAATTTTCCTCTCGTCAATTATTCTCTTATTCCTGATCTTCCTTTACGTGTTGGCTCTTTCCTAATTAGACACTGCTGGGTTCTTTCTAATAATAACCTACAAAACCTGACACCACTTTAATTACCTGTCGTAAAATTCTTTCTGCTAAGAACCCTACTGACCTGACCTCTGACACCTCTTTTATTTAGTTAGTGTCGTAGAATGTCCCTCCTTTTTGTTCTATTCTAAGAGTGCTAAGAGTGTCTAATTATTGATATTATAAGAATATCTTAAAGAAAAGAGCCTTTACCAAACACGTCAGGATATAAAAGAAACGCCCACTAATTCACAAAATAAACTTATATTTTATCTTTAACCATTGAATACACAACCTTTCTACTTTAACTACAGCAATACTCTAAATATTATTATAAACAAGAATTAATTAAATTAGTTGACCCACAAAATTAAGTTCACGTTTTCTCTAGACAAAACAATAATATTAGAATTAGGCTTACGGACTCGTGGAGTTTAAAGGGCCTCAGAAATATTTACACTTGACGCGTGTAGATGGGCGGAATTCCACGGTCGTCTTGGCGAGGGTAGCCGCTGGGGGGTCCACACGTTCTTCCGGGGGGGGGGGATTCTTCAAGGACGAGAATCAATACGGTGCTCTATGCAACACCCAGGTAGTCGTGGTCTCTCTGGCGAGAGTGAGTTGAACTTGGTTCTTGAATCAAGCTTACTTGGAGTGCGGTGTGATCACCGAGTAACGAGCTCGAGGAGGAGCTTTTCCTTCGTTACTAATTTTCTTATGGACGAGGACTGAACTCGGGGAGGGTCTTCTTCACGGGCGAGGATGACGGAGGGGGGTTTCTCTGGCGAGAATAAGTTACTTACAGTTTGGTGTGGCCACCGAATAACGGGCTCGAGGGGGAGCCTTTTCCTTCTTCTTCTTAATTCCTCAAAGACGAGGAATACCCTTGGTGTTTACGGTGCACCAGAATATGAGGAGTCTCTCTGGCGAGAGTAAGTCGAACTTACCAAAGTTCACTTATTGTTTGGTTTGACAACCAGGGACTTAGCTCAAGGATGAGCTTTTTCTTAGTCCCTTAAGGTAGGTAGCCCTGCCTCTCTTGCAGGGTGCTTCTTGGTCTGGCGACACAAGTAAACTACCTCTCCAGTCTCGGTAGCTCGGTTGTGGATCCGAGGACTTCGTCACCTAGAGACTGACGTATACTACCAATCCAGTCTAGGTAGCCCGGTTGGGGATCCGAGGACTTCGTCACCTGGCCTGACGTATACTACCTATCCAGTCTAAGGTAGCCCGGTTTTGGAACCGAGGACTTCGTCACCTGGCCTGACGTATACTACCAATCCAGTCTAAGGTAGCCCGGTTTTGGAACCGAGGACTTCGTCACCTGGCCTGACGTATACTACCTATCCAGTCTAGGTAGCCCGGTTGGGGGATCCGAGGACTTCGTCACCTGGCCTGACGTATACTACCTCGATTTTCCTCAGAGTTCCTCATTTATACCTCGCACCCCCACTGGGGGTGGTAAGGGGGGGAGAGGGGCTTGAGGACGGCCCCAGGAGAGTTCTTTTTTTCAAACGGTCTTTCCCACGAAGTCAAACATCGGCTCCTCGTTAACCATCGAGGTTGGGAGAAAACCGTCTCCAATTTCTTTGTTCGACCTGAAACTGGATCTCACTCTCCTGGGGGAAGATCTTACCTTTTTGACCTTTAGGGTCTTACATGGCAACGAGTTATGCCACCCTCTGGTCAAACTTTCGACTCGCCGATGCCTGGGGCGGATGTCCTTGCGGTAACCACCGCCTTGGGACTGCATCACGAGTGAACGATGGGGGGGGTGACCTCTTTCATGGCACGGTCTGGGGCAGTGCTGCGGTCACACGGGACCCGCCGATGCCTTCGGCCGGATGTCTTTGCGGTGACCGCCTTGGAACTGCACCAAGAGTGAACGAGGGGGGGGGGGGGAAGTGACCATTCCCTTACACCCGGTATCTTCAGTTGACAGGGTGTTGTGTCGATACCATGCTCTGTTATTAGGATGATGTCGGGGTAGAGTACACGAAATATGTTGCCATATGCGGTAGCTTTTCCCTCCCATCCCTTGACGTCGAATGTCCCTATTCTTAACCTGTTGTTTTGGTTTTCCATTATTTTTTCTGGCTTTAGTCTTTTTTGGTAGAAGGACGCTTTTTTCTGTTTCTCTTTTTCTTAAATTCTGCCATGGAGAGTTCTTCAAATGTTTCTCGACAGACAGACAGACAGAAACGAGTAAGAGACTCAGTCAGTCCACTAGTCAGAGAGATGTCATGTAGTAATAGGCCCACATAAATACACTACACGCCCGTCTCGAATCCTTCTTACGCCAAAGCTACCCAAGTTCTACGCCTTAATAAAGAGTCCGAGATTCCTTCGTTTGTGATTTCCTTGCTACAGGTAATCTGCATCGATCTTTTAAACCCAGCCTACCTAATCTACAGCCACGGTCAAGTGAATTCCTCTCTACTCCGAGGCCTACCATCTTCTCCGCTGCCAAAAGTAAAATGGTCCTTGAATTTGTAGGGCCTACCACAATAACGTGCCGGTACCCATTTATTAACCTGCGATCACCGGCCATAACTAGTTACCCATTTATTAACTTCGAGAACCTTCATACATATATGCACACAAAAAATTAATTTAGGACAGAGAAAAGAAATACGTAGAGTATAAAATAGATAAAGACAATATAAGAAAATAAATCTAAAGTTAACAAAAACAAATAAATAAATAAATAAAAAGATCCGAAGTGTGCAAGAAAAAGAAAAGGATCCGTAGTGGAAAAAGAAAACAAGATAAAACGTAATAACATCGACATAAAGAATAAAGGCTGAAGAAATTGCCAGACGTAGTGGCACACAGACTCTTCTACTAAAATAACACTTTTTTACCTAAATCCTCTCCTATTATGTACACCCATTCTTTTCATATCTTTAAACATCTTTGATAAATAAGTTCGAAAAAGCACTTTTGTTTTTAATTTAATTAGAACCCTACAGAGTAATGGGTAAAAGTTTTAAGACATATATATTTTTTTCTTTTCTTTTTATTCCTTTTCAAAATTTGGCACCTTTCACCATTTAATGTGATATGTGTTTCGTCCCAATAGAATAATATCAACACACGTAAGAAAATGTATCGGGGAAAATTTTATCATCCTCTAATAGCAATACTCAAAAAAGCTGAAATTATATCCTAGGAAACATTTTAAAACATAAAAAATATATTAAATTATAGCATATATAAATCATCTTAAAGTGCAGTTTTTAATAATATAAAAATTTGAGTATTACTGTAAAGGTGGATGAACCAGACAAAAAAAATGGAATACACAAATTAATTTATAAACAGTAGAGAAATCATAATTTAGTTCATTCGTAAGAATGAATTCCTAAAGCTAATAGAAATACGGAAAACGTAGGTTCAGTTGATTCGACATATGTATATTTTATTGGAGCCTGATGTTCTTAGCTTATAATACTATAAGCTATGAATATTTTGTTGTGGTACAAACATGTGAGTAACGGAGTTTACCTACATTCTATACCTATTAAAATTTTTATTTCGGCATCGGACGGGCGGTAGTCATTGGATCAATCGGAATGTTTTTCATTGATTACCATTCTGTCTGCGATCAGCCAACGAGGTTTGGAGCCAATTTGCTACTTTTATTGCATATCCATTGTTTTTATTCACATATATTAATTTTGCCAGTATTAAAACAATGCTATTATACAAGTTGTTCTTTTATATCATGGGAATTATTTACTGGGATAAGCTTAGACATCTGAATAATTGAAATAGTGATATCCGGGAAACATCCCTTCAATAGTTGCCAAATGGCACCATATCTCTCCTATTGTGCTCAAGGCACAAGTTCCTTTTATCAGATTGACCATATATTTGATTTAAAATTAAATATATAAGAGTCATTTTTATTGAAATTATCACCTACACTCGTATACGCATATTTCCATAACTATTCAAACTAAACAAATATCATATTCTTGTCTTTCTTTTTCTTTTTAAAACAGAACTAAGGTTCCTCGAATTAACAGAAAAAATTTATTAGTTATGGACAAAATAATGAATTGCTTACAAAATGACATTAACATGAAAAAATATGAGTGCGGCTGTTTATTCTTTTACGTTAGAGAAATATCGATTATAAAGTTGACGATCTATACTTGTATAAAATTTGCTGATTACTTTTCCAGCCAAACGTTGAAGAAATGGCGGCCAAAGCCAAAGAAAATGGATTATTGGCATGTGTATTCCTCCGCAGAATATACAAAGAGACACATTTGTCAACATTTATATGTGCTTTAATTGTTATGCTATGGAAAAAACATACTTAAGCCAACTGCCCCAAGAGAAGAACAGTAACATGATCCAAATGCGCCGAAGAGGGACACGACTACCGCAACTGCAGAAACACGTACAAAAAATGCGTAAACTGCGGCGGTAGCCATCGTACCATGGCTATGTCATGCCCAGATAGAAAAGACATCATTAATAAGAAGGAAAGAGACCTACAGACAAAGAAACCTGCAGAAAACACCACATCCTACGCTAACGTAGCCAAAAGCCAATGCTCAACCACCCTAGCGCTGCCAAACATCACGAAGGGAATCTTTGGTAAGATCTATACCTGCGTGATTCATGCACATGTCCAGAATGCACTTAATCCTGGAACATATGCCAAAAACACTCAACCCATCGTCGTGCCACAAGAGATTAATTCAGAGGCCATTCTCAAAGTAGATAACGCAGAGACTGAAAACCAAGGAGACGCTCAGGAAGAAAACAGCGAAACGGAAACAAACACAGAAGACACCAGTTCCGAATCGGCAGAAGAAGAGACTAGATGAATAACAAGGAAAACCCAGAAGAAAAGAAAATCCAAGACGGGAAAGAGTCAAGCTCCACAAAGTAGACAAACTTACCAAGCCCACATCCAACAACCACGGGTCACTACTCGAGATCAATGGGCTCCCGTAAACCAGCAGGAAGACGGAAATAAGTTTTTACTTAGTCTCCAGAACAGATACTCGATCAACGAACGGAAACGGTTAAAGGACTTTGGAAACAGAATCGATTTTAAGACTTTATAAACTACAATGGATAAAACAGATCTTACGATTCTACAGCTCAACGTTAACGGATGGAAAAGCAAAAGGATAATGTATGGAAACATTTTTAGAAAACTAGACCCAGACATAATTCTAATTTCGGCACACGGCGTAAATCTTCAAGAGGATGAGATTAAAATCTGGAATTACTACGTTATAGCGGCTAACCCGACTTGAGAACTACAGAAGGGGGCAGCTATAGCAATCAGAAAGGATATTGAATATAGAACTTGCAACGAGATCAAAATGGAATTGACGAACATCGTTATAGCAACGGGATACCAACCGCCAAGGGGAAACCAACTGCCCATTCAGAACTTCATCAGAATTTTTAATAATAGGTTACCAGTGTAATTTTGGGGTGACCTGAACGCACACTGTCAAGAGAGCGGATATATACGAAGAAACGGGGAGGCAGAGACCTCGGAACTCTGTTCGCTAGAGGTATCTGTCAAAGACTTGGACCGGACTACCCCAACTACGTGAGGGCAAACGCAGCCACTAAACCAGACATCTGCTTGGGCAATAACTATCTTCCATATAATTACTATATGAGGCCAGAAGATATCCCATGTACGGACCACACAGCGACTCTACTTACCCTTAATCAAAGACCAATCCAGATCCCAGGGAAGGTAACAAAAGCCTTTCATAGAGCAGACTGGGAGATATACAAGATAGAATTAAGCACATATCAGCTGAAAGAACTAGACAGCGTATCGCAAGAAGAGATAGATGAAGAACTAGAAACTATTAGGAATTTGATAAAAAAAAAAGGCGGAGAGAAAAGCCATCCCAAGAAACAGCTACTCGACGGTTAAAACCTTTACCTGGTCTCCAGAGATGATAAGAAACCATCGACGACTAAGGGAAATTTCAGACAACATAAGGAGAAACGGACCAACGTGGGAGCTACTCAACGCAATGAAAAGGATAAAGAGGATTCTTAATACGGAAATAATAAAAAAACAAAATCAGTACTGGAATGAAACAATCCAGAACATTGACGATGATGTACCGGCAAGAGAATTGTGGGAAACAATAAAACAAATGAAAGGAAAATCAGGGAACAAGAAGATGACCTTGAAGGATAATCAAGGCAATAAGATAGAAGATATTGACGCAATAGAACAATTATTTAAAGAACACTGGAAGAACATTTTTAACATTAGTGAAGAGGACAATCAAGACTTCGACAGGGACTTCGAACGAAACATCACAAGACAACTCGAACCAGAAGCGGACAGGATAATTCCTTAGAGAAATGTAGATGCAGCAAAAGACACTTTGGACGGTAATGACGCAAGAATTACCGTCCAAGAATTGAAAAACACAATCGCTCAGTTTAAGTAGAAGGCACCAGGTAGATCAAAGCTCACTAAGAGGCACTACGAACAAGCGACAGAAAAAATACTGCAGGGAATTACTTCAGTATTTAATGCCAGCCTTAACACCGGCTACTTCCCGAAAGGACTTAAAGTAGCCAAGATGATTTTCATATAGACCTATATCTCTACTCGACTTCATCGAGATGTTCGAGAAAATTATGAACACTCGCCTAAATGAGCACTTAGAAGCTAATGACCTTCTAAATAAGTTTTAATTCGGCTTCAGAAAGAAAAGAAGCACGGAGATGCCCCTCGCGGTCATAACAGAAAAAATAGCTAAAGCAAAAAGAGAAAAGGCTAGCCTTGATATAGTCTGCAGGGATGTGTCCAAAGCTTTTAACAAAGTATGGACGAAAGGAATGCAATATAAGATATTGCAGTTACGCCTAGAGACCAATATGGAAAGACTACTTTGCAATTACATAACCTAACGAAACGCATTTATAAAAATGGGAAACTACCATGGAGATAAATTCAAGATGGAGGCTGGCTTTCCGCAAGGAGGATGTCTGAGTCCAGCATTATACTCTGTATATACCTCGGACATTCCTTCGCCAGCTACATACGGGTGTCTAAATATACAGTTCGTAGATGACATAACACAGATTGTCGTCTGCTCTTATAGGAACCCTGATATGCAAGCCAGACTGACAGCAGAAGAAATACGACGGATCAACGCTTGTGAAAAACATTGGAAGATCAGCACCAACAGGAATAAATTTAAAATCGTACAAATACACAGGAGAAGACTAAGCGACATTATGATCGAAGGAAATAGATACGAATACACAAACGAAGCTACAGTGCTGGGATTGACAATTACGAAGAGACGATACACCAAGCATGCTAAAAAGTAGAAAAAGGAAGAAAGAGACTCGGGCTACTATTTAGATTCAGAGCATTTAAAAGGAAAAACAAGAAGAAAATTTATCAAGCCTTATTCCAGTCAACAATGATATACCCAGTGATACCATTACATACAATCTCAAAAAGTAATGTTATCGCTCTTCAACGAATACAGAACAAGGCAGTTTTGATAATCAAGAACAAAAGAAGAATAGACAGAAGAAGACAGCAAGATTTGCATCGCGAAGAAAGAATTCAGCCAATCAACAAGATTATAGAGAAAAGGGCCAAAAAACTCATCCAAACCACGCAACGTGAGATAGAAGAGGAAGTAATGGCCATGATCACCCAGAAACAAGAAGGGGGAGCACATAAAGGCTTCCCCACCTATACTTCAAAGATCAACGAAGAAGAGGACGAAGTGTTCATATGAGGAGAACAAAGAGTGGGAGTAAGTAAACAAAGTTAGGAAAGGCTAGGAATAATAAAAAGAAACATAAAAGGATAAACAAGAAACATGTATAATAAAATAGAAAGGAGAAAACTTTATACCAGTGAAGGAAAACAACTAAAACAACGGTTTGAACACCACATTACAGCAACAATAATACAGATTTAAAAACATGACATAAAACGAACATAAAGGATAAACCTGATACTCAGGCAAGTATTTCTATTCATTTGAATTCTAAACTATAACATTTCTAAATGCCAGAGATTAGCGTGACCTCCACGTATACTTTGCATTCAAATGCACATCTTCTATTTCCTTCTTTTCTATCTACATTTTCTTCTATCCTTTACACTGGGCTTAACACAGCATACGTGGGACAGGGGCACTAGAGATTGAATAAATAGACAGGATATAGTACACACCATAGTTCGGATTCCACGTAAAGCTGTAGGTCGGCCGACCACCTTGGTCTCCTTTTAATCTTCCACACTACTTCAAACTTTGCTATCCCCCTTTCCTCTTCCTCTTCCTCTCCCTTTCCTTTTCCCTATCCCCCTCTCTCCTATCCAGAAGTCCAACAGGACTCTGGAGGGAGAGGGGAGACTGGGAGGGTCTAGTGCCCTCCCCTTCCTCTCTGGTCATCTTAGGATGACCGGAGGGGGAGGGGAGTTGCTTGGCGATCTATTCTATCTCACCCTCCACACCTTTTCTACTTTACTTTACTTTACTTCAAGAAAAAAGGCTCAGATCATCTGACTACTTTACGCGCTAACGCTCCGGTAAAGTTTGCTAGCAAAGGAGGCAAAGAAAAGTGCTAGTTCGGCCACGAGCCTGAACCTAACTGCGGACTGGTGATAGGGCTTGGGTCAGCTAGGTATGGTGAACAAGGAGAGCGCGAAACTCGGAAGGTAGGCAAATGAGAATTTGGATATATAGATGGCTCTCCCAACTGTAGAGCAAGTAAATCTTTCCTTTCTAGGAGCCCTACATTAGTGGGGCACACTAGTTAGAAAAAAATGACCACCCTGAGGAACTTAAAAGACTGCCTCTCCGTCTTGTGCCAAGCGAGAATAACAGACACCGTAGCAAGTAGTTCAAGCAATATTCACGGACCCCTCGATACTATTAATTCAGTGCATAGAAGCCCCTAATATGCCCCAAAGGAAAGGACGTAGAACACTTTCTCTCAACGGCAGGGAGCATTACATTGAAAAAACTCGACCTAGAAGCCAAAACCCCGAAACAGATCATCGCAAACAGGAGCTTCGTCTGTAGAAAAGTGGAAGCATGGGTAGGGGCTCGCACATGCGATGAAATTAAGGAGGAAATAATTGAAAGACAAATATGGATTAAGATACAAGAGGTGATTAACTTTAACGATCACACCCATGTTTTTAAGGTAGCGTGCGAAACCACAGAGATGGCAGCAAAAGCCCAAGAAAAAGGACTGGTGCTTTCAGAATGCTGATTCCTCCTACTAACATACAAAGGGACACATTTGTGAACGTTCAAATTTGCTTTAATTGCTATGCCATAGAAGACCATACTTCAGCCAATTGCCCCCCAAAAGGACATATTATGTGTTCTGAGTGCACCACGGTGAGACACAATCTTAGGAATTGTAATAACGCTATGAAGAAGTGTGTTAGCTGCGGAGGATGCCACCGAACGATGGCAATGCAATGCCCTAAAAGAAAGGAGGTAATTAAAAGATAGGAGAGAGAATATCAAGAAAAAAAGTTCATGGGAAGCAGGATCTCTTATGCAGCAGCAGCAAAGACACAGGAGAAAACAATTGCAGCACTACCCATCATCACAGAAGGCATGTTTGGGAAGATATATACATGCGTGATCCACGCTTATGTACAGAACGCCCTAAAGCCTGAAACATACGAGAAGACACTAAACGAATTATTAAAAGTTAACCGCTTAGAACCGATAATCGTTTTCCATGTAGTAAATTCATCAGTAACCCTAAATATGCAGGTAACAGAGAAGGATGCTAAGGAGAACGCTCAGGAGAAGAGAGCAGGACGGAATCTGAAGAGGAAAGCGACTGAGAAGAAGGAAGTTCCGAATCAACAGAAGAGGAACCTAAAAGGGTTACGAGAAAAACCCAACGAAGGAAGAAATCCAAGTCGGTGAGGAGTCTGAGCCGGACCACTCGAAAGACCTCACCTACTCTGGCTCCCACTACCACAATGAAAAAACATGCAAACTAAAGGGTCTAGGAAGCAATAAAGGAAAGGAAACGAAAATAAGAACCACTTATCTCTACGGACGGATTAAAGGGTCAAATGGACCGGCAACGCTTTAAGAATCACCCACTCACGATGGACAAGACGGACCTAAGTATTCTATAGATAAACACTAACGGATGGAGAAATAAAACATAAATGTACGATAACATATTTAGAAGATTAGATCCAGACATAATCTTAATTTCTGATCATGGAGTCAACCTAGAAAGAAAATGAAGAAATAAAAGTTGGAACTATTATTTGATAGTCGTAAACACCACAGGAGAAGCACACGACGGAGCTTCTATACCAATTAAGGAAGGCATCGAAATCAAAACTCGTGAAGATCTAGGCAAATTTTAAACGCAATTGAAGTAAGAATGCAACTAACGAACATCATAATCGCAACAGGATATCAACTGACGAGGAGATCAATTTGCCTATTAACAACTTCATCAATATTTCCAATAGCAATATTTTCAAGCGAGCTTGAAAATCTCTGTTCTCCAAGTTTGAATTATAATTATCTTTAGATACTTATAATTATTTTTTTGTTGTAACACCAGGAAAAAAAACACTCGAGTAAATCTGGCGTCAGTCACGCCAAATTTACTCGAGTGTTTTTTTTCAGATTGTTTCCTGCTGTTTATTTTGTTTATGATTTGTCTTACCTTACATATTCTGTGCTCCTTGCCTAGCTTCTTCATTATCAGTTGAAAATGTCATCTTGCCGAAACTAGTCTGATAGTTCTAAATAAAATTTTGATTCAAATATTGTGGTTTAACATTATATATATATATATATATATATATATATATATATATATATATATATATATATATATAGTACAAGAGGAATAAGAATTGGACGCGAATGAGCAAATCAGACAAGAAACCAGAGGTTTTGTTTTGGGTTTGTTCTTTTTAAAGATAAGAGAGAGGGACATTAGAAGAATCCAGAATCAAAGGGAGCAGAGGGCGGAACAGTAAGGCTCACTTGCAACTTCACTCTTTACAAATCTTTAATTAGTCCGCGTAGTTGCCATGTCTTCCAAACCTTCTCATCGTCGAAATGGTGTGTGTGTGTGTAAGAGAGAGAGAGAGAGAGAGAGAGAGAGAGAGAGAGAGGAAACCAATAAGTGCCTTCCCTCTTAAATACGTCACCAAAATGGCAGAGTAAAAATTTAATTTTTGATCGGTTTATTTATGAATTTCTGTTAATTATTTGGTAAAATTGGCCTCATAATTTGATTCTATTTTCTATTAGAAAGTGATTCAACTACTTTATATTAACATAATGAACTTAACTAGATAGACCCTATTAAGATACCAAGTAAAATTTAGATAAGTTTTATCCAAAATTTAAATGTTAAATAAATACTATTAATGAATGCTTAAGCAGCGCAAAAATGCGAGCAATTTTACGTATGAACTGCTATTTTAATGAAATCTATAAAGTTAATTAATATATAAATTAAATAATCATTATGATAATAATAATTATGTTTCCATATATAAAATTTAATCATAAGCTATCTGTTATTATCCATTTTTAAATTTCATTTCCCTAAACTTTCAGCAGTTTTGAGGGTTACTATGCAAATGTTCTTACTATTCAATAGTTTAGACATAGACCTTAATATGCGAAGAGGTTGATGGTTATAGTTAAAGTTGTTCGCTTCGAATACATTCATCTGCGGTTCTGACCATGTTATTATGAAGCTAATCAAAAGAGTGAGGAAGGGGGATGTACCACTGAGGTGGCTTGGTGGGTGGATCCCTTATGACCTCAAACCAATCAGCAACTTCACTCTCCTAACCAATCAGCGACTCTGCATTAGTGTTACAAAATGGTGGCCTCGGCATTTGTGTTACAGCACTACATTCATGTAGAGGCAATTAGTGGGTCTAGTGTAGAGCATTCCAAAAGTAGAGTTGACCGAATTGAATTTAGTCTTGAAAATATTTTATATGAATATGTCATTATTATTTCAAGAATAGCTTTACTGTCAAAGTTCCTGAGTAACTTCCTTTCCTCAGCACATTCAGTTCTCATTTCCGTATCCGCAAAGGCTAGGGGGAGAGATGAATGGGCAGGGCCTGCATATGTAGTGTTTTTCCAAGGTTTTCCTATCAATATATGTAAATAGTGTTTTTTTGAGGTACTACATTATGACTCCTTTAGCCCTTTGTTCAAGAATCCTATTTATTTATTCTACGACGTTAGTTTTCGTTGTTTGTTTGTTTGTTTTTTAATAAATACAAATCGCAAATTCTCCACACAAATACAAATATTTAACATTTTTACCTTAAATTCCAAACTCTAATTTAAATTGCTTCTGACCAATGTAATTCCCACAAGGTTGGGAAGGGTATAGAAGGGGCAATACCCCCCTAGAACTGAAATATGGATGCCCCACAAGAAAGCGTTGCTTTCTCTCGACTAATTTTTTGCCCTCTTTTAAATCTGACACTTTTTCAGGCTTGTTTAGACCCAGCAAAAGGTGAAAGAGGGCGTTAAAGGTTGTTGTTTTTTTTAAATAACCTCCAATGGGCAGCTTAAGCAAAAGGGGGTTATTTCTGTTCCTACCGATGATAATTAATAATGATAATGCTAATTAATAATTGTTTACATCTTTGCAAGGACAGGTAAACAAAGTAATTTTCCCCTCGAATTTTAAGCGTAATAGCAACGAGGGCGCCTCCGACAGAAAGTATGTAAAAAGAGATGGGTAAAAAAAGGGGTGATGTTAGAATGTGTGAATGATATAGACCCACACATCCTCCTCCAGGCATTGGGGCAGAGAGGGGTGGGGCTAGAAGGGCACGCAATCTTCCAGATTGTAGCCCTTTTACGCATCACCTCTTGGTGTGTAAAGGTACAGAAAATAAAAATGGATATAATACATGCATGTTACCTCCCCGCCTATCGGGGCCATGGGAGAAGGGAAAACTACCCCTAAGCTTTAACCTTGTCTCAAACAGGGATGATAGGACGAAAGCTGGTCGACGACTAACTAGCCTTCAAAATTAGCCACCGGCCAAGAGAATGAGAGAGAGAGAGAGAGAGAGAGAGAGAGAGAGAGAGAGAGAGAGGAAGAGAGAGGGCGAGAGAGAGAGAGAGGTGAAAATACGCTTCTGTAACGAAAGGAACAAAAATAAGGTTAAGATAGAATTTTCTAGATGGAATAAATCCAAGGTAGACTCAATCTAATTTGAGACTTTGGGGTAACACTGAGGCAGCAAGGGCGCGTTGCTCCTCTAGGTGTATCATTCTACCCGGATACTTCCTTGCGGAATGTAATCAAAGGAATGTGTTTCTGATGCCCCTGCGACACCTATGACCGAAATAGTGGTCATCAGTTTCTCTTTGGTCGGATTGACCACCATAAACGATTTTCTTCTCTCTATTATAAACCAACGAGGGAATTTCCGACAATTTTCCCAAGGTTTGTATAGGAAAATGCTGCGGGTGGAAGACGCTGGTCAGAGGGGTGAGGCTTCTGTTTTCTCCTCGAGAGAGTAGAAGCCGTGTTAGAGCGCAACTCTCCTTAACTCTTCCCTGTTGGCCCCAGACGACAGGTTTCCTTGCATTGGGGACCATAGGAAGAGGCCGGGAATTCACCTCCAATATAAAAGAACGGCTGATCATTTTAGTTGGAATCCTTCTCGTTAATCACTTTTATTGTCGTTTCTATTCATTCTTCATTACCTACCTCTTCTCCTCCTCTTTTCATACGCTATGACCCCACTGCCTGGTCGGTGCCCAACACTTTCCTCGCTACTTCCTATCAGGCAAGCCACCTTCAGACCAGCATGCACTTATGTTCACGCATAGGAGTAAGCTGAGTGGAAACGCGGCTTCACACGTTAGCAAAGTTAAGGCACACTGGTTGGAGTTAGTCATTGGATTGGGACCCGATTTGAGGTTGGCTTCAAACTGCGTGCGTCAATTCCGGTACACATATGTATGAATTAAGGTGACATCATGGATTTTACTGTAATGAGTTATTTATAAATGTAAAAATTACGTAAATATTTAAATAATAATAATAAAAAGGGCATTTTTTATATTAAATATAAACATAAACCAAAGAGGGCATTTCAGAAAGTCTCTAAGGAGAGATCTGTAAAAATCCACCGAAGATGTATTAGCCCCAGATCTTCCAGCCGGCAGAGAAGCAATTCTCAGATGTCAGCTGCAACATATTGACTAAGGTTACACCTGTGGATCACCTTTGGATCAGATTCCCCTCTAAAACTGTAGATTCCCATTCATACAGGCGGTGGGAATCGATGGTTAAAAATGTACCTAAACTTAGAAATTGTGGACCGCCTATGAAAATGGCTGAAAATCAAGAATGGACTAGGCAGGGTGGCTGGTTAGATTGAAAGTGTGGGAATATTAGTAGGTACAGTGCTTTGCCACCCTTCAGCGGGCAAGGGACTATTTCCTGGGCCAAGGGAGGGCTACCCCTTTCCACGCCGTGGAAGTGTGAATATAGAAACCTTGTCGGGTTGCGAAAGTGAAAAGTGATGGTTGAGTGGGTGAAAGGAAGGTTGGGGTGGAAGAAAACACGGTTTTGTAATTGCCTGGTTGTTAGACGTGTGATGGCGTGTGCAGCTGAAGATGCCTGTGGACGCATTACCTTTTAACGGCAAGCTCCCTACCAGACCCTGAATGTTTTATGTCCGGTCTCGCGAGGACTCGAACCTGTCCTCTAGACGCAGAAATCTAACGCATTATTGGCGAGGCAAACGTCAATTCCTCCGATTAGTGGCGCATCCATGAGATGTGGTTGCAATAACGATATAAATCCGCTACGGTTTTGCTCCTTGTTTATTGAGAAGATTACGCCTGTTTGCCTGGATAAACACCTCTTATTTACTGAGATAAACACCCTTGTATACTGGAACGAACACCCTTTGTTTCCTGGAAGGTACACCCCTTGTTTACCGAGAAGAACACCCCTTGCTTACTGCTACGAAACACCCTTGTATAATATGATAAACACCCCTTTTCCGGTACGCAGCCTGTGCTTACTGAGCTGAAACACCTTTTTTTATTGTAATGGTGAAAGTGGATGCAAAAATATCTTATCCCGTTGGATCTAGTCATTTGCTTGACCGAGAAAGGAAGTATTCACCAGCCATCCCCGATGCAGTGTGAAAGAGGGGTTAACCGTTGTTATGGCGACCACACCGCGAATGATCGTCATTGGTATTTGCTTCTCTCAATGCGAAAATTTGCAGATGGGGATTTGAACGAGTCAATGATAATGATCTGAAGACAATTTATTTATGTTCATTTGTTAAAATCCACATTGACAGTTTCTTGGCTTGGATTTCACAGAAATATGAAGTGTCTCCAAAGTTACTGTGCATATAAAAAACCTAGAGGTCATGTATGTCCTCTCAGTAATCTCTAGAGGAAAAAATTGGGTGCTGGGGGTGATCGAAAAGCATCAGAATTCCTAAATTGAGACCAGTTGAAAAATCCAGCCACCAGAAAACTGTCGTCTCTTCTGGTGAAACAATTTAATAGTTTCGCGATTTTAGGGATACCCTGTATCAGTCCTGCCCCATTATTCTATATGTTATTATCATGGTATAGGAAGGACCGAGTGATGGCAAGAGTTCGTAAGTATGGGTTGTTTACGTATGTCAAAACTCCTGGATTACGTTTTATCTCTAAGAGTGCTATATCTTTTTATCATTATCGCATATTGATTATTATTATCTGATTATTTCTTCTTTAAAATTTGAGGGTTTCTAATGCCTTGTTTAGCGTTTCGAGGATTGAATAAAATTTTTTTCAAAAAAAGTAAATCTTTAATTTTAAAAAAAACATGAACCAACGAAATTTGACAAACTAAATACACAGAAATGAATACAACGACTTTAAGTGAGAATTTCTAAAATGACATACTTAAAAATTATATTGATGGTTGACCCACAGCTCACTTTAATATAAAAAATGCAAACGGACTTTACAGAAACGGATACCGGGGTTTCAATACCTTTATAGCTTCCTACTAGAATCGGGTTTGAGTCTGATCTTGAAATTAATCGTTAAGTCACATCAGGAATGTTGTTGCCTGGATGACGCGTGCCGCTTGTCCAGGTGTGTGCGTACGGACGAAATAGCTTTAAAGCCACGGAGGCCTTTGGCGTGTGTGGCAGATGGAGAGACTCACGCCTTTGCTATGAAATGATCTCACCAGAGGGCAGTGAAAGAATGTGTCTTTCTTCTCTTTGGATTACTCTGGGGAATAACTCACACTAGATAGCGATGACCC
Organism: Ceratothoa steindachneri; assembly: GCA_963969495.1. NCBI lineage: Eukaryota > Metazoa > Arthropoda > Malacostraca > Isopoda > Cymothoidae > Ceratothoa > Ceratothoa steindachneri. The sequence continues at coordinate 160,091,300 of OZ018330.1, read as the reverse complement.
AATGCGGGAATCCTTTGACTCAGAAGAGTGCTGGAAGGAGTTGATTTGGGGTGTTCCTCAAGGGCGAGGACTATCTCGGTGCTTTGGGTACACCAGGATAGGGGAATTCCTCTGACGATGGCGAGGACTATCTCAGTGCTTTAGGGATCAACCAGGATAGGTGGGTTTCTCTGAGGAGAGTGAGTTAAACTTGCTCCTTATAACAAGTTAACTTAAAGTTCAGTGTGACCACCAGGAACTGGCTCGAGGATGAGCTTTTTCTTAGTTCCGGTATTCCTAAAGGGGCAGGAGGGGGGGGGGCTTTGTGGACAGGCCGCATGAAGGTTCCTCCTTCAAAGGTTTTTCTCAGAGCGTCGTACAGCGGGCCTTGAGGGGTCTTCTGGATTTAGGACGACGCTCCTCTAATTTCGCCTATGCGATGAAATTGAATACCATCTCTTAGGGGAAATCTTGTTGTTTTAACCGATGTTAGGGTCTCGGTTCCTGACCTGAGTTAATTTTTGCATTATGTGGTTGGGGAACACAGTTCAGCTTATTTTCGAGACGAGGAGCGAGAGGGGAGTGGTTAAATGGTGGTGCTACAGCGTCTACACTGCCAGGATGTTTTGGTTAACGACGAGAGGCTCGCTTGTGAGGTGGGGAAGCATATATTCCCTCACAGTTATCATTAACCCTTCTTGCGATTACTCATACCCTCCTAATCCGAAAAAATGTGCCAAGGTTGGCTTCCATTCCATACCACAGTACTCGCAGGGAAAGATGATTCTAAGCATTTTCCTTTTATCCTCGCAAAGATTCTGGAATACTGCCTCCTCTACATCTGGGTAAGCTCGGACTTCCATGACTCCATCTTGGTTACCTCGTACTTCACATTGAGGAATAGGTCATTTAGATACTCTCTCCTCCTCAGAGTGGTCGCCTCTTGCCCCCATGGAAGAATATGTCATCTAAATAGACCATCCTATTAATACTTCATCTAGATACCATCTCATCCTCGTCTTATTCAAATTGTATCTCACGTGAGGAATACGTCATCTAAATACTTTCTTCTACATTTTGGTCACATATTATCCCAAATTGAGGAATACTTGATTTACAGGACGATTGAAAAATTCTCTATTGTAAGACACTTAGAATTTTTTTTAGATATTGTAATATTTTTCTAATTTTTTGGTGGATGCTCCCTGATGTATGAGATTAAATCTATGCTGTTGTTTTCTTTTCAGATTGATTATTTTGTTTGAAATTTGGAAGCCCTGCAAACATGTCTGAACGTCTTACCGTACAAAAGCGTGTCCAGCTAGCGGCACGTTACGAATTTTGTAGATCCGTTGTTCAAGTGGAAAGATGGTGAAGGACCATTAAAGGAAGACATGCACAAGTTGACCCCAAGACAATCAAGAATTGTAATGTAAAACTCATGGTTTCAGGATCGCTTTCCAATTCCAGCAACTCGAAGTTAGTGCAAGTTTTTCATGAAATGTTTACTCATAGCCCGTAAAAGTCACTTCGACAAGAGGCAAGGAAAAGTGGGTTCTCCTTTCACTGTGTACGAACGTGCTCAAAACGGAGCTTAAATTACGTGTTTGGAAGCCGCACTATGTCAAGCACTCTCTGCTGAAAACTGCGACATTCTTATGGAGTCAGGGAGGTAATGCTGGCTTAGTATGAAGATTAGTCTGATTTCTTAAAATTTATTCTCTGGAGTGATGAAGCGGTATTACACATCGGGGGGGGGGGGTGAACCGTCACAACTGCCACTACTGGGTGAAACAAGATCCTCATATTACCTCTCAAAAATGCATAATCGGCCAAAGGTAAAGGTATGATATGGAATTATTTCGGACAGGACTGTGGGTCCCTTCATCCTTCGCGATACCATGAATGCCGAAAGGGACCTCATCATGCTGCAACATGAAATCAATACTTGGGAGAATATTGAAGATTTGATTTTCATGCAAGATGGTGCTCCTCCCCAATTTTGTATTGTTGTTCGTGAATGGCTGAATGCCCACTGCCCTGGGAGATGGATGAGTAGTCGTGGTCCGTATGAGTGGCAAGCCAGAAGTCCTGACTTAACACCCTGCCACTTTTCTTTTGGGTTGGTTAAAGGACCAAGTCTACTCTACCAAACCAACGCCTTTGGAAGAACTTGAAGGGCGAATACAAGAAGTTATTTTTTTCCATCCCACAAGAGTTCCTGGTGAAATCAGTTGATCCGGTACCACGGCGGCTCGAAAAGCTGGTTACGGATGCTAGCGTTCAGAAGTAAATTTATAGTTCAGAAATAAATTAAAATAGGGAATCACTTTTAAATCAACCTGTAGATACTCTCTCCTACACATGTAGGTCACCACTTACCCCATTAATAAGAATATGTCATATAGATACTCCCCCTTTTTCATCTTGTTCACGTCGTACCCCAAGTGAAAGAATACGTCATCTAAATACTCCATCTTGTTCACCGTGTATCCTATATGGAAAAATGAGTCATCTAGATAGTCCCTCTACTTCATCCTGTTCATCTTGTAAACGACATGAAGGAATACATAATTAGATACCCGAGGTTTTCATCTTGGTCACCTCGTACTCCTTCCTCTTCATATTGGTCACATCGTTTCCCACATTAAGATATAGATCACCTAGATATTTCGTCCTCTTCATCTTGGTCACCTCCTACTCCACGTGGAGGAATATGTCATCTAAAGATTCCTTGCTTTTCATATTGGTCACCTTCTTCGCTACATGGAATACCACTTCATCTAGATACTTTCTTTCCATTTCTTGGTTACCTCGTAAACCACATTGAGAAATACGTGATCTAGATACTCCCTCCTCTTCATCTTGGTCATCTAGTATCCTACATGGAGAATTACCTAATCCAGATATTCCCTCCTCTTCATCTTGTTCTCGTAGTACCCTATTTTAATAATTAACTAATCTAGATACACCATATTATTAATATTGGTCACCTCGTTCCCCGCTTTGGGGTATACCCCACATGGAGGAATATGTCATCTAGATACGCCGTCCTCTTCTTCTTGGTCAGCTGGTAACCCACATGGAGGAATGCGTCATCTAGATACTTCTTAGTCTTCATCATGTGACCTTGTTTCCCAAGTTCGGGAATTAGTCATCTTAAATATAGTATGCGAATTACAAAGCAGTTGGATTAAAAGAGCGCGTTTACATAGATTACTTTACACTAATCTTTCTTTATTTAGTTTAGAAATCCGAATATTTTGACCATGTAAATGCCCTGTTTTAATCCAACTGCTTTGTAATTCATATAGTATATTATAGTTATCAACGTTTGATTTTTTTATGAATACAACGGAAGATGTTTCTAATAATATGTATACAAAACAAGAGTGGTTAGTTATTACGAGTTAGTGAAGTATCTTTACCGAGTTACAGTTCCGCTGAGAGAACTCGGGAACAAAAGGGTAGAAAGTGGGAAAGTTGTAACAGAGTACCAGACTTGCTCTTAATGTATCATTTTCTTTGTTGCGCCGCTTATGAACCAGAGGGATTGAAGTACTACCGTACGTTCTCTAAGTTATCCTGAAAACTTGGGAAATCTTTCTTAGATTGCACCTTCCTTGAAATTTGTCGGAATGAACCTGAAGATGGGCATGTTGCCCGAAACGTTGTTCTCAAAACTGCGAAAAATATATGTACCTGAGCATCTTCTGCGCCCTTGCCTTCGCTGTAAAATTATATATATATATATATATATATATATATATATATATATATATATATATATATATATATATATATATATATATATATATATATATATATATATATATATATATATATATATATATATATATATATATATATATATATATATATATATAACTTCTCAATATCAGAATACCCTCGAGGTGAGCTCTTAACACAGGGGAGGCGAACATGTTCGCCTGTCCACACGCCCGTGAGGATGCTGCCTCCCATCCTTCCTTGTGTTTAGTTCTGAGTTGGCCAGGCGACCCCATGTGTTTCCTTGGTTACACGTGGGTGTGTCCATGTGAGGGGAGAAAACTTTCGCAATTTCGTTTTGAAATATCAATAAGTGGGTTAAGTCTTTTGTTGGGATGATTGGTAACTCACTTAAAACACATCTGAGCATCGCATCAGATGGAGCAGATTGCTAGTAAAATCCTTACCAGGATTAGACCTCTGGAAGGTTCATTGATGGTTCACATTCCAAATCTTTTGGAGGGTTTTAATTGGAGTAAGCGATAATCATACGATGGTAAAGATGTAAGATGAAGAAGAACTTCTCAACTGAGATAAATTATACTTTAGTTGGGCACATGTGTCATACATCTACCTGAATTGATACGAAAAAGAACGAATCTCTCTCTCTGGCATTACTGATAAAAGAATTCTAACAATTTAAAGCTTAAAATTACTCTAATTAGTACCATAACTTCCAGTACATTTCCGCACAGTGTGAAAGATATTCGGAATGTTCATATTTGATTGGCAGACATGTGGTAAGTTCAGGGTTTTGCAGAAAACCACGAACAAAAGTTTTTAGAGACATGGAATTTTTCTTATTCAAACAGAGCCAACATATTCATAGACATGAATATATTGGTTGTGTTTGAACGTATGTGTCTAGGAAATAAAATAAAAATACAAGCTTACTTATAACATTTTTTAAATTTGAAATAGAGATGTTATTGAAATGTATGAAATCTTGTTACCAGTATGCGGTATGTTACAGTCAAAATGTCTTCAGATAACATTTTATTTGTTGATTAATATGATATTTCATATTAGGATCTTATAATGATATGATCCTGGCGTAAACACCTAACTCTAACGTGGAGGAAAGAAGTTTGATACTCACACTGCACGAGGAGGGTCTTAGCTGTCGACAAATCGTATGAACGATTAGCAGACTTTGTTTTGGATGACATCAGGTAAATACTCGTACGCCACAGGAGCCTTTATGATCGTAAATAAACCCCGCAGTTCATCTCCAACATGAATGGAGATATGATGGCCATGTTAATGCAACCGTCAGAACAGTCCGTCGCAGACTTCTTACACAAGGCCGGAATTCGTGTAAAGCCCGTAAGAAGCCGCTGATCAAACTTCAACAGAAGCGACGTTGACTGGCGAGGGCACTCGCTCACCACAACTGGGCCATGTCTCATGGTCCGACGAGTCCAAGTTCCAGTTTTTCTCGCCCCCAGACAACTTTAGAGTCCGCCGGAGCAGTGAAATCGAGAGTGAATAGTGCCCATAGAAAAGTTGGTGGCCACTCTGTTATGCTATGCAGCTATATGTCAAATACAGAGGTACGACCTTTGTGACAGAATCATGAATTCAAAGAAGTAGCAAATGTTTAGAGAGATTGCATGCTGCCTTCACCCCGAGATTTTTCCAGAAATGCCCAGAATATGATTTTCCAGCATGATAATGCCCCATGTCACAAGTCTGTCTCAATCATGCAGTGGTTCTGGGACAACAATACCACGGTGATGGAGTGGCCACCTCAGTTTCCGGGTGTGAATCTACTTGAAGACCTCGGCAAGGACTTAAAAGAGGCTGCAAGAGGTCGTCAGCCAGACTCCAATGAGAAAATGAAGGTAGTCATCACGGAGGAGTTGGCCAGCACCACATTCCAGCACTACACTCCACCAGCGTCCCACCTTTGTGAAGAGCACGTCTTGATGAGTAAATGCTCTCATCACTGTCAAGGGACTCTCCACAAGCTACTGAGCTTTCTGGATCGGTTTGATGTTGCTGTAATTTTCACAGAGCTTCATTTGCTGATGTTAAATGTTGCTGGTGTTACACGTTTTGGCAATTTCTTATTTTGTTAATTTTTGTTGATTGTTTGTGGCATATATAACTCATTGTTATTTATCCGTCCTTATTTTACTGCTAATTCATATTGATATGCAAGTAAAAACATTACGACCTTCCATTTATCTAATTTCCAAGCATTTCCGAGCTGTCCGAAAAGTGTTCGTAACTGTGGGTTTGACCACCACTAAATTGACGCTGTTTGCAATATTTAACTGTAATTTAGAAGCTTTTTTATACCACACAGTTCAAAGCACATTCACTTCTCTTCAACTTCTGACATCCGCAAAGAAACCTCTCTTCTTTGCAAAATGGAAGAAAGTCGAGGAGAGTTACGTGCCCCGCAGCCCAAGTAGACTATCGAGTCTCCTTTTTTTGCTATTTCGTTTACTAACCTTCCACCATTTTTTCCCCTTTATGAGACTTTTTCATCTATTTGCTCTCAACATTTAAAGCGAAACCAACGAGGGCATTTCTTACAGAAAGCTGTAAGGAGAGATCTAGGAACAAATTGGTGAAGTTGGGAACTAAAAATGGGTGGAATATATATAGCCGCAGAGTCTCCCGCAGGAATTATGGCTGGGAGTGAATACAATTAAGGGCATTGGAGGTCGAAAGACACGCAATCGTTCAGATGACAGCTGCAGCATGGCTATTATGCGCTGAACACTTTATTTCCAAACTTTTTCTTATTGGTTTCGCTCTTTTACGAGTATATACTAAAATAATATTTTTATTTTCCTGATAAAAAGTTATTAATCAAGAATTTTTTTTTTTTTTAGGGAATCGGAAATCCCTTTTTAGGTAAAAAATGTCAGCCCTTTTCTTTGGGAGGTGTGGGTCGGGGGGAGGGGAAGGGGGAGGGGGAGGGGAAGGGGAAGGGGGAGGGAAGGGGGAGGGGGGAGGGGGGAGGGGGATCAACGCACTTGACATGTCTGGCTTAAACATTATTTTTTTAATATAAAGTATGACAAATAGGAAATTTTTAACCCTTGACCTGTTGTCGAGCTTCAAGGTCCTTGCTTCCCGCTGAAGGCTTCATTAAAAACTGATTTAATAAACAAAGGAAGGGAGCAAAATTTGAATAAAAAGTAATTTCTTCGCATTCACTAATTTAAAGTCTGTTTTCGGAGAATTAAAATAGGACTTTTCCCTTTTCAATTAGGGTCAGAGCTGTTGCAGGCATTTTTCAATTACGATCATTTTCTTTATGTTCTGTTTCTTATCATTTCTGTAATTACGGTGTATAAAATAATTACCCTTATAGGGTAATTATTTCCAGTGATCGTTTAAATTTGGTTGAATGGTATTTTAAGCAAGTTGAGAGAGGGGTCAAAGGGTCGTTACATGATTTGTTTCTTTAAGGGAAAATTGAAAGAGAAAATAAATGGATAAAAAAACGAGGGAAAGGAGAGGCTTCTGACTTTCCACTGAAAATATAAAAAAAAACAAATTACGTATTTATCGACCATTTTTGGTAGTATTTGAAACTTAATTGACGCTTTTGACCTAGTAAGTAAATAAAACACCGATATTTAAAAAGTAAGGGAGATCTTAATCGGCTAATTGTTTGTCCTTCAGCTTAACAGCCCTAATCGCAAAACTGTAGGACTCAATGATCAACGACAATGTTAGACGACATCTAAGTCACTAAAACCTGACTCACGATAGTCGACAACAGTTTGGGAAGCCACGACCTTGTTCCACGAATTAACTTTACTTCTTCCACTGAATAATTCGGAAATACGAGGACTCGTCTCGCGAATACCTATAAGGGCCTCAGTGGCGGATCCAGGGTAAATATTTGGGGGCCTAATCTGAATTCCTCGCTCAGTGGAGTCTGACAAAAGAGAATTGAATATTAATAATGGTTATTTTACACAGCATTGATAATAAATAACAGAATCTTATAAAAGAATGAGCACTAACTTTCTCCGATCCAATCTTTTTTCTACACATCAAAAAATTATTATTTGTAGTTTCTGGACCTTAGGTAAGGTGTAATACTGAATTTAATAATAATCGTTGAGATTAACCGTTTAAAAAACTGTTTATATACAGGGGTTGGACAAAATAATGGAAACATTAATTAAATTACTGAATTTGAGTCCCCTCCCCCTTTGCAGGAAATAGATTCAATACGCCGACCAATCAATTCATACAAGTTAGGGCTGTATCTATATGAATTTAACTGTTTTCGAGTGAAACCTGTTCTAGCTCCTTCGTAGATGCTTTTTACAGGGAATATATCCCCTAGTTTTTGCTCCAATTCACAAAAAAAAACTTGATTATGGCAAGATCTGTGAATTATAGAGACCAATATGTGTTCAACGTCATTATCGGGCATTTTAAACAAGTTTTAAAATCTTTTCTGATGTGGATGGATGCATTAGTTAATGTTTCCATTATTTTGTCCAACCCCTGTATATTCTATATTATTAGATAGCTTTTTCTGAATAGCAGAACGCAAGTATGGCTTAAAAAGAAATATAAAGATAAACAGGTCTTTGGGGGGGGGTGTAAGCTCCCTCAGGCACCTCTCAACTAGATCGGCGCCTGAAGAGCATAAGTCGCCGCAATTATCTTATTTTCTAATACTAGGCTAGATATAAAACACAAACAAATAAAAACAATAAAACAAACACAAAAATAAAAGCAAAAAACAACAACAAAGAAAAACAAAGCAGAACAAAAAACAAAAAAAGCAAGAAGGAGGAAGCACGCTTCGGCGTAGGGCGGAGGCTCACCTCCCCCTGGCAGAAAACGGTGTCTGAGAGAGTAGCTGATTTTACTTCAAAGATGAAATAGATTTATATAAATTTGTTTACATGGCGTCAAAAGGAAATTACCGAGATGGATATTTAGTTATTATTATTTAGATCTAAGAAGCGAAAATCAACGAAGGCATCTCCGACATAGAGTTTGGGAGGAGAGATCAGTCGAGTAGTAAAGATTAATGAACTGAAATTGTATGGATAATATAACCGAAGACCATCGAGCCTCGATGACATGAGGGCAGGTAAAAACTCCAGATGTCATCTGCAGCATACTGCATCTGACATCTCATTGATTGGTGCTGAGATGAATTGACGTCAGGCGGAAAACAAAACATGCCACAAAGAAATTGGTTTGTGGACCATATTGTTATACATGATAGTGACATTGAAACTGATTTGATAAGTATTATATCTAAATTAGTAATCTAGATGAAAGTGAGTGAAAACAACACTGATGAATAAGTCAAAATTAACAAAATACCGATATTTTTAGGCTTCGATAACCTTCGACCTTCGACCAAGAAAAATTCCTATAATCCCAAATGTCCCGATCATTCTTTTAAAGAAATGTCAAATGAGAAGTATTTGTGTTTAATAGTTAACAAAGACTTGAAATCTTTCTTCATAATATATATATATATATATATATATATATATATATATATATATATATATATATATATATATATATATATATATATATATATATATATCCAAAAAGGTACAGTAGCGTACGTGTAACTATAGGGATAAAACCACAGTAATAGGACTAATTTTATATGCGAAACCAGGTTTCGACGGAGACATGCGTTATTGTCAGTCGCTAGTGAACAAGTGAGATACAGAAGTTGCTTAACGTACAAACACACAAATCAGTGGCGCTAAAGTGGAATATTCGAGAATGTGTCGGCATTTTTGAGAAACGGAAGTATGGATTTCTTGCTTATTAAGGTATTAGTATTGAATTGACCGTCGGAAGTATTAAAGTTGGGAATTTCTTTTATAAGTGGCGATTCAATTAAGTGTCGATGTATATAATTGTGACACTTATAAACTATTTTAGCATTATCAATATCAATTTGATGATTTTCATTGGACATATTTAGAAATAAACTCGAGGAGAGGGCACCACGTCGCATATCGCATTTGTGTTCATTCATTCTCTTGGAAAATCTGCTGATTTCACCGATATATAATTCATTACATGATTTGCACGGAATAAAATAAACTCTCTCTCTATTTTTGGATAGGCTATTTCTGCACGTATTCTCGTACTGAAAGGCAACATTAATGTTGCTGGTCCGTGGCAACTTTTTAAAATTGATTAACTGAGGAGAGTATGGGAAGGTAACATAATATTTGTCACATCTGTTTTCCTTATAATTAACTGGGGAGTAATAGATGGTTCTGGCTTTATAGTGACACTTTTCTATGAACCAAAGGGGATATTGAAGTTCAATAAATGTTTGGAGGATTGTATTAATTTCGTCTTGAAGAAACAAGGATCACAAATGTGGTATGCTCTCAGGAAGATGGAAGAAACTACAGACCTTTTAACGGATACATCGTGATACGAGAAATAATGAATATAGGCATTAGAATTAGTTGGTTTCCGGTAGACGGAACAATATCTTTTGTCGTTTATTTTAGATATTTTTACATCCAGAAACAGCATTGAGTTGTTCAGTTCCCATTCTACTTTAAATGTAGTAGTTGGGTGGATCTTATTCAATTTTTCAAAGAAAGAATCAAATCTGTTATCATTGATGGGCCATGTGGCACATATATCGTCTACATAGCGGAACAACGTCATTGGATTGTGTAAAATGGGGGGGTAGGAGGTGCTTTTCAAAATCCTCCATAAACAGATTGCATAATATCGGGGAAAAGGCATTACCCATACTCATGCCATATTTCTGCCTGTAAAAACAATCTTCAGCTCTGTACACATTGTCCGTCACACACAAATGAACCAACTTTACAATTTTATTACACGGTAGGGATAATGTTAGGTTAGACAAAGGCAAGTTTTCATAATGACATCCAGAGCTTCATCGACGGGAACTTTTGTGAAAAGGCTATTGACATCAAGACTCAACAACTGCTTATTCGATTGGTCAACCTCTTTAATTTTAATCACAAAATCACCACAATGGATAATTTAAGCATCAGAAATGCTACCAATTAATTTAGATAGGATTTTCGCTAGCCATTGAGAGAGTTTGTACGCATGGGATCCTAGGCTGGAAATTATCAGCCTAAGGGGAGTACCATCTTTGTGTGTTTTCGGTAAACCATACATGTACGGTAGCGAGGAACTGTACACTTTGAATTGTTTAATAATATCAGAATGACCTTTGAGAATATTTTTGATTGAGCTATTAAACGATTTTGTTTTGTTTGACAGAGGATCATTATTTAGTTTTTCGTACGTGTTGCTGTGATTTAGCAACTCGTTCAATTTAGCACAGGACTGCTCACTATCCAAAATCATAAATTGATTAGTGTTGTCAGATTAAGTAATCACTATATTCTTGTTTCGTTTATTTCTACATATGTCCAATGAAAATCATCAAATTGATATTGATAATGCTAAAATAGTTTATAAGTGTCACAATTATATACATCGACGCTTAATTGAATCGCCACTTATAAAAGAAATTCCCAACTTTAATACTTCCGACGGTCAATTCAATACTAATACCTTAATAAGCAAGAAATTCATACTTCCGTTTCTGAAAAATGCCGACACATTCTCGAATATTCCACCTTAGCGCCACTGATTTGTGTGTTTGTACGTTAAGCAACTTCTGTATCTCACTTGTTCACTAGCGACTGACAATGACGGATGTCTCCGTCGAAACTTGGTTTCACATATAAAATTAGTCCTATTACTGTGGTTTTATCCATATATATATATATATATATATATATATATATATATATATATATATATATATATATATATATATATATATATATAAAGTTCTAATATACACGGTGTTCGGGTTGAATGTAACAGATCGCATAAAAGAAAAAGAAAAACTTGCAATATTTCAGCCCCAAATAAATGTATTTTATAAATTACAAAAATATCAATCAACTAAAGTAGTGCTGGGAGATCACTGTTTACTCGTAGTGGTCGACTTCAGCTCCTACCACGGCCTCAAGACGGCACCGGAACCTGTCGCATGCGTTCCTCACTGTATCTTTGGGAAGGTCTTCGGACATCTCCTTAATTTGACCACCAGCTCGGCTTTAGAGTTTCAGGCAGAGCATTTGGTGTATTTCTCAACCGCACTCCACACAATCAAGGGATCTAGGAGGTCAGAAGTTGTCGCTGGTGAAGTCGTAGAAATTTTCCCAAAACTACATAGGACTGTCTCTGAGGTATGACCTTCCAGCAGGACCCAGGGTTTGACCGCAATCTCCAGAAGTTCCACATAGCCGTCTGAATTAAACTTAAGACCTTGATCAAACATGTGGGGCGGCATGGGGTCACCCTTACCGGAGACACACCCACAAAGCATCATAGTTTTGGGGAACTTGGTCTGCGTGATACGTGAACCGTAGCACTGATTATAGGCAGGCCACTTGTTGTTCTGGGGGTTGTGCAACTGGTTCTGGCCAACAAGATGCTTCAGCTGGTCCAGGAGCTTCTTAACCTTTGTCAAGCGGTTCTCTTTGCCTTGGCTGTCAGAATTTTTCCCTTGGGCCTCTTGAATGAGTGGTAGTGGAGGTCCTCATTCAGGACCAGCTTCATGGGGGTGACTCCAGCACCAATCTCTCTCGTTAAAGCCCGGATTCCCTTGCTCGGGTCTTCTATCACCTTGTCCTGCAGTTGTTGAGTGAATTCCTGCGTGTGAACGTAGTTAGAACACCTACTGTGTTCCTTTATTCTGTTCACGGCTTTGTAGTCTCCGTTGGAGCTGTCCAGACCACGTCTCACAACCTTTATAGTGATAACTGAACGTTGGGCACAGCAATGATGTCGGCATTTTTATATCCGGGGCGAATCATCATCATGCAAAAGGCTTCCATTCCTCCATGTCAGCTAACTATTTCTAAACTAAACTTTGTATACTATCCAACGCCATGAAGTGTTCACCGATACATTAGCATGTTCCAGAAAAAAAGAGACATTAACAAATCGTCAAATTTAGCCCGAATACCCTGTATATAAACGACCTTGATAACAGGTTAATTAGTAAAATTTCTAAACCGCGGTCAACACCAAGATGGGAAATAATGCTGCAGCTGCATACGATGTTGTGGGACTGCAGCGAGACCTAAACAAAATTGTCGAGTGGGTGGGTAAATGGCAAATGAAGTTTAATACACGGGAATGCAAAATCATGCACTTAGGATGCAGAACTCTAAAATAAAATTACCATATTAATAGGCAACTCTTGGAATCCGTAGACATGGAAAAGGACCTAGGGGTCGTAATTTCAGCGGACATCAAAGTATCCAAGCAATGCTTGAGGGCTCATAAAAAACAAATCGAATGTTAGGATACATAGCACAGAATTTCTCTTATTCTAGTCTGGAAACAGGTTTACCTCTATATAAATCATTAGTACGACCACATCTGGAGTATGCGATTCAATTCTGGTCTCCCATTCTTAGCAAAGATGTACAAATGTTAGAAAGAAAGCAACGCAGGGAAACCAAACTCATACCTGAACTTAGGAAAAAAAACTCTGAAGAAAGACTTCGCTGCCTAAATCAATTATCTCTTGCAATTAGATATTTACGTAGCCAGCTGATAGAGCTTTTTTTAATCTTAAAAGTTTTTTCCTAACATAAATTATTCGCTATTCTTCAAAATGGATTATGGGGCGAATACCCGCGTAAATGGATACAAATTAGTTAACAAGCGATTTACCAGTTGCATAGCACAGAATATTTTTAGCTATAGAATCACCCAAACGTGGAACAGCCTACCTGATCGATCAGTGAAAATTACGCCGCTTAATATATTTAAAAACAAACTAGACGAGTGTTATTCACGTGTAAATGTAACCTGGGAGGAACATCTTATAAAATCAGGATGGAGTATATATACATAAGTGCGGCCCTCCCCAAATGATGCCAGCCGATAGTTGTTTGTAGAGGATGTGACTAAATGTGTTTTCCATCTTCATTTCTGCCTTTTCTATCATTATTATTTTCAACACTAGCACTCGCGACTTTGCGAGAGAGAACGGGCCGTCCCATCAGCTTATATGAGGGTGAGAAGTAATATGCTTATTAGGATTGTGCGGTAATAGGTACATTGGTAGATAAATGTGTACGTACTTAGAAATTTGCATGATATGCAGATAAACTCTTAAATAAGTGTGTACGTTCTGAGAACCTTACATGATATGTAGGTACACTCGTAGGTAAGTGTATACCTGATCAATATAGATATATTAAATACATTTACTGTACTCCCTAGATTGCGGTGGTATTAATCATATTCCATCTCGGACTGGCCTTGAGTGGACCCTAGGTTCTTTGCTGGTCCTAGTTCTGTAGTTCTTCCAAAAGGCGTGTCGAAGTTAAGGAAGTTAACAAAGTGCTTGGATCAGTCGAGGCAACAAATAACTTTAAGACCAAGTATATAATTGCACCTACAAATAAATGAGTGTGATTTGTTCTCCTTTAGATTCTGCAGTCCAATTCAGCTTTCTATTTCCGTCATAAGACGTCACTCAGCCGAAAAATGTATAGCGTCTCGCTATCAAAATGAGACTGCTTAAAAGTCAAATCCCATTAAAAGGGATTTAAATTTACGGTCACTAGAGGAAAAAGACTAATGAAAGAGATAATTCAGCATTTATCATTTTTAAATTGATATGATCATGCTAAAGAAACAAAACTAACTTTCAATAGAAACAAATGACAAACTGAACCAATCAATGGACTTAAACTGATTTCACCAAGATTCGAAACTAACCTTAAAGAAGAATTTGTTTTTTACCCTGCAGATTTATTAATTATTGCAATGGTTATAACAGTTATTGACATTTCCAAAGATAGTGTTTTAAATCACCTGCAGGACAATGCCCCCAAAATAATTTAAATAAAGTTTTCCTTGAAAGGATTACTCGATCAATGTGGGCCATCCATAATGTTCTGAATTCAAATATTTCAACATTTCAGATCCTATTCCAAGAGACATTTGAAATGATCCTAAAAAGGAAACTATCTAATTCCGTCAATTTTTGCCACTAATCGAATGATAAAGAAGCGATTAATAATAAATCATTCAATTTCTTCCTTTTATGGATTAACAACAAAAAATACCAGACACTTCAGATGGAATTTAATCCATGGAGGAAGATCGCGTTCTGAAAACCATTTTTTTATGATTTTGGTATCTCAGCGGTTGCAACAGTGACTACTGAGCCAATTAAGAAGCATATTTGTGGCTCACGTCATAAATATAGTCGTTCTATAAAACATTCTAAATCAAATCCATTGAAATACATAAATAACATTCTTTGTATTTATAGAGCTGATAAATAAGGCTTAAATCTCTTCCTGATATACTATCGCTTAATTTATTTCAAGTTTTATTTTCATTGCCTTAAGAATTGGAGGACTAGATTACTCAATTGACCGATTAATTATGGATTAAAAATGAGAGAAGATTATTGAACAATAAATTGGAAAATGGAAATTAATTTATTAAAATTGAACAAACTTGGTTTAAAAATTCGACTAGGGTCTATAGAAATTTCTATATATGGATACATGGGCACGTGTGTACATTCTACAAAGATTATCACAGGAATGACATATAGAAAAAAAAAGTATATTTTATAGAAATCGGCTAAAATGCGATGTAAAAATATGAAAAACCAATAGAAATTCATTGCTGATGCTACGAGCTACATCCAATTAAATGGAAAGAATGAATCCAGTTTTGATACTTCCCCCATCACTTCCAGCTCCTTTGACCCCTGGCGGCACGCGTTTGGTCTTCTCAAGGGCCAGTGGGGAAAGGGGACTCCGATGAACCGCTATTTTTCAAGATTGATTAGAAAAAATGCCTCATTGTTGGTCTGTGGGTGTTCAAGACTCATCCTCTTCATCTATCAACGCGTTTCCCTCTCTCTTTCTTATCTTTCCCTTTCTTCTTTTTTGATATTTTTTATCTCTCTCATTCCATTTTTTCTTCCCCTTTTCCCCCTTCTCTCTCTCTCTATCCTCATATCCCCTCTCTCCCCAATATACCCTCGCCTCCCGATCTCTCCTCAATTTCCCTTCTTCTCCCACCTCTCCACCATAATGTTCTTCCTTTAAGGGACATTTCTCCCACCTCGCCTTGAGGGTCGGTAATACTAATATTATGATTGGATATAATTTATTTCATACAGCACAGATTTAATTATCATTAAATCGAATTTACATTCATAGCAGTGGAGAAATGGGCGTGTAAAAAAAGTTTAAAAAATAGGTCAAATTTATTCTTACTGTTAAAAGAAAACCTGTTCAAAAACCATTTCCCAAATTAAGCATTTCTCTCCCCACCTTATCTTCTTCTCATCTATCCCAGCCACTCTCCCGCCCGACAAATCCTGCCACAAATAATGAACGAATCGAAATGAAACAAAAATTTAGGAACTCAAAACCCAAGAAAAAAACTGAACGACCAAATTTCATTTTTTTTTTGGCTTCGCTGTCCTTCATTCTTCTTCTCTAGCTTAATTTGGCCCCTTACCTCTACCTTCTCCCCTTCATTGCATCCCCCCCTTTGAGCCTCACCCCACCCCCCTTCAAGTGTATAAAAGTCGAGCGGTTCCCTGTTGCAATCGCAGTTCCTAATCTTCTTCTCCTCAAGCCGGACCTTCCTTCACACACGAATCGGCACAATGAAGGCAGTGGTAAGGAAGTTAATTATTTGTTTTTATAAACATATAATAGTAGATGATAACTTCAATGTATCAATATAAATGTATATGTTGCTGTATAAATGTGAATATATGCAATTATTTTTTATGTAAGGATGGATGTACACTGAGATAGATGCTCAAAGATGTACGTATGCCGGAATATTTACATTCAAACGAGTAAGTTGTAAAAGTTGGAAATATAAGGATGCGAAATTATTTATGTGGAGCTTCGATTATTTGATGATAAGTGAAAATGTCTGGCATATGTAAGGGCGGATTTAACAATTATATTGCTTATGATTATCGGATCAAATTTAATCTACTAATTTCAAAAGTAATTAACTTCATAAATCTAGACATTTTAAGTTATGATGATGATATTGAACATTTTGCTATGCGCCATTATACGTCTTCGTTCAAGATAAATAAAGATGAGTTCGATTATAGCAGCTATAATAGCATTTGAGCGAAATGGAATGTAAAAGTGAGACTGGCGGCAATGTTAATCTTGTATGCAGAAGTTGCTCTTTGAAGGTTATGGAAAAGGAATATTCCTGGAATTTACCCAAGGAGAATTAGGTTGAATAGTAAGAGGAATATTTAAGATAAAGTATAAATTACATTCTCGATGTATTATTTTTTTTATCTTGCATTTATTTAAGAATTATTTGAAAGAAAAGTTTAATGTGGCAATATAAGATTTACATCTTTGCGCGTTTCGAATTTAAGTCGTCAACAAGAATTTTGAAACTTTCAGTATTTATGTTCTGGGGTTATTTGTTTATAATACCAATGATGACAGGCGTGGCTTGTATCTTCTGCGGGTAATCAGTGTTCCTAAAGCTCCCATTATCTGATGAATCAATGTACTTATTCGCATTCCACTGAGACTTAAGTGAGATTGAATATGGATTACTTCGGAGGCGAATTTTACACCCAGGGATATTATAAATCCAGGCAACTACTGGAATGTGTCTTGTAGTCTCTGAACTTAGTCATTCACATCCTCATTATAAATGAGGTTTTATTTTAAGGGGGGGGGTCACTAGGAGTTATGAAGAATTAAATCCCTGCTCCATTAAATTCATTTACTTTCGTGATTTCAATTTTAGGCAGATAATTGCATAGTGAAAAAATATACGGTGGAGGGTCATTGAAACAGTTTATATTTACGCGGCTGCATCATAAAAATCAAATTTGGAGTTTAAATTATGTTGGTTAATCGTGGGATATGGGGTTAACCCAGAAGAAATTTACCTTTTCTTTTAAAGAACAAGTTTAAATTAACAATGTTAGTGTTATTCGATGACCTAACCCAGATCCTACAGGCCCAAAATAAGTGGAGAAAATATCAGTTTCATCTTTAATTTTCTGTGTTAAATTTATTGTTAATTTTCATACACTAAAGGGAAAGATTATGTTCAGTTGAGTCATTTTCACAGAAAATGTATGAAATCAAGGTCTAGTTGTAGTAGGCATATATTCGTGTTTGAAAGATTAAAGGTCATATTGAGAAGAAAGATGGCTGTAATAGGGTAGTTCTAGAGTTTTGAGGTAGTGAAGTTATGATGGTTCAATGAAAAGGTAAAGGTGTTTTAATAGGCTTCTGTAATATTTAATTATTATCCCAAGGGTGAAACTGAAAACAAAAAAGTTGATATATTAACGAAGTAAATTACTAAAATAGCATTAAATTAATTTTCAATAATTATCATACTAATTTTAATCATTAGAAGGACGAGGCGGGATTCATTCTATAATTAGAGATTTCATTTCCCGATAAGAGCAGATTATTAAAAGGCTAATTTTCATATTGGGATGGTGATAATTATGGATTGTAAAGGAGAGGAGAAAACCTTCCACAACGGGTAGTTTTATTTTATGAAAACCTTCCACAGCAGGTAGTTTGTGGTCTTATCTTTAATAGTATTACTTTTTTTCTCTCTTTTGACAGGTTTTCCTTTCCCTGATTTGTGTGAGCACAGCTCTCCCGCACGTCTTCCTAGCGGACACCCCAGAAGTACAGATGGAGAGACAGCGTTTCTATCAGCTGTACAATGCCGCTGCAAAAGCTGCGGCAGACGCCCCAGATATTAACATTCACCATGGTCCACAACAACCCCACACGTCCCATGTTCCCACACACCACAACAATGTGATTCATAATTTCAACGCCCCCCGTCAAGTTCATCAACAACCGCACCATTTCCCATCAAGCCAACAATTCACCAAGAAATGGACTGGGCCCCTTGCTGCCAAAATCCCTGCTGGTCTCCCAGGCTCAGAACCCCAGGTCCGAAACACCCCAGAGGTTGAAGCTGCCATTGCTAACTTCAATGCAGCCTACAATGCCGCTGTTGTGTCCACCCGCAGTTCTCCTCAGCAACAGTATCAAGGTTTCAACCAGCCCCCCGCCCACTCACAGCACAGATTTAGCGCCCCCGTTGCGCAACCAAAATGGACTGGACCTCTGGCTGCTACAGTTCCCGCTGGGCTTCCAGGTTCCGTCCCACAAGTTGCAGACACCCCGGAGGTAGTAGCTGCTAAAACCCAATTCAACCGAGCTTTCCAAAATCAACTTTCGCATGTCTTTGGCTAAAAAGTTTCTAGCTCAAACTATCAAACTTTGAAACACCCTGTCATTACATTTCATACCGTTTGTATAGTAATTAATGTAAATTTTATGTGTAAATTGTATAAACACCTGAATATAATTCTTATTTTTATTCGAGGTTTCTTTTAATTCGACCTTTATAATTAACCTATGTAAACCTCGGATACAAAGTCTCGAGAGATGGAAATTACACCAACCTTGGGAAGCTGCAAAGGTCGAGACAATTAATGAAATAAAAAGTGGCAATTTTCACACCCGGAATAATTAACAATAGATTAATTACAAAATAAAGAAAAACTTAAATGGATAAATTTACATTAATCTCAGCTAGGCAATAAAACTGGAGTACATGAAGAAATTCCAACGCATCAATGCAAAATTAAATATGATTGGTTCATATCTGTAATGTGTAGAATGGAATCGAATTTCCCTAATGATAATTGCCATAATGATTAAATAGCTAACATATCAATTCATTTTTAATAATAATTACCATTAATAAATGGATTAAGAACAGACAAATGAGAGAACTGAGAGTACAACATAAATTGATGAATCAATATATGGAGCAAAGTCCCAAATTTTCAGAACTGGATACTTTATGTTTTAGAGCCTTTCCCTACATACCCCCCAAGAGGGTTAGGGACCTCCTGGGCTTCAAATCGGTCCTTCAACTTTCAGAATTTATAGGCAAAGTGTCAGTCTTTCAGTCCATTTCACTTCTGATCTTTTTAACAAATTCCGATCTCTGTCCTTCTTCAGTCTGCCTCTCCTTTCCCCATTAAATGGGCTAAGTGAGTGGGACCAACCCCTCTTTTAGAGGGCGGAGGTCACCTGAAATTTCGCATCAATTATTCCATTTCCATAAAGTATATTCCCACGTCTGTTCCTAGACAAGGGCAACTTACCCTCGGACCATCACAAGTTGATTCAATGGAACTTCTCGAGTCGAATTTCCTCCAGCTGATTTCAGAGCCGAGGGGCGTTTATGTATTCTCTGGAGAGTGTGTATGTGGAGGGGGGAAGGGGTCGAGGATTCTTCTCATCTATGCAGAATTGAGAAACGAAACAAATTCTGCATTCGGAACGTACTAGGAGGCGTATAGTAGTAGTAGTTTCCAAAATAGTGGCTATATGTAATAGTATACCCGTGCCATCATAAACGGCAACAATAATAAATTAATTATTATTACTTATTATTATTTACGTGTCACAATTAAAATAATCAGCTCCCATTAGCCTAGTGGATACGGCGTTAGACTTCCAACGTCTAGGTGCGGTTCGATCGCAGCAAATGCAGACACAAAGCTTTTCAACGGCATTAAGATGTGTCCGCCCATTTGCAGCTACGCTGAAACCTACCCTCCCCCCCAAGGGGATAAGTAGCTCCACACGCATCATCACGCACATATCTAATAAAACAACGCTATATTTTCCTCCACGTCTTCACAGCATAACATACCCGTTCTCTCCTCCGTTCCGTTCCGAAACGCTTCCGATGGAGTACTAATATCCTTAATGGAGGGTCTCATAGCCACATACCCTGATGTGGGGTACTAGCGTCCTTTATGGAAGTACTCCTGACGTGGAAACACGAAGGATTTTATGATTTGGTTGGTGCCAAAAAACGATACTCGCCGACACTTCAGCCCTTCCCAGCGAGGGCCGGTCCCTCTCCTCATGCAGCTCTCGGGCAACTTAATTAAAGAAACCTATTTGAGCCCAAACGATCCGGGCTATACTGGTCGGTGACTGTATGTGGCTCGCTGCAATACTAATATTCCTTGGTTGTTCCTTAGTTACATTCGCTGAGACTTTAAAAAAATAGAGTTCGCCTTTGATAATCAATTATCTCTCAAATCCCATGTAGCAAATGTCTGCAAATTCTCTCTATGTTTCTCCGTAATCTTAGCCGCATCCGCTTTTGCCGTAATCTTAGCCGCATCCGCTTTCATTTTGTTTACAAGGGTTTGAGATTGGTCTTCCTGCCTCGCCCTCCTCTCGATTAATGTAACTCACAGGTCGCCATACCACATGCTACCATTATTTAACTCGTCCAATTTATTGAAATCGTTTCGGTGTGTTTTCTTCTCTTTCGGGGAGGTTTCTGCTTGCAACGGCACTACCTCGCAAACTGCAGTGGCCTACCAATCGATAGAGGATCACTTTTTTAAGTCCATATATATATATATATATATATATATATATATATATATATATATATATATATATATATATATATATATATATATATATAAGACCATAAATGCCGTATTACCCTCGTACATGTTTTCTAAAGTGATCCTATTCCGGCTCCTGACCACCCTTCGTTCTGGATCTTCTTCCTTATTTTCTTTACTTTCTTAGTGGTCCCTAATATGGGTAACTTTGCTTTCTCTTTATTTACCCCTACATTGTGGAAGGATCTCTCTACTTCTATACGCCCCCCTCCCCTCTTTATTTGACACCTTTAAACGTGCATTGAAAATGCACCTCTTCTCTCAAACCTTTTCTTAATTATTATTATTTTGTGAGGGAAGGTAGATAGTTCGAATAGCTTCAAAAGAGGACTACGAAGGGCGCTCAGCTCCAGGATAGCGCAATTTTCCTGAGCTTGTATAACTACCGCAGTGGAGACAAATCTCCTTGTAGAGAGGTGTAGAAGTAGCATCGAGTCCATCGACACCGACGGTAAAGTTGCAAATTAATACGAATTTGCTCATTTCTATCCATTTGTGGTTCCGTCCGATTGATATCCAGTCTTATTCTGCTCCTTGATAGACTGAGTTTTATTATCAATTCACCTCTTATTCACCTGTACATATTTCTCTTTTATGATAGATCTATTATTACAATTCTTAACCTTTCCATCAGCTTAGAGAGAGCGATTACCTGTTCCCTCAAAAGCCTTCCCAAACTCTTTGGTATTATTCTAGATTAAAGGGGAGAATTTTTTTTAGCTCCACTTTTATAATTATTAACAAGCTGACAAAAACTTCATACCAGGATCATTTGGGACCTAATTTAAAGGTGGTGTGTTTCCATTTCCAAAGTTTTTACATGAAAGTGTTCTCAACAGAACTCAAACATCCACGGAAGATAGCATAGCGAATTGGTCTGTTACATGGCATATAAATTTTAATATAAATAAGTGCAAGGCATTGCACATTGGCTCTCGAAATGGAAACTTGGATTTTACGTTAAGCGATCATCGATTAGAATATGTATTTAAAAAAATGCGATCTTCAAATTTTAGAAGCACTGCGTCCATTCTGTATAATGACGATAACATTTGAATATAAAAGTATATAAATAGTAATTCCATTTATTCAAATCAGCCATGCGTCCTAACTGTAATAAGCAGCTCATTTATGGTCTCTCAATTGCAAGAGGATAATACTACATTGGAAAAAGGACAGGAAAGGGTGACAAAGCTCATTCTGAGACTGCAAAACAAACCTTATAAAAACAGACTTACAGAATTTAAATTGCTCTCGCTTGAAAGTAGTGCCTTTGACTCATTTTTCGAAAGCACTAAAATAATCACACAATTTAAATTAAAGCCTAATAGACGAATATCGTAGGGAATTTTTTTTAATTAGAAAATCGTTTCAACTTAAAAGGCTCTCCAGCTAATATAGTTCAAAGTACACCGATCCACATTGTTAAAAAAATGGAAAACACCGATTTAATTATTAAAGCACCCATAGATTAATGTTACTATAAAGGTCCTCCAAATACATCCTTACATTAACTTCTTCACTTTTCCTACGAAAAGCCATTGAGCGGATATAAGCGTATTTACTAGTCTTGCTTCCATAATACCAGAGTCAAAGTGAAATGTAATGTTTTTAATTTTCTGTAAATAGTTTATTATTCTGTTAAAAAAGAGTTTATCCTGAGATTAAGCCAATGCAACTATACACTCCGAAATGAGCCCAGCAGGAAATGTTGGGATTTTTTAACCTCCAACCACCCTGTAAGGCCTAAAGTGGATTTGAGACAACCACCCCATATGTAGGCAATCCTGGAGTGGGACCCCCCCCCCACTCTATGGGAGGCTAAGTTGCCATACAACTTCCACTTCCTAGCTCTTGCATTCACCACTAGCATTGATGGGGTGCTATAATATTTCCAATGGATGCAACAGCCTCCTTACACTCTAGCCTGGTCTCCAAGAGAGCCTCACATAAAGAGGGACCCCACTTAATTGTGGGTAACGTTAGTGGGGCCTACAGAAGAGGCTGCAGGATCAAAGGCTCTTCTCCCTTAATCTCCCTAGCGGTCTGAGGGAGCAAAGATCGCAGGAAGCTAAAAACAACAGCATCTATTCCAATAATGACCAACTTTCCGTTGCTGGAAAATATTCAATTTCTTTCTAGTTTTGATTTCTAGTAAGGCCATAATAACAATTTAAACAGGATGAATATTATGATTCACACATTATAAAACTAGGAGGATTCCTGGCATTACCCAGAGTTAATTAAGGCTCTTAGGAAGTTCCAAAAAAGGGTTCTGAGGACGTTTTCTCTCTCCTTGTCAAAGGGTAGTTTTTTTTTAGTTTTAGGGTTTGATTCGATGATTGCGACTTTTGGTTGCGTGACGAGGGTCAAGGTCACGTTATTTAGACGCGCTATTTTTTTCTAGGATTGGGAGATTTCTTTACGTGATGAAGGTTAGGTCAGGCTATGTCGATTTTTTTATTCTATTTAATTATTTAGGGCCTATTTGAGGCGTGACGAATGTAAGGTCACGTGCTGTTTGTATTTTGTAATGGGAGTTTTTATGTTACGTAGGCTAGTTCAGGTCGTGTAGTTTGTGGGTTGTGAGTTATTTGATGGTTTCGAGTTGTTTGACGTGTGACGAAGGTTAGTTCAGGTTGTTTAGATGTATTGTTTGAGGTTGATTGAGTTTATTTATTCTATTTGACGATTTTTAGTTTAGTTGTTATGGTTTTATTGATTTTATGGGCAGATTATGAGTAGTTTCGGACGTACTTAACACAAAGACTCCCAAATCTTCGAAAAAAAATTAAATATGTTTACAAGCTATATATAACTTAATATATTGAGACTAATTCCTACAATTTCCCTAAAAATGGACCTAAATAAGCGAAGATTTTGTTTTACTAAGTCCAAGTCACTAAGGTTGCTAAGTCACTAAGGTCTAATTTTGATGCTAGATTGCCCAAGACAATCAGTTCTTTAGGTCACCCCAGACAGGACTCGTTTGTTTTCTTGTATTTCCTTTTTGAGAGGTTATGTTTTCTTAAGAATAGCTTCAGAAAACGTCTTAAAATAAACTTAACTCTTGCTGAATGAAACTTGGAACCTGACCAAAAAACTTACATTAAAACATACAATAACACAAAGAGCTCATGAGCGCATTATGATGGGAATAACCTGCCGTAACAGAAAATCGGTCATTTAGATACGTGGACAAACCAAGCTTCAAGATATAGTGGCAGTTATAAGCCTAAAATGGAGCTGGACAGGCCATGTGGCAAGATTCGAAGACGATAGATGGACCATAAAAATTACCGGTTGGTCTCCACTTGATAAAAGACGACTGAAAAGAAGACCAAAAACTTTATGGAGAGATGATCTTCAAATATGTGCTAAAAATAAGAATAAATTGCACAAGACCGACAAAAATTCAGAAAGATGGGGAAGCGTTTATCTCAACAGTGGGAGGCAAATGCCTGAAATGATGATGATGGTGATGAATGAAAAGCTGCATCAACGACCGTGAATGTTTCTTTTGGATGTTCCAAGCCTACTGATTTGAGAGTGCGATCATATCATGCTCTCGATATTCTGTTTGCAGTAGGCTTCGTCTTTTTTAATTTTATAATTTGGGTTACTGGTACCTTTTTACCGCTCTCTCGACTGACTATAAATTAATACAAATATTAGTACCACAAGTGATATTGGAGCCCCTTCTCCTCCTCTTAGACTTCTTCTATTCTTTATGTATTACAATTATTTAAAAGAAAACTGATTACAACAAACAGGTATATCAAGTGTAGGGTTTAGACACTATATAATGGGTGTCTAGTACGTTTATTTACTGCCTACGAACACAGTTCGTATCTATTTGCATTCACAAACTAGTTTGTTAGTTCACACCGACCACATCTAAAACGGGTCTGATGTTTTCTATAGAAAAGGAAGGGGGGGGGGCAATAAATGGGGCTTCTTGATATTTATATTAAAAGAGAGGTAGTTTAGGCACATAACTATTCACACAGGGAGATATATGTTTGTAGCTTTTATATGTGATGAAGGTTTGGTCAGTATGTATGGTTTTGTTGGGTTTATTGGATGATTTTGAGTTGTTTGCTTTGAAAATTTGGAATGATTAATCGATTTTATTATCATTATTTAATGGTTAGGAGTTGAGTACTGTGTTATGTATATTAGGTTAAGTTGTTGGGAGCTTTTTCATTTAAGCCTTAATAATTGAGACGCGTATTTTTATAATAATCTTTGTTATCCTTGATCCCATTTCCCTTCGCACAAGGCTCTAGCCTCTCATTATTAGTGGCTGCTCTCGAAATGCGTTTTTTACCATCAACTTAGAATTTCCTTTGCCACGTCACAAGCCTCCTTTGTGCACCTTCCTCATTAGAGGAAATGGGAATAAATTTTAGAGTATTTATGTATGACCAGAAGTCGACTGAAACCCACCGACTTCCACGATCAAACTCGCTTCCTCGAGTTTTCCCAAAACCTAACGATTATTTCATCTATTTAGAAAATTAATCTACTTTCTTCGGGGGAAGGGGGCCTCTCCCATAAGGGAAGATAAATTCATCGAATCGCCTACAAGCTTACGTCTGGCCTTACATAGTTGCCATATGCCCATACATGATATACAGTGAGGTAGAGTGTCATGATTCCCATTGCTTCCCTTCTTGTTTTACACTTCTTTACATTCAAATCATGCCATATATAATCCTATATTTGTCATATAATATTTACTTTCAGAGAAAAATAATGAAGATCTCTCCATTTCTCAGGAGTTTCACTCATTTTGGCATCTGGCCAAAATCTCTCCAAAGATTTTTTTCTTTCGTTTTTTCTAATCGTGGCCTTTGAGAAAAAATGACCTTGCCCATCAGATTGTCAAAACGGC
This sequence comes from Ceratothoa steindachneri, assembly GCA_963969495.1. NCBI lineage: Eukaryota > Metazoa > Arthropoda > Malacostraca > Isopoda > Cymothoidae > Ceratothoa > Ceratothoa steindachneri. Next base: position 160,065,054 of record OZ018330.1, on the reverse strand, counting down.
AAAGTGAATTTTGTGTTATTTCCTTCATTCTCAACCTTAAATTTTAGTTTAATCTTTAAAAATACTGATTAAGTTAGTCATCTATAAACTCTCAAGAAATGTTATGTTATTTCTATGATAATATTGGAAAGAGTGTGTTTATTCTTAATTAATATTAACTGTTTTTTTGCGTAGTTTTATTGTTTCAATCAAAGTGACTTTAATTCTTTATGTTTAAACCTGCCATACTTCAAAACTACCAGAGACTTAATAGAGATGAATGATCTTCTACAGCAGTGTTTCTTAACCTTTTTTGGACTAGCCCCCCTTTTGAACACAATCTTTTCTGTCAAATTAAATTTCAAATACTATATTAAATTTATCTTTTATAGCAGGATAACATTTATGTATTAATGCAAAATTAATTCGAATGTAGTTTTTACTTCTATTATAAATATTAATGATAAATGCTAAAAAAAATTATTTGATAGCTTACCTTAAAAATGTTTTCAATTCGATGGTAGACTTTGGTGCTTACGGGTTAAGGTTCTTCCTGACTAGATTCAATGCTGCTTAGATGTAATCTCAGATCTCTTTTACTTTGCCATTTGCAGGCGGTTTCTTTGTTAAGTAAGAAGCTGAGTAATTGCACTAACCATGTTCATCCATATCGGAAATTGAAAAAGCAATGAAAAAAAGTTTGATAGCTTCCTACAGGTTTGGATACCTTTCAGAATTTACCTTTTGTAGCCAAAATGATTATTTGAAGAGGAGCTTTAATTCTAAGTCGTTAATAAAATAATTCACTGATCTTGCATTGCAGAGACGGTGTCATTTTTACAAACATCGATAAATGGGTTTATCAGCAAGACAGTTATTTCCATATTAATGAGATCATGATATATATGTACAGCTCATGTCTTTATGCAAAGCGTTCAAATGGTTGCAATAAATCAAGAGGTCATCTTTTAATATGGAGTTATCATCCTCATAATTATTTTGTAATCGATCAAGAGTTGGAAATTGAGATCTCTCCTGACGACCAAAATTAAGCTTAGAACTTTGATGCGATTTACATCACAGTCTTACAATTGCCACTTCAAATCATTGAATATATTGAATCTGATAAGTAGGCAATTTTCCATTTGCAAGCTAAGAAAAATTGTATGATAGGGTTGAAAAGAGAATAAAATCGCATCAAATAGTTTCCTTTGGATAACCATCTTTCTTCAGTACCCCTGTAAGAGGAGATGATCAGATCTTCATCATTGTTGTTGCATAGATCAAAAGATTCGTGAATTAAGGAGAATGTATTTTATTTTATTTGCTGCTGTGATAACAACAAGGGATTTATGAAAGTTTATCACTCAAGTTCTTAGCAAATAGATGTTGACGATGAATTATGCAATGTATTGTAAAGACATTAAGTACAGCTTTCTTTAAAAATGCAAGAAAGCCTCTATACCGCCATGTTAATGATGGAGCACCGTTTGTTGCACAAGCAATTATATTGGTCAAAGGATTTCTTTTTCTTTGAAAACTACTCAACTATAGTAAACATGGATTCAGCCTTAGTCTTTGTTTCAAGCTCCTTTGCAAACAGTAATTATTGCGCAATTGTCCTATCTTTAATAAAAAAACATATGATAAAATTAGTGCTTCATTTCCTAGCATAGTAGCCTTGTCTAGTATTAAATAAATTTGTTGATTTTTAATTATGTTATGAAAGGTCTCTTCAATGACATCGGCAGGATACCACCATGGAGGGTACTACATTTGATTATTTGTCGCCACACTTCTGCTCCCAAAGTCTCCAGGGTGCCGTCAGTATTGCGGTTGAGCTTTTTGGAGCACACTTCGTGTCAATTTGGATCCGTGCCAGTGTACACGTATGGCTTCAAGTCCAAGGAGGTGGTCGGCTTCCACGCCGTATGCCCTTTGTTTGAAGTCAGTGGGGTTCTACCAGACACTGCGTCTGTTTACACGGTCAAACTGGTTGAAATACACTGATCACTGCGTGTGATAACGCACCATGCACCGTTCGGAGTCAGGATTGTGATCTTTAGCGATTAACAAAGTGTCCTGAATCTCTTGAAGCATTGTAACCTCCAAACTCGAGGTATCCGTTACGCCATGGTTGCCGCAAACGGGGCGGATGTCAATATTATCTTTTGTTTGGTTCCTGAACATGTGGACATTGCTGGAAATGAGAAAGCCAAAGAGTCCACGAGGACAGGGCGACCAGGCCAGCGTTTCACTCTTCCTCACATGGACTACATGGCATGTGTCATGGCAGCTATCCTAGCTGCGTGGCAAAGATAGGATACTGCTGAGAGGTCCCTAAACTTGCGTGCCATTGCACCGCGACTGTTCCTATGGACCTACCCATCAATGCTTCGATGGCTTTAGTTCTATTTCTGTCGTCTGCAATTAGGTGTAGCGCTTCCCTACACCTAACTGCGATGACTGAGTTGTCCTCCACACTGTTCGGCACATTCTTGTTGAATGTCCCAGTCTAGGGGATCTTCACGCACGTTACCTGTCCCAGTACCGCTCTCACTTGTCTATCGTACTTTGGACGAATTCGAGCACATATTGTGCGGACTATCTGACTTATTGGTGTTGGTCACATGCTCCTACGCCTGAGGGACGTGAACTTGTCCCCGACACCGGACCTTGTTTCCTTCTTCTTGGGTTTTGTTTTGTTTTGTTTTTTCCGTTGCCATGGATTTGTTTTGGTTTTTGGTGCCGTTTGCAGTTTTTTTAATCTAGCTCACCATTAGGCTATGGATGATTAGGGCGTTTTATACCTTAGTAGGCAGTTGACGGATTAGCACTAAAAAATAATAAAAATAATGTCCTCTGCCATTTCATCAATCTTTCTTGGCACAGAATTATTACTAAGTGGAATCTCTTTGATAATTCTTCTTGGGAAGGATGTCCACTGTATGGAGGGATTCCTCTTTAGGTGGTAAAATGAGTAGTTCTCCATTTGTATGAGATTTTCTTAATCCGGCAATATTCCTGGTCATATTGTAGGGTCAAACAACTCCGTCGTCGCATTACTGTGATGGGTTTGTTATAAGGAAGTGAATAGATTTTCTGTTGTGAAATTTATCTCGTAGAGTTTTAAAATATGACAAATTTTCTTTCCTTTTATCAGGATAATTCTTCTTTAATTTATCGGAATACTTGGATGGCTTCTTGGCCTCGTTCGAAAATACTTTATCGTATTAAATCAAAACAAAAAAAAGAATAAAGTGAATAAAAAAAAACGACACTAAGAAATTTAATCAAAAACGCCCACAGCCACCGAAAATTCTTCAACAACAACTGAGGTAGAGGGGTTCAATTTTATCTTTTTATAGAATAATAGTATGAGAGTGTAAACAAAACTGTCTGTATAGGAGAAAACCCAGAGGTGATAATTATTCATATAATATGCAGGAGCATTGAGTGAAAATAAAAAGTCCTAATTTATCACGTCATCATTAACTCTATAATTTAAGAAGTGGATTTTTTGAGTATTTGAATAATAATTTCATCTTAGTTTGCTTATGACTTATATAAGTATATTTTAAATTTTTATCAAGGTAGTTTCTATGAATTTCTTTAGAGTTTGAAAATACAAAGTGGTTAAGTTCAGAAAAAAATGCTTATCCAATGTTTTAGTATGTTTTAAAAGAAAATGAATTACAGTTGGTGAAGTTCAGAAAATTTATTTAAAATATAAGCAAGGCTGCTTATTTATTTTATCTTCTTCTATCATCATTACTAACTCTATAATTTAAGAAGGGGAGTTTTTTGAGTATTTGAATAATAATTTCATCTTAGTTTGGTTAGGATTTATGTTTTTTATCAAAGTTATTTTTAATAATTCCTTTATAATATCAAAAAATAAAATGGTAAAGTTCAGAAATAAATATAAGTATCGAAATTTTGTGAATTTTAAAACCTAAAGAATTACAAATGGTGAAGTTCAGAAAATTTATTTTTATATATCTTCTTCTTCTATAACTATACTTTAGCAACGTGATATTTTGAAAGGGGCGAAATTTAGTTTAGAATTTCTTCTTTTAAATTATTATAATTGGCGAAGTTCAGAAAATCTATAAAAATTTAACCATGGCTGCTTTTATAGATTTTAAATTTTAATCTTAGTAGCGAAGCGCAAGCCTTCACCGTAGGGAGAGGGGTAAAGCCATTGCCTGGTTTTGATATAATTTAACAAAAGTTAGTTTAGGAGATAAAGTGATTTTATTTTGCGTGGTGGAATAAAGAGTTACACCTTAATTAACTTTAACGATACTTGATCTGTTAAATGCATTGACCCACGGCTAATGATGATAAGTGGGACCATTAAAAGTAGAAACAATAATATTGAATAATTTTTTAAAACTTGAAATCAAAATGGATAAATGTCCGTCGCCTCCTTATGTATGTTCACCGCCCCTTAACTGAAATATAAACTTCCAACGCCCCTTTTTACACAACAACGCCCACAAGGGGGCGCTAGCGCCCACGTTGGGAATCACTGTTCTATACTAAAGTCTCACCCGCAATCTTCACTACCTGCTACAATACAAATACTAATAACGCTATGGCTTTCCTTAACGAACTTAAATTTTTAATAGCATATTTATAGAGTCAGTTAAGGAAATCCGCAATGGCATAAAAAATAGAGAATAAGAATACAAAAGTTATTGTTAATAACTAAAACCAGTTGGTCTAATTGTCGTGTTTTTCCATTTCATCACTGCAATCTTATATTTTTTGTGTGGATTCATCCTTAGATTTTCACCTCAACATTGACTTCCAACGGTCAGTGGAAGTTACTAAATATCGCCCAACGCTGATTTTCCTTCAATTTTTATTATCCTTTTGCGCTGATTCCTTTTCTGTTGCTAAAGGCTTAAAATAAAGCCATAACTAAATCGAGAGCCAACGTTTAGATTAATAAAATTATCTTTATGAAATTTACTTTTCTCTTTAAACATATTCTCCAAATTCACCTGAATCTTTCCTAGAGTTAGTAGCTGCAAGTAAGTGCTAACGTAATTGTGGCGTATTGTTTATTCATTTTTTAAAGTAATAACTCGCTTTTAAACGAAGTAGATGCAAATGAAGTTGTGAGAAAAAACGATTGCATTATTGAAAAATTATTATAAAAGAAGTTCAGTGCGATGACTTATAATGAAAAAGAAACTATCATTAAAAGAGGTAGGCCTACGTCAACACTATATATCATCCCAAACAGTGTTGCATTCGCAAATACAATGTAGGCCAATATGATAGAACATCTTGGTTAACTGGTTGTGTATAATTACATAAGCTATTTTAAAATTTACAAAAAGTTTTAAAATAAAACATTTAAAAAATTAACCTTTAAATAAAGTGAGTAGTTTACAATTTTATAGTATTTTTAATGAACAATATATTTACTTCGATTAATATATTTAATTTTGTAAAACTTGAATTGCTTCATCTTCAAAACTCACCGCACGCCACTGATGTCAAGTATATTGTGCAAAAAATTATTCATGTCAAGAATAGTGAATCCAAAGATATTAGGTTTGCTATTCTCAACATGGTCCCATTTTTTTATAATTAATGAATACTCACCGTGATAATTTTCTTTCTAAATGTGTGTTGTACAAAATTAGTGAATTTGAATCTCCACCAACTTAACCTACTACGCGCCAGCTCAAACTAAGCCAAATGAGTAACTGCATTTTTTAATGATACTTGTTGTGTTCCCAAGAATTTCTCTTTTTCTAAAAGTTACCGTCTTTCAAAGTTTAATTTTGTCATACAATAAGATTGGTAGCTGTCAATTTCCTCTCCATTACTACTCATAAATGAGAGCATTTGTTTCTTACAAAATAAAGTAAAATACGTAATTTCTCTAGTATTATGAATGTTAGCCTCATAAATACCATTTTCTTTAATTATCTCTATTTAAGAGGATAACTGATGTAATTTCCCTTTCTTGAAGGAAGGCTATAAATTAAGTAAGGTAGATTTACACTGAGTGGAGGTTTTCTTAATTAATTTATCCACCAGTCATTTTTCAATTGTGTAAAAAATCTCATGAATTTAAAATAAAATTAGCATAAAGAATGATATAATAATATCTGGCAAATGTTAGGGTACCAGAGAGCGGTCCTCGCCTAAGGAAAGGGGGGCGGTGGTGCAGGGTAGTTAGTACTGTTTTGCATCAACTAACGAACATAGAACCCTCCATGCCACAGGGAAGAGACATCAATTATTTTTCAATGGTATAGTTATAAGGTTAGGGGGGAGGAGTTTAATGGCTATGTACATCATGGTGCGTGTTGGTTGAGTTTCCTGGCTCCTCACGTTGATTCATTACGTTCGCCAATAGGCAGTCAGATAACTACATAAACATATTTTGGTCTGTTCTCGCTGGTATCGATCCCGTTTTCCAGATGTAGAGGTTCTATGCCTTATATAATAGACTAACGACAATTCCTGGCGCTTTTGCGTGCATCAAGTGTTTGCGTTGAAGCAGCTGGTCACATTGTCAATTGTGATCGTGTTATACTGTTATTACGAGGGGCGGTCAATAAGTTTTGCGAATCGGTAGGGCAAAACAGAGGAAGGGGAGTGGCTGTTTGTGAGGGTGTTAGGACAAGTTATGACAAGTCAGGACCTGCAGCCGCACGCTCCTGCCTCGTCTATTTAAGAAGCAGTAGCTGATCGCAGAGCGTCAATCACAATTTTTTTCAACAATGGAGAAGATCGAGCACCGCGCAGTGATCAAACTTTTGACCAAGGAAGGCAAGAATGCAAAAGAGAGCCATGAACGCATGGTTGCAGGGTACATCGACACCGCCTCTTTCTATGCAACCATTGCTCGCTGGAATAGGAAGTTCCGACATGGTCGTGAGTCCTTTGAACATAACCGCCGTCTAGGACGCCCGTCAGACGTGACCAACGGTGACAATGTGGCCCGTGTGAAAAGAATGATCCTCGAAAATCGACGGGTGAAGGTCGAAGAAATCGAGCGAAAACTTGGAATATCACATGGAAGTGTTATCAACATCATCCACGATAATTTGGCCATGACCAAAGTCTCTGCCCGTTGGGTTCCTAGAAACCTCACGCCCCATGATCGACTTCAACGTCGTCAAAGTCCACAAGAGCAGAGTTGCACAAGCTGCCGTGCGCTAGTGCGGATTCGAGGAGTTCAACCATCCCCCCCTACAGTCCAGATCTGGCCCGTAGCGACTACTTTTTATTCCGCCAGCACTGCGTGGACGCCGGTTTGGGGACGATGAAGATGTCCAGCTCGCCGTCGAGGAGTGGATTGAACAGCAGTCGGGAGATCTGTGGTTGTCGGGAATTCGAAGCCTCAGGGACAAGTGGCTCAAGTGCATTGAAGTCGAGGGGAGTTATATTGAAAAATAATTAAACACTTTTCCTCATATCTCGTTTCCTTATATCCGAATTGCAAAACTTATGAGTGGAGCTAATTAAGTGGGATTGAGGAGAGCGAACTAAGTTTTCGACGCTAATCAGTAACATCATTTCCCGGGTCTCCGGTTCCCAGCAGCACTTTTTCTTAAACTCTAGTAGGAGATCAGGTGCTGTTGTAACGAAGATCAGAAGATTGTTCGGCCTTTTAATGGTCACCAGTTATGGGGAGGGGGGGGGGGCTCTTTCTTATAACTTTATTTATTTATCAATATCATTCATCTTGTTGATTTTCTGTATTCGTATCTATGTATTATTTCTAGACTGAAGATGCCCCTTCAAACATTGACTCCATTTATCTGACTTAATATTCTTGTAGGCTGAGATTCTTTCTTCCTTAAGTTAAGTTGGCTGGGTTACTCCTTGATCTTCTTTTTCTTGATGTATCTTCCTTTTTAACGACGATGTGATGATTCCTTCCAATTCTGATGACGGGATGACTTCTTCTGCTTCCTGATGACGTGATGATTTCTTGAGACGAGTTAGCCCTTAAAGTTGTTTTCTTTCCGTTTTCCTTGACTGCGGTTTTCTCTTGAGTCGTTTTTCTTGAGTTGTCCTTAAAGCGTTTTTCGTAGGTCTCCGTTTTCTCCGAGAATTTTCTTTGCAAAAATTGTGGACTTTTGGGGGTTCGATCTTGGGTCTTTTGAATCCCGAGGCTAGCACTCTACCATTACGCTACGGCGAAGTCCGTCTTGACTTGGTAATTTAATGGGCTATTTATATTCTCGCTTTGGAAGGAAGTTTTTCTCTTATATATCTTCGTCGCACCCCTACAGCCTTTCCCCAGGGTGCAGATACAACAGAATTGAATTCGCACAAAATACCAGGGGTACTGGAGAAAGGCAGAGGCAACAAAAGGAAACAGGCCCCTAGTAAGCCAAAATAAAGAATGGAGAGTTACTGTAATAAATAAACATTTAATCTAGACTTAAAAGTAGTGATGTTAGGAGAAGAGACAATATCATTAGGTAATTGATTCCAAATTTTGACCAATGAAGGAACAAAACACCGAGAAAATTGCCCAGTGCATTGAGGATTCATAGCAAAATCATTAAGACTAAGAGTATACCTTGTCACACGGACAGGATTGAAAGGTCCAAGCAAGACACTATGTAAAGGATGCCGAATGTTATTAAAAACTTTAAATAAAACACTAAGTGCGCCAACTTTTCGCCGAAGGTACAAATCAAAAGAAAAGCTCAGGAGAGATGAACTTAATAGAATTCAAAGCTATATCCAACAATGTCAAATGAGAGTTGGCCGCAGACATCCAAACAGGAGCACAGTACTCAAAATGATTCAAGATGAAAGCATAAAAAGAATTTATTACTGTGGAGTCATGACCAAACGTTTTCCAGCATTTGTGAAGTAAGCCTGTCTTCTGGGCAATTGAGGAAGATAAGAAACGGATATGCTTCTCAAAAGTCAGCTTAGAGTCAAAATATACCCCCAACAAACGCAAACTAGAAATATCACCTGAAATATGCAAACAGGGATGAGGTGGATCCAATATACGGAATCTGCTGATAGTAAAAGAATACGTTTTGCTAGCATTAAGTTTCATGCCCCAAAGTTGATACCAATAAGTGATCCTACTCAAATCTCGGTTCAAGGACGCAGCAACTTCACTTCTGTTACTAGGAGAGTTAAAAGAGGAGTAGAGTGCAGTATCATCGGCATCATATAAAAGGTTATTTTCAAGATGAATGCCCATATCTGAAGTAAAAATAATAAAAAACAAAAGACCAAGGACAATGCCCTGTGAAACACCAGGGCACTGCGGTAGTATGCTTAGGAATGTATAAATGATATGAAACTTAAAGGGGATCAGATTTTTACAAAAATGATGAGAGTACTTTCTTGGAGGTTGATGTGAAGGCTAGCACTTGCGGTGGAGCTATGGTGGCAACCGAGCGAGAGAGTTGTGTGAATGGCAATAAATCCGCCTCTCGGGTAAGTGTAAAAATAAATCGACCACGAAAGGCGTGAAATTGCCAGGGTCCGCTAGCATGATGTTAGTAGCGGTCGATAGATGCGTCAGCTAGCCCAACGTTAGGTTATTAGAATAGCATTTTAAAGTAGAAGGAAAATGAAAGAGTGAGAGCAGTTTAAACTGACAATACGAAATGAATGTTGGGCGAGGTAGAACTCATTGTGCAAAGAGAGAATGTGTGCGAGGTATAAATGATATAAGGAAAAATATGAATGAGATTGTATCCAACAATGTTTCGTCGTGTTCTGGGCATGTTAAAAGAATTACAGTCTTTCACACCAGCAAAGACCGTAAGATCCACTCGAAGCAAGTTGTAAAAGAGGGAAAAGGGTTGTCGGAAAATGTATCTTCCGTCATACAGTTACTATATAATTAATTTAAGTACAATTATAATAAATACCTATGAAGATGTTTTTAAAGAACACTTGAAATAGGAGAATATATGTAGCGAGAGAAGGGGTTGATGCTTGTAGCGAGCGGAGAGGATGCTTGATTGTGGCGGGGGACACCAGCCCCAAGCAGGGTTGGATTTAGATTTGATGAGGCTCTAAGCTATTTCAGATAATAGGGTCCTTTATATGTCCAGATATCCTATGTCAGCGACAAATTGTCGCGGTTTTTTGTGTTTAATATGCTATACGGTAATTTTTTAACTTAATAGATATCTAAAGCCATTTGCACTTGACAAAATATGTATTTTATCAAAGTAATTGTTGAACTAAAATACAATTAAGAAGAAGTATATTAATAGTGAAATAATTATTAACCTCTAACTGAAAATTATTTTTTTATTCATAACAAACTTAATAGTCAAACACTTTGGTAAAAATAACAAAAGTTCTTTTAGAAATACAATTTGCAAATTTGCTATAACGACTAATATATTAATTTATCTACCCAATACCCATTAAATTGTATAATTTTATCAAGATTCATTGTATACTGTGTATACAAACAGAACACAGACATGATCTAAACTAAAATACTTCCTTCCCTTAGCCAGAGCAAAGTCACTGATGACATCATCAAATGATAAACTGCCTAGTTTGTCACTTTCTATGGTCACTGATGATATCATCAAATGATAAACTGCCTAGTTTGTCACTTTCTATGGTCACTGATGATATCATCAAATGGTAAACTGCGTAGTTTGTCACTTTCTATGGTCACTGATGATATCACCAAATGGTAAACTACGTAGTTTGTCACTTTCTATGCACATGAGACTGAGGGAACGTAATTTATCTTGAGTCATTGCTGTTCTAAATTCATCCTTTATCCTCTTCAGCTGAGAAAAGGATCTTTTCCAGAGCAATTTGCAATCATCATACTAAGGAACATTCTCGAATTTGTTTCTACATTTTATGATGCTGATTGGACATGATCGCTAAATATTCCTTGGTACAGATCCTGATGTGTAGGACTATCATGTTCATGTGAACCATGTTTTTGACCAAGTCTAACATATTGATGAAAATGCTTGAGTTCTCCAACAAGGTTCATGTCCACATCTTCAGGATATGTTTGGCATAAAGCAGTCACTCTTTCACGAATCTCTTCTTCTGTAGCATCTAATTTTGTTAAGAATGGAAATATTTTTGCAGCATAATTGTATACGGATGCTCTTTGTGCCAGATTTGATTCTAATGCATCTATCATAGGTATAAATGTTTTGATTCTGAATCTGTCTCTTGGCTCAAGATTCTCTAAATCATCCTCTTCATCTTGACCTATATCATCTATATTCCTTCTTTTAGATCTGTTTTTCTTGTATCAACATCAGGCAATTTTTCCTTTTGCCTGTTCTTCAATAATATTGCTGACCGTCTATGACGATCAAGTTCTTCCATTGTCTTATGTTTATTCTTTTAGAAGGTTCCTCTGTCCCGGCTTTCAAGCCTTTCAAGTAGTTTTTTGCTAACTATTATTTTCTAGTTTCATATGGGCATTTTTGCCTCTTTTATTTGTACTTTGTTATTTATTAATTCTTTATTTTTTCTACTTAACTTTAGCTATGCTTGTTGTTATTGCAGTTAATTTATCTTACTCTTTTATTTTCGTTTACTTTGTTATTTAATTATTCATTTCTTATTTTTAATTCGAATCTTAGTTTAGTCACTTCGCCTCTTTTTGTTTACATTTTTGTTATTGCTGTTAGACTATCTTCCTTTTCTTATTATTACTTTAGTTAATTTTGTCGATTATTTATTCTTCTCTTCTTTTTATTTTAATTTGACTTTAACTTGAGCACTTTGCCTCTTTTTCTTTATACTTTTTATTGTTCTTTCTCTTATTTTTGTTTTGGTTAAATTTTAATTTGGGCACTTCGCCTTTTTTTATTGCCTTTTTTTATTGTTTTTCTTTGACTTGTTTCGATTTTTGTATCATTGTTAGGTGTAGATGGGTCTTATATTTTCTCTTGCACAGTTTCCTCTGCTGGGGAATAGTGCTGTTCTTTCTACTGTGCGTTGTCTGAATTGGGGTATCTCTAGGTTATTGTTGATTTTTTGGAGTGTTTCTTCTTCTTCTTTGTCCCATGTCTTTCTTCCTAGCCTCTAGATTTCTATATTGATCGGTTTGGGTCCGGTTATATCGTGTAGAACCGATTGTTGAATACAGTCGATCCTTTTCGTTCGCAGTGTGGCTTGATTCTGTACCCTCTGCATCGTCCTGTGAGAGTTGCAACTTGCCATCTGCGTGATCACGGTTGGGTACACCAGGACGGAACGTACCAAGGCCGTCTAGAGTTTACTCTTGTTTGGCACGTTGAGGCTTCGAAAACGGTACTGTTTCTTTAGCTCTCTTTTGGCTATGGAGACTCTGTTGTTTACGTGGGCTTTGTATCCTGATTTGTAAAGACGTAAGCCCAGGACCTTTCCCTCGTTAGAGTACGGATAAATTTCATCTTCATCGAGGATGTCGTCTAATTTTCGGCTGTTTATCGGAATTATCAGGAATTCCTGGTGGTTAGTCTTTATTTTCCACCTTTTTTCGTAACGATTGATCTTATCAATTTCGGCAGCTGTTGCCCTTGCTTGAACTCCAGCGTTCTTGATTGGACTTGGAACGATTTGTGTGATGTCATATGCGTGTTGCTGATACATCGAATCGTCCCTCACTGGAACAGGGAGGTATATTGTGTACACGAAGTACAGCAACGGACTCAGACAGCTGCCTTGTGGAACTCCCGCCGTGAGTTCGAATTCTAGTCCTTTGTAGCCCTTGATTGCGATTTGGGCTCTCCTCTCCATGACATAATCACAAATGACCCTTTCTAGGATTGGGTTTAGCTGGAGGTTGAGTATCTTGAATTGTAGCCCTTTCAGCCAGACCTTATCAAAGGCCTTCTTTCAATCCCGCAGCACCGTCTACATATTTTCATTCAGCTTTGCTGCATGCGAGTTTTTTCGTTAGGAGGGCGAGAGTGTTCTCCTCTCCTCATCTCTTACGGAATCCGTGCTGCCCAGGGTTGTGAGCTCCTAGCTCGGCTAGTTGTTCTTGAAGCCTGTCAGCCAGGAGCTTCTCGTAGACTTTCGCAATGAATTACAGCAGGGCGATTGGCCTGTAATTGACCAGTTGATCAGGGAGTTAACCTCCCTTAGGTATGAAGATTATTTTAGCAATGTTGAAACCATCAGGGAAGTAACCCGTGTTCAGGGAAGCGTTATAAACATTTGTGATTCCCTGAATGATCTGCTGTGGGGCATTTAAACAGATTGTTTTTGGTGATGCCCTTCCAGCCTGGTGCCCTTTGTTTAAAGGTTCTCACAGTGACCATGACCTCCTCCAGTGTTATGGGACAGCCATGGCCCGCCATCTCCCTGCCGTCGTCTACTTGATATTGTGAGTGCGTGCGGTGTATAATCTGATTCAGATCTTCGATCAGTTAGCATTCGAATTCCTGGTGGAACTCTTCATTGTCTTCTGGGGTGATACTGAAGACGTTTTTCCAATAGTTCCTAAATCGGTCTTCTAGAACTGCCGGGTCCCCTATATAATATCCGTTCTCTTTTATTTGAGCCTTAGTTCTTCCGGTTAGTCCTTCTAGATTCTTAACTCGACGCCAGAATTAAGCCGGGTTCAGCTCGCTATCGATTTTGACTATCAGGCTGTTCCATATTTCCTCTTGTTGAAGGTTTATAGCCTAGTTTTAGCTCGGTGCTTAGGCGCCGAAGAATCGAGATTCTTTCCAGGTTAGGATCTTTCCTTCTTATCTCTTCGTACACTTCCCTGTGATCACGCGCGATTTCCCTCATCTCCTCTGTCCATTTGGACTGAGGAGGTGTTTTTTACCCAGTCTTGGGTATGCACTCGCGGTCCGCTTCTAGTATGGAGGTAGTTATCCTCTTCACTTCTTCCTCTATTCCTTCCAAGTTTGCGTCGCTTAGGTCAGCTGGGGTGTATTAACTGAGTCGTCTCTTGTAACGTTGCCAGTTGGCTAAGGCGTAGTTTTTGCGGAGAGAGACTGGAAGCTGGATTGGAGCAAGTGATATTGTGGTGATGATCGCTATGTGACGAATTGGGACTGTTGGACCCTGCTCACTATGGTAGTTGAAAGCGAAGCCTTCAATTGTCAAGATTATGTCAATTTGGTGGCTGCTGTGGAAGTGATATAGGTCGGAAAATCCGGCCCTATTCTTTGGATGTTTTTTCTTCCCATAATCAATTCCAAATTTCGGCCTCTTTCGTTGGTTCTACCATAGGCCGCCGCACGACATTTGGCATTGAGGTCTCCCCCTAAGATTGCCATTCTGCGGTATTCAAACAGTATGTAGTAGTTATTTATTGGGAGATAAACTCGACCAGGGGGTTAAAGGATGACTGTATCACGAGGTTTCCTACCAATGTGTGGAGTTCGACCGCCACAAAGGATTCGTCCAGTTTGGGTAGATGTTTGAACGAGATGTTCCCCTTAATATCTATTGCAGCACCATCAAACCTTCCCTGAGAATGATTCTTCATGACCATTCTGTAGCCCGGTATTTTAATTTTACCATATGTAGTGTCAATGCCGTGCTCTGTTATAAGAATGATGTTGTGGTCAAGCAACCGTAATGTGTTACATATGCCGTTGTTTTCCCCTACTATCCATCTACGTTGAGTGTCATGATGCTCATTCTGTTGCTTACTCTTTCCATGCTGTCTCTTTAGTGTTTCTAGGTTATGTTCTTCTTCCTGAACTCGGCGTTAGAAATTTTCTCGCAAGTGTTGTGATGTAGAACCACATTTTGGTGGAGCAAAGCTTGTTCTACTGTTTCAGTGTCTTTTTTAAAGTCGTATTCGCATTTAAAGAATTTTGATTTAATTCCATGGAATATTTCTCTGGGTTCCATCTCTTCAGGAAAGAGAAAATGTTCGCATGCGTATATTGCGAGATTGATGTTATCCGCACCAACCCTTTGTTCCTCTGTTGGCCTTCGACTGCTTCTTTTTTCTCTTTCTTAGTTTTATTTCCAATTTTAGGGTTGTCTTTTTGGTTGTAGTCTTGTACATTCGCTGTTAGTCTGGGACCATTTGCAATTGCAGGACATCCTCAGAGGGGGGTTTTCCGGGAACCACATTTGGTCCATACCGTTTTTGGAGAGCATTTGATTTAGCTCTTTAGTGAAAGTTCAAGGGCGCGTGAGATTCATGACCTCGTGTGAAGAATGCACGTCATAATCTTGGTTGAGTTTTCGTTCTGTACCTTGAGGTATGTCGTTTTCGTGTCAACTTCTGAGAGGGCCACCTTTTCTGCATGAGCGTAGGTTGTATTTATTCTACGCGTTTCCTCTTGTCTCTTTAATTCAATTTTCTTTTTATCTTCTTTTTTGACCAGGCAGGCCATGGCCATTGACTTGTGTCCCTGCCCACAGTTGACGCACTTTTCGAATTATTCCCATGTTGTAAGAGTAGATGTAGGTAGGGTTAGAGTAAGGGTGTGTGGACAGATAGCGGAAAGTAGACCAGTAGTGGAAAGAGAAAGAAGTGTGGAAGGGTTCAAAGAGAACTTGAACTTGAACTTGATGTAATAAGTAGGAAATGTGTGGTAGATATATAAGGTTAAAAAGAAGTTGAGTTTTGCCTTGGTGTAGAGGGCAACTCTCAGGATTTTTCTTTTATTTTGGTTTTTATTTTTTATATATATAATGAAAATTAATGCAATATCGCAAGAAAAGATGAGGAATTAAACCACATTTGTGCTTTACTTGTTCAGGTATATATTCTTAGTAGGTTTTCTCGGGAGCAGCTTTTTCCACTCGGAAATCAGGCTTGCGTCGTGGCGCGTCCCCTAACTGCTCTCGGAATGTCTAGGTCGAGGTTCATCTTCGAGAGTATCTCAGTTTCGATCTTATCCCAGGTCTTTCTCTCTAGCCTTTGGAGCTTCATATTCAGAGGGTTTAGACCTGCTCTTGCGTGCAGTTCAGTTATCTGTATATGGTCCATCCTTCGTACTTCAGCTATAAGCCGGGCTGCTCTGTTCTGCATTCTTTTCATTTGTCTGAGAGAGGTGGAATTCTAAGCCTACATGACCACTGCCGGGTACACTAAGGTTGAGTGTACCAGAGCAGTGTATAGCTTTTTGAGATTTTTGGAGCTGAGATTTTTAAATCTCTACAGCTTTCCGAGCTGTATTTTGGCTAAGAAGATTCTGCTGCTAATATGCGCTTTGTATCCTTTGGATGTAAAGTGCAGACCTAAGACTTTGCCTTCATTTCTGTAAGGGTATATTTCGCCATCTACTAAGACATTAGCACGTTTCGGCGGTTAATTGGTAAGATCTGGAACTTTTGGCGGTTGGTCTTGATTTTCCGCTTTCGTTCATATCGACTGATGTTATCGATTTCGATGGCTGTCTGCCTTGCTTGATATCCAGCAGGCTTGTAGTAGCTGGAGACGATTTGCGTGATGTGGTCTGCAAACTGCAGGTACATCACTTCATCCCTTATAGGACCAGTTAAGTCCAGTGTGTACAAAAGATACAGCAGCGGACTCAGACAGCTACCTTGTGGAACATTCGCCTCAAGTTCAAACTCGGGTCCTCTGTAGCCCTCGATGGAGACTCGGGCTTTTCTGCGCATGATGTAGTCGCAGAGTACCCTTTCCAGGATTGGGTTGAGCTGGAGGCCTAAGATCTTGTATTGTAGACCTTTTAGCCAAACCTTATCCAAGGCCTTTTGCACGTCTCGCATCACCACGTCTACGTATTTCCTCTCAGCTTTACAGCGGGCTAGCTTTTCAGTGAGAAGGAACCCGTGTTGCTGAGGGCTATGAGCTTCTAGTTCGGACAGTTGGTCTTGTAACCTGTTGGTTAGAAGCTTCTCGTAGACTTTTCCTATTATCTCCAGGAGGATATTGGCCTGTAATCTACCAGTTGATCGGGCTTCCTCCCTTTAGGTATAAAGATAATTTTAGTCATCTTGAAACCGTCGGAGAAGTAGCCCGTATTCAGGAAAGCATTGTAGATTTTCGTGATTCCCTGAATGATCTGCCGGGGGGCATGCACCAAGTTATTTCTGGTGATGCCCGTCCAGCCTGATGCCTCCTGTTTGAAAGTTTTTATGATTGCCATGGCCTCTTCAGGTGTAGTCGGTCGGCCATGGTCTGCCAAAACCCTCCCTTCATTAACATATGCATGTTGGAGCGTGCGATGCGCAATCTGATTAAGATCTTCAATCAGTTGGCCCTCGAATTCCTGGTTGAATTCCGCATTGTCTTCTGGTGTTATTTTGAAGACATCCTTCCAGAATATGCGGAATCTTTCTTCCAATACCTCCAGGTCTTCCAAGTAGTTATTGCACTCCTTAATGCGGGTCTTTTCTCTACTTATAAGACCTTTTAACTTGTTCACAAGTCTCTAGAACACATCGGGTCGCACCTCACTGTCTACTTTTTCAGTCAGGCTGTCCCAGATTTCAGCCTGTTGCTGGTTAATCGCCTGCTTAATTTCTTCACTCAGGCGTCGTAGTAGCGTGCTTTTTTCCTGATTTGTACCTTCTCTCTTGACCTCTTCGTACACCTCCCTGTGCAATCTAGCGATCTCTCTCATTTCCTCGGTCCATCTAAGTTGTGGATCCACCTCGATGATGTGGGCAGTGATCTTCTCCAGCTCCTCATCGATCTTCTTTAGCCTTGCCCCGTTTAGGTCCGGTGGTTCGAATCAAGCAAGGATTTCCTTGTAGCGTTCCCAGTTGGCCGAAGCGAAGCTTTTGCGAAGAGGGATTGGGAGCAGTATTGGAGCGTGAGTAATGGTCATCAAGATAGCTATGTGGTCGCTGGGGACTGTTGGGCCTGGCTCACTACGGTAATTGAAGGGGAAGCCATCGCTTGTCATGATTATGTCAAGTTTTGTTGCTGCCCGTTCGGTCAAATAGGTCGGAAAATCCGGACCTATCATTTCCAAGTTATGTCCTCTTTTGTTCTCGTCACCGTAGCCAGCCGTTTGGCATCTGGCATTGAAGTCGCCTCCAAAGAATACCATTCTGCCGTGGCCAAACATGGTGTAGAAGTTTGTGAGAGGGAAGTACTTTCGTCGAGGTAGTTGGTATGCTGCGGCAATTATGAGTTTGCCCACTAGAGTGTGCAGCTCTACCAACATGAAGGACTCGTCCATATCCGGAAGGTGTCTGAACGAGAGATTCCTTCCGACGGCAACGGCAACACCATCGTACCTCCCTTGAGAATGTTTTTTTTAGATCACTATGTAGCCTGGTATCTTTAACTGCTTGTTGGTCGTATCGATACCATGCTCCGTGATTAATATGATGTCGGGTTCAGGCACACGAATATGTTTCCGTATGCCGTGGTTTTCCCCTCTCATCCATTCACGTTGAGTGTCAAGATCCTTAACCTGTTGTTCTGGTTTTCCATTCTCTGTTCTGGCTTAGGTTGATGTCTTAGTGTTTGCGAGTTGTTGACTTGCGCTTCCCGTTCCTCTTCTTTTTGAACTCCGCTGGGGAGAGTTCAATAAATGTTTCCTGGTAGTAGTCGACGTTTTGGTTGTATAGGGCCTCCTCAACCTATTCTTCCTCGCATTGAGCGTCGAAGTCCCATTTATAATATTTCTTTTTTAGTCCTACGCAGATTTTGTTTGCGTCCCAGTCCTTCGGGAAGGAGAATTGTTCGCTTGCGTAGATGCTGAGGTTAATCTGGTCTGCATCTATCTTTTTCTTTGTTCCTTTTTTGCCTTTTTTGCGTCTTCTCTCTTTTTTTGTGTACTCTGAGTCTGAGGTGTCCGTGGTTTCAGAGGATTCAGTTTCTACCTGTTCCTCGTCCTTTGGTTTATTCGAGGGTGCTGCTTTTGCGGCCGCCTTTCTCTTTTTTGGCCTCAATTCTTGGGTCAGACCGTCTATTTTCATATTTTCTTTTCTCTTGGCTCTTTCCTTTCATCTGGTTGGGATTCAGCTGCCGTTGCAGTACATCCCCTGAAGGTAAGTTATCGGGGAACTACATTTTCCTCATGCTGTTTTTTTGCGAGCATTTGATTTAATTCCTTCGCGAATACTTCCTGTTGAAGTAGATTCCTGACGTGAGCGTATAAAATGCAGGTCAGTATCTTCGTCGAGTTTTCGTTCTCGATTCTTAAGTATGTATTTTTGTTCTCATTTTCTGTGAATACTGCTTTTGTATCTGCGTTCTTGCTCGTCTTTCTTTAGTTGCACCTTCTATTTTAT
This sequence comes from Ceratothoa steindachneri, assembly GCA_963969495.1. Taxonomy (NCBI): domain Eukaryota; kingdom Metazoa; phylum Arthropoda; class Malacostraca; order Isopoda; family Cymothoidae; genus Ceratothoa; species Ceratothoa steindachneri. The sequence continues at coordinate 160,045,932 of OZ018330.1, read as the reverse complement.
AATATCCTTTTTCATTGGGCAGGCCATGGCCATGGAACGGTGTCCTTGACCACAGTTTTCACACTTCTCCCTAGGACTTTTGCAGCTCTTCCAGTAGAGCCCTGGCTCGCTACACCTTGAACATAATTCCTGTGGCTCTGTACATTATTGTGTTGTGTGCGCCTCCATTTTATAAAAGCCGACCCCTCCTTGTTGCAAGCGAGTCTCCCTGAACATGAACTGTTTGATGGGATGGATGAATGATGGGGGTGGGGGGTACCCGGGGGAGGCCCCTCAGACGAGTGAAAAGTGGCGGACTTAATGATGGGTGGTGATCGAGTCAACTACCACCACCCGGGGGTGCCGCTCCGTCTGAGGTTTGGTTATCGATGCGGCTTCTAACTTACACAGGAACAGTCGTTTGTCTCCCTGTAATGCTGGCCAGAGACTACCCTTAGAGATTAGAAAGAACTTCTTTCCTTTACGTTGGCAATTTTGTCTATCCAAGTGGACCGACATAGTTGAAGCGAGACTAGGTGAATGGCAGTTCAGTTCAGCTCCCTTGCCCCAATGAGGGGGCCGCAGGGGGGGGGATAGCCAGACATGGGTTGGCTATCCTCGCTTCTGCAAATAGTATTTCTTGTTGTCCCCGTGGGGAGAAGGCAAAGGCCGTTGACGGTTTCTTGAAGTGACCTTCCTCTACTTTACCTCCTTTACCAGCTGTAACTTCTTGCTGAGCGTATTATATAGTCTTTCTACGTAAACATAAGTATTAAAAAATTGCCCAATCATGACGCGGGCAATTTTTAAGGGCAAACTAAGCGATACCTTTATTACAAGGCCAATATGAAGGAGGAGCAGAAGTGTCGTTCTACGCATGAAAATAAGATTTTTTTTTATCTATACCAAAGAAACCGACCAAGAAAAAAGATTACCCAATTATGAAACCTCACCGACTTATACTAGAATTCACCGATGAAGACCTCAAAATACCGAAGAAGACATCCAAAAAAAACAACAAAGACACGATTTACACTTACTATAGCGCTAGCGGGCCGAAGGCAACACTAACTCCGCGCTCCACCTTATCCTAGAATTTATGAACCTTGAGAACCCCGAGGAAGAATTGATACGATTTGATATACAGTCCTTTACTTTACAAGAAAAAAATTACAAAAATAATTACAATTTAAAATTTACAAGGAAATAATACAGGTGCGCACCCAAACAATTAACCTATTCTGATTTCAATTTCAAAAGAAAAGTGTGCACACTAGAAAATGAGGCCAAATTCCCCACTCCAAACAAGATACAAAAATATATGACGGGCGAAGAAAACAAATTTGCACAACTATTTCCACACAACAAAATGAAAAACAACCGAATGAAAAGGGGTACGGGATTATCACTTGTGCGCTGTGGGGGGTGGTAGTAGGCCAATAAAAGAGGGGCAGGCTCGTCAGCCAATGCAGGTGGGCAGTGCAGGTGGCAAGCGAGGTAAGAAGCCCTCCGTCTCAGGGCTGGGCGTCGCACTCGCCTAGAGAACCCCTCTCGCAGTCTATCCAAGCTTCCCCTCTGTAGAAGAGATGATATCCCCCATTTACAATTTATTTACTATAGAAGGAAGGGAAACCAAAAAGTGGGCACTCGACCCGAGGAAATTCTGTTAACTTCTTACCTCTAAGTGAACATCCAAGAGCGCACCACAAATTCCCATTTATAACTTTTATAATTCCTAAATATTTATTTTTATATTTATAAAAGATTTAAACAAAATATATCTCTAAAAAGAGAATACAATCGGTTAATATTATTTGTATTAATAATATGAAAAATCGGAAGGCAAATAACAAAATTGTCTACCCACACACTCACACAGGGGTAGGGTAAGATATATGTAAAGGGGGGTGGGAGAATGACCCTACAGACACACACACACGCACCGCTCCCCCACAACTGCATAATATACAAAAAAAAAAGACTCTAAGTGATTAGAGTAATTTATTACCACAACAGCAAATGAGCATATCATACCCAAGAACATTAATTTTTTTGAAGACAAATGGCTTGAACGCCATATTATATAAATTAACTCAAAGACAACAAAGGAACCACAAAATAAAAAAATATTTAAAAAGCCTGATCACCAGGTTCTTAGCATCTCTTTGCGCCCTACCACACTTCTTTCCCTTTTCACCACTTCTCTATTTCCCGCTATCTGTCCCCACACCCTTTTCTTATCCCCTACCCACACCAAAACTCTTACAACAATTCAAATTCAAAATGATCTCAAAGCCATTCTCCATCGTAATGTGATCCCAGTATAAATCTGATTATATACTACAAGGCCAAGAAAACAAGTAGTTGCATCATGAAGAACAGCTGCCTCCCTCCGATGAGCAAATTCCGGGCGTCTAACGTCGTGTAAGAATATTCGTGCAAAGTCGTTGACTGCGAACACCGCAATTCAAAGTAGATTGGCGTGACCTCCACAACCCTATCAAGGCGACTGACAGCTTACCTTCAAGATGGCGCGATTATAAAACACGCCCACTCTCATGGCACTACCCTAACCCGTGAAAAGCTGAATAAGGACACTTCCATCATCCTGAGGCTCCAAAACCGCAGAAGATTGCCGATGGCCGAAGCCGTCATTATTCAAATAAAGAAACAGGCAATTAACGTGCAACTTCAGCCGGAAACCATACTGCCGCCATCTCGGCGTCCCTAAGTTGACCGCCGTTAAAAGAAGCATATTTTCAAACTTGATTTTCCTTTGCCTCCATTGCCAGAGAACTAGATCGGGGCGACAAATAGTCAGATTTTTTTATTTGATTTGATGAGCTAGGTGGTGAAATGTGTGGTAGGTGTGTTAGGGGTGAAGAAGTCTTTTTAGTTTTAGTTACCCTGGTTACGAGGGCATCACCTTCGTTTTACTGACATATTTTTCCTCTTTTGTTGCCTTTTTTTGCCTCCAATGTTCACACTGTTGGCATTTTAAACCGGCAGAGACGGTCTAAATCTTCCTTTTAAATATTAATATTTATTTAATTTTATTTTTCCTCCGTCGTAGCTTTCTAACCTTTCAATTTTATCTTTTGCTAGCTTTATTTAGCGTAATTTGATTTATGTGGGTATTTTGCCTCTTTTGTTTTCATTTCCGTCTATTATTATTATTTTATTTTATTTCTCTTTCTTTTTGTGGGCACTTCGCCTCTTTTGTTCATTTTTATTTTATTCTTAAATTAGTTTATAATTTTTATTTCATTTTCTTTTGATTGGTTCTTCGCCTCTTTTATTTATTTTTATTTTATTTTAACTTAGTTTGTTCGGTTTGCTTTGTTTTTGTTGTTTTTTTTCCATTGATGGGCTCTTTGCCTTTTTTGTTTAGTTTTATTTTCATTTATTTCTCGTTTCTTTACAACCTTTATGGGCATTTCGCCTCTTTTTATTTATTTATTTTATGTGGTCTTATTCGTTATATCTCTTCTTTGTTCGGTTTTCGTTTTTTGGTTTAAGTCTATATTTGTTGTTCTTTCTTGTTTTTCTCCGGTCTTATGTTCGTATTTCTCGATCTTGGTTATTTATATATCGGGTTTATTGCCTCTCCCACGCAGATTCTTCTGCTTTGGAATAACTTTACTTACAACTTTGTGTCTCTTCTGCTTCAAGATTGCAATGTTGAGGTTGTCGAGTGTGGGTATAATAGTTTGCTCTATCTTTTCCCAAGTCTTTCTCTCTAGCCTTTGAACTTCCGTATTAATTGGCTTAAGCCCTGTTCTTGCGTGCAGGTCTGTTTGCCTAATACGGTCGTTTCTTCTAGCTCCAGCTATTAGCAGGGTGGCTTTATTTTGTACTCTCTGCATCGTCCTGAGAGAAATACAACTTGTCATCTGCGTTATCACTGCCAGGTAGACCAGGACGGAGCGTATCAAGGCAATGTATAGCTTCTTCTTGTTTGGAGCGTTAATGTTTCGGAACCTATATAGTTTCCGAATTTGCCTGTTGGTTAGGGAGACTCTGGTGTTGCTGTGCGGGTATAGGTCTTCGTTCACGATGACGTCAGCTATTTTCCGGCGGTTCATTGGAATTAGTCGGAATTTAGGCGGTTGGTTTTAATTTTCCAAATCCTTTCATATCCGTCAATGTTGTTTATTTTGGCAGATGTATCCCTTGCTTGAACTCCGGCGTTCCTATAGGAGATAGGGACAATTTGTGCGATGTCATCTGCAACTTGCAGATACATCGTGTCGTCCCGCACCGGAGCAGGGAGGTCTATTGTGTACACGAGATACAACAATGGACTCATAAAGAGGCCTTGTGCAACTCCAGCCTTGGGTTTGAATTCGGGTCCTGAAAAGGCATCGATGGAGATTTGGGCTTTTCTCTCCATGATATAGTCACAGAGGACCCTTTCCAGGAGTGGGTTGAGCTAGAGGTTCAGGATCTTGAATTAGAGACCCCCTCAGTCAAACCTTATTGAAGGCCTTCTGTACATTGCAAAGCACCACGTCTACGTATTTCCCCTCGGCTTTGCAGTGGGCTATTTTCTCCGTTAGAAGGGTGAGGGCAGTTTCCGTTCCTCGCCCCTTTCGAAACCCATGCTGCGGGGGAAGGGGCGGTCTGAGCTTCCAGTTCGGCTATTTAGTCTTGAAGCCGGTTTGCTAGGAATTTTTCGTAGATTTTACCCACGAACTCAGAAGAGAGATTGGCTTGTAATTCACCAGTTGATCTGGGGGCTTACCAGCCTTAGGTACAAAGATAATTTTGGCCACCTTTAGACTGCCGGGAAGGTAGCCCGTGTTCAGGGTAACGTTAAAGATGTTGGAGATTCCCTGAATAATCGGCTGCTGGGCATTTTCCAGATTGTTTTTGGTGATGCCCGTCTTTTTTTTTAAATCTCATTATTGGGATTATTTTAAATGTATTCGTTTTGGTTTTTATCTTCCATTTCCTCTTGAACTCATTTATATTTTGAATTTCTGTTGACCTGACCTGCCATCTGAGATTTGTGATTCGTGTGGAGATCACCTGGCTGATGTCGTCGGCGTATTGCACGTTCATGCAGTCTGGTGTCAGTGGAGGCGGCATATCTGCTCTGTACACTGAGTACAAAGTGGGGTTTAGGCACGCACCTTGCGGGACCCCAATTTCCAGCTGGAAGTTGGGTCCTTCGTGGTCTTCGATCTTGATGTACGCCTCCCTGTTTGTTACGTAGTCCACCAGGATTCTCTTCATCCGGATGCTGAGATCGAGTTGGAGGAGTTTGTATTTTAACCCCTCTACCCATACCTTAGCGAAGGCCTCCTCGACATCCCGGAGTACCACGTCCACATATCCTTTTTTTATTTGGCCTGTGAGATTTTTTACGTTATAATCGCGAGCGCCATAGTTGCATCCCTCTTCTTCCTGAAACCATACTGGTGTTCGTTGTATTCCTGCGTTTCTTATAGGTCCCTCCATGCATTCGCTGTGGTTTTAACTACGTGACTCTAATATCCGAGTCTTGATTTGGAGTCCCAGAACCATGCCTTCCGTGTGGATGGGATGCGTGCACCCCCCAGACGGATGTCTGCGAGGGTCCGTCGGAATAGTGGAATTACACGGAACTTTGGGACATTGGTAGATATCTTCCATCTTCTCTCTAAAGAGTTGATGTTTTCGATTTCTACCGCTGTTCTCTGTACCATATACATAATTCACATTCTGATAAGGTGTCGTGCAGATCATCGTAATATCGTCCGTAAATTGGACATATAACGAGCCTTCACTCAGAGGTTGAGGAAGGTCGATGGTGTATATGTTGTAAAGCAAGGGACTTATACACCCACCTTGTGGCACCCCCGCCTAGAGTTCCAACTCGGGGCCATTAAATCCTTTAATGTTCACAATCAGTTTTATATAAACTATAACCATTGTTTATTTAGGAAAGTGTTTTAAATCATGATCTTGAATAGATTTATATTATCTTGCATTTTCTTTTTATAACATATTTTTCCTGATAGACCTCGACGTCAATGTGATGATGACGAAATTTTGAGATTTTTAAATGCCTTAATTGCAAAAGGAAAGTAGAGTACTAAGCAAAAAACTAACTTCAGATCTGAAATCAGCGCAAGAAATAAGGTAATACTAAGTGTTTGGTATCAATGCAACAAAAACTTTGTTGACCAGTGTAATCATTGATTTTATCTAACTCCTCGTCAATCTCTTCTAACATGACATTAATTAAGGGGTCAGGGTTGTAATTTTCGAGGAGTCGTTTATAATTATCCCAGTTGGCGCAAGCGTAGTTCTTGCGTTCTGGGATGGGGACCTGAATGGGGGAGGTTGAGATTTTAATAAGGATAGCCTGGTGGTCGCTGGAGATAGAGAGCCCGGCTCAATGAAGTAGTTGTAGGGAACACAGTGCTAGTGAGCACTATGTCTGGTTTAGTGGATGATCTAGATACAATGTATGTCGGGAAATCTGGTCCAATTCTAGTAATAGTTTGTCTGTCAATAAGTGTCTCAAGATTCCTGCCTGCTGGGTTGGTCGACGTGTAATCTGAGGCAGCACTCCTCGCATTTAGGTCACTGGCAAAAAGAGCAGTTCTACCGTGACCACAAAGTTGCAGGAAGTTGTGAAGGGGTAGGTACCCTCTCCTTGGGGGTTGGTACCCTGTTGCCAGGACCAGTGGACCCACTGACGTACAGACCTCCACAGCGAGGTATGAGTCATCGAGTCCACTTATTGATCTGAAGTCAAGATCTCTTTTCACAGCTATCGCACATCCGTCAAGGCTTTGTAGGGAAAGGTTTTATCCTGTCTTTGTCATTTATCCCATATTCTGAGATAAATACAACGTCTGGGTCATATTGTCGTATTACGTTACCGTCTGAGTTAAAATGTAATATTTTTAATGTCTCCATTGTCTTGTTCACTATAGATTCCTGTGTGTGTTTATGTTGTTTTTAGGACTTATACTCTTACGAGCTTAGTTCATTGTGGAGTGGATGGGGGTGTAATTGTTTTGTTTGGTCGTTTTTTCTGAATTCGCTGTCCGTGAGAGTTATGAAAGCTTCGGTAGCCACTTCGATTACGCCTTGAAGTAAAGCTTCCTCGACTTCCTTTTTATGGCAGTCGTCCGATGTGAAAGCCCATTTGTACCTTTCGGATATTACTCCTTCTGTTACATCAAGGGCTGTCATCTTCATATGGAAAGGGGACCTTTCGGCAGCGTATACCTTCAAGTTTATTTTCCTTGAATGATATACTTGCCTAGATTCCCTCTTACAAGAAGAGGACGACCTCAGACGTCTTTGAGTCTGCGAATTTTTCCGGGAGCGGGGGAACCGTACCTCTGCCTCGGTTCTCACAGTCTCAGACTCTAAAACTTCCATACTTTGTGCGTGCGCATGAGTGTTTTGGTGTTCGGTGTTTACAGCGCTGTTCTCTTTCTCGGTGCGTGGGTTCGTGTTTCTTTCTTTTTGTACCTGGATTCTGGGGTCCCTGGAAGGAACTGAGGTGCTGCCGGGGGTGGGGAGCTTCTGACAACTACTCTCGCACTGGGGTTTGAGAGTAATCTTAATCATTTCCTCCAACCGTAGATTCTGGGGAAACCACATTTTTCGCCTCCCATTATTAGTCAGCATTCTATTAAGCTCTTCTGAAGCATTCCAGGTTGGAGAGATTTGCATTGTGAGCATAATAAATGCAGCACATAATTTTGGTCGAGTTCATTCTCGACATGCAGATATATTTTTGTTTCTCGAACTTCCGCCACGGCAGCTTTAGCAACCTTGGCGTAGGTATTATTTTTCCTTTCTTCCTCAGCCTGTCTGTTTTGATTTGATTTTTTCTTTAGAAAATCTTTTTTGACTGGGCAAACCATTGACAATGCTTTGTGTGCTCCTGTACAGTTCAGGTACTTCATGGAGGTGTTATTGCAACTCCTCTACGAATGTGAGTCTGAAGAGCAGATGGAACACAGAAGCACATTCCCCCTGGGAAAGTTCGCTGTGGTGTGCTCCTCGTACTTGTAGCCCTTGAAGCACATCTGGAGGTCGATAAACTCCTTTCGTTTGAGACACGAACGTTAAAGAGAAGCATACCTCTTTCCGTGGCCTTAAGTATCATTGCCGTGTCGCAAAAGACTATTTTAAATACATGCCTATAATCCTTGAATTTAATAACCTCGGAAACTTTCGCTCAGGTGTGTTTTTTTTTCACCTCCGCATGAATTTCTTCAACCGAGTACCTCCTAATCCATGGATAGAGGCAGAGAAGGACAACACTTCGGCGTGGCTTTATTTATTGTGGTGTGTGCGGTTTTAAGTTTAGAGCTTTTAGGCGTTCTGCTGCTTTGGGTGAGGTGAGTGCTTCGCAATCACTCTCCTTTGAGCAGATAACCGCGTACCCATTGTGTGTATCAATGTCTTAAAAGTGCAATTCCAAAATCCCCATAAATTTTAGCGAAGTGCCTTCCTCGATTAGGCTTGGGGCCATCGGAGAGGGTCTTCAGCGGTATCTGCCTGGTCTCCCTCATTTACCCTCCCATCCTCTGATATATGAGACTAGAAGAGATAAATTTCAAAAGAAAAATTCCCCACGGAGTGAGCGTGTGTTTGTTTGTGTTTGTAAGTGTGCGTGTATGTAGTTTAAGGGAGAATCTATCACCAGGTTTAAAAGAATAGGGTTTTCAAGAACGGTGTCCCAGTCCTGAACCAAAAAATAGTTACTTACAAGGCACCCTACCTTCCGTGTAGGGCGCTTTTCGAATGCCCAACAGCTAGTAGTTGTCCGACCAAGAAGACTTGATGAAGAGCGGGGAGGAGGAAGGGGGGCAGGTTCACTCCTCCCCACGGGTGCACGAAAGCGAGTGAAATTTCACTAAATTCAACCGAAAAATTCGTGAATGAATTTCCTTTTAGAGTTATCACTGCCAAAAGCTTATCCAAAAGGATTCACGAAACGCGCGGTACTAGACACCAATCGCAAGGTGATAAATATTAAGGTACAGTCACAATCTTCACCGTAGTAATAAAAATTTGACGTGCTAAGACAACCAGAGCAATCTTTGGTTGTCAATCTGAGCCTTCCAATTTTGTATGTTTCTTGTAGCGCTTAGAAATTTCCCGCGCCATGATTGGCCTACTTTTGTAATACTTATGTTCACGTAGAAAGACTATATACAATGAAATTGTTCGATTACACCATCATAAATGCGAACCCTTCAGGCGAACATCATGACGGGGAGGCCATAACAATAAGAAGAGGGATGAAGTTCCAAGAATTTAATAATTTGGATGAGGCATACTTGGTCGTAAAAATTGAAACGTAATTAATGACAACAATAGTAGCCACGGGATACCAAGCGCCAAGGAAAAATTACCTTTCCCTGCATAAACTATTTAAAATCTTTGGCACATGTTTCCCAACCATCTTTATGAGAGACTCCAATGCCAGGTGCAGTGCAAATGGATACCGCTGCAGAAACAACAGAGGAGCCAACTTAGAAATAATGTTGGAAAGGAACATTTTCTAGAGAATAGGGCCAGACTTTCCAACATATGTCCCAGGCAATGCAGCTACAAAGCCAGATGTCGTGCTAATTAGCTTCAATATGCCATACAACATTCACATGCAACCAGTAATCTTTGCATGTAGCGACCATGTTGGAACACATAGCCGATACAAATACCGCTACCGGCGAGGAAGAATTACAAGAGAGTAAACTGGGCAGGTTACACACAAGATCTTAGTAACTTCGTCCCAAAGGATCTCACTGTCGCCAACCTGGAAGATATTGATGAGAAGAACTCAAGATTAACAAGAACGACCATTGAGGCGGACGAAAGATATATACCAAAGACAAGATACCGTACTCTTCCGCATCCTCGATGGTCAGAGGAAATGAAGAGAAAGAATAGGCAACTAAGATGATTACTCGACCAAATAATTCTTTATGGAGTGATACCGAGAAATCAGAAGACGGAGAGAAGAATCGAGGCATGTCATAGAAGAAAAGCAAAGCCACATATGGGATAGCCTAATAGAGAAAATAGACTAAGAAAGAAGACCAAAGGAGAACTGGAGACTAATAAATAGACTTAAAGGCAGACTCCCGAGAGAAAAAATGATAATTAAGAATGAACGAGGACAAAATATCCAAGAAAAGAGGACCACAAAAGAACTTTTTCGTAATCAATGGAAATCAGTGTTCTCCATAACACCAGAAGAGGACGATGACTTCAATCCAGAGATAGACGAAATGTTCCACACAGTCTTGCGAGAAAACATAGACAAGATCACTCCAGCACTAAGTGTAGAGCGAGAAAGGGAGGAAATTCTAGGTACAGGGGCCTACATAACAACGAAAGAGATCAAAGGCGTAATATAATCATTCAAGCAGAAAGCGCCAGGCCTCTCAAGAATAACCAGAATTAATCTTACCAAGGCACCTAACCTAATCATCAGAACATTAAAAAATATTTTTAACGCGTGCATAAACACCGGTTACTTCCCTGATAGTTATAAACTAGCCGAAATGATATTCGTCCCAAAGCCAAGTAAACCACCAAACTACCTCAGCAATTACCAGCCAATATCGCTATTGAACTTCATGGGTAAAGTCTTTGAGAAAATCCTTAACAGAAGACTAAAAGAATATCTTCAAGAAATGACCTTTATAATGATTATCAATTTGGATTCGGAAGAGGCAGAGACACGACAATGGCACTTGGCATAATAACAGAAAAAATAGCAAAGGCCAAAGCAGAGAATAACTACATCGATCCGGTCCTTAGATATGTAGAAAAAGCATTCGACAAAGTCTGGGTCAGAGGAATGCAATATAAGATCATAAATCTCCAAATGAATAGTAGATGAATTGGAAGCTGGACTCCCGCAGGGGGGCTGTCTTAGCCCCACGCTGTATTAATATACACAGGAGATCTTCCACCACCAATAATGCCTGGTTGCCTAAACATACACTTCGCGGACGACATAAGCCAACTCGTCGTCACTCTGTACAGGAACGTACCCTTTCATGCAAGGACAACAGCTTTAGAAATCAGCAACATCCACAACTACGAAAGAGATTTGAAGATAATGACGAACAGAAGTAAATTTACAATAATCCCAATCTCCAGGAACAAAACAGCAGAAATTGTAGTTGAAGATCAGAACTATAGATATTATAGTGAAGGCAAAGTGCTCGGACTCAGAATAACAAAAAGAGGCTACAAACAACATATATCGGAGAAGAAGAACAAGGCGATTCCAATGCTTAACCTACTGTACAATCTAAGAGGGTTAGGCATGAAAAATAAAAGAAAAGTCTATCTTGCACTAGGAAGAGAGGTACTACTATACCCACCAACCCCTATCAACGGTGAATCAAGGACCAAAAAATTGGAACTACAGAGAATACAAAATAAAGCTCTCTACCTAATCACTAACACCCGTAGAAGAGAGAAGAGGCGACTACAGGATCTGCACCAAGAAGCAGGATTGGAAACACTCAACATCAACATCAGGAACAGAGCGGAGAAAATATGGAGGACAATAGACGATCTACCTCCGATATTTGCAGAGCACACGAACACCAGACCTGGAGTCCCCTATAACACTCGATTTCCCATGGGCAGACAACAGCTCAGAATCGAGGAGGTACCCATGTTTTCTTAAGTATAAAATTCAAAAAGAGAGAAGGAACAAGCGTAACGATAAAGATATTTACCCGACTATATAAAAACCAACCAACGAAGTAACCAACCAAGACACCAGATTGGTACCCTAATAAGACAACCGAATTTAAACAACAAAAATAGGACGAAACAACCGACTAAGAAGACAACACAGATCAAAAGTGTAAACATAAATAATACGAACAAAATGAACTAAAAGTGTAATAAGTGAACTATAGTATTAAAAAGTTTAACAAAAATGATATTGGAGTGAAAGTTAATAGTAAAACAAGTGAACAAAGTGAAACTAAAGTGAAATAGCGAAAAAAAGTGATAAAAACAAGATTATTGAAAAAAAAAACCCCTAAAAGGAATACAAAAATATGTTCCATGAAAGTAAAAAGTGAAACAAAGTAAGGAAAATAAAAACAAGTAACATAACAATAAATAAACAAAGCTCAGAGCTAAGATAACTCAAAACGGCATGAATGCTACAATAAACACATGAATGAAAGATGAACAGAATAAGGGAACAGAGATTAGGCGGTCCTCCCGCTTCTGTGTGAGGAACATAGGTGCTAAAAATGTGAGAAAGTAGTAAGAATGATGAGTAAATGCATGACGGTGGTTTGGAATCCACGTTTTTTTAGCAGGTCCCCCTTGTCCCTCGGGCAAGGGTATTCCACCCTTTCCACCTTTCACTACCGAGGTTGCTCAATCTGCCTCCTCACCAATCTGTCCTCATTTAACTCAAAATTTTCCGCCTCCCAAAATAAACCTTCTTCTAAAGCTTATTCCGGACTTCCTATCGATTCACTTGAACTGAGAGTCAGAAGTGTGGGTAGTTTCTCCAGGAGCAGGTCGGCCGCGGGCATCCTCCTTTTCTGTGCCCCCCAATCGTGGGAGGGGTACAAAGGGGAGAAGAAACCGCGAGCCGTACCTTTTCTCCCCCTCTAAAAAAAATAATCCTTTTCTGTGCATTCCCTGAAGATGATCTAACATGGTCGAAAGACGTCTAGGAATAAAGAATGTCTTTCGCGGATGTTTTTTCTCGCCTCGAAAACCCCCATTAAAAAACTTGTAAGAAATATTAGGAAAATACAAGTTAAAATTAATAACGCTGCCACAGCTGTGGACTTCAATAGTACATGCATACAACATGGCATATATATATATATATATATATATATATATATATATATATATATATATATATATATATATATATACTATCTAATTCCTTGGAGGAGGTGCTGATGATTATTTAGCTCCATAGATCTATTCTTTCATTCTCAGAATTCGCTTGTAAAAATAAACAGCCCTCTGGTACATTGGGGCTTAACGATCTATATAACATCCCTTTACCGCTCGAATAAATAGCAACAGATAATTCAGAAGGCCCTAGAAAATAGATTGAAAGTATTTTTTTAAAGCGTTGTTCTTCATCTGCTCAATTACCGAACTTACGAGTATATTATGGGAAAAAAATAGATGAATCGGATGGGAACTATTTTGTTGAAACAATTCTCTTGTTTAAACTGCCCTTTCATTTTTTCCACTTCGCTTAAAAAAAGGCACGACCTTTCTCGCACACTTGATAGTATGTTTATTAATTTACTAGACATATATAGTGTTCATAAGTGATTCTACACTATTCACTTGTTAAAAATTAAGTTCTTAATAATTTTAAAAAGTAAACATACTTTAAAATACCATGGATCTTCCCCAAGTTCCAAGATGGTGTAAGAGATCAATTAATATCCATGCTAAAACTCAGCCCTAGAACCCGATTGCTCCACACAGAAAGTAGTACTATCTCTCTAGTTATCTTATGCATCTCATTTAAATCTCCCACAATCTTTTTCGCACCAGTTTATACCCAGCAAAGGGTAAAAGATGGTGTTAAACGTTCTCAAAAGGTAAGCCAAATTAATCCCCAAAATAATGAACATTTTTAAACTGTATGTTGTACGATCTAATTACTTATGGTTATTTGCCGCAAAAACGATTTATTATTCATTTTTAGGGCGTTCTTTTTGCGAGAAAGGTTTGCGGTCCATTACTCGGGGATTAGATTTTGAAATCTGACAAAAGAAGAAGGCTCGATGTGGCGATGAAGATGCTGAAGTGGATGTCAAGAGTGGTCCTGAGAGACAAAGTTAGAAACGAACACATTCGAGGCTCGGTGAAAGTAACCGAACTATCAAGTGAAGTACAAGAAGGAAGATTGAGATAGTTTAGGCACATTACAAGAAAAGATGAAGAGCGGCATGTAGCAAGGGAAGTGATGAATATGGAGTGAGGAGACCCGAAGAAAAGGAAGACCGAACATGAGATGGAAAGACTATATTCTGAGTGACACGAGAGGGAAAGGACTAAATAGAAGAAGTGCACTAAACAGAAATCTTAAGAAACGACTCATTAAGAAGGGCGACCCCGAGTCGGAAAAAGCCGAGAAGAAGAGAGTGAATGAAATTTATTTTTTTAGCCCTATCAATATATTTTAGGAAGGCAATTTTTTAACAGTTTGAATTTTTTTAATTTCTCTTAGTTCAAGTTTAACTTTTGTATGTTATTGTAATTTAATTAAAAATAATAAAAGTGATGAAGCTTTTTAGTGGCGGGTGACTCTACATCTCGCTATGTCGGTCGGTCGGTCACTCCCTGTTTTGCTATTTTGTTTTTGTAATAATATTGTCACTATTCAGTTGATTTTAACGAAATTTGAAACCCTTATGTTGCTTCACATTCTCTTTCGAGTGATACAATTGACAAGGGCTTCCAAAATTAGCCTGGGAATTATTTTGTTTTGGAAATAACATCATAACTATTCGGCCGATTCTAACGAAATTTGAAACTTTTTATGTTGTTTTACATTCTTTTTCGAATGATATAACTGAAAAGGTCACCCAAGGTTAGCCCGGGAATAATTTTGTTTTGGTAATAACATCATAACTATTCGACCGATTCTAACGAAAATTGAACCCCTTACATTGTTTCACATTCTCTTTTGAATAATATAATTGTCAAAGTCCTACCAAGGTAAGGTCGGGAATTATTTATCATAACTATTCAGCAGATTCTAACAAAATTTGAAACCCTTATGTTGTTTTACGTTTTAGAGGAATGATAGAATTGCCAAGGTCCTCCCAAGATTAGTCCGGGAATTATTAAAAGTTTTGTAGGTCGTAGTAAGGTCATAAATAAGAATAAGTAAGAGCACGCGACTTTTGGTCAGCAGACCTTGTTGAAATTAAAGGCTAATCAATAATTTAGAGTTTCTTTAAAAGAAAATGATTAGAAAAGAGAGAAATTCAGTTAGATTTTTCTAACCATCATTAAAATTAAGGTTCGTTTTTCGAATATTTGAAACTTCTATCAAAGTTCTATCTAAGAGTTCATAAAAATAAATAGGATTATCAAATGTTTGGGAATTTAAAAGAAAAATAATAATTACAAATCGTGAAGTTCAGAAAATGCTACAAAATTAAGGTATGACTGTTTAGTTTTTGTTTTCGGGGATTTTTCGTCTGCCTGCGAAGCTCAAGCCCCTCCTGTAAGGTGGAGTGGCGAAGCGCTCTTCTTGTAAATGTGATGCAGATTTTTTAGGAATAAATATATGTTGATTATGTGTAAATGTTTCGTGAGAGCTGTTGTTGCTCATTAGTATTTTTAGAATATGTTTTGGAGCCGATCTCGCTTGAGGATCGACTTTGTTTATATGCACTGCCTTGTAGACTGGCCAAAAGGAATGTACTATGTGCCTTATTATACTTTTCTTTATTTTATTAGCAACAAAATCTGTTGTAATAAGTAAAAGAATAAAATTTATGGTTTAGGATCAAGATAGATTAGATTAACATTGAAGCCTCATAGATGTGTGTCATATAATTTCTATGAAGTCATGAGATGGGCACGCAAATAATTATGCCCATACAAACAATTTAAAAGTGTATAGCAATCTCTATAAATAAGAATAACTCTTTGTGTAAATAATATATTACATCTTTGTAAAATATAATGTATAGCTTTCAGCCATGTAAATAATAAGACAAGAGTGCATTGCAAGGCGGAATAGGTTCAACAATGAAACCTCACAAATCAATATCATGGGAATCCTATAAATATTTGTAACAGGCATATGAATCGAACATTAAAATAATATACTATCCTGTAATAATGAATTAATGTACGACAAAACAAATATTTGTAAATAATATAAAATTACAATTTAATAATCTATATATCAATGCAAAGCAGAATATTTTGTATTAAGGCAAGTGAAATCGTTGTGCTCCCACGCGAATGTACAGACATACATACATTAGGGAACAGGTGCAGCCGATAGTCTGGCCTCAGAAATAAACAGAGACGGTGGAAATAGCTATGCACACATAGAATGGAATCTGATCTTACCCACCAGTGTTTACATGAACACGCGAAAATACAAAATCAATCTTGCTACAAATGTTTGTTGATAAAGCACGGTTAGGTTCCCAAATTAAGACACCATCTTGATATACACACACCCTTTGACCAAACAATCTCCGCCCAGCAGTTTTAGTAGAGAAGCTCTGCCCCGCGCTCAGATTAGAGAAGTGATGCCACGCCTCCTTAATTAGCGTTAGTATAAATAAGAGGGCAGGAACATACATTATTAATATTATTATTAGAGTATTGAATTACCAGTATTAGCATTGGCATTGACCTAGAGCCAGTAAGTACCTCGTCCTCAATCCGTACCTCCATAGTCCGAACAATCTGACGCAGAAGGAGACTTACAAGAAACACTGACTATTAACACTGAAGTCAGCCAAGGACCTGAGCACAAAACGAACCACGGAAAACTCAACAATTTCACTTGCCTGAACCAACTTAGCCCTAAGCCAGGATTACAAGCCTATAAAACTGCTATTTTATCCTTTAGAGTTCTTCCTTCTGCCAAGCAACAACCAGGTTACCATTCAAACCCAGCCTACCAATGGACTACCCAAAAGAACAAACACATTTGAGTCAGACCAAACTCGACTGTAAGGCCGCCTCACCTTCTCTATCATATAAATCGGATCATCAACAGGAACCCCTATAACTGAGGACCTACCATAAACTGGTGACACACCTATAGATATTTACATTCACTGATTATGATTAGTGACTGCTTTACATTCACTAACTATGATTAGTGACTAGTTAAATGACTAATTCAGTTTACTAATATTAATCGTTGATGATTGTTTGAAAATCAATGTTTTCATTATTATTTTGAGTAATTGTGCTCTTGCTGCTTCTTTATGTTATACTTAGAGGGAGTAAAATAATTAATGATGCTTCTTTTATCATGTTAAAGTTACCGACTAAATACTTTGTACTAGAGAAAACAGTTTTAAAGGGTAACAAATGTATTTAACATTATTCAAGTTTTTTTTTTTATTTATCTGTTTAATGACACAATTTGTAATGATTTATTTGAAATGTTAAATATAAACATATTTCGCCCAAATTCTATCCAAAAACAAAAGCAGGTAAAAGTTTAGTAATTTTACTGATGAACTGCAGTGGAATCAAGGCGCTTTGTTATACATATTTCTATCTTTAAAACATATGCAAGATATGATGATCACTTGGTTCAGGAATTGACTGTCGGGGAAGCATTGGGAAATATTGATCATCAGATGGCTCGTTTTAACTTAGGAATAGTGAAAGTTAGAACATCAACAAACTCCACAGAAACTCCAAATTTTTATAGTGACGATTATGATAAATTAGGCAACTTGTTAAATCAGATTAGGTGGGATATAGAATTCAGGGGGAAGAATACTTATGAGATGTGGGACACTTTTAAGGCTATATTAATCATAGTCCAGGAGCAGTGTATTCCAATGAAGTCTATTAGGAAGAAATGTAGGAAGCCATTGCGGTGGAATCAGGAGGTAGATAGCTAGGAAAATTTCTGAGAAGAAAAGGGCATACAAGAGATTACAGAGAGAAGGTACTTTTGACAATTTAAATCATTATAGGTCGACCAGAAATGAGCTAAATAAGATATATTAAGAAGAGCAAAAGGGTGGCAGAAATTAAATTAGCTCAAAATAATAATAAAGATCCAAGAAAATTATTTAGCTATTATAGAATTAATAACAAATCTAATAGTGATAAAATAGGGCCTATTATATATGAAAGGGTTTGGAAAGAATCTGATGAGGAAATAGTAGAGGTCCTTAATGATCATTTTTCTTCAGTATTTACAGAAGAGAATCCACATAGATTAATTGATGATAATTCTAGGACAAGGGAAGTAGTGTTGAATACCATTAATGTGAACAGAAAAATAATTAAAGGGCTTATATTGGAGTTAAACACTAGTAAGTCACCTCGTCCAGACAACATTCATTCTAGGATACTCAAATAAGGTGTAGATAGTATTGCAGTAGCTCTTGAGAAGATATATACGAGATAACTAGAGTTTGGAGAAATTCCTAATGATTGGAAATTAGCGAATGCAGTGCCAATTTTAAAACCGGGAAGTTAAAAGGACCCGAATAACTTTTGACCGGTAAGCTTAACTTCTATAGTTTGTAAAATTCTTGAGAAGATAGTCAAGAAGGGGATTTTTGACCATCTAGAGAGTGGTAGATTGATAAATGATACTCAGCATTGGTTTAGAAGAGGGAGATCGTGTTTAACAAATTTACTGGGTTTTATGGATTATGTCACTAAGCAATTAGATAAGGGAGAGAATGTTGATGTAATTTACTTGGACTTTAGCAAAGCTTTTGATAAGGTTCCACATAAGAGACTAGTTCACAAATTAATAATGCCTGGGATATGTGAAAAAGTTTTGAATTGGATAGCTAAATGGCTGAAAGACAGAAAATAGAGTGGTACTGATGGGGGTGAGGTCACAGTAGAGGGACGTTATCAGTGGCATGTAGGAGTGCGAAAATGTATCAGAGAAAAATTCCTTCCAACTCGATAATATAAATAGCCGATAAAATTACCAACTCAGAACGGACTAAAGCCTGGTCGTGAGGCTAGAGTGTTGGCCTTTAAATCCAATGGTACCGTGTTCGAAACTCAACACTCCAAAACCTTTTAGGAAGAAATCTCAAAAAGAAAACGGAAGTCAAGGAAAACCCTTGAAGGACCAACTCAACGAGGATCAAGAAGGACCAAGAAATCATCAACTCAAGATAATTGGACGAAAATGAAGATACATCAAGAAAGAAAAAGGAATATTAAGGACCAACCCAGCCAAGAAGAATACGGAAGTCAAGAAAAAGTGAAGACAAATGTTTGAAGGGCCAGCTTAAAGAAAAAAAAGGAATTTCAGTCAAGAAAGAAGTAAATATAGAAGTAAATAGATTCGATAAAGTGAAAAGCAAGAATAATATTGATAAATAAATAAAGTTATAATAAAGAGCCCCCCCCCCTCATAGGGATCCGTTCTAGGCCCTTTATTATTCATAGTTTATATAAATGATCTTGAGGAGGCTGTAAATTTTAAAGTGTCAATTTTTGTTGATATGCCACTAAATTGGCAGCTGTAGTCAAAGAAGTTGAGGGTAGCTTTAAAGTGCAGAGTGACTTAAATAAGTTATTAGTTTGGGCTCAGAAGTGGCAGGTTACTTTTAACCTAAAAAATGCAAAGTTCTAAACATGGGAAGGAATAATAGGAAATTTAGCTATGAAATGGATGGGCATTGGCTGAATTCAGTTGAGGATGGGAAGGACTTAGGCGTAGTAGTAGATAGGTCACTGAAGTTTTCAAAGCAGTGTATTGAGGCAAAAAATAGAGCAAATAGGGTGCTAGGATACATTAACAGGAATGTTAGCTACAAGAGTAAAGAGGTTATCCTTAAACTCTACAACTCGTATGTCAGGCCACATTCAGAGTACTGTATACAAGCATGGTCACTATATTTTAAACATGACATCAACCTGCTAGAGTCGGTACAAAGGAGGGTAATAAAAATAATACCTTCCCTGAAGCACCTTAAATATGAAGATAGACTGAGTGTACTAAATATGTTCTCATTTGAGAGAAGATGTGTGAGGGGAAATATGATTGAGCTTTTTAAAATCTGTTCTGGGATGGATAAGTTGGATTTTAGCAAGTTAAATTAAAAAACAGAGGTGCAGGTTGGATGTTAGAAAATATTTTTTCACTAACAGAGTGGTAGATTACTGGAAAACTTTGCCATCTGATACGGTAGACAGTCCAAACTTGAATGTATTCAAGGGCACATTAGATGATTATATGGGGAGGGAGGGTTAACTTTGGGGGGTACTCTGGACTCATTCCTGTGGGTGCAGTTTTTCATTACTGTATTTTAGGATTGTTTTGTATTTTGACGAGTCTTGATGATGATGCTCTTTGTTTTTGACACATTCCTGTGTATGGTTTGAATTGTATATTGTAGATGCATGATCTGACACAATCCTATGGGTGCATTTTGTGGGTGGGTTTTGACATATGCGGATGACCTCTAATAGGCCCTTGTGGCTTTTCTCATCCTTGAAATTATGTTATGTTATATTATGTTAAAATTCTAGTGTATATCTACAGGGTGCCCCTCCCAAAAATTGGACTGTTTTTGAGAAGCAATATCTCAATAATCATTGCAGCTATGGACATGAAGTTAAAAATAAAGATGAATACTTTATCCATAAATATATATTCCTTGTAAAATCGTCTTAAAGTCATTTAATGAGCCAATTAGCCTTCAAAAATAATATTAAAATAAAGATTTTTTTATTTTCTAAATTGCAACCTTTACAGGCTGTGGCTGACCATAGAGGAGGGCACATTAAACCATTCACCAAAATTTAAATAATTTTGAACTTTTTAAAGGTTGATTAAGAAAATTTAAAAAAAACATGTTTTTTACATTATTTTTTTTAAGGCTAATTGATTCATTAAATGACTTTTAGACGATCTTTACAATAAATAAGTATTTATAGATAAATGATTCATCTTTCATTTGTTTTTACTTCAAGTCCATAGCTACAATGGTTTAAAGGTTATTGCTTTTCAAAGACTGTTCAATTTGGGGGAGCCACCCTCTACAATATAGATTTTTAATATTTTTAGAGAAATATTATTTTGTGTTCAAAATATAAATCTGAAATAATACATGATCAATTCAAGATAAGGCACCAAAAGTCGTTCAATTCAAGAATATGCACGTTCAGCAACCTCATTTCAAGAATAGGCAGCTTGTCTGGACTCAATTCAACATAAGGCAACTAAAGTCCTTCAATTCAATAATATGCACCTCGAGCAACCTCATTTCAAGAATAGGCAGCTTGCCTGGACTCAATTCAATATAAGGCAACTAAGGGCCTTCAATTCAAGAATATGCACCTCGAGCAACCTCATTTCAAGAATAGGCAGCTTGCCTGGACTCTATTCAACATAAGGCACCTAAAGTTCTTCAATTCAAGAATATGCACCTCGAGCAACCTGATTTCAAGAATAGGCAGCTTACCTGGACTCAATTCAAGATAAGGCACCTTAAGTTCTTCAATTCAAGAATATGCACCTCGAGCAACCTCATTTCAAGAATAGGCAGCTTGCCTGGACTCAATTCAACATAAGGCAACTAAAGTCCTTCAATTCAAGAATATGCACCTTGAGCAACCTCATTTCAAGAATAGGCAGCTTGCCTGGACTCAATTCAACATAAGGACACTAAAGTCCTTCAATTCAAGAATATGCACCTCAAGCAACCTCATTTCAAGAATAGGCAGCTTGCCTGGACTCTATTCAACATAAGGCACCTAAAGTTCTTCAATTCAAGAATATGCACCTCGAGCAACCTCATTTCAAGAATAGGCAGCTTGCCTAGACTCAATTCAACATAAGGCAACTAAAGTCCTTCAATTCAAGAATATGCACCTTAAGCAACCTCATTTCAAGAATAGGCAGCTTGCTTGGACTCAATTCAACATAAGGCAACTAACGTCCTTCAATTCAAGAATATGCACCTCGAGCAAGCTCATTTCAAGAATAGGCAGCTTGCCTGGACTCAATTCAACATAAGGCAACTAAAGTTCTTCAATTCAAGAATATGCACCTCGAGCAACCTCATTTCAAGAATAGGCAGCTTGCCTGGACTCTATTCAACATAAGGCACCTAAAGTTATTCAATTCAAGAATATGCACATCGAGCAACCTCATTTCAAGAATAGGCAGCTTACCTGGACTCAATTCAACATAAGGCACCTAAAGTTCTTCAATTCAAGAATATGCACCTCGAGCAACCTCATTTCAAGAATAGGCAGCTTGCTTGGACTCAATTCAACATAAGGCAACTAAAGCCCTTCAATTCAAGAATATGGCCCTTGAGCAACCTCATTTCAAGAATAGGCAGCTTGCTTG
Source organism: Ceratothoa steindachneri (assembly GCA_963969495.1). NCBI lineage: Eukaryota > Metazoa > Arthropoda > Malacostraca > Isopoda > Cymothoidae > Ceratothoa > Ceratothoa steindachneri. The sequence goes on along the minus strand of OZ018330.1, from coordinate 160,023,902 downwards.
GACTCAATTCAACATAAGGCAACTAAAGTTCTTCAATTCAAGAATATGCACTTCGAGCAACCTCATTTCAAGAATAGGCAGCTTGCCTGGCTCAATTCAACATAAGGCAACTAAAGTCCTTCAATTCAAGAATATGCACCTCGAGCAACCTCATTTCAAGAATAGTCAGCTTGCCTGGATTCAATTCAACATAAGGCTACTAAAGTCCTTCAATTCAAGAATATGCACCTCGAGCAACCTCATTCCAAGAATAGGCAGCTTGCCTGGACTCTATTCAACATAAGGCACCTAAAGTTCTTCAATTCAAGAATATGCACCTCGAGCAACCTCATTTCAAGAATAGGCAGCTTGCCTGGACTCTATTCAACATAAGGCACCTAAAGTTCTTCAATTCAAGAATATGCACCTCGAGCAACCTCATTTCAAGAATAGGCAGCTTACCTGGACTCAATTCAACATAAGGCACCTAAAGTTCTTCAATTCAAGAATATGCACCTCGAGCAACCTCATTTCAAGAATAGGCAGCTTGCCTGGACTCAATTCAACATAAGGCAACTAAAGCCCTTCAATTCAAGAATATGGCCCTTGAGCAACCTCATTTCAAGAATAGGCAGCTTGCTTGGACTCTATTCAACATAAGGCAACTAAAGTCCTTCAATTCAAGAATATGCACCTCTAGCAACCTCATTTCAAGAATAGGCAGCTTGCCTGGACTCAATTCAACATAAGGACACTAAAGTCCTTCAATTCAAGAATATGCACCTCAAGCAACCTCATTTCAAGAATAGGCAGCTTGCCTGGACTCTATTCAACATAAGGCACCTAAAGTTCTTCAATTCAAGAATATGCACCTCGAGCAACCTCATTTCAAGAATAGGCAGCTTGCCTAGACTCAATTCAACATAAGGCAACTAAAGTCCTTTAATTCAAGAATATGCACCTTAAGCAACCTCATTTCAAGAATAGGCAGCTTGCCTGGACTCAATTCAACATAAGGCAACTAACGTCCTTCAATTCAAGAATATGCACCTCGAGCAAGCTCATTTCAAGAATAGGCAGCTTGCCTGGACTCAATTCAACATAAGGCAACTAAAGTCCTTCAATTCAAGAATATGCACCTCAAGCAACCTCATTTCAAGAATAGGCAGCTTGCCTGGACTCTATTCAACATAAGGCAACTAAAGTCCTTCAATTCAAGAATATGCACCTCGAGCAACCTCATTTCAAGAATAGGCAGCTTGCTTGGACTCAATTCAACATAAGGCAACTAAAGTCCTTCAATTCAAGAATATGCACCTCGAGCAACCTCATTTCAAGTATAGGCAGCTTGCCTGGACTCTATTCAACATAAGGCATCTAAAGTTCTTCAATTCAAGAATATGCACCTCGAGCAACCTCATTTCAAGAATAGGCAGCTTGCCTGGACTCAATTCAACATAAGGCACCTAAAGTTCTTCAATTCAAGAATATGCACCTCGAGCGACCTCATTTCAAGAATAGGCAGCTTGCCTGGACTCAATTCAACATAAGGCAACTAAAGTCCTTCAATTCAAGAATATGCACCTTGAGCAACCTCATTTCAAGGCTAGACAGCTGTCCTAGAACCAATTCAAGATAAGGCACATAAATTCGTTCATTTCCTGAAAACGCACCTTGCCCAAATATTAGCCGGCTATGCCTTGTATACTTCTCACAAATTATCTAGTAAGGGAAAAGAAAAAGAATCTTGTAAAGATGTAGCATCTCAAGGTTTTTTTCTACCCTAATATGACCCTACCTAACTAAACCTAACTTTATCTAGCTTATCTTAACACGACCTAATTTAAAATAGGTTAATTTAGGTTAGGTTAATTTACGTTAGATTAGGGTCGAAAAAGCTTTTGGGTTCCACATCTTTACAACATCGAGGTAAAACACAAAAGTAAAATTTGCTGAATCAAACTTTTTTTAATGGAACAAATAAAAATGGTGCATATTATGAATTCAAAAGAAATGCAAAAGATTTGAACGGCATTTAAACATCATATTTTTCCGATGTGTGATTAGATAAGCTCTGTAATGATTGACGTAAACCTGTCCTACCACATAGATTGGAACAAATATTTATGTGAAAGACTCTCATCGTTTAAATTTTTGTTTCTTCCAAGAAGATTCTCTATTTTATGTATTAACACCAAAATTTCTAATAAAAAAATCAATGAATGATTTACTGTTTCGTGTGTGAATCCCTTATTATTCAATTTAAGAATAGCCACCTATCGCTACCTCAATTTAAGAATAAGCACCTCATTCATGGAAACTTCAAGATGAGGCACCTCATTTTCCTTATCTTAAATAAATAACTACATCCTTTTATTTTATGCTTGATAGAGCCTAAAAAACAAAGTTTTTTTTCATAATAATACGTATTTTTGGACTCAGGGTTTTTTTAAAAAATTCACAAAATCATTAATTTTACCTTCAAAAATATTTTATTGATAATTATGTGTACGTATGAAATTAGTATTTGAAAACATCAAGTGTGGAAAACAACATCCATCATGTGGTGTCCGTTTTCAGTGATGCATTTCTGAAAGCGCTCTTGGAAGTTGGTCTCCACTCTATTTAGCATTACTCTATCGATTCTTTCGAGTTTCATGCGAATAACCTCCTTCGGGTTTCTCTACAAGAAATAATCACACATGGACAAATCAGAGGATCGAGGAGGCCAAGGAGTCAGAAGACCTGGAAATGAGGCGGTTACCCAAGAGAGGATGAAGAACGTCAATTGTTGCTCTGGCTGTGTGAGCCGTCGCCCCATCCTGCTGAAACCACACATGTCGGATAGGAATACGTTTTTGTAGTAATTCAGGAACAAAGAAGTTGTTATCATCTCGATGTGACGGTCGCAGTTCACAGAAACAACATTTCCACTATAATCTTCCAAAAAGTAAGGACCAATGACGCCAGCTTTTCCAACAGCACTTCAAACCGTCACTTTTAAGCTGTGAAGTGGTCTTTCGTGCAGTTCTCTCGGATTTCCAGGGCTCAATAACGACAATTCTGTTGATTCACCATACCATTGAGATGAAAATGAACTTCATCACTCATTGACAAAATGAGGTTGTCATTTGCATAAAAAAATTGCTTCCATCTGACGTGCGATGTTAATGCCGCTGTGCATAGTCCCCTGGTCTCAACTGTTGCACAATGACCAATTTGTTGGAGTGAAAATGCAGGTCTTCATACAACATATGCCTTACCCAACGCTTCTTGATGCCAAGTTCAGTAGCATGCCCCAAAGCAGAGTGATTCTGACTGCGCAGCAAAGCTTGTCTAACGCGTTCCACATTTTCTGGGTACGTACCGTTCGTGGCCCTCCGGTCTGCTCATCATTAGTGTACCTCGTGTACAAAGTGCAAGAACCCAACGTAAGATTGTATTACGAGTAGGAACAGCCTGATACTAAAAGATACTTTGCAAAGTATAAAACTTATTTTGTCGCATTTTTTCACATTTATAGGTGCCGATAAAAACTATCACGCCAAAAATATTGGAGATTCGTCAAATAAATGTTAATAAATCGCACTTGTACATAAGGTCTAACTTGCAAATCTTCCAATCATGTGTGGCCTTACGACTGGAATCTTACGTTGTTTTTAGTTTTAAGATTTGGTAAACATGTAGATTGGCGGCGCGACCGAAAAAAGTGGATTTTTGTGTGTTTATATTTCGTTCACCCGTGCCTGAATATTCATGCGCGTTTGAGTCCTAGTTCAAATATACCCGGCGCCATTTTTGTACCAAAATGCCCGAAAATAACCCAACGAAAAGAGCTGTTTACTTACTTTATTGCGGTGGGTATACTTCTGAAATAGCGATGAGGAAAGCGTGGAAGCTTTCTTTAATTCACGTTTTAGGAAAAGGGAATCTTTTGGAGAAAAGGTGCTATCCAATGCCGATTTCTTAAAATAATGGCGCTCACTTGAGTCAGTTTAGTTTTAGAACATCTAAATTCAAAATAATCGTTAATCTCTGATGCTTGGCCACAAACCTCGCAATCGATATTAATCTTAAGTAAATTATGACAGTCCAAAAAGGTTAACAATTTATCTCGATCCGAAAATAAAGTACAAAGTTCGACAATAGACGAAAGGCAAATTTCACATACTAAACCCATATTCAAACTGCGTTGACCGCGTAAAAGTCGTCTTTCCTCCACCAAAAGGGCTCCACAAAAACTAGTTCCTTTAAACGATCTAGTTAAGTATATTTAAATGTATAAAAAAAGGAAATAAAAATAGTAAAATGACTCCAAATGAGGATAATGAAAAGATATTAAGTGAAAAACAAAATAAAAATTCACTTCATTCATTTCTGACGTCAGGCCCCACCCCCACTCCCATTATAATTCGCAAAACGATTAAAGTCGCAGAAATGATTTTGTTAAATCATTCACTTCTGTAAACGTTAGAACATTATTCTATAAACAATTATGATTATGTACTGGGGGTTGTGCCCCCCAGATCCCCCCAATTGATTGAAACTCCACACGAGCAGTCCCCTTAAATTTACTCAAAAAACGTGAAACATATTGGAACACGGACGAAATAGTTTACGTCCCATCGTTTGCGCTGCCAATCTACATGTTTACCTAAGATTTTTCTTAGGGCATCGAAATTTCTTTAGTTCTTCACAGTAACCGCAAGATTTTTACCCTCTGAACATTTTACGGATGAAGGAATAGACCATGATTTGAAACTCACTCGAGCGCTTTTGAATCGTCTTCGCCAATATAACAAATAAAACCTTCAAATTCGATGGAACAGGAATCACATATCGTAATTCACAGGTTTTTAAAAACAAAAGAAAGGTTGAGGGGCGCGTAAACAGGCAGTCAAGTACTGTGACGTTATGAAAGAAAGGTAATAAGAATAGCACTGTATTTGCGTGGGTTATGTATTACGCCAAGGACAAAATAGAATGAAAACTATGTGAAACTGGTAAAAGAAGGCATTTGCACAAAAAAAGATGCGAAGTTTTTCAAACTTTTATCCTCAAAGTAAAAAAATTTAGTATACAGGGTGTTCCAAAAGTCACGCACCATAGGAAAATCTGAAAAGTTTCTCCTATGGTGCGTCACTTTTCGGATACACTGTATTTTCGGCTAGATATTAAACCACAACCAAAGTTTTATCATCACCAAAGTTGCCATTTTATTCTTTATTTCAATAGTGACACTCAGGTCGATGATGAGTCAACAAACGTAATATCTCGGGACGGTGTCGCGCGTTGCCAAGGCGACCGCGGTGACATCAGCGTCAACAAACTTAACATTTCAGTGAGAAATTTCTAGCCGAAAATACAGTGTGTCCGAAAAGTCACGCACCATAGGAGAATCTTACCTTATTCCCTGTCGTGGGTTAGCCGAGATTATAATGTTAATTATTTATTCTTATTATGATTAATAATGATGGGTTGTACGTTCGTACTTCCAGTGATCGCTTCAGGATCGATCTCTAATAGCGCTTTTCTTAATCTTTATTATATTGAATGAATAAAAGGCGAGTTCTCTCTTTAATATACCAAATACTGCCAACGCAACTCGTTTAAGGATAATTTAAACATTTCAACCAAAATAGACTTTTACTGTACATTAAATTAATCATTTCAAACAAAATTAATATATACACGTACAAAATACAACTTAAAAATGGTTCTTAAGTCCCTTTACCGACACTCACATTTCTGGTAGCTCTAAGGGAGAATAATTTACATCAACACAGATTCGTCTTTAAGATATACAAATAATCTATGTTAAACGCACGGGGACATAAAAATAGAATTGATTAATTACAATAGGTAGTGTGATTACCAAAAGAATCCAAACGAAATACCTTCGTTGAATCTTGTCCGGGGAGGTGTCGTGAGTGTAGTTTATTTGCTTCTCACTAGATGGCGTTACTTCGAACGAGGGTTCAACAAGTGACGTCACGCGGAATTTCAAGGCGACAAATAGCAGTAACAAAAAACAAAACACCGACTGAGGAGGCGTTGGGTCGTGAGTTTATGATCTTGTAAAGGTTTTCTCAGACGATGGCTGTCTGATTTTCTAACGATTTGGTTTCGCTTATAGAGCTTCTCTTTTGGGTGAGAAATCTATCTAGTTTGAGGTTGTCAAACTCCGATAGGGTAAGATCACTTGACGATCTTTGGGAATCGAACTGTGCCGACTGTACTTGGTGGTAAGATCACTTGACGATCTTTGGTAATCGAACTGTGCTGATTATCCTTGGAGGTAAGATCACTTGACGATCTTTGGTAATCGAACTGTGCCGATTATGCTTTGTGCAATCTGTTATTGGCCCCAAACAATGAATGTCCTTCTTAACTTGCTGGGGAAATCTATACCGGCAAGTTCTTCTCAATGTCGTTACGAAAACGAAAAAGTCTTCTTTTTCTCCTTACGAACCGTTTTATACTAGAATTACTTTCGCAGGGTAATGGGGGGAGGGGGGTATCAAGGGGAGAACTGAGGGTGTCCTGGCTTTTGGGCGTCTGTTATTTCTCTTCCTTGACATTTTGAAATTAGGAAAACTGGATCTCATGTTGAATCGACAGAAGAGAGTATCCATTCAGCCGAGCTTGGCATCTTGTAGCTCTGGGCGAGCGTAATACGAGATCGACAGTTTGAATTTTTGACTGGTTTGTTTATAAATGCACCCTCAAAGGGCCTGTCTTTCGAGCTGAGGTCAAGAATAACTCTCCTAAATTTACCATTTTTTATCGTTCTTGTATGTTACGTGAGACCGGTTACAGGAGCTCAGAAAAATCCAGCTGGGCTTTGGTTTTCCTTCATTATTTCTCCTCACCATGAGTAAGACCTCGCTATATATATATATATATATATATATATATATATATATATATATATATATATATATATATATATATATATATATATATATATATACACTCGCAATTTCTTAACTGTCTTGGTTAACTCGTATATCTCTACATTCTCCAATGGTGCGTGACTTTTGGAATACCCCGTATTCGTTAGGTAGCCCGCAATTAAAGATAGTGGGACGAAAATCTTGAATCGATAGCCAAAACAAGCTAAATAAATACATGCAAATACATGCCCCACCCATCCTCAAGGATTGGTAAAAATAATTGAAATTCCACTTATTTTTAGTCTCCGTTTCAATTAACGATTGATGGCAAAAGTAACTCAAGAGGCAGTCAATTCTTAGTTCTTATCTATAATATACCTAGTTATTAATATTTGGTTATTGTGGGGAGATTGAGTGTAACGATTTGGGTGGGGTGAGATCTTTTTCGAACGAATCTGAAGGATTGTAGCAAAACTCACTAGAGCCAAAGGGGAAAAACCGGATCCGTTGGTACATATTTGAGCTATAAGATCCTAAGGTTATGTTTACAAACAATGGCTGTGAGAAGTCAAACTCTGATAAAGGAAATTTATATAAGATGCCTTTTTTTCTTTTCGAGTCATCGTCCAAATATGTTTGTAAATGTTCCTTTTAAGCAGTTCGTGATGTTCACTGTTCGGTCTATGAAACGCATTTAAATTATATTGATGGGGGTGGGGGTCAGATACTAGGTCCAATTTGTAATAAGAGATTTTAATTAAACACATGTAAAGTATATTTATCGGGGGGCTTAGATACCAGGGCTAATATGTAATAAGCCGAAAAGGTTTTAATGTAAATACAATGCGCCCTTCCAAACTCCTGCATTAAAATACTAATCCTATTTTTACCACTGATCTGCTCTCTTTTTTATATCTCAGTGAAGACCAACAGTTTAACATGGATATGAACAACATTTATCTATAATGTATGGCTTGGAGTTTGCTGAGAGATTGCTGCAGTGTAGGCCCTCTCAAATGACTTAGCGCAATGTATATTATTAAGCCTTTTTTTTTAGACTAAATCAGAAGGTTTAAAACCGATAACCTTCTGTTCTAGCTATCAAAAAAAATGCGTAAGAGTTTTTGCTCTAAAAATGATTCAAATTCCTCAAACTAATGTTGAAATTCAATTTACATCAATGTCGTGGTATTGCAAAGACCGAGTGGTGGTGTACGTACGTATAGATTTGTTACGTACTTCAAAAACTCCTTGATTAAGTTTTCTCTAAGAGTGCTATATTTTTATTATTATTATTACGTTATTTTTTTACTTTTTGAGGGTGCCAAAAATGTCAGGACGTTGCGATTACCGAACAAGGCCTCAGTTTTGAGGTTGGGATATCGATTTCAAGGATTGAATTAAATACTTCTAAGAAAATAGAACTTTAATTGCAACATGGACAAAAAATTAAATCTAACAAAACAAACTACATAGTTATGAATTTCCGAGTTTAAGTGAGACTTACTAAATTAAACGAATGAATATACAGTAATGGTTGACCCAAAGCTCACTTTAATATAAAACGCTAATTGACCTTCAAAAAAAAGATAATGGAATTTATTTACCTTTAAAAATACAACCACAAGGGAATCTGGTTGGAGACACCTTGGCCTCAATTTTTATGTAGATGCAAAAATGTTGTTTGCAGGCAGACGTGTGGACGTATTCACAGACCTTCTAGATGTTTGTCTGGCGCGAGCAGAGGATTAAAGTATCACAGGTGATTTCGGTGCGTGCGATGGATGGCGTTAAGCAGGTTGTCTTAGTAAGATGATTTCACCACCGGGACAGGAAAAGTATGCTTCTTCCAATCTTCTGGTTAAACTTGGAATAATTCGCAGTGACGAGCGATGAGCAAACGAGTGAATCTTTTGACGAATGGGGAGTGTTTGAGGAAGTTCGCTTTGGGGTATTCCTCAATGGCGAGGACTATCCCTGGGTTTTGTTGTAAACCAGGATAGGGGGTTTCTATGACGAGAGATAGTTAAGCTTGTTTCTCAATACAAGCTAACTTAAATTTCGGTGTGACCACCAGGAACTGGCTCAGCATGAGCTTCTTCTGTGTTCCTTTCGTAGGGTTACCGGACACTGAGCCGGACTTCGTTGTCTCGATGCCCCTTGATCTCTTCCGTTCTTCTAAAGTTATCGGCATATATACTTCACCACCCCACTGGGGGTAGGGGAAGAAGGGAAGGGGGTGAGGTTTTCGAAATTAAGACTCCTCCTCTAACGGTTCTTCTCAGAGCGTCTTTCACTTTTCCCTAAAGGCACCTTCTGGCTTTTGGTCAACTCTCCTCTAATTTCGTCAATGAAGTGAAATTAAATACCCTCTCTTAGGGAACCTTTTGCCGGTTTAACCAGTGTTAGGCCCGCCGGGCCCGAAATGTGATGATTTGAGCATTATGTTGTGGTGGGAAACCTTTCTGGTGATCGCCGAAGAAGGGAGCGAAGATTAGGCTGAACTCGATGTTGACCTTGAGAGTGTAAGTGTACCAGGACATAAGAGGCCATTAGAGAAAATGAAGTTAACAGAATTTACGAACTGAGTTTTTTTTATTGTACAGCTTAGAAATCAGTCTCGATAGATTTGATCAGGATTGCTTCAGCTGGTTTATCGCGTTGTTCTTACCTTGATGCTTTGGAGATTATTGTAGAAGTGGAGTTAGCTTAGTATTGAATTTGATGGACAAAGTTTTCAAGGTTTATGTGGGAAAACCAAAGTATGAAAAAGGATTCATAGGAAGAAGAGGAGTGGTAACTCCTGCGAGTTTTTTGCTTTTTCTTGTGGAAAATTTCGAAACTACATTTGATTTCTCCTCGTAACAATTAAACTAATATTTATGTATATATTTATTTGTGACATTTAAATCGACTGGAATAATCCAATCGGAAACAATGATTGTTTTTTTATATTTCTTTAATTCAGAGTATACAGTCATGGCCAGTTTTGAGACTACTATATTATTTTTCATATAAGAAAATTAATAGAACTAATGAAACGTTGTATTTCGTTTTGGTTTGTTTACATCATAATTTGAAGGTGCAAAATACAAAAGGCTAGAGCCCAAACCCATTGTATTAATAAATAGGGTCAATTAAAGCGCGTAATTGATATTTACCATGATGTCCTTCGTTCCTAAGGACTGATGCAATTCGTTTTGGAGACCAAATTTGCGATTATGTATCGACTGACTTCGCCTATTTTTGTTCAAATGGCACCGAAACTATTCACAAGTGGATAGCGTCTGTTTATCAACCGCGAATTTGAGTGTCACCCAGTGGCGGATCCAGGATCAAAATGGGGAGGGGGGGCTGACCTGAATTCCTCCCTCTAAGAGGTCTGAGAAAAGGGCATTGATGATTAATATAATCGTTATTTTAAACAACATTAATCATAAATAACAGTCTATCACACAGGAGAGAGCTCTAACTCTATCAGATCCGAATATTTTTCCACACATCATAAAATTATAAATTGTAGTTTGGGGACGTCAGCAAAGGTATAATAATACTGAATTCAATAATTATTTGGGGGATTTAACTGTATTTTAGACATGTATCGTATAAGATACATTCGATCTGAACGGTTTAAAAACGGTTTTTAAATATATTCTATATTATTACATAATTCTTTCTGAATAGCCGAATTCAAGTTTGGCTTACAAAAAGAAATATAAACATGTTGGGTCCGAAAAATTTGTGGGGAGCTTCAGCTCCCTACTCCCCCTGGATCCGTGCCTGTCATCACCCATTAATTCTGCCTTGTCCTTGCGACAAGGTACGCCATCATGCTTAAAAATACAGTTATCATCCTAAAACTCGTCCTGAACTGTTGGCAAAAGGTGCTGATGAAGCCCTTTTGCCACCATTTTAAGTTAGTTCACGGCAGTGTTCTTAGGCAAAATTGATAGTGTTCCATTTCCCTTAGCTTTAAAGCAGCCACATACATGGGCAGTGTACTGCTGCTTCGCCCTTGGCACGACAAAGGACTCGTGGAAGCGCTCTCCTTTTTTCTCCTAACGAGGGATCTTTCAGAAGCTCCAAACAAGCGGAAGGGAGCTTCATCAGAGAACATCACTTTTCCCACGTCTTCAACAACCCATTCCTTATATTTCCTCCCAATGTGGAGCCTTTGTCCGTAGATTCTCCTCGGCGAGATGAGGCTTCTTCTCAGCCATTCTTGACTTAAAACTCCTGTTTCTGTCCTGACCAGTTAAGTGTAGGCCCCTAAATTTTATTAATGAGAAGTCACCCTCACCATGAACGTGAGGGGAAAGCCACTGGACTTTCGAGTCCCGCTTAAATTAACCAACAACCAAAAACCTAAAAAGGCTGAGGTGTTCGAAGCCATCTTCGACAAACTTAGTATTGGCCTCAAGCGCCTACTAGAGACCAACAGAGGCTACACTGTCATCTGTCACACTCAAGATGACCTCGAAAAAATATCTTCAGCGGTAGGCTCCCTAGAACCTCGGCCATCCCCAGCTCTGGCTGCAAGAAAAGCGATTATTTGCAAAAGAGTGGACTAATGGGTATGCGAAAGATCGGACGATGATATGAAAGCTGAAATTGTGAGGAACCACCAATGAGCAGAGGTGATCGAAGTTGTCAAATTCCGCAGCCTATCCCATGTCTTCAAAATTATTTTCAGTAACATGGAAATGGCAGCAAAAGCCAAGGAGACAGGCCTCAGACTGTTTTCCATGATAATATTCTCTGATCAAATTGAGCGGAAAAGGTTCTTCGAGCTCCTTACCTGCTTTAATTGTTACAAGGTAGAGGATCACTCAACCAGCACCTGCCCAGACTCTGGAAAGCCCAAGATTTGCTCCGAGTGCTCGCAGACCGGACATGATTGGATGCACTGCGTGAGCAGCACTAAAATGTGCATTAACTGCGCAGGGAACCACCGTACCCTAAGGATGCAATGCCCAGTCAGGAAAGAGGAACTAAGGAAAAAAAGAGAGGCTGCGGACAGACCAAAACAATCCTATGCCGCTGCCGCTAAACAACAAGCCCTACCGAACACAACGCCTACTCAACCTCAGATCGTGCTTCAACTGAGCGACAACACCCCTACTAAAATGCTGGAATGCATTCTACATGCACACGTCATCAATCTAGCTTGGCCTGGTTCATTCAACTCAGAAATGAACAAAATGCTGGCAGCTAATAACATGGAGACGATCAAATTCCCGGACAACCCTCAATCCGAAAAAGTCCTCTCAGCATCGTTTACTAATGCAAAACAGCCACAAGCTGAGAACAGTCAGGATACTACTAAACCACAAGATATTGTACAGGCATCAGCTCAACAACTGACTGACGCCCCAGCACCTGCACCCAACTCGCCCAAACAGAAAAAGCCCAGGAAAACCAAAGTGGAGCCTAGGGTTCAGGAAACGAAAACCGAACAAAAAGAGGATGAACTTGTGCTTGACGGCAGAGAGATCAGACTCACCCTGGCGCTAAACTCACAGAACATCAACAAAAAAGAGATCTCCACTGAAGAGGTGGCAGCCGGAGTCAAGAAAGGGCAAATCAAATGGTGTTATGACGCACCAGTCACCGGAGAGACAATTAGAGACTCTCTACTCGCGTGTAAAACCAAACTTTACAACGAGAACTTCAGGCTCTATGACCCGGAACTGTACAAGCAGCTAAAATCTGGCCGTCAAACGACCAAAGATTAATTAAGACTAGCGGGATAGCATATAGAAATAGAAACAGGCTAACCATCCTGACACACAATGTGCAAGGATGGGAGCCTAACAAAAACCATCTGTATAATGTCTACAGGGAACTAGACCCAGATGTTCTTCTGCTTTCAGAAACAAGTGTCAAAGACTTAGACAAGCAGAAGATCTTTGGATACAATGTTGTACAGAAGAACTGCACCGGCGAAAGATTTGATGGTGCGTTAATAGCAGTGAAAAAGGAACTACAATATAGACTAGGTAGCCCTACGGATGAATCAACTTTGTCAATCATATTAAGGTGCTCTATGGGTAACATAGAGCTAAGCGCGGGATACTAACCCCCTCGCAGGTCATACCTTCCTTACCATGACTGTACACCCTGTTCACTAAAGAGCACCCAGTTCTATTCACTGGTGACCTTAACGCCAGAAATAGAGCAGCGGGATACTCTTCTACTAATTCAAGAGGCAGATCACTTGATCTCTTGACACGAAGAGGCGTTGCAGAGTGCATTGGTCCTAACTTGCCCTCATTTTTTTACCCCGGGACAGCCACCAAACCCGATGTGGTGCTCACAAATCCTAACTTCCCGTTCCACCATCGTGTCGCGCCAGGACCCCTAACTTCTAGTGACCATCTGCCAATGCTAATCACCATTGCAACAGCCCCTATCCCAGTCCCAGTCATCCCTAGAAAAGACTTCTGGAATGCAAAATGGGAAGATTACAGGAGAGCATTCCCAGAAGTTACCCCAGAATTACAAGGCGCATCCGAAGAAGATCTGGATGACGAACTAACTGCTATTAACGACCTCATATCTAATGCCGACGCTATAGCTATCCCGACAACGTCGCACAAATTAATATTGCTCACAAAACCTACACTGGAGAGAGTGGTGCTACAGCATCGTTTTTTGAAAGTCTACGAGACCATCCTCAATTTGGACTATACTAGACCCATGGACTTTCGAATCGTACAACAACTGAGAAATCAGCTGAATTTCACGATAGGAATGGAAATTCGTAATAAATGGAATTATCTAATAGAAAAATTAGACTCTAAGAGAAACCCTAAGGCCTTTTGGACGACCATCAACAAACTAAAGGGAAACGCTCGCATCCCAGGTCAAACAGAAATCAGGCATGAAGGAACTAAGGCGGTCACTCCTAAGGAGAAAGAGAAGCTGTTCCGCGGAGTCTGGAAGAATGTCTTCAAAATCTCAGAAGAAGAGGAAGAAGACTTTGACCTAGGCTTCGAGGATCAGGTTCTCGAGTATATGGAGAGGAGAGAAGGGAGGTTTGACCCTTACAGAACCTCATGCTACCATCGATTTCAAGGAATCTCTCAGGATGGTAAGAAAATCTCAACAGAAGAGCTGATGAATTCCATTTCCTCTTTCAAGTCTAAAGCCCCGAGGCTAAGCCAAATTACCATCAGGCACTTAAAAGAAGCTCCGGAAAGACTTAAGACCAGACTGCTGAACCTGTTCAATGCGTCTCTAGCAATGGGATACTTCCCGGATGGCCTGAAGACATCCAAAATGATCTTCATACCCAAGCCGGGAAAACCATCTAACCAGGTCATGAACTACAGACCCATCTCACTGCTGGAGACCATTGGGAAGGTTTTTGAAAAAATCCTCAACAGCAGGCTGGCTAAACACCTAGCTGAAAAGCACCTCCTGAACGAAGAACAACATGGGTTCAGAGAACACCGAGGCACAGAGACGGCGATAGCCCATATGCTGCAACATGCGGCAGCATGGCGAGCTAGAGGTTGTTGGATCGATGTCATATGCAGAGACGTAAAGAAGGCCTTCGACAAGGTCTGGATCGAAGGCCTGAAATACAAAATCTCTAGGCTGAGACTCACTCCACACTTCGAGAAAATCCTCTGCAGCTATCTCAACAATAGGCGAGTGGTGATAGCATTCGAAGGTCACATAGGTGAATCCTTTGACCTCACCTCCGGTGTTCCTCAAGGAGGATGCCTTAGCCCCACTCTCTACACAGTCTACACAAGAGACATCCCTAAACCAGCTGACGGGAAAACCCTCAATATACAGTACGCGGATGATGTCACCCAACTTGTAGTGCGAAGAACAAAATCAGCAAGGCTGATGGCCATAGCCTCGGCGGCAGAAGCCGAGAAAATCTCCAGATTCGAAAGACGCTGGAAGATTCAGACCAATGTGGCTAAGTTCTCTGCAACTGCAATTGGAAGACGTCGTACCGTCCCCTTCAAAATCGGAAACACGGATATTGAGTACTCTCCTCGCGCGTCTATTCTCGGATTTGGACTCTCCAGTTCCGGAATGAGCAAACACGTGAGGACCAGGATTGGATATGCAAAAACCGAACTCGACAAACTCCACCGATTTAAAAACTTATCTACAGCCAACAAAAGGAAACTCTACATCAGCTTGGTCAGATCCAAGCTGGTATACCCCAGCATACCACTCAATGTAGCATCCAACAGAAATATGTCGATGCTACAAAGAGTACAGAACCATGGTCTTAAATTTGTTGCAGGCTCCAAGTGGTGCGACTTCCGGACCTCAAGGAGCCTGCACGAACAAACGGAAATTGAACCAATAAATTTATGCCTCTACAAAAGAGGTAAAAGCATCTGGGAGAAACTAGAAGGGTTTCTCCCCAACGAGACACTCGTCGCTCTTGATCCTGAGGAAGGAGGTTACATGAATTACCTACCAAACACCAAAACAGAAGGACCTGAACCCAGATTCAAGTGAATGAACTAAAAAAAGAAAAAAAAAGAAAGTTCAATCAACACACTTAAGAATCTATATAATGGAGATGGCCCGTACACCGGGCAACTACACTGTCAACCTAATGCTTTTTCATTTTCACATCTTTCACCCCCCCCTCTCTCTTTACTCACTATCTACCCTCTCTTTTTCATAACTTTCTACAACAAGAACAAGAAGAACTCCGCCTCGCTGAAGCGTTCGCATCTGCTTCTTTCCAACCCAGAGAAAGCTTGGCACTGGAGGCAACCCGATCCTCGAGCTGGAAGGTCCTTACCAGGAGGAGATCTTGGCTTTCATTTGATGCTCTTTGGCATCCAGAAGACCTCTTCGCAGGAGTCTAACCAGTCTTTTTAAGTTATTAATGATCCTAAAGATTATGATCCTTCATGCACTGCCCTTGCAAAAGTTGGACCCTTTTCTTTGGAAATAACCATTTCTGAAATGGAAAAATATTTCAACATTTATTTTTACCAATTAAATATTACGAAATACATTATAATTAAATACCATCTTTAATTTAACCCATATTTGTCATCAAAGAGCAAAGCTCCAAAACTCTGCGGGCAGTTTTGGTGTACGTTTTTATTGAAAGCGCATAGGATAGGGTATATATATATATATATATATATATATATATATATATATATATATCCATAACCCTATATTTTAAGAACGAGATTTTTTTAAAGGGTTTGAATAAGATTTTTTCTTTTAGTTCGGTTGTCACCTAAACTAAAAAAAAAAAGAAAAAGAAGAAGAAGAAGAAGAAGAAAAGGGTGTTCAGGGTGTTAAAATAAAGTCTATAAAGGGGATTAAAAAAGGCGGTTAAGATTAGCAAATAAGGCCGTAGGCCACACCCCGCAGGGGTGCCTGTGTAACCAAGCTCTTCCTGTTAAGCAAGAGAACAGCGGCTTGTATATATATATATATATATATATATATATATATATATATATATATATATATATATATATATATATATTTATTTATCTTTCTCTCTTGTAGGTGGCCACAGACTGCACATAGAACGAGGGGCCAAGGGTGTAGAGGAGGAGGGGGGGGATGTTAAGCTGAATCTTGTGAAACCTACCATGTTTCATTCACCTTCCAGAGGCTGTCTCTAGGGTACCCCTAATCCTCTGGTGCCGTGCCCAAAATACCTCGGGTGAAGATTAACCAACTCTTGCGCCCCTTTCTAAGGGAGGGGGCGA
This sequence comes from Ceratothoa steindachneri, assembly GCA_963969495.1. Lineage (NCBI taxonomy): Eukaryota > Metazoa > Arthropoda > Malacostraca > Isopoda > Cymothoidae > Ceratothoa > Ceratothoa steindachneri. The sequence continues at coordinate 160,007,305 of OZ018330.1, read as the reverse complement.
CGCCATCCCCGAGCGGGAGACTTTTGCTGCTCCGTTTCTACCTCCGAGATAACCTTTGCCCCGCGGAGGGATGCACTACTTCCTCCTCCGTCGAGGCAATCACGGACGTATTCCCGAGAGTCGCGCCATTTTGATTTGATTATTGTTATCATTACGATTTGTGGATTTAACTCGATCGTGGTGCAAAAATCCTTGCAGATGGGATCGATTCTGTGACAATAGTTAGCTCGTGTCCACTCGACCAGGTGCCGGGTCATATTTACATGCGGCTGAAATCTTGCAAAAATGTACGAGACAACTCCATTTGCTAAAAGAATATCCTCCAAATTATTTCATCAGGACTAAGTAATATTAATGGCTCTTTTAAAGATGAGGCGTCCGAAAAGGTTTCGACACCCAACCTAACCTACCCTACCCTAACCTAACCTAACCTAACCTAACCAACCGATTCTATAATAGGTTAGGTTAGATCAGCATAAAGAAGGTAATAAGGACGCATTTTTCTCGATGTCAAGGACAAGAGAGAAACGGGATGAAGAGTGTAGGGAGGCAATGATGATGAGGGTGATGGTGACGGTGATGATTTGATGATAAGGGTGCTACCACTATCCGAAAGAATAAGGCGCTGGATTTCCGACCCCGAATAGATGGTTCGATCCCCAGCGACAGCGGACACAAATAATTTCAACCCTTTTGCCTGAAGCATCCGTTACTCAGGCCGTGCGTCGTGTCTGATAAGCGCAGAGGGTCCCGACCACGTAAGCCCCCGGGTCACATAGCCAATCACAACCCTACTTTCTATTCTCCCTTCCCTTCATCGCACACATACAAGACATAACCTTTCGCCTTGGTGTCTTCTGGCTTTTCAACGATTAACATTCTGATTTTTTTGTGAATTTCTTTATCCGCGATTTAAAATGGATATGTCGCACAATTTAAAAACGTGTGATTAATTTTAATGTGTGAATTGAGTGAGTGTATGAAATATGAAGGGTGTATGCTTCGACAGAAAGAGTGGTGGTACTCTGTTACGAAGAGAAAGGATGTGGATGCTTGCTTTATGTGAGACAAACAAGAAGGGGAATGAAGATTTTGTATGGGGTGGAGTGAATGGGGTAAGATAAGAGGTAAATTTAGGTTGTAGAAGTAAAGAGTGTCTGGCAGTACTTTTGAGTGATGAGTTGTATGATGCAAGTGTTGGATATGAATGTGTGAGCTCGCAAATTATGTGTGAGATTCATATTTTCAAGGGTTACACTCTCTTTGGTTGTAATGTATAGGTAGGGAATTGGTTGATGGTTGTAGGAGATATGAGCGGACGAAGAGGTTAAAGAATGATGAAGATTACTGTAGCTTTTGCTACACCCGGAGAGAATGAAGAGGTGGTGAAGTTCTGTACTGAAAAGGTGTAGCAAACTCTTTCACCAAAATGTGCACAAAAGTTCACATTTGTTGGGCTAAGGAGAAGTGGAGAACTTAAGACTATGATTGATCTGTGCCTAGTAAGAAAGAATATGCTGCGGGGTGTATTTGATGTGAAAGCTGTAACGGGTGTAAGTATGGGACTATATGATCACATGTGCGTGCTGTTCAGGATTAAACAGGTTGGTGTATGGATGAGAAAAAGTAAAGAAAGTGAAAATGAAAGGAAAATCCTAAGTCAAAGGTTATTGAATAACATAGAATTGGGAGAGTATGTAAAAATGGTGATAGAAAAATGTGAAACAGAATTTAGGAAATGATAGGGGGTAGTGTAAGAGTTGTGTGTTGATGTGCCAAAATTGGAAAGAGGGAACAAAATGCTGAATGGTGGAATGACGTTAAGAAGTTTTTTTTTAATCTAAGGAATCCATCTGGTGACTGCCTACTAGGGCAAAAGTCGCCGTAATCACCCTACAACCTATACTAGGCTAGATTAACAAACAAAAGAAAAACAAATATAAAAAACAGAAATAAAGGCTAAGAAACAAGCAAAAAAAAACAAACAAGATAAGCAAATAAGCAACAAGAAGGAAGCGCGCTCCGGCGTCGGTGGTAGGCCCGTATGTTGAGAAGCAGGTAGAAGAAAGTAAAAAAGAATCGTACATGCATATGCTTAATAGTGCACATGAGAATGACAGGATGATGTGGTTGAATGCATACAAAGAGATAAAAAAAGCGAATCAGGTAATTAAAGAGAATATGAATTCAGCGAATGAAGCGTTTGGAAGGAAGATGAATGATGATCCGGATGGATTTTTTTTTTTAGGAGCCTTTCTTCGACCCGGATGGGAACAGGAAGCTATTCTGGAAAATGAATGAGGATCCGGATGGGAACAAGAAGCTATTCTGGAAGGAAATGAGAAAGGTGAAGTATCGGGAGAAGAATAGATTTGTGAACATCAAGGACATAAATGTGGGGTAGTTGTGAGCAATGATGATGGCTTTGTAAATGGTGAGAATACTCTGACATGTTGTATAATGTTGGTAGGGAACTTGATGGGAGAGGAGAGCTATACAAATGAATGGAGGTAGCAGAGTAAGATAATGATATTTGGGTGAGAATGGGATATGGTGTAATATCCGAGTATGTGATGTTACCCATGAACAAGTGCAACGTTTGAAGTATCTCGGATGGATTGTAAGTGAGAGTGGTGCAGATGCAATATATTGTGATCAAAAGGTTTTAAATGATAGTAAGTGGGAACGTGAGTGAATGGTAAGGGTTTGAGTGTGCAATGTGCCATGAAGCTGGGTGAGAGTATGCCGGTGGTAACCTTGGTGTATGAGAGTATAGTTATGGTAAGGAAGGAGAAGGAAAGTTCTCGAGTCAAAGCTGTGCAAATGGACAACTGAAATGTGTTGCTCGGTGTGAACAAGGGGAAAAGAGTGAGATGTGACTGAGTAGGAGATGTTAATGTTGTGATGAAGAGTGTGAAAGAGGTTGGTACGAAGAGTGTTCTGATGTGGTATGAACATGTAAGAATAGATGGAAATCAACTTGTGAAAAAAATAAACAAGAGTGAGTGTCATCATGCTTCGAGAAGTGTTGGATGACAGTATAAAAAGTGGGCTGATTATGTGAATGAGTGTGTGAAAGAAAGGGCCGAACGAGGAGGAAGTGGATGGTAATATATATGATAGGTGTGCACTGCAAAGGAGTTGTGAGGGTGATACTTGGAGCTCTCAGCCCATGGTTTATGAGTGTGAGATGATACAATACATAACACCCTATCAATATGATGGGGCTTATGGGGGAACAAAATAATGGGTGGTCTTGCATTTAATAGGGTATATAAAGGCTGACACGGGGGTGTAATTTAGGTGCACCAACTCCACTTTTTGAAACCTGGTAGATGTTGAAAATCTTTCATTTGTATTCGAAGACAACCCCTCGGTTCAGAGGGGTCTAATCCTGAAGTACTCTGACAAAGTTTGAGCACAACCCTCACATTCACAGGCACTCTAAAGAAAGAACATGAGTGAAAGTGTAAGAAGAAGAGTCAGGCCAACTTTAACGTACTTTATACCGTTTTCGAATAAAATGTGTCGGTGCGAGTTACTTCTACTACATTTAGCGCTACCCCACCAACCCCCACTTGTTTATGTATATTTAAGCCCCCATAAGTGTCACGGCGATGGGTTTTCCTGAATCACGTACTGAAGGGACTCAGCCTTCCATCCGGCCCGAGCTTAGCTTCTTCTCTCTCTTCCCATAACATCTACAGGGTCACCCCCCCAAAACGGGCCTACACACACTTTTTGTGATATATCCTTCATTCATTCACTAATCACCCTTACTTTGCAGGACATGACAGAAGCACCCTCTGTGAATACAGCTAGATCTCAGTGAGAGCTCCAGCAAATAATATACTGCGTCAAACATTACTACAAGACAGGCTCGTTCAAGAAAGTGCAGGACACTTTCGTGCATCAGTTCGAATGTGAAAAAACCCCCTCCAAGAGCAGTATTCAGGACTGGGTGGACCACTTTGAGAAGTATGGGACAGTGGAGAACCTCAATGCAGCCAGTGACAACCATCCAAGCCATTCGGGTTCCCCAGGAAGCGTACAGCTGAGCTGGTCGAGAGCGTGAGAGAGTCAGTTTAGCAGAGTCCAAAACTCTATGTGTGCAAACGAAGTCAGTCCCTCAGTATATCTCGTGAGACTAGCAGGAGAGTGCTAGTAATGGATGTAAAGGCCTACCCATACAGAATACAGAAGAAGCAGACCCTCACAACCTCAGACAAGGAGTAGAGAAAGGCTATGGCAGTCAATAAAGATACTGGAGAAAATTCAGGAGACCCCAACTTTCCTTAACCTCCTTTGGACCTCAGATGAAGCGCACTTTCATCTTGACGGAAAGATAAACTCGAAGACAAATGTCTTCTGAGGAACCTACAGACCAACTGCGGTAGCCACCAAGCCCCTACACTTCTCTAGGTGCACGGAAAGGACTGCAATCTCAGCTAGAGGCATCATTGGACCATCCTTCTTCGAGGAATCTGGCGCGACAGTGACAGTCACCAAGGAGTGGTATGTTGAGGTCCTCAAAACCGTCAAGACGGAGCTGCAGACCCTGTTTCCGTCGTTTATGGGGAAATTCCGGTTCCAGCAAGATGGAGCAAGCTCTCACACCTCAAACCTGTCCTGAGATTGGCTGAAAGAGCACTTTGGTTGCCGTGTGATCAGTCTCAAGACTGATTTTGAGTGGGCATCTCACAGCCCGGATCTTAGCCCCCCAGATTTCTTTCTCTGGGGCTACCTTTAAGGCAGAGTGTAAGTAGGGAGACGTAGGACTATCACGGAACTCAAGCAAGCCATCAGGGAGGAGATTAGAGCCATTAGTCGGTCGGTTTGAAAGGACGTCATGGACAACTTTGTGCTGCGCCTCAAGAAATGCAGAGAGCTAAATGGAAGTCATCTCAAATACGTGCTCTAGAATAAAGAGTAAAAGTCCAAAGACTCATGTTTTGATATGTTGTTTTTAAACACAATAAACTAGTTATCATCAAAGTTTCATTCAATCTTTGAAAAATTTAAGAAATAAGGTCTATAGAAAGTTGGGTCCCGTTTGATTGAGGTAACCCTGTACTTTCTTCTTTTCTGTACTAACTCTCTTTATCTCCTTCACCACATGGGGGTACCGTTTGTTCTTCATTGAGCATTATCCTACCTGCTGGAGTGCCCGCAATGAAGGTCTGGGGCACTGAGTGTACTTCCATTCTCGGCAATAGCCTTGGAAACTGGTACATTCTCCGGTCTCTTTATGCAGACTGTCCATTTCTTTTCTCTTCTTTTCATTGGCCCCCTCTCTCACTACCTGCGGATCTCTACGGCGAAGACTGCTCTTAACTTGGACAACGAGAAAAGATTTTGTACCACCTGCCTACCATGCTATCGGTAAGTTTTGGTCTGGGGTTCCCAAACATTGGCGGTGATGTGGTATACTCCTCGTCCCAGCGACATCGCCCACACAGGCAAGAAGCCCCCACTCGGCCTCTCCCTTGATGGAGTCAAAAGGGGGCCGTAGCTGGCAAGGGCACTGAATTTATACCTAGCGGCCATGAGCAACAACGCCCCGTAGTGCCCCTGCCCGAGATGACAAAGTCTTCAATGTGGATGAACCTGGGCTCGGTGACAGTCATTGAACCTGAGTCCGCCCCTGCGCAAGTGGAATGGGCTCCCAAGGACATATATGAGAACAGGGACCTCGTCCCCCTATTGGTGCCTCTTTGAAAGCCAAGTTCTTTCCCATTTCGGAGAATGATCTTGCTGAAGCCAGTCCTTCCGGCCTTGTGGCACTTCCCGTGTGTGGAAAGAAGTAGCCCCCCCCCCTAGCCCTCCTCTCCCCTCCAAAAAAGCAAGACAAAGAAGAAGAAATCCAAGATTTGGGGTTCCTCTCCCTGCGCGGAAGATCCAGGGAAGGACAAGTCCGGGGCTGTTCGGGCAAGCCACTAGGCCAAAAACGATCCGTGCAGACTTGAGGCACTTCGGGGGAGTGGGGGGAAGCAGATCAACACTAAAGTCGCCAATGCAGTGAGCGGAGCCTCGATTACATCGGGTCCCCTCATTCAGAGACTACCTGGGGATTTTGAGCCAGCTGGCTTTAAATGCTTTTTAGCTAATAGCTCCGCTGAAGACAGCAGCAAGTTGGCCAAAGGCCACATCTGCCATCCTATAGCATTAATTAGATTTAACTGTAAACAGCCGAAGGTAATCCGTTTCTCGTAAGTAAATGTTGTGGCGAATGCGGCGGACGGACTCTTTCGACGTAGCCCTGATTAGTGCACTTCGGAGATGAGTGTGACGCCGCACTCTACCATGAACATGGTGAAAGGGTTGGTTTATGGTTGAAAATTCGTGGACTATTCCTTAGAAGACATCACTGAAGAGCTGACGGACCAAGTAGCGGTCAAGGTGCCACGTCTGATTAGAAAACATGGAAGATATGGGGGGAGGGCGAGACTCATTACAACACTCTTCGTGACGTTCAGTTGTGAGAGTCTCACTAAGTGGGTGCGTGTCCTTTGGTATCGCTGCCGTGTGAAGGCATTCGTGCCTCAGCCATTTACGCGCTAGTACTGCTACCGCTTGGGGTACAAGAATCGCTCATGTATACATGCAAAGTCAGGTTTGCCTAAACTATGTGTAAGTTGCTTTAAGGCTGTACACGATAAGTCATATCGTGTATGGCCAAGTGTGTCAATTGCGGAGAGCCCCACCCTACTCCCTCGAAGCAATGTGGCGCGTATCTCCTGTGAAAGAAAATCGAGGCCGTTCACGCTGCAGATTGTCTTTCCTTAAGCGAAGCTAAGGACTTGGCCCTGGCGCGTTCAGCGCTGCCTGGGACATCTTATGTTTTAATGTTTTAAAAAATGCACCCTCTGCTCCTGGCTACTCCAGGCTTACGAGCACGGTCGCACCCCGTACCCAGTCGGAACCCACCCTTCTATGGTTTCTAACCATCCAGGGCACTCTTATGGTAGAGCTTGCAGCACAAGGGGCTTACAACCACACTCAAATAAAACCAGGGCTCCTTTCCTTCCATCCCGCCTGAACATTTCCCGTAAGGCCAAACGGCCACGCTCATCCAGCCATTCGTTAGACTCACAGGAGGCAAACACTCAAAGGGGGTCATAAAGCTGTTTACAACCCCCTTTGGGGCCAACAGTTTCCCCGCATCACTTCCTCGCTAAACCTCGCGGGTTTATTGCTTCAATGGAATTGCATTTGACTTCGGGCCAACTCAGAAGAGCTACGGAGGTTCGTCTAAAGCGTTACTCCTAAGCTATTTTTCTGCAGGAAATCAGGTTGGAGGCGTGTCCCGTGACCACCATCCAGGGATATCAGGGTTTTATGACGACACTACCATGGATAAATACCTACTTTCAGGCAGTGGCAGTGTAATGACACGTGGATAGAAGGTATACTGTTATTTCTCCGTACATTCCATCGTCAGCCGACTTCGATGCGGGGTACTTCCGCCGCATTGTGACACGTGTTCTGAGGCTTTTTCAACTTATCGGAGATTTGAACTGAAGGCACATACTCTTGAGAGACTACAAGATTATGCTCATGGCCAGGTCCTGGCCGACCGGAACGGCCAGCAAGAGACAGGTGTCTTAAATGCGGATGAGTTTACGCATCGAAGTCGTGAACCGCTTCATTTTCTTGTCTCAGTCTATTCTTTTGCTCTCCGAATGCACAGGCTGATTCTGGGTGGGAGATGGTCGATGACTTCCATGGTAGTAACCAATTCCCCATTCAACAATCATTTTCCGGACTCTATTTTTCTGAAACCCCGTCCCAGCGGTGCTCGGAGCGAGCGCGGTTGTCCACATTTCACGAAATGACTGATTTATCTATCCCAGTCAAGGAGTTTAGGTTTATAGATAAGGCCCTTGATTTCTTTTCCGGCCACCTCATCGTCAAGGGGCCTAACTAATATTACTAGAACATTTGATCGTTTTACAAGCAATTCACTTCCTTTGTGGTCGTCCAAGTGTGAGATTGATCTTATACAGAGGCGATATGCCAACATGTGATATAAGCGCCGCACGAAAGATTTCACCTTCCGCAGATTTCGTCGAGCTAGGGATAAAGTACGGTATGTTTCGAAGCGCACACGCTGCTCTTCCTGGCGGGCATACTTGTCTTCACTTAAGGGCTAAATCTCTCTTCCAGATGTATGAAAGCGAGTCAAAAGAATTCGGGGCAAATTCTCCATTACAATAGGACCGTAATCTCATACGACGCGTCCGTGGCAGTCTTTCACGACCGCTTTCTCTACATTATCTAAGTGATGTGCATGTCATGACGTCACTGAAAGCTGCCGACTGGACTTTAACTCCAGAGGTGGAAAACACTTCAACGACAGGTTTACGTTGAGTGAGCCCCTGGTCCGGACGATATCTTGTATGCCATGATTCGTCAACTAGGTGAGCAAAGCGTGCCATTTCTGTTAGATTTTTTCAACAGAATCTGGAAAGAAGGCATCCTTCCATATTCTTGGCGAAGGGTTACTGTGTTTGCCTTTCGAAAGCCGGGGAGAGATCATTCTACCCCACCCGTTTTCCATCCAAGTGTGCAAGTGGATGTAGAAATTGATAAATGTTAGTCTAGTCTTCTTCATTGAGAGCGGAGGATACCTGTCCTCCACATAGTGCGGCTTCCGCAACTTCCACCCCACGTCGGGTGGTCTGGTCTGACGAGAAAACGTTATCTGTAATTTATTCCTTTGTAGACAGCACTACACCAGGGTGTTGTTCAATTTTGATTTCTGAAATTTTTCGAGAGCGTTGATTCCGCGTACAGGTGGGGACTGGGTGCTCTTTTCGGCCCATTGGAGCAGGAAGATCTCTTTCGATCTCTTTGGTGCGGCCCAGATGCAAACTCTTGAGCTTCGACTACACCAGGAATTGAACCGCATCTCTTGCTAGGCCGAATTTGCAGGTTTTGGTTTTCCCTGGCTAAGACTAAGGTAGTGCACTTCTGTTTGCCACCAACACCTCCACCTCGAAACCGACTTGTTCTTAAACAGGCTCGCCTGGAAATGGTGAATTCGCATCGTTTCCTTGGTCGTGTTTATGATCGACACCTCACTTGGGAGTTCTCTTGTATACGCATCATGGACATTCTTTGTTCCCTGACGTTCAATACTTGGAGTGCTGATCGAGCTATTGCTTTACTTTTCTACCGATCCTTTGTTCGTTTGAAGCATATCTGCGGATGCGAATTTTCCGCATCCGCAGCCAAGATTGTACTACTGAAGGTGGACTCGATCCACCACACCGCTCTCAGTCTGGCGACCGATACCTACCGCACGTCCCTCATTGAGAGCCTACTTGTCGAAACCGGGCAGATACCACTTGTTCTACACCTGGACAGTGCATTAAACTTTTGTGCAGTTGAGACCAGTGTTTCCCTCACTCGCCAACGTCTCTCCCTGCATCTGCAACCGATATTGACGGTGCTTTTGACGCCGAGTGACGCCAGTCATACCCTATGCCCTTTTGGTTTAGGGCTAGGAAACTCCTTCGAGAGTTCGGTGTACCTCTCGGGTCCTGGCGACTCTGCTTCTTCCCAGGACGCATCCTTAGATTGTTATACCTTTAAATATTTGTCCTCACACCTCTGCTCCCAAAGCTTTCACAACGCCGGAGTGCTGTGCCAGTGTCACGAATGACTCCCGTAAAGAAGCCCGTTTCGCCTTCCTCATACTGACTACTTTCCAGGCAGGAATCAGGTCAACACTCCGGCCTGCCTGGCAAAGAAGATGGGAGATGGTCGAGGGGAACTTAAAGTAGCGTGCCATCGCAGCGTGACTGTTATCGTAGACCTACTCACCGAATGCCGCGACTGCTTCATGCGGCTTTCTGTCGTTTTCAAATTGGGCACACTCGTGGGACACATTGCTATTTGATTGAGCACTCCCCTGCACCTTACTGTCACATCCTCGTTGAATGTCCCAATCTGAGTGATCTTCGTATTCGTTACCTCTTCCTGTACCGGGACGAGTGTGTTCGCTGCCATGTGTCTCTTGTACTCGGGACTGTTTCGTAATATAGACTTGTGGACTCTTTAATTTCTTGGAAGGGGCTGGCCTCCTCCATTATATTTCACTCTCTTTTGTGTTGGCACATGCTTATGCTTCTGTAATGAGGGGGGGGGGGAGCTCTCCCAAACGACAGAGAGTGTTTCCTCCTTCTCCTTGTTTTTAGTCGCGTGCGAGTCAGTTCACGAGGGACTCTACATCTCACTATGTCCGTCGGTCGGTCGGTCGGTCGGTCCCCGTTTTGCTTTTTTTTTGTTTTTGTAATAACATCATAATTATTTGGCCGATTCTAAGGAAATTTGAAACCCTTATGTTGTTTTACATTTCCTTTCGAATGATATAATTGCCGAAGTGATCCAAACTTTAGCCCTGGAATTATTTTGTTTTGACAATAATATCATAACTATTCGGTTGATACTCTGCTAGACTAGACTTGACTATAATATGCTATACTCTGCTAGGCAAGCCTAGAATAGGCTATTATAGGCTAGGCTATAATATGCTGAGCTATACTAAGATATAATGTACAAGGCAAAGTAAGATATACTATCAATTTAGGCTATAATATGCTATGCTAGGATAGCACATAGTACGTCAGGCTAGGCAATAATAAGCTATGCTTGACTAGGGTATAATAGTATAGTATAGGCTATACATGTCTAGGATAGTTAATGCTAGGTTATGCTATGCAATTCTGTGCTAGGCTAAGCTATACTAGGTTAAGCAGGGCATGAAAGGCTATACTAGGCTAGGCTACGTTATGGTATGCTAGGTTAGGCTATGATATACTAAGCTATCAGAGGTGAACGCGATTCTAAAAAATTGAAGTCCGATTAGCGATTACCGATTCACCAGCTCGTCAAGTCCGATTCGATTATCCGATTCGGGTGCCAAAAATCTAAGTCCGATTAGCGATTATCCGATTATCCAATTCGATTAAATTATATAAATGCGATTCGATATTTTTAAAAGCGATTCAATGTTTTTAAAGCGATTTTCAATGTTTCTAAAGAGAATTTAATGTTTTTTTACCCTAAATAAGCCATTTCTAACTAATACAAAGAGAAACCAAGCTTTTAAGATAAAAAATAAACATTTTATTATCATTAAAATATAATATAACAAAAAATTAAACTATACAGTACATATTACACAAAATACACATAGTAATACTAATATATTCTCTTAGAAAAAAGATAGGGTTAACTAACATCTTTGTTCCATTTCTACCTCATAATATTTAAAGTTTTCCCCATCTTTACTCTAAGCCCACCAACTTAGTCTTCGTCTTCCTCCTCAACCTCGTGGGCCTTCTTTAGGAGGTGGAGGTTGGCCTTCATCAGGACGAGGGCCTCGAAGTTCGGTGCAGCGAGGGCTGCCCTCTCAAGCCTGAGGATGTCCGACCCATAGCTGAACACACGCTCGACCGAGGCTGAGCTCGGGAGCGGCGTGTTATACTTGCTGCCGCTGACAGATCTGGTTCAGCTTGTTCCTCTTGTCCAAGTCAAGCACCTCGGTCAGCAGGTACTTGTAGGGGTCGTGGCTAGAATTCCACCTGGTGACGCCAGGGGGTAACAAGCTTCTTGCCCAGAGCGGATTTAATGTCATTGGCGGTCACTGTCTTTCTGTTCTGGGCGTTCCACACGCTCTGGGCCTTGGCGGCCGACTTGTTGAAGGCCGGCCTGGGCTGGGTGGTGCAGCCAGGCACGTTCTCCACATCCCTGGACGATAGCTGGTTCACTGTGTGTGCCGCACAGCGGCGATGCTTGGAGAGCTGCACCACCTCTTCCTGCTGGTTCACCTCCTCCAGGGCGTCTGCCATCAGGATGGTGCTGATGTGTACTTCCTCTGAGTCCACCACGTCTTGTCCTTGCTGCTCGGCATCCCGCTCGATGTTTCGGTTAAAGGCGCTGATGTAGTTCGCGCCATTGTCAGTGGTAGTGCTGACAACCTGAAAAGCAAAATAATGTTTTAAACAAAGTTTAATTTCATTTATCAGTAAGAACTTGAAGTATGATCCCAAAGTCAATACGAGAATAGTCATCACTTCGTTATTTTTACAGAGTCCCTCAGTTCTCTTCAAAGTATTAATGACAAACATACATAACATATTTCACGCAGACTACAGCATCGAATTCATACAGTATTTTAAAAGTAAAAATGTAGAATTTTACTGGATACCTGGGCAAATACAAAGACAAATATGCAAATATTCTTAGAGTTTACACACCTTTCCTTTGATGCCGAATTCGTCGTGCAGCTCAAAGATCGCCTCTACCAGGTAGGTCCCCGTCTGGTTCACGGTAATCTCCTTGATCCCAAGGACGGCGGAGTGCCTCTTGAAGGTGACCTTGTCCAGCCATGTCACCGCGATCGACAGGAAGGCCCTGTTGCTTGCCGACCAGCTGTCGGCCGTGTTTGGCGAGGAGGTCCGTCGGGTCGGCCTTGGCCTGGTCCCCCATCGCCCTTCATTGTCGCAGCCAATGAAGGACCTGAAGCAAAATTAGAAGTTTTAGAATAAATTTAAAATTACAAGATTCTTTTATTCATCATATCATTTTTTATATGAGTGTATGAGGCATATAAATTGTTAAAACATGTTTAAGAAGTAAAAACAGAAAACCTTTAACACTTTAAACCATCTATATTCAATTTAATGAATATATTAATATTATTCAATCATTCATTGTCTAAACTGAATTTCACAGTTTTAAAATTAAAACACTTAAAAATAAAAAATATATTGATACTTTAACTTGAAAAATGAAAATTACTCACCTATAGTACAGGTCGAGGCACTTCTTCTAGGAGAACTTCTCCTTGAAGCTCTTCTCGATGCTGGCCTGCATCTTGGTCGAAGCTGCGTCCTGGGAGGACTTGTAGAGGCCGCGTTTGCTGGCGCCCTCGAAAGCTGCCTTGAGGTCGTGGACTTGACCAGGGTGGTACTTCTGGTAGTGTATCTAAAAAGTAAAAACAAAAATAAATTAAAATTCATATAGTAGAAACTAAAAATATATGCCTAACTTTTAACCTGTTTAGTCTTTGTCAAATAATTATGAATCCTGGTAAAAAAGTCTTTAAATAAATTATTAAATAAAATAAATTTAAAGTTACCTTCAGGTTTGAAGTTGTTCCCTGCTGAATTTTGAGTGTCTTTGAGCACTTGGTGCAGGTAGCCTTGTTGTTGTCCACGACCTTGAAGAACAGGGCGATGTGCCTCCAACTGTTCTCCTGACTAAGGCTGGAGCTGTCTGTCTCCATTGTGGCTTTGCTCTCAGCCGACTCGTTTGAGTCCAGCGACATCCTGCTCTCGCGCAGCGAGAGCAGGATGTCGTTGACCGCCGCCGCCTGGTCGCTGGGGTTTGCACCGCTGGTGTTCCTGTTCCTGGTCTGGGGAGTCAGAAATCTCTCCATACTGGATGTAACGGACGCGTCTTCGTCCGCTATCAAAGGTGTGAAAACTCCGTCTTTGACAAGGCTACTTTTTTGCACGCGCTAAATTCTGTACAAAAATTCAGTATTTTGAAACAAAATTAAGAAACGCAAAAATAAATGCTAAGTTGAATATACAAATAAATGCTAACTAGCAACAAGCAAGTGTGCACAAGTTAGAAGCCGGTGCGCACGAATACATGATGAAACTTGTATGAAATGGCTAATTCACGAACTTTAAGCTTGATTTATCGTTACTTTATGAAACTAATAGTCTAGATAAGATCATATGAATACCGTTAGAACAAAATAAAAATACTAAATGCAAATATTAATGGTGCAACTTGCTGCCGTTTTGGTCTGCAATAGCAGGAAAATAAAAACAGAAGGATTACTTCGAAGTGTTCACAAGTGGTGGTAAGGGATCAGCGCAGCAGCAACTTGCTCTCACGACGACTGGCTCTAAACAGGTGCGGCGCGTCACTTAACCGATATGAGACGTGTACGAAAAACCAAAACTAAACACGTATTATACCTATTTTATACTTGTAAAATAGAACCTTTTTATTATATATGATTTAATAATTAATCACGATATTTTACACATTATATTATAGAGAAAATACCAAAGTGTGAATAGAATATAATAAAACGTAAAAAATATTTACTTGATAAAAATATAGAAAAATTTATTAAGAATCTGCTATTGCGAAAAAAAAGACGACGTCGACCTGAATTAATCGCAAATCGCTTTAAATTTTCGGCAGTCCGATTGCGATTATCCGATTCGTTTGGCGGTGGTTAGGCCGATTCGATTATCCGATTCGAAAATGCGAGTACTTCCGAATCGGATCGCCCACCTCTGTAAGCTATGATACACTAGGCTATTCTTCACTATACCAGGCTAGGATAAGCGAGGCTTCGCTAGGGTAGGCTAGGCTATGTTATGCATGCTATGCAAGTCTATGCTAAGATCGAATAGACTAGACTAGGCAATACTATGATATACTATACTATACTGACTAGGCTAGGGTAGGGTAAGGTAGGTTATGATATACTGTACTAGGCTATTCTAGGCTAGGATAGGATATAATATACTACGCGCTCCGACACTTCGGCACCTAGGATCTGCAATCCTAGTAAAGCGCAACATACACCACTCCCTCGTCAACACACGCGACACCTCCTTTCTAGCCTGCAAAATCGACACAAGCTCTGGTCCCATAATAGTGGCCACACATTACAGACCACCACGAATACAGCTAAACTTAGAAGTCCCACTCCGGGCCCTTTCTAACTACAACCTACCCATCTTCTTTGCGGGGGACCTCAACGCTTTTCACCCGACACTCCTTTCTAACAACACGAACGATGCGGGCAGTTACTTGGCCGGTGCCTTGCGGCGTCATCGCTGCGAGCACATCGGCCCTGCCTTCCCCACGTTCTTTGGCACGCACGAAAGCACCACATCCCCGGATGTGGTCTTCCGTAACGACCATGCCACACGTTTCTACACACACATTGCACCCGGTCCCCACGTACTATCAGACCACATACCAATATGCCTTCTCATATCCACATCCCCCATACTCATTCCCACATCACCTCTATACGACTACAAAAATACAAACTGGGCTGAATTCAGAAGCCACATATCCACAAACACACCACATAACCTCGACCTGGAGAACACCAATCCAGGACAAATAGACCACCACTGGTGCTCACTTTTAGACACCATCACCACCGCACGTAATCTACACTCACCACACAAAAACTACACCTGCCTAAAACATTTCACCTTTTCAATACACACACAGAGACTTATCACACAGTACAACAACCACTACACCAGAGGCCCACGACAACAGAACATCAACCAGCTACGTGCCCGCATCCTTCAATGCGTGCAGCTAGATAGGAACCGGCAGTGGCGTGAGGTCGTCCGCATCGCGGACGACACCCGCTGCATGGACCCTTCCTTCTTCTGGCGGCACGTGAAAAGGATGCTGGGTACGGAACCATCCAAAACAATAACACTGAAAATAAACAACCACACACTCACAGACCCTAATGACATCCTCGACGCATTCAGGTCCCACTGGAACACAGTACACACCCACAACCCACCAAAACCACATGCGCAGGAGCACTTCCAAGACAATCAGGAATGGTGCCGGACTCATGCTCACGAGCTGAGGCCTGCCCCCCTGATATGTATGGAGGTGCTCGACTACACGTCCACACTTACCACTCCAATCACCGTCGAGGAAACAAAACACTACATAAAATCGACACCAAAACGCGCCCCCGGCCCCTCCGGCCTACCGGCCACACTAATACATAACCTCCCCACAGACATATACCCCACACTCACACACCTATTCAATGCCTCTCTAGCCTCAGGCCACTTTCCTAAAATATTCAAAGTCTCTCACAATATACTCCTTCATAAACAACACAAAGACCCAAAACACCCAAACAACTACAGGCCTATTGCTCTATTAGAGCACCTAGGCAAAATACTCGAACGCATGGTCAACTGCCGCCTTCGGGAGTTCCTGGAAGAGAGGGACTGGTTCTCCCCCCATCAATACGGGTTCAAGAGGGGCAGGTCCACTCAGGCGGCCGTGACCATCGTACACGACAGAATACAGAAGAAACGACAGATACACCAAAAGACTCTCTCCGTCAGTAAGGACGTGGAGAAGGCCTTTGACAAGGTGTGGCACGAGGGACTCCGTTGGAAACTCGCCAACAACACGGAGTTACCTCTCTGCACCAGAAGGCTCCTCTAACACTACCTCACTGGACGGCGATGCCACATCAGATATAACAACACCCTATCAAGACCCTTCACACCACGCTCAGGCGTTCCCCAAGGAAGCGTTCTGGCACCCACACTCTACATCATGTTCACAAATGACACCCCACGCCCACCAGAAAACTGCGTTCACACTTACATAGTGGCCTACGCCGACGACGAGACCATTCTCGTCAGCGGCCGGGCCCCCGAAGAAATCGCGCTCCATGCACAAAGAATACTTGACGAGAAGACAGACTACGAGGACAAATGGCTGATTGCCACGAATCCTCAGAAGACACAGATGACACTCTACGGCGCTAGAGATCACTTCATGCACAACCTACAAATCTACTCACACACACCAAACATGATCCACCAAAACCCAACAAGGCTCGCATACACACAGTGCACCAAAATCCTGGGGGTAACATTCGACAAATCCCTCAGGTTCAACTTACACCAAAACATAATACAAGCAAGAGCCTCACGTACAAACACATCGCTGGGTAGGTTCTACCCAGCGAGTAAAAAACTAAAACTACACCTATACAAAGCACTCGTGCGTCCCATTCTCACGTACGCCCCACTGTCACTCGTAGCTTCGAGCGACACCTGGAAGCGAAAGGCTCAGCGCATTCAGAACTCTGCTCTGAAGCGCGCTTGCCGTTCGCCGCTGTACTCGAGAATGGACGCACTACACAACAACAACAAACTCACTCCTCTCAACACCTACGCTCACACCAGACTTACAAAACAACTTGAAAAACTCACCACAGACCCACTTTACACCTCGCTACATGTAAGAAGGTACGCGATGGCGCCGCGATATCCCGCGGCCCACGAACACCTGCCACCCGCACCATTCTTCGCATAAAACCAATAAGGCATCGTGAATAACGCGTTTCCGGATGGACTGTCAGCCTCCCCCCCTGACTTGCCCCCAACCCTCGCCCAGTCAATTACTACATAACCTACACCCTCACTACAACACCTCGCTTCGGTGTATAGCCACCGACCTATCTACTCTCGCTGTCCCTTTCTTAATTATTTTCCACAACGCTCTTCTATGACTACCCGACTGCCGTGTTACAGCAGTCCCTCTCTGTTCTTTTTATACACAAAATGCAAATGCAAATGCGACACTCTGAGTAGAGCACTAGTACGAGTACTTCGAATAGTACCTTCACAATTATCTGGTCGTGGTAAAGGAGGGAAAGTCGAGTGAACATTTTTTCAACGCCCTCCAGACAATTTTACAATTCCAAAACCGAACTCGAAGGGGAAGCATCTCTCACCTAAAGAAGCAAGAGAGTACCAGAAGGAAGACATGGGACCCCCGCCCACCAGGACACCAAGCGGATCCCCCCTCCGGTTAATAGCGGGGCATCAAAAACCTGAAAGGCAAACCGTCTTCGAGACCGCGTTTGGAAAAGTAAACATCGAGCTGACCCGTCTCATCGAGACGCCAAACGGGTGGGCTGCGGTTTGTTGGAAGAACAAGGACGTGGAGGTCCTTGTTTCAGAAAAGGCAAAAGATCCCCTTCACAAGATAGGGCTCAAAGCACTAGCCCCCCATGAATTACTCTTGAGGCGCATCGTCATTCTGAGAAAATTAGACCCTTTCTTCTCAGATAACTCCACCGAAGATATCAAAGCCGAATTGAACTCAAAACAGTCATGGGCAAAAATAGACAAAGTAGAGAAAATCGGAAAGGCGATATTAAAATCATCTTCAACAGCAGCGAGATGGCTCATAGAGCGTTGAGGAAGGACCTCCTGGGTTTCTACCTACGGGTAGCTCCAGAGCAGATCGAGGCAGAGGAGTATATGTACTTAGTAAACTGCCAAAACTGCCTCGCACTCGACTAAAGAATGCCCATCGAAAGAACAAACTTGTGCGGCATGCTCCAAAAAAGGCCACGGTATGAAAGACTGCCGAGAAGAACGTCAAAAAATGAGCGAATTGCAGAGGGGAACCTCGGGCTCTGGCTATGAGATGCCTCCTACGCAAAGAAACGATATGGACGAAACGTGAAAAGTTAAGAAGGAAAAAGGAGGCAAAGGCCTAAGTAGGTTCCTACGCCACAGCGGCATCGGCACCAGTGAACACACAAATACCGGAAAGAGCGACTCCGAAACTTTCCATGCAGGCCGAGAGTACTGAAATAATGACAATGGCAATCGTTGCCCACCTGGCGAACCTTGCGTGCCCCGGCAGCTTTTCGGAGGAACTGAACAACACGCTACAACACAATGGAGTCAAGAAGAAGTTGTGGTTTGCGCCAACCCCTGCATCTCAAGACGTGTTAAACATCAAGTTTGTCGATGACGCACAGACTGAGAACAACAAAAAAAGCAACGGTGACAAACAAGGAACAACAACCTAAAAACACAAAAGAAGACGAGAGCCACGCAGAAGACGAAGGCGAAGCAAGAAAAAAAACCCCGCTGAAAACTCAATAGCCCGAAGAAAAAGCGAGCGAAAAAGAAGAACACCAGATCCACAGCAAAACAAGAAGAAGAAGAAAGGCAAGTACAAACAGGCGACGATTCGGAAGACGATCAATGTTACCCCGGAGTGCCCCTAACGGAAAAAAATAGAAATTCTGGAAAAAGGACACTTTTTCGACGAGGAAGAAGTGAATTTAAAAGTTTTCGGGACTACTGGAAGTAGACCCAAGAAAAGCAATAAAGTGAAATTAGTTCAAGGAAATAGAAGCGGTGAATTCAAGTGGACCTTTGGGGGGCCGTGGTCTCCAAAGGAAATAGATAGCCTCCTGTGCAGTGGAACAATGTATATCCCGGACTCGATAATATAAACAGTGAACGGGACAACGTATAAGAACATAAAGGGTGGAATGAAGACCTCGGAGATAGACTAATAGTAAAAAGTGAGTCAACAGAAAAAAAATCGTGCTGAAAGTGAAAAATAATAAAGTGAAATACCAATAATCAACAGTGTATAAACATGAAAAGTCAAATAAGTAAATGTATAGCGTGATAATAGTTAATATGAAAGTACAAGTGTATTGTGAATTTACTAAGTAATAGAATTAAAGATTCAGATCGTGAATAAAATCAAAAAAGATACAAGAGAAAGTGAGCTAAAACATTAATTCAGCAAAATAAAGTGCGAACAGTGAACTCAATAATATAAAAGTAAGTGTTCATTAAATAAAGTTTTAAAGTGTCAATAGTAATAGTAATATAGTAATGGTAATATAAAAAAACAAGTGAATAATAGCTAAACAAATATAAATAGCGAAATAAAAACTAAATAAAGTTAACAGTGACTAAAAAAAAATGTAAGAGATATAATTAGATATAAATAATTAAAGTTAGCATGTGAAATTGAAATGTTAGGTATAATCAAAAGTGCAAATTGGTAAACCATCAATCAAAAATTATAATAATAAACACAAGTTTTAGTGTAAATATAACAACCCTACAAGTGGTGTACAAATTAAATGCAAAGAATGTGGAATGTAAACTACCAAAAATCTGAGCTCCTGCGTAATTCGTTATTCCAGGAGGACCTATTTCACTTTTTGTGTACTTTTGCCTCTCACTAAATCATTCCCCTCCTCTACTATAGTTTCGAATATTATTTCAACACTTTTTGACTATAATATTTTTATTTTTACATTGTGTGTATAAGCTAAACTTTATATAAATGTAAAGGTGAAAAACACTCTTGTATTCCATTTTCTCCAATAAATATATCAGACTAGGCTAGGCTTCAGTGAACTAGGGTAAGCTAGGCTATATTAATATAGGCTATACTAGACTAGGGTAAGCTAAGCTAGGCTAAACTAAGTTTTAATATACAATTGTAGGCTGCGCTAAGCTAGGTTATACTATGCTAGGCAGGCTAGGCTAGTATACACTGTGATAGGCCCAGGTTTACTATACTAAGCTAGGTTATTCTAACATACATATATACTATGCTAAGCTATATATGCAATTCTATACTAGGCTAGGCTAAGATATACTAGGCTACTTTAGGGTATACTATGATAAATTTACATGTATTAGTATATACATTTACTCGCCCCAATTCTCAATTATTTATGAATAATAAAAAAAATGAACAATGAGTTCCTAGATGAACAATACTTACACAATGCCCTAAATTGATCCTGAATTCCAAGGTGAACAGTAGCTATAGATCAGGGGCGGATCCAGCATTATCCCTTAAAAGGTGACATCCCCAAAATACAATAAACCACAATTCAGAATTTTATGATGTGTGGAAAAAGATCGGATCTAAGAGAGATAGTGGTCACTCATGTCTGAGTTACTGTTATTTATGATCAATGTTGTGCAAGATAATCATTATTAATGTTTAATGCTCTTTTCTCCGACTAGCTAGAGGTAGGTATTCAGGTTAGCTTCCCCCTCCCCCATTTTTATTCTGGATCCGCCTCTGCTATAAACTTATACACTCAAAGGGTGATGAAGTCACTTAAATTTTATGCAGACCTTTACAGGTGGACGAGTTAGATCAAGCAAGCACTACGGCTACCAACGTGTGCTAGATCTACAGTGACAAAGAGCATAGAATTCCGAATTGATAAAGGTAAAAGAATGGAGAGGCTCCTCACGATTACGACTTATTACAATTAATTAAAGAATGAATATACGAGTTTAACAAACATGTAAAAATAAATAGTTAACAGTGGGGGAGAGAAATAGAAAATTGAGCGGAGAAGAGAAAGTTACAAGTAGAAATATGGAATAAATAAAGGCTCCAGGAGACAGTGGAGTTTAAAAATTGTTTACACCATACCAGGGATGCACAAGTCAAAATGGGTGGCGGGCCAAATTCCTTTTCCATGATTTATCAGCGGGCCGAATAGGAAAATAAAGACGAGCAATTCTCACATTACTTTATATTTATAAACTTATTGTTCGTATTGCATTTTAAAACCTATTTTCATTGGCCGCAAATCCATTCTTTTGAAGCCGTTGTTGTTCTGCCAATTTGCCCACGTTTGCTTCCAATGGAGATATTGCGATTCTCAACACCGCGTCAAGATGTTCATCTGTTATTTTGGATCGATGCCTCGATTTATTGACATTCATGATCAAAAACGACTGCTAACAAGTATATGTGTACCCAAACTGCACAGCCCAAAACTTAGCATTTGTAAGCAGCTTTGGATATAATTTTGTATTGAGACGCCGATAGAACTCGATGAGAGACTAATCTTCAAAGCAGGTCTTCAAATTTGAATCAGCTTGCAGATCCAGGAGATCAAGTTGGCTCACTGGATCCACGAGCTCTTCGGCATCTACGCTGAATGGGTGCTGAAGGAGTTTAAGCTCTTTTTTCCCCTCCCAGATGTTTCTTGTAATCGTTTCACGAAATTATTTTCAAGAACTTTACAATGTTTGGTGTATTTCTCGAAATCTGGAACAAAATATATATTATCAAGGATAGTACTCATGGTCTTAAACTGCAATACATTGCCTTTAGACAACTGTTTCTGGAAAAGAACAAGTTTGCTTCGGAAAGCTTGGACATGACGGAGTAAATCTGCAATGAGCTGATTACGACCTTGCATTTTGAGATTCAAATTATTGAGATGTTGGGTAATATCGACCAAAAATGCAAGATCAAGCACCCAACTAGAATCAGAGAGAACATCTACCATCATTACTCCATTTTTAGTCTTCAATGTCGGTTTCTTCTCTTGCAAGAACACTATCACTTCTTGACGGAGATAGAAGAAGCGTTCCAAAACTTTTCCTCTACTAAGCCATCGTTGATCAAAATGAAAAATTAGATCCATGTACTGTGTCTCAACTTCTTCCAAAAAAGACCAGAATTGGCGATGAGTTAATCCTGTCTTCCGAATCTCATTGACGCATGTTGTCACGACGTGCAGAACATCATCATGTTTCAAGGCCTTTCCACAAATGACTTCCTGGTGTCTGATGCAATGAATAGTGAGAACATCTTGTCCTGGATTCTCGTTGCGAACGTGGTTCTTCCGGAGAGCTACAGCCCCGTTCTCACTCTTTGTCATAGACGGAGCACCATATGCCGTGAGCCCTGCTAACTTGGACCACTGCAATCCGGAAACCTTCAGCCGAACTAACTCCAGTATGGCCGTCTGTATGTCAATACCACATGTACGATCGTCAAGACCAATAAAACTAAGAAATTCTTCGTGAATATTAAAATCCTCTGAAATACCACGAATGAACACGGACAGTTGGGCAATGTCGATCAGATCATGGCTCTCATCAAAAGAAAGGGAAAAGAAAATTAACTCATTAGATTTTGAGGGCAATTGTTCGGTGATGTTCTTTCCTATTTCTTCGATTCTTCGCACAATGGTCAGTCTTGATACACTGATTTGGTCAAACAGGTGTGCTTTTTCAGGAACGATAAGCTTCGCTACGTCTTTTATGTAATCTCTGATGAATTCTTCATCTGTAAATGGTCTCGAGGATCGAGCAATGTTCTGCGCAACAATATAGCCTGCAGTAACCACGGTACGAGTATCTTTCTGTTGAGCAGGTTTCCTGAAGAAGTTTTGCGTAACAGATAACTATTTCCGAAGTTTGCTGACCAAATCTTCTGTTAGCTTTTCTATAGTATTGGAATACTTATCACTGTGCATCGTATTGTAATGCCTTTTCACGTTGTAAGGTTTTGATACAGCAAGAGACTCTTTGCACACGAAACACAATGGCTTTCCCTTGAACTCAACAAATAAATATTTTAGGGTCCCCTCGTCTTGGAACAGCCAATCATCATCACGCTTTCTCTTAGTATTCATCTTTAAACACATCAAATTCTGCAAAATGAAATTTATAGTAAAGTGATAACAGTATGAAAGTAAAATCATACAGGCTGACACTGAACCGGTCAAACAATATTAGAATTAATTTTCTAACAAACATCACTGAGAAGGAATATGAGCTGAATATTGCTTCAACTATCTCTCATTTGCTAAAAAAAAAACAATTTAAATTTTCTTAGTAGTACTTTCTTTAAAAAAAAACTAGAAAGCACTCGGAAAGCACAATTACAGAAAATTGAAATGTTAAGAATAACTAAATTTAAAGAAAATAATAACCAATAAAAAAATCGATTCAGAATCCATGATTTAATCCGTATCATTCCAATAATGTAATCAATTATTCCTAGTCCCATCTCGGACGTTTCCTGAAAGTTTCAACAGAATCCGTGCATAACTTTTTGAGTTATTTTGCTACCAGACAGACAAGCAAACGCTATCGAAAACATAAAAGTCCTTGGTAATAATACATACCTCTATGCCTCTAAAGGTTGGACCAAATATTCAATGATTGAAATAACAGCAATTGGCTCGAATTTCTAACCGAAATCCCGAAATCAGCTTAAGACAGCATCGCCTTCGTCAATGTATCAACAATGAAATCCCGCTCAAAAAATGTAAACAAACAAATTGGTAGTGTTGCCGAAATCGCGGTTCAATCATTTTTTTTCACGAAAACAAAAATAGAAGGATCTGGGCTTCGCGCGCCTGGAGTAGTGCACCACTGCACTATACAATCTTAATTTTTTATATCTATATGTTAAAACGGAATATTTATAATTTCTAGGTTTATAGTTATTTGTATATTTTTAAGGTGTCTTAATATTTGAAATGATTAAAAAAACTTTGATTGATTGTATAGGTTTATTGTGCAATAGCGTACATTTATACATAATCATAATACAAATAATAATAAAATAAAAACAAAAACAAACAAAAAAACAAAAAGACAAATACAGTAATAATATGATACAATAATATAAATACATGTATAAATGCACACATTACACAAAACGGGCAGCCCGTCAGTGTTGGCGTGCAGTAAGACGTGGTGGAGCGTCCCACGCGTTTCTTATCTGCTGCAAGTGGGTGGCGTCGGTCTTCATCACCTGTCGCCCGGCTGGGCGCGAGCGGCGATCAGCGCGGAGGGGGTGTTGTTCTCAGCACCTCCAGCAGCTCGTTAGTTGGGGTGTAGAGGACCACCTGGGCGGCTCTTGCCTCTCGCGCCCTGAGTAGGGCGCCTCTTACAGGGGGAGGGGCTGGCGCTCGCTCTGGCCTGAGGCGGGCGGTGGCTGGGCAGGAGAGGAGGTAGTGCACCAGTGGGCGCCGGGAGCGGCCGCCGCAGTGTTCGCACCTCCCTGCCACAAAGTCGGCGTGCAGCTCTTCCCGCGTGGAGTAGCCCAGCCTCACACGCTGTAGCAGCACGCCGTTCGCTCTGGGCTGCTGGAAGGATGGGTTCAGTGGGCGATAGGCTGTGGCTGCAGCATACCACGCCGCTTGCCTCTTGATTGCTTCCCATTCTTGGTGCTGCTGGTGGGCGTTGTGGGCGGCCCTGCGTTTAACCTGCACCTTGAGCTGCTGCAGGCTGGGGCGCACGGTCCAGGTGATGATGGGGCCGTGGGCGGCTCGCTTGGCAGCCTCGTCGGCAGCATCGTTGCCGCGCACGCCAACGTGGCTGGGAATCCAGTGGAGCCGGACACGCCTGCCCTGAGCTGCCAAGTCCTGCAGGGTGCACAGGATGGTGGTGGTGAGGTGGATGTTGTCCCGGGTGTGGGCGTGGGCGTGGGCGTGCTGCAGCGCCTGTAGTCCCGACCGAGAGTCAGTGTGTATCACCACAGTGGCCTCCCGGCGGAGCAGAACGTGCTGGAGGGCGTGCAGGATTGCTACCAGCTCCGTCTGGAGGGTGGAGCAGTGGTCTGATGTCCTCCACGCTTGCGTCAAGCCGCTCGTGACGAAGGCGGCGCCGGACCTCCCGCTTTCGGGGTCGACGGAGCCGTCGGTGAAGTACACTGCGCTGCCTGGCTCCGTGACCTCAGACATGGCCATGAGGGCGTGCTGGCGCAGCTCCTCGGTGAGGCAGTTCGCTTTGCTGTCGGGCAACTGTGTGGCGGTGAAGTGTGCGGCGGGGGGGTCCCATGGTGGTGGTGGAACGTAGGCGGGGTTGGGGGTGTCGGGGTCGCGCCACAGCCAGTTCCCTGCCCGGTTGAGGGAGTTGGTTGCTAGGCTGACGTTTACGAGCCACCTGTTGTTACGCAGGCACTCGATGCCCTGCGCCACGGCCATTCTGAGTCTCCTCTGCGCAACACCTTCCACGTCGCGCTGGAGCACTCTGGCCACCCGACAGGCCACCATGCAATCCACCCTGGCTGTGAGGGGCACCAGGTTGGCCTCACTCTGCATGACACAGGCACTGCACCACCTGGGTGCCCCTAACATGGTCCTCATGGCGGTGTTTTGTATTACCTCCAGGCGCTGTTGCTGCTGCCGGGGCAGCGCTACAAGGACCGGTGCACTGTAGTCCACTAGGGAGCGCACTGCCTGGAGGTAGTAGAGGCGGAGGACGGGGAAGGTTGCACCAGCGCTCGGCCGCGTCATGGCCCTCATCACATTCAGCCGGGCCTGCGTCCGCTGCCTCAGGTGCGTGACATGCTGCGTGAAGGACAGCCGTCTGTCCACCCACACTCCGAGGTACTGGTAGGAGTCGGTCCAGGCCAGGCCGACTCCTTGGACGCGAAGCTGCTGGCCAGCAGGTGTGCAAGTCTTGATGGCCATGGCCTGGGACTTCTCTGCCGAGATCTTGAGCCCCAGCTCTTCGCACTTGGCAGTGATGAGGTGCAGCGCTTCTTGGGCCCGCGCGAGCTTGTCGCCGCGCCCGGTGACGACGAGTGCCAGGTCGTCGGCGTAACTGAGGAGGATGGTTCCTTCCCGATAGGGGAGGGCGACCAGTTGTTCCATCAGCACGTTGAAAAGGAACGGGCTGAGGATGCCGCCCTGGGGTGTCCCGTTCTCGAAGGTAAGGTAGGAAGACTTGTGGCCCTGGAACTTCACGCGGGCTCGGCGCTGGTGAAGGTAGTCCTGGAGCCAGCCCAGCAGTCTCCCTCGGATGCCCTTCCTCACAAGGGCGGCCAGTATGGCGCGGGGGCTAGCCAGCTCGAAAGCCTTCTCGAGGTCAAGGAAGACTACGATGGTGGGCTGGTTGTTGGCGTGAGCCAGGAGGGTGATGAGGCAGTCCGCAGTGCTCACCCCCCTGGTGTAGCCGAACACGTGGTGATGAAGGCTTCCCACGCTCCACTGTAGGCAAGTCAGCACCATCTTCTCCGCCGTTTTTCCGGTGCAGCTCAGGAGGGAGATTGGCCTGAAGGTGGTGTGATCCTTCGGCTTGGGGATGGGCTGGATGTCGGCGTCCTTCCAGGAGGGCGGCAGACGGCCTGCCAACCACGACGCGTTCAGAAGGGCTAGCAGCGCGGCGTCCCCGGCGGGCCCAGCGTGCGCCAGCATAGAGTACCGCACTCCGTCGGCTCCCGCCGCTGTGTCACGTCGACGTTTCGCCCTGGCCAGCTCCTCGAGCGTGAAAGGCTGGTCCGTCGCGTGCGGCTGGCTCCGCGCCTCCCTGACCTCTTCGTCGCGCTGTGGGCGTAGCTGCTGCTGGAGGTAGCTGGTGTGGGGAGGAAGCTGCTCGCTAGAACCCCTCGCTGTAAAGCAGTTCGCCAGCCGATCTGCCTCTTGCTGTGGGCGTGGGTGGGCAGCTGGGCGGGTCGGGGCGGCGCCTGAGGCCTTCCTGAAACTCCCCCACAGCTGGCCGAGGGAGGTGTGTTGGCTGAAAGAGGCGCACCACTCCAGCCACTTTGCCTCCCTGGCGCTAAGGGACACCTGTCTCGCGCGGGCTACCACGTCCTGCAGGAGCTGCAGGTTGATGGCCGTTGGGCGCTTCTCGTACAACCTCCTGTGGACGTTGACGCGGTGATTGTGCTCCCGGACTTCCTCGTTATAAAACCACCAGTCCGGGCGCCGGCGGCGATTTGAGGCTGTCCTGGGCATGGCCGCGTAAGCTGCACTCTCTATGGCCGCCGTAAGGTCCCTCTCCTGCAGGTGCAGGTCCACCGGAGGCACATACGTGGACCACCATTCGGCCAGGGAGGCTTGGAACTTTGCCCAATCCGCCCTCCTGACGTTCCACTGGGGCGGCGGGAGAGGAGGAGCTGGTGGGGCCACAGTGAGGGTGGTGAGGGTCCCGTAATGGTCGCTGGTGAGGGTAGGGTTGACCTGCCAGGTGGCACCGGGCTGTAGGTCGCCCGACACCAGCGTGAGGTCGAGCCGCCCCCCATGGACGTGCGTGGCCTCCCCTGTGTTCAGTAGTCGAACGGCAGGAACTTCTTCGAGCAGGTCGGCCAGGTGGCGCCCGGTCACGTTAGTGGGTGACACAGACTGCAGCACGGGGTGGTGGGCGTTGAAGTCGCCCGCTACAAGGAGGCTGGAGTGGGATGCGAGGGAGAGCAGCTCCCCAACATCCAGCGGGTACCGCTGGCTCCTGTATATATTGTATACAGTGAGAGTGAGCGGCCCCAGCTGTAGCTCCAGTGCCAGGACCTCCACGCCGTCACCACAGTACACGGGTGCGGCGATCCTCTTGTGCGGGATGGTGTTTCGTATGAGGGCTGCACAGCCACGCCCATTTCCGTCACCAGCCGGTAGCGAGTGGAGGGTGTAGCCTGCGACTCGCCATTCAAAGCTGGCGGGCGTCAGAGTCTCCTGTAGGAGAACCAGGTCCAGGTCTTCTTGGAAGACGGCTTGCAGCAGCTCATGTTTCTTGGGGCGGAGCCCCTGAACATTCCACTGCAGCACCCTTAGCGTGGGCGCCGGTGCGTGGGCTGGGCTGTCAATCCGTGCCTCCATCTTGGTTGTGGGCGTGCGGTGGGTGCAGAGGGTGTTGGGTGGGACCTCTCGGCGTGGTAGATGATGGTGGGGGCTGGACAAAAAAACTTTTGTACAGCTTTGGATTTATATAGTTCACATGGTGATATGAAACATATATTTTCAAATCACTATATTAGTGTAGTTATTTTATATTCGATCACATTATGTTGTTCATTTTACTTTGATTATTTAGTCATTTCTTTGTTTAATTCACTTTATTATCATCACTAATTTAGATATTTAGTCACTTTTATTTTAATCACTTTGACTTATTTTATTATTAATCACTTTTTTCCATTTATTTATTTATTTTTATTTTAATCACTTTTATTTATTTTACTTTAGTTATTTTATTATTAGTCACTTTATTATAATTACTTTGTTAATTTAGTTGTTTAGTCACTTCTATTATTATTTTAATCAACTTTATTCATTTTAATTCACATTTGCGCGTTTATTTACATATCTATTTCGGACGTCTTTTGGCTATTTTTGATTTTTTTTGTTTGTTGACATGTTGACGGTATAGACACATGATTCTGGTATAAATAGTGCGCCCTCCATCAACAGTCCAGTTACCTCTTTAGGAGAATATAGTCTCTCGAAGGTCCACTTGTACTGATAGTGTTCATGGTCATCTTTTGAAGGCGTACAGAGGCAGTGCCGGTTTAATCTAGTAGCACATGTAGCATGTGCTAGGGGCCCCGCGTAGATGTAAAATTTAGTAATAATTAAGTTTTTACCCTTAGGCGCAGAAGGCTGAGAAAAATAATTGTTTATTTTCCTGATTTTTTATATTATTATATATGATATTACTACATATAAGAAAAATCTAGAAAACTACATAATATAGGGAGGTTTTTTTTACGTCTTACTTTTAAGTTTAATAAAATCAAGAATAATTTTGTGATCATAATGAAACTTTAAGAAGTTGTTGATAATAGTTGTGAGTTATTTTTCCTAAAACGGCTAATTGATTCATTTATTACTTGGGAAGTTATGCCAGTTTTAGTAAATTGTTAATTTTTTTGCTAGAAACGGAAAGCGTAAAAAGTTTTTTGGGAAAAAGGTGATTTTGGGAATGCTCGATTCTTAGCAAAAATTTCGCGAAAAATCTGAACCAACAAATTTACTAGCATCATAGTCACTCGTAGACTATAAAAAGAGAAAAGATTTTGAGCAAAAATCCCTAAAAAAGTTTTCGAACTGAAAATATGGAAGCTCTTGGAAATGATTGGACGAAAAAAAAAATTGTTGTAACATTCTTCAGATGCATCTGTTCAGTGGTTTCAACACAACGACGGATGAGACGTGAAGGAGATCAAGAGGTACCATCATGACGAGCGCTATGCAGACTAATTAAAAAAATTCGAGACACCGGTAGTGTACAAGATGGACGAAAAGGGCGTGTTGGCAGAAAAGGCATAGAACATAAAATTGAAGAGTTACGTCAAAACGTTGAACGGTCGCCGCAGAAATCATTGAAAAGAAGATCAGAACAAGTGGAATTGTCAAAAAGTGCAACATACGATCTAATGAAGAAAAAACTGAAACTTAAGCCAAACAAGATTCAGGTTGTGCAAAAAGAAAATCTTATGCAGAAGAATTTAGACTAAAATTTGGGGAAGTTGATGTACCGCCTGTGATAATGTCTGACGAGGCGCACTTTCATCTCAGCAGATACAATAATAAGCAGAACAACAAAATATGGTCGGATCACAACCCAGAAGCTATACACCAGAAAGAGCTGCATCCTGCAAAAACCACTGCGTGGTGTGCGATAACACCTCAGAAGATCATTGGGTCGTATTTTTATGAGAATGAAAATGGAAATTCAGTCAGTGTGAATAGCGAAAGTTGCCGACACATGCTTGAAGAATATTTTTTACCGAACTTTCTAAGGCTTCGAAATAGACAACAACTGTTTTTTCCAGCAAGATGGTGCAACATCACATACATCGAATGAAACAATGCAGTTGTTAAGACGAAACTTCAGAGAAAAAATTATTTCTCGAAACAGTGAATTTAAGTGGCCTCCAAGATCTCCCGATCTAACACCTTTGGATTTTATTAAGAGGATATTTAAAAGATAGCGTTTACCGTAATAATCTTAGAAGTATCCAACAATTCAAAAATAATATCGCTGAAGAAATTAATAACATCGATGAAAAACTTTTGAAAAAAGTGATGAGAGCAACTTCGTCACGAGCAAATGAATGTTATGAGGAGAATGGTCAGCATTTGAAAAGAAGAATCTTCAAATAAATTAAGTTATTATGTTAATTATGCAAACTTATTATTAGCTGAAAGTTTAGCCAAAATTTGTTAGAAATCAATGCTTCGCTAAAACTGGCATAATGACTCAGTTAGCCATTTTAGGACCGCAAATCTACATCTATTACCAACAAGTTCTGAAAGTTTTATTATGATCACAAAATTATTCTTGATTTTATTAAACTACAAATTAGGACATGTAAAAAAAAAACTCCCTGTATAATAAGGCTGGCATTATGTTATAGTACGAGTAGTACACCGTATAGTCCAGAGCTACTCAACTGGCGACCCGCGGGCCAAATCCGGACCTTCTGGTTGCAGCAGAAATAAACATATATAAATTTAATAGAATGAAGGTCCCGGTGAAAGATTCTTAAATGTGTATTTCCTTGACTGAACTTAGGGTAAGTTAGGGGTGTATTATACATAATGTATTTAACCTATTAATGCAGAAAAAAGTTTAGTATAGTTTAGATTAAACATCAATAACAGAAAATTGGACAAATTAGTTGGGTGGTGAGAAATATTGAGATCGTGGCTCAGTGAAGAGTCCTGTGTTTCCAGATCTACCGAAATATCATGAGATTTACTGAAATTTTAATGAATCTTAGAATTTATCAATCTCATGAATAATTTGTATGTTTATCCAAATTTTCACCAGATAGTTATAAAAAAAATACTGATATAATGCTTTTTAACTTAATTTTATCTATATAACATATATCAAAAGAACTACTACATATATATTAAAGTGTGTCTGCCTAATTTTTACCTACCTACTGATTTTTCACGCAATGATCTCCTGAAAGTTCCTCTGCACTGTCTGGCAACACTGGGCTGAAGACGCGGTTTAATGGCGATCGAGGCACAGCTGATCTTAGCGTGAGTTTTGTGTTTTTGACAAGTCAAAAGGTAGTTTTAGGCCTCTTATCAATAGTATCCGTATTCAAGAATAAGCCAGGAGTCGTTGATAGGGTAATGAGTATAATAATATATCGTGATGCGATAAACCAAAGGGGTAAAATATTTTTCCATCTTCAGAAGCGATCGCTCTGCTCGTGTATATTCATTAGGTCACGTGTACGTTAAGTTGCGGCGTTGCCAACACATTTACAGACTAACATTCGAGGTGTTATCATACCATTAAATAAAGATAAATCTGCAGCGAAAGTTGGCCTGTGAATATACTGCAAACTTGACGTACCTTATAATATTTGGGGAAATACTAGATCAATGCTGTTGCGGTCTGGCGCCAAGTACGAGTATTATTACCATTACTATCAATATTATAGATACAATCATTATTAAAAACAAGGTAAAATATAAGATTTTTTATATTAATAATATTTTTACAATCTTCCTATTATACTGAGTAAACAGACGGACTTTCTTTAACGGTGTATGTGTTAACGAAGTATTTGTCAACATGATAAAACTGAATTTTTGTTCATTCATTCAATCATGAGTGAGAATCAAGTTAAAGCGTGGATTAACACCCATCGCATTCGGTAAACACAATATATACACATAAAATGACACCTCTACTTCAATATACAGTAAAAATAATGCATTGGAAATGATATACATTGTCAGTCGAAATTAGTAATTTTGCATGGTTTTTTTTTGTTTTTTTAGAAAAATCAATGGCGAATCGTGAGCGAGATTTTGGGCTCAGTTACCCATCTGGTAGTGCTAAAAGGAAAGATAAGGAGGACAAATTGAAGAACGAAAGAGTGGCTTTGTCCAAAATTCCAAAGTTGACTACTTTCTTCAAGATACAACCTAGTGACACTGACACATCTGAACCTCAAGGAGGGCCTTCCCATCCTTCAGCATCATCTGATGAAGGTTTAGTTGAAATTGAAGCTGAGGTCAACAAAACACCCAAATATGACGAGGATAACGGTCTAGAGGCTGATAATTTGGAAGAAACCGAAACAATGACACAAAGTTGAGCAACAGGGGCAAAATATCGATACAATTTATACAACACCAGCGTCAAAAGATGTGGATGTCGAGAACAAAAACAGCTTTTCCACTAATCTAGGAAAGTGGGCACCAAAATTTGATGAGATTTTGAAAGAATACTGGATTGCTAAAGGAAGCCAGGACTCAAAATAAAGGCTCTGCATCTACTTCCTCCAAAAGACACTACAAAAGCGAAAATAAAACAAGATTTTGTCAGAAATATTACTTAAACGGGGTTCACAAACTTACAAATTATAAACAAGAAAGTAGTTGCTTCTGCTACTCACCAAGCCAAGGCCGCCTATTTGCTTTCCTCACAAAGTTATGAGCCCAGAGTTCCCTTCTAAGTTTGCCGAGGAAGGTTTTGATGATTGAAAGAATGCTAACACTGGACTGATTCGACACGAAGAAAAGACTGTGTACAAGAAAGCTATTGTTAACTTGTTAGTTCGGAAGAAGAAGGATGAACATGTTGATTCTGTACCTGTCAAGCAGATGGAAAATGAGCAACAATACTGGCGAAAAGTGGTTGAGCGTGTAGTAGAAGTTATAAGGTTTTTAGCAGAAAGAGGTCTCCCTTTCCGTGAAAGCAATGAAACTGTTGGCTCTTCAAAGAAAGGTAATTAATTACCTTGGACTGTTAGAACTGCTGGCTAAGTTTGACCGATTTCTATCTGAGCACATAAATGCTCATGGGAACAAAGGAAAAGCTCATACTTCATATCTGTCCAAAGATGTCTGCGAAGAGTTTATTAGTCTGATCGGATCCAGGATGCTTGACCAAATAATCAGTGAAATTAAAAAGTTCAAGTATTATTCAATTTCACTGGATTAAACTCCAGATTTAGCACACAATGGCCAACTTACTTTGATTGTGCGATATTTGTTGCCTTCTGGACATGTAGAAAGATTTCAAGTTTTTAAAGATGGAACGGCATAGTTCTGCAAAACTTGCTGACAGTTTACTGGATTTCTTTAAAGAAAGGAAAATCAACATCAAAGATTGTAAAGTCCAGAGTTATGACAATGTTAGGTAACATGAGTGCAAAATACAATGGACTACAGGCCATCATCAAAGAGAAGTGTAATTTTGCGGAGTATATTCTATGTTTTGCGCATTCCCTCAACTTGGTAGGAAAATTTTCTGCAGAATGTTGTCCAGAAGCCGTCAATTTCTTTGCTTTTGTTGAAAATATATACACATTCTTTTCTGCTTCTATTCATCGATGGGGACTCCTCGCAAAGGCCTTGTCAAATAGTAAATCTTCCCTTCGTCTGCCCAAAAGAATGTTTGATACTAGATGGTCTGCTCGAGCAGATGCAATTTCAGCCCTCCATAAAGGCTATTCTATTATCATGAATGTGTTGAAAGACATTGATGAAGATACTGATGTCAAGCCTGAATGTAGACAACAGGCTAAAGGAGCCTTGGTAACCATAAAAACATTGTAGACATGACTTATGGTCATACTGTGTGATCAGATTCTGCAAGGATTTCAGAAAACCAGTATTTCATTGCAGTCATAAGATCAAGACTTGAATTCTACTTGTGCGTTGTACGGATCTTTGCAAAGTTATGTTGAAACTCTTCGACCATCTTTCACAGCTATTGAAGATAAGGCCAAAATTCTAAATGATTGCCAGAAATACCGCAAGGACGTTTCACGACTAAGACGATGGAATCGCAAATATGACCACTACCATGGTTCTACCTCAGATGATAGCAGCATAGAATCCGTCCAGCCATATGAATCATTAAGAATTGGAGCTTTTCTGGTTGGTTATTGTAGACAGCTTGGTTGCTGCTCTCTCAAAAAGGCAGATGGCATATATGAAGTTGAAAGGTATGCTTGGGTTTCTTCAAAAGCTGCCAAAGCTTACTCCAAATGAAGTCAAGGCTGTTGCAACTAAAGTGATTCACACTTACCCTGAAGATTTGGAAAAGGAGTTCGAAGAGGAATTGATCCAGTTTAGTGAACTTCTGAAAACTGACCTAGCTGATATTTTTGCTGGATCTCAACAAGACCTTTACGAACTGACATTGTATCATTTGATAGTTGATAATTCTTTTGGGTCTTGTTTTCCTAATGTCGAGATCGCGTTGAAGATTTATTTAACTCTAATGGTTACCAACTGCAGTGGTGAAAGATCCTTCTCAAATTTAAATAGAATCAAGAACGAAGTAAGAGTCAGTATGGGTCAATCAAGATTTAACCATCTCTCTCTAATGAGTATTGAGCACGAGTTACTGAAGGAAATTAACACGTCAACGATATTAAGGAGTTTTATGTTGCCAAGTCTCATAAGTGCTTCATGTGAGCCACGTAACTAGTTGGTGTGCACTCAGCTCAGCAAATGGTTCCAAGATTCTCCAAGGCCGCACAAATAGTCTACCAGCTAAGCTACTGGTATGCACGGTGTTGTTCATTAAAAAGGAATAAAAAAGTGTACAAAATAAAACCCTCTTTTTTCAGTTGAGTCCTCCCAGTCATACGAGCAGTTCTTTTAAATTCGTCAGATAATTTTTTCCCTCTGCAAAGGAAAATGGGGTGGTGGTGATATATACAGTATATATATATATATATATATATATATATATATATATATATATATATATATATATATATATATATATATATATATATATACGGGTGGGGACCACGCTGTCCCTTGTGCTACGGGCCCCGCAGCTCCTTAAACCGGCCCTGCAGACGGATGAACCGAATACCTTGAGGGCCACGTCTTCTCCTCCAAAGAAGCCTCCCTTTAACAGGATTTCTCTCTTATCCGTAATGGCAACTCCTGAGTGGTGTTTTAGAATTTCTTCTTCATCCTCTTATTCTGTAGTTTGTTTTCCCTTATCTTCTTGTTCCTTGTCTTGTTGTTATTGTTGTTGCTGTTGATGTTGTACCGTTGTTTTTTATTCTTTCCTCTCTGCCGTTTTTTCTTGGGCCTTTCTTTGAGCTCACGCTCTCTGTCTCTTCCTCTTCTTTTGTATTCTTATGTTGGGGTTTGCTCGTTGGTTCTTCTTTATTCGTCTCCTTTTGTTGAGGCTCGTCGAGAAATTGTATATTTAGGACTTCTTGCGAGGCGGGGTTAGGCGGGAACCACAGTTTCTCTTTACTTCGTTCATCTGCAGAAGGTGATTAAGCTCTACCACAAATGTGCCGGTGTTGGCTAGGTTTGCCAAGTGTGCAAAGATGATCATGTCGTGGTTCCTGTGATGTTGGTTCTTGGCACCGCTGCTTCCACGTAGGTTCTTGACCTTGCCTCCTTTTCTTGTTTATTTTTATCTCTTTTTGCACGGATTGCTTCTTGGGAGACGAGACACCACATGGACAGAGCCCTGTGGTCCCCTGCGCAGTTTATACACTTCGGCTTCTCCGATGCACACTCCTTCCATCCGTGTCCAGACTTGGAGCAGATATACAATGTTAAGTCAGTCGTTGTGCAGTCTCTTGCCGGGTGTTTCTCGACGGCGAAGCATTTGAAGCAGCATTCTAGGTGAATGAATTCCTCTACTTTAATCTGCTCCAGTGCTATTCGAAGGTAGAACTACAGGAGTCCTTCCTTCCTTGCCCACTGTGCCATCTCGATGCTTGAGAAGAGGACTTTTACGATATTTTGTGCTTTGCCGAACTTTTATACTTTGGAAATATTTGCCCATTTTTGTTTGTTAGATAGCTCGGCGTTAATGTCTTCACAACTGCTGTCCATGAGGAACCGGTCCTGAGAATGATGGTGCGACAGACAAGGATTTCCTGGGGGGCGGATGCCTCAAGCCCGATCTTCTGAGGAGACCTTTTGGCCTCTTCAGAGACGAGCTTCTCCATGTCCTACATTGTGTTGCATATCGTCGCGTATCCGGTGGGCATGTCGATCAGCCTGATGAATGCCATGTTTAGGACACCGAAAATTGTCTCTATGACTGTTTGCCTGGTTGGCTCCTCTTCCCCCCACCTTAATGTACGAAGGGAAATCCGTGTTTTTTAATGGGGAGGAAGGCCTATGGGCCCCTTTGGGTAGCGATTCTCTCTTCTTTTTTTGTTGTTCTCTCCTCTTCTTCTTGAAATTTATCTTCTTTTCCACGATCGAGAGTAGCTGAGTCTGGAGCGAGTCTTAGGACTTTTTCTTTAACTTTTCCTCCTTTGCCACGACCAGATATAATAGCTCAGACTCAAAACGCAAAAATTACTTCATTAAATTAGCAGAACTGGCTCTGCACGACATCAGCTCTCCACACGTTAAAATATACAGAATTACGTTGGAACCAATCCCAAGATTCAATTGAATGAACTACTATATATATATATATATATATATATATATATATATATATATATATATATATGTATTAATAATAATGAAAAAAAAATAAATAAAAAGGGAAAAGAATAAGAAAGAGTTAATGAAATAACAAGAGAAGAGAAACCAATGGAGATGGCTTATACACCAGGCACCTAAACTACTAATCTAATACTTCCTTCCTTTCCGTACTATTTCCCTCCCCCCTATATTTTTAGCTAATCACCCCCTATTTTCCCCCACTTTTTCTAGAAAAGAAAGAAGAAAGGCCAACCTTACCGTAAAATGAGAATGGTTACAATACAAGTAATTAATAATAGAAAAATATTTGGAGCTACAAATACAAAAATTGAATTATTGTATGTCGTAATGTTTATTTTCTAACAACATAGTCTCATTCCCCTACACTTAAATTGCCACTAGTAAACTCACATGCATGTTTCTTGTAGATTAGATCTTCAAACCTAATCACTGAAACTTAAATACGCTTAATTATCGGGAAATTCTTTATCAAATGTTTGTAGTTAGCATTACCATAAATAGATTCAAATATCGACTTGATAACAATTCCAAAATTGAAATGTTCAGCAAACATTTTTGACCTTGAGTTGATCTGATAGCCTCAGTTGGCTTTGATATCCACTTATCTAAAGACAAGTCTCACGAGTTCTAAGTTCTAAACAAGCCTGGGCGAAAGATCTATTTTGAACTGTTGTATAAGAGTGATAGTAAAAATTTTGTGCAAAGAAATTAGTCTCCAATTGAGATGTCATTCTTTCTCACCATGATAAATTTCCTCAAAATTTGTATAATAGTTGACAAACTATTTTCTTTTTATTCCCTATATTTGAGCTATTTGGGGGTTTCTTATCAGGGAGAGTTTCGTATTGACTTTTTATGCCTTTTGGAAAGGTTATGACAAATCGTGACTTTCATACTTTCCACAGGCACCTGATATTGACAATGTTTTGTTGATATGGCATAACTCACTTCTCACCTATCCCCTCACTTTACAATATTTGATTTTTGTGTAGTTATTCTTTTTCATTATTATAGAGTGATAACCCTTTTATAATACTTTCATATATGCTTCTTTGCTTCAAATGAGCACTATCAACTTTTCTTTTAAGGACGTTATATAATTTTCCTCCTCTTTACAGTCTTTAGGACACTTATTGGCGGAAAATCATTGTCGAATGGTTGCATTTGGACTCGATTTAGTTTTCTACTAGTCTTTTTTGCGTGTATAAAATTTAATTAGCCTCACGATCGGTTCTCAATTAGTGCGGATTAGATTACCTTAACATAAGGGTGAATACAGGGTGTTGGCCAGTTAGGAATGCCGATTTGTTTGCCTCCTTTTTCCGAGAAAACATTCTTAAGAATTGAATTTGAATTGTTGTAAGAGTGTAGGTGTGGGTAGGGGATAAAAAAAAGGTTGTGAAGACAAATAGCGGAAAATAGACAAGTGGTGAAAAGAGAAAGAAGTGTGGTAGGGCGCAAAGAGATGCTAAGAGCCTGGTGATGAGACCTATCGCTTTTTAAAGATTTTTTTTGTTTTGTGATTCTTTTGTAATCACTACATTTATTTCGCTTTAATAAATGCAGAACGAGAGATTTCGAGGGTCTGAAACACAGAATGGTCTTGACAGCAAATCAAGGTAACGTCAGCACATTTAAACAACCCCTCTCCTTCAGTATCGATCGTTCCCTTCACTCACATTCCTAGGATTAGAACACGCAACACGGGACCGACTGTCTTGGACGGGCGACAGTTTAAGAAAAAATTTCGCCCCTTTTAAGGCT
This sequence comes from Ceratothoa steindachneri, assembly GCA_963969495.1. Classification (NCBI taxonomy): domain Eukaryota; kingdom Metazoa; phylum Arthropoda; class Malacostraca; order Isopoda; family Cymothoidae; genus Ceratothoa; species Ceratothoa steindachneri. The sequence goes on along the minus strand of OZ018330.1, from coordinate 159,968,952 downwards.
CTTAAGGATCTTAGTAGTAGGCGATAGAGGCTAGTGTGGAAATTGGAATATGCGTAGAGGAGAGTTGGGATAGTGATAGGTGTGTATTAGTTTTCAGGATACTGGATTATCTTTTTCCTTATTCGATTGTCTGTCCTATCTAGTTCGGTATAAATAGTCTTTCCTCTTCTTTTAGCCCCTATCTAATCACTCTTTATTGTATATATTTCCTACTCCTTTCCTTCTTTTACTTGTTTGCCTTTGTATTAATATTGCTCCATAGCTTGGATTTATAAGACAACGAACCTTGGTTTCTACCTATTTCCCTCCTTCTGCTTGCAAATTAACGTTTCGTCTCAACTCCCTCTTTTAATCTCAGTTTATATTCCCAACCATTTATCAACTCCTCTTCATTCTTTTTCTATATCTTTGTTTTTTTTTTGTAGCACCATATTGACTGGTTTCATTTTCACTCTTCTGTGCAGTTCCTCCTGTCTCCTCATTTATCTTCTCCTAGTGCCTGTAATCTATTGGATTAGCTTGGTTTTGCCGTCTATGGATTTTGGTCATTGAGCGGTTCGAGGTACCATTAAGCGGATGAGACGGGGACAGGTAAAGATTCCTTTTAGAAATTTCGCACTCTTGTGAACAGGCCCTTAATTAGTCTGAACTTTAAACTACTCGTAGTGGGGATCTGTACCTTTAACACACCTTTCCATCCCCTAGAACTTCACCACTTTATAGAATTCTTTCCAAATGATTTTATAGTTTTCGCTTTTTTTTTTGTAAACGTCCACTGACATTCCCGACTTTCTTTGCAAAGATATTTTCGAAAAATATTATTTTGAAATATCTCCATTGTTTTCCTCAGATATATAAATACGGGTATAACTAATTAAGAGTGGAAATACCATCGTTTTTTAATCTTGACAAGTATAATAAAACTTGTTCGATTAAATTGGTCTAATGCCATGATTAATAATCAGGGCCAACTCATGAGAGAAAAACCATCGGAACAAAATCAATTTTAATTTGAGGATTTTCCTACCTAAGAGAGGAAATTGGCTTGTTCGTTGACACTTCAGTCCTCGGATGTTACCAAGACTCCTATAATAATCATAATGATGATACTATTACTACTAATAATACTATTTGTATTATACTTCCAGTTTCTATGATATTTTCTTCTCTTAAACTTTCTAAAATAATAATAATGATGAAATAATAATAATTCCTATATTATTTTAACATTAGAATTGAGCATTAAACAATATATGGGGGGGGGGATGGGTGGATGGCACCCTTCTTTTCCGATTTTATTCATGACCGATTTGATTCCCGACCTCTTCACCCAGGTTCGGATCCCACGATGAACTGTAGTGCCCCGCAGAGAAATTAAATGTCTCAAAAAGAGTGCTGTAGATCGGAGTTCAAATCCTTACAATATTATTCCCTTTTTTTTCATCTTTGAAAAAAAACGAGGAAGCGGAAGGGGGGAGGGGCGAGGGAGGGGGGGGGGAATGCTAGGCTGGAACTCCTTTGGGAAAGATTTAGAATAGTTGAATGAGCGTCGGGGCTACACAAAAGAACTGTGAGCGCACCCGTACGGTCATCCTGGTCTTGAATTATGTTGCTTTCAAACCTTCTTCATCCATCTTGTATTTCATCTTCATTCACTTCTATATTATTTGTTATCCTTTATTGACGATGCCTCTCCGGGCTTTCTTTCACATTAGATACCTTATTTCCGTTAATCCTGTCTGTTCTCCATTCTCTGTTTTACTCTCCCTTACTCTCTCTGAGTGGCAGTGTTGTTGCAGCGCTTGTGTCGTTTGGGTGTGTAACGCTCCGCTCTTTGCCATTCGTTGTTCATCGATGACCTCACTTCTCTCGTTCTTGTGCCGTGAACATGACGGAATTGAGGTTTTCTTCAGTTCGCTTCTTTAATCGTTGATACTGCAATCACCAGGGACGATAAAACCCAAGGACCGAGTCGCCCCCCGCCCTCCACACACATAATCTACCGCCATGCGACAACGGCTTGTCCACAAGCGAATGGATTTTCCGTGTCGAGTCGAGGGATGGATTCAAATTTGCGGTAAATACGCTACATTTTTATATTTTCCTATTCCAGTGATCCCGAGAGAAAGGGTTCACTAGATATATATATATATATATATATATATATATATATATATATATATATATATATATATATATATGTGTGTGTGTGTGTGTAAAATACAAAGTAACGCGTGAGTGAACAATAATTGCAAACAAATCCCACAGGAAAAATGAAAAGCTAATTCAAAGTACTTTCGAAAGTACTTGGAAATTAGCTTTTCATTTTTCCTGTGGGATTTATTTGCATATATAGAGGGTCTAGAGGGTCAAGAGCAGTCGGGGGAGACCGCCCCCCCCCCCTTCCTAGTAGCAAGAACGCGTGAGTATTTCAGACATCTATTGGGCTTAGAGTTACGAAATGTGGCTTGTTCTTCCACACCCGAAATAGCTTTGTAATCCGATGGGGGCAAGTGTGGCCCGGATGAAGGGAGAAAGCATGATGACAAAAAGGGGAATGAAGAGAAGGGAGGTAGAGAGGAGGGATAAATAGAGGATGACTGAGAAAGCGAAGTTGACGACCCTCCTAGACCCCCCCTCCCCCCATTGAAACAGTCATGTCTCCATCGTAAAGGATTTTTACCACCCAAAGTGAAGTCAGTGCTGCAGATGCCATCTGGAGGATTGAGTGCCCTCCCGGTTCCAATGCCGGCAGTTGCTTCCCCCACCCCGCCCGGCCCCAATGCCGGCAGTTGATTCAGCCCCTCACTCACCCCCCGCCCGGCCCCAACACCTGGACAGATTTCTCCTCTTCTCTTCCGCACACTTTTAAATCCTCCATTTTCTCCACTTTCATACAGAACCCTTCTTAACATTTTCTCCTTGTATCTCCCTTCTTACCAGTATCTCCCTGTATCTCCCTTCTTTCCATTTTGTCCCTGTCTCTTTCTCTTTTACCATTTTGTCCCTGTATCTTTCTCTTCTTACCATTTCCCCTTGTCTCTTCTTATTCTTACTATTTTCTCCTTGTCTTTCCCCTCTTACCAGTCTCTCCCTGTATCTCCATTCTTTCCATTTCCTCCCTGTCTCTTCCTATGACCATTTTCTCCATGTATCTCCCTTATTTCCATTTTCTCCCTATCTCTTTCTCTTCTTACCATTTCCCCTTGTCTCTTCCTATGACCATTTTATCCCTTAATTTCCCTTCTTTCCATTTTGTCCCTGTCTGTTTCTCTTATTACCACTTTCCCTTGTCTCTTCTTATTCTTACCATTTTCTCCTTGTCTCGCCCTTCTTACTAGTCTCTCCCTGTATCTCCCTTATTTCCATTTTGTCCTTGTCTCTTCCTCTTCTTACCATTTTCCCTTGTCTCTTATTCTTACTATTTTCTCCTTGTCTCTCCCTTCTTCTCAGTCTCTCCCTATATCTCCCTTCTTTCCATTTTGTCCCTGTCTCTTTCTCTTTTACCATTTTGTCCCTGTATCTTTCTCTTACCATTCTCCCTTGTCTCTTCCTATTCTTACTATTTTCTCCTTGTCTTTTCCCTCTTGCCAGTCTCTCCCTGTATCTCCATTCTTTCCATTTCCTCCTTGTCTCTTCCTATGACCATTTTCTCCATGTATCTCCCTTATTTCCATTTTCTCCCTATTTCTTTCTCTTCTTACCATTTCCCCTTGTCTCTTCCTATGACCATTTCGCCCTGTATCCCCATTCTTTCCATTTTGTCCCTGTTTCTTTCTCTTCTTACCATTTCCCCTTGTCTCTTCTTATTCTTACCATTTTCTCCTTGTCTCGCCCTTCTTACCAGTCTCTCCCTGTATCTCCCTTCTTTCCATTTTCCCTGTCCCTTTCTCTTCTTACCATTTTCCCTTGCCTCTTATTCTTACTATTTTCTCTTTGTCTCTCCCTTCTTACCAGTCTCGCCCTGTATCTTCATTCTTTCCATTTTGTCCCTGTTTCTTTCTCTTCTTACCATTTCCTCTTGTCTCTTCTTATTCTTACCATTTTCCCCTTGTCTTTTCCCTCTTACCAGTCTCTCCCTGTATCTCCATTCTTTCCATTTCCTCCTTGTCTCTTCCTATGACCATTTTCTCCATGTATCTCCCTTATTTCCATTTTCTCCCTATCTCTTTCTCTTTTTACCATTTCCCCTTGTCTCTTCCTATGACCATTTTCTCCCTGTATCTCCATTCTTTCCATTTTGTCCATGTTTCTTTCTCTTCTTACCATTTCCCCTTGTCTCTTCTTATTCTTACCATTTTCTCCTTGTCTCGCACTTCTTGCTAGTTTCTCCCTGTATCTCCCTTATTTCCATTTTTTCCTTGTCTCTTCCTCTTCTTACCATTTTCCCTTGTCTCTTATTCTTACTATTTTCTCCTTGTCTCTCACTTCTTACCAGTCTCGCCCTGTATCTTCATTCTTTCCATTTTGTCTCTGTTTCTTTCTCTTCTTACCAGTATCTCTCTTCTTTCCATTTGTCCCTGTCTCTTTCTCTTCTTACCATTTCCCCTTATCTCTTTCTATGACTATTTTCTCCCTGTAAGTCTCTTTCCATTTTCTCACTATCTCTTTCTCTTCTTACCATTTTCCCTTGTCTCTTCATATGACCATTTTCTACTTGTATCTCCCTTCTTTCCATTTTTCCCTGTCCCTTTCTCTTCTTACCATTTTCCCTTGCCTCTTATTCTTACTATTTTCTCTTTGTCTCTCCCTTCTTACCAGTCTCGCCCTGCATCTTCATTCTTTCCATTTTGTCCCTGTTTCTTTCTCTTCTTACCATTTCCCCTGGTCTCTTCTTATTCTTACCATTTTCCCCTTGTCCTTCCCCTCTTACCAGTCTCTCCCTGTATCTCCATTCTTTCCATTTCCTCCTTGTCTCTTCCTATGACCATTTTCTCCATGTATCTTCCTTATTTCCATTTTCTCCCTATCTCTTTCTCCTCTTACCATTTTCTCCCAGTATCTCCCTTCTTTCCATTTTCTCCCTATCTCTTTATCTTCTTTCCATTTTCCCTTGTCTGTTCTTATTCTTACCATTTTCTCCTTGTATCTCCTTTCTTAACAGTCTCTCCCTGTAACTCCCTTATTTTCATCTTCTCCCTGTCTCTTTCTCTTCTTACCATTTTCCCTTGTCTCTTCCTATGACCATTTTCTCCCTGTACCTCCCTTCTTTCCATTTTGTCCCTGTCTCTTTCTCTTATTACCATTTCCCCTTGTCTCTTCTTATTCTTACCATTTTTCCTTGTCGCTCCCTTCTTACCAGTATCTCTCTTCTTTCCATTTGTCCCTGTCTCTTTCTCTTCTTACCATTTCTCCTTATCTCTTTCTATGACCATTTTCTCCCGTATCTTTCTTTCCATTTTCTCACTATCTCTTTCTCTTCTTACCATTTTCCCTTGTCTCTTCATATGACCATTTTCTCCTTGTATCTCCCTTCTTTCCATTTTTCCCTGTCCCTTTCTCTTCTTACCATTTCCCCTTGTCTCCCTATTTTTACTATTTTCTCCAGGTCTCTCCCTTCTTTCCATTTTCTCCCTGTCTCTTCATAATTAGCATTTTCCCCTCTCTCTCTCTCTCTCTCTCTCTCTCTCTCTCTCTCTCTCTCTCTCTCTCTCTCTCTCTCTTCTTACCATTTTCTCCTGTATCTCCCTTATTACAATTGTCTTCCTTCTTTCCATTTTCTCCCTGTCTCTCCATTATCAACATTTTTTCCTGTCTTTCCCTCCCTACCATTTTGTCCAGGTCTATTCCTTCTTACCATTCTGTCCCTCTCTATCCCTTCTTACCATTCTGTCCCTGTCTATTCCTTCTTACCATTCTGTCCCTCTCTCTCCCTTATCATTTTATCCCTGTATCTTCGTTCTTACCATTCTATCCCTGGCTCTCCCTTCTTTCCATTTTCTGCCTGTCTCTCCTTTTTTACCATTTTCTCTCTGCACCTCCATTCTTACAATTTCTCCCTGTCTCTCCCTTCTTACCATTTCTCCCTGTTCTCTCCCATGATATATTCTCCATTAAAGGGAGCGTCTTAAGTTCAGTCCTTTTAGCATCTGCCTGAGATATGCAAAGGGTAAACAGACGCCCCAGACTCTGTTGATGTAGCTTTATTTAGGGAATTTAGCCAAATAAATGTGTTTCGGGGGATTTCAGTTCCCTTGTGAAAGTCCCAACCCGAGATCAAAGTTACAATGAAAAATATAGATTAAAAACTAATTCAAATTCACATTAAATATAAGCTCATTATTTTAAAGGATTGGGAACGGGTTAGGTTAGGTTAGGTTAGTTTCATTTGTTTCGTCGCCCCGGTTAAAATATTGGAACTTGTTTACGACCTGTATGTAATAACCGTAGTAAGTACTACAATAGTAGGCAGTTGTAGTTTACGGTTGGTACAACCATCGGGAGCCGACTTGATTGACTATCCAATATAATTTCTTGATTTACGCATTGGATAGTCACTCGGGTAGTTTAGATGAGGGGTAAGTTGGGTACTCTTCAACCTGATATACCAACCATAGATTCATGATTCCTAGACATTCAATTAACGCTCATGTGAAGAATGGGGAACGCAATCAAAAAATAAAACATGTTATGATCCATTTTTTTAATAAATGGATAGATGAGGTTAGATGGATAACTTTACCATCCTTCCTCCTCTAGTGCGGCCTTAGTAGCATCTTTCCCTCTAAAGTTTTGGATTTAAAATCATCTCCCAAATCTCAGCTAACCAAACCTAAACGAAAATCGCACTTGCTGTTTTTATTCCAATTTCCTCAACCTGAAATTATATAACGCGAATCCAAGGCCTTAGATGAAGTCTTGATTTGGCCAAACAAAATAATGATCCAATTCTTATGGCGGGTTATTTCTCAAAGCAATTTTTGTGGTGGTACTTCCCAACAAACCCCAAATTGACTGCATTGGGCATGTCTGGGGCACGCTCTTGATAGACGTCAATGTAGAGTGAAGGTGGCTACTCATGTCATACTATATATAGCATGCCATCGCTGGGTGCAGTGCAGTTTACGTTACTAAACCTAACTGGACTTTTTGGACAGGATCATTCTTTTCAGCGCAACTGGCAATGTCTTTCACAAGCGTGGGTAAATCGAGTGTTTGGAACAGGTTATTACTTAATTTGGCCATGCCAAGAATATGGAACCCAAAGATATTAGGTTCGCTTTTCTCCGCATGGTCCTCATTAACTCCTCAGCTTTGCTCCGCGTTATCCTATACTCCTCAGCTTTTCTCAACATGGTCCTCATTATCTCCTCAGCTTTGCTCCGCGTTATCCTATACTCCTCAGTTTTTCTCAACATGGTCCTCATTATCTCCTCAGCTTTTCTCTGTGTAGTCTCATTAACTCGTTAGCTTTTCTCAGCCTGTTCCTCCTTTACTCCTCAGCTTTTCTCAGCATGTTCCTCATTAATGCCTCGGCCTTTATCTACATGATCCTCATTAAATCCTCTGCTTTTCTCAGCATGATTTTCCTTTCTCCTCAAAAATTCTCTCCATGGTCAATATTAACCTCAGCCTTTCTCAGCATGGTTCTCATTATCTCGTCAGCTTTTCTACACATGGTCCTCATTAACTAGGCAGCTTTTTTTCACATACCCCTTCTTTACTCCTCAGCTTTTCTCTCTATGGCCATTATTAATTCCTCATCTTTTCTCCCCATGGTCATTATTAACTCCTCATCTTTTCTCTCCATGGTCATTATTAACTCTTCAGTTTTTCTCCACATTGTCCTCATCAACTACTCAGGTTTGGTCGAGTTGAAAAACTGCTTGTGCTAAGATAAACCACATCGGGTGCGATAGAAAGCGACATGAGTGACAATTATGTAGTGTTCTTTGTGGTTGCTGCCACCCTCTTTTGCCAACCTGGTTTGGAAACCAGGTAAAACGGCATTTCTCCACCGAGATATGCGCTAGACACTGCCAATATACCCCTCCCTATTTATGAATGTGGTAGGATAATTTTAGGGTATAGCGTCTATTTTGGGGTTAAGTCTGGGTAAGGAAAATGGTTTGGAATTTTAATCTTTTTACCTAACCTCATCCTAACCAACCTGAAACTAGACATGGACTTGAAACTAGACATGGACTGCTGAGGGTGTGCAACTCTCCGGAGACTGCTTAGGTTTAACATTCTGCAAAAAATGCAGGATGCCTTAGTAGGTGCTGCCTACTTAGCCAACACGCCTTTTACGCAGAATATAGACCCTATGTTGTTTTCGGAGAGTTGCGCACTTTCGCCAGGCCATCTTATTATCACCCTTTTACTTCCTACGACCTCAATTATCTTTACGTGCTTCTCTCTTAAAAGCCCATCAAAGAGAAGCCCTTGTTGGTTTCCTCTGTTTTGAATAAAAAATAAAACTTCTAAAATCTGCGAGATTGGGGGGGGAGGGTATGTCAGAATTCAGGTGCTGGTGTCCTCCAAACTGGTTCACGGAGTCCCGAGGACGGGTGGAAGGGATCCACGAAATCAGAAATTACATCGACAATGAAAATCCCCGTTTCGGTTAAGTTCGCGAAACACTTTAACATGTTGCTTCCCAGGTCCACTGAAGGCAATTTGTTAAAAGTGATTTTAGAGTAATTTTAGATGAAAAGTAATATGTTAAAGTACTTTCAGATTTGACACAATAGGTTAAATGAAAATTCAGATGGAAAGAAATAGATTAGAGTGATTTCAGATGAGAAGCAACATGTTAAATGTAATTTCTGATTGGAAGAAATATATTAAAAGTATTTTTAGATGCTAAGTAATATGTTAAAGTACTTTCGTATTTGAAACAATAGGTTAAATGAAATTTCAGATGGAAATAAATAGATTAAAGTGATTTCAGATAAGAAGCAATATGTTAAAAGTAATTTCCGATTTTAAAAGGTTCAAGTGATTTTAAATGAGAAGCAATAAGTTAAAAGTATTTTTTTATGAGAAGCAATATATTAAAAGTCTTTTTAGATGGAAAGGAATATGTCAAATTACTTTCAGATTTGAATCAATAGGGAAAATGTAATTTCAAATAGAAAGAAGTAGGTTAAAGTGATTTCAGGTGAGAAGCAATAACTCAAAAGTAAATTCTGATGGGAAGCAATATGTTAGAATTATTTTTAAATGGAAAGCAATGTGTCAAAGTACTTTGGGATTTGAATCAATAGGTTAAATGTAATTTCAGATGGAAAGAATTAGATTATAGTGATTTTAGATGAGAAGCAAAATGTTAAAAAGTAATTTCTGATGGGAAGCAATATATGAAAGATAATTTCAGAAAAGAAGCAATATCTCAAAGGAAATTTCAGATTTTGAAAATATTTTAAAGTTATTTCATGTTGGAAGCAAGATATTAAATACAATTTCACCGCTCCCATACTTCATACTAGGTTAGCTTAAATTATAATTCGGCTTTGCCTTTTTTTCTAGATTTAGCTCTCAGGTTTGTAGTTATGTCACAAAAGACGAAGAATGTAACTAAACACCACTGTGTGGAAGAATGATTTACAAGGTCTGCTGACCACAAGGTCGCGTGCCCTCACTGTCTAGAATATTATTGCATATCATAGTATAGCATAGCACAGCATTGCATAATAGAGCACAGCATAGTATAACATAGTATATTATAGATAGTATAGCATAGCATAGTCTAGCCTATTCTAAAATAGAATAGTATAGCCACATACTTTAGTATAGCATAGTAGGGAATAACCTAGCCTAGCATATCGTAGTATTGTCTAGCATAGCATAGCCTAGTAGAGCTTAGAATAGCCCAGCCTAAACTTGCCTAGTATAACAGCATATCATAGCCAAGCATAAGATAGTATAACCTACCCTATTTTAGCCGAATATAGCTAACCCTAGCCAAACATAGGATAGCCTAGCCTAAAATAGAATAGCCCAGCTGTGCCGGGCCCAACCTAGCCTAACTTAGTATAATCTAGTTAGCCAGGTATAACCTAGCATAGTATAGCTTACTTGATCCTACCTTAGCTGAGTATAGCCTAGCCTACCTTAGTAGACCCTAGTCTAACCTAGCATATTATAGTATAGCCTAGCTTAGCCTAGCCTAGTATAGCCTTGCCTAATGTAGCCTAGCTTAGCCTAAACAGGTATGGCTTAGCATTGCATGTCAGAGCCTAGCCTAGCGTCGCCTAAAGTAGCCTAGTCTAGTGTAGTAAAGCTAGAATATGCTCCTATAGCCTAGTCAATATATTCTAGCCTAGCCTAGCATACTATAGGCTAGCTTGGTATAGCCTATCCTAGCATAACCACACCTAACCACACCTAACATAATATAACCAAGCGTAGCATATTATAGCCTAGCCTAGTATATCCTAGACTAGTATAGCATACATACCCTAGACTAGAATAACCTTGCATAGATTAGCATAGTATAACCTTGGTTAGCTAGCCTATCGTAGCTTAACATATTATTACCTAGCATAGCCTAGCTTAGTATAGCTTAGCCTAGCCTAGCACTAACTACCCTAGACAAGTATAGCCTATACTATCCTATTATACTTTAGTCAAGCATAGCTTAGTATTGTCTAGCCTAACATACTATATGCTATCGTAGCATTTTATAGCTTAAATTAGAATAGTATATCTTACCCTAGTACATTATATCTTAGCATATTATAGCCTATTATAGTCTTGCCTAGCAGAGTATAGCATATTATAGTCTTGCCTAGCAGAGTATAGCATATTATAGCTTAGTCTAGTCTAACAGAGTATCGGTCAAATAGTTATGATGTTATTGCTAAAACAAAATAATTCCCGGGCTAACCTTGGGAAGACTGGCAATTATATAATTCGAAGTAAAATGTAAAACAACATAAGATTTTCAAATTTCGTTAGAATCGGCCCAATAGTTATGATGTTAATACAAAACAAAAAAAAAAGTAAAACGGGGACCGACCGACCGACCGACCGATCGACATAGTGAGGTGTAGAGTCGATCGCGACTAAAAAGAGATGGTGGTCCTGAGTTCGAGGAAGGGAAGGTATATAGAGGTTGCGTGTACCGTAGTTACCCGCCAACAACACGGAGTTACCTCAATGCACCAGAAGGCTCCTCTCGCACTACCTCACTGAACGCCTTGCCACATTAAATACAACAACACCCTATCAAGACCCTTCACACCACGCTCAGGCGTTCCCCAAAGAAGCGTACTGGCACCCACACTCTACATCATGTTCACAAACGACACCCCACGCCCACCAGAAAACTGTGTTCACACCTACATAGTGGCCTACGCCGATGACGAGACCATTCTCGTCAGCGGCCGAGCCCCTGAAGAAATCGCGCTCCACGCACAAAGACAGATTACGAGGATAAATGGCTGATTGCCACGAATCCTCAGAAGACACAGATGACACTCTACGGCGCTAGAGATCACTTCATGCACAACCTACAAATCTACTCACACACACCAAACATGATCCACCAAAACCAAACAAGGCTCGCATACACTCAGCGCACCCAAATCTTGGGGGTAACTTTCGACAAATCCCTCAGGTTCAATTTACACCAGAACATAATACAAGCAAGAGCCTCACGCACAAACACATCGCTGGGTAGGTTCTACCCTTTTGAGAAAAAAACTAAAACTACACCTATACAAAGCACTCGTGCGTCCTATTCTCACGTACGCCCTGCTGTCGCTCGTAGCAGCGAGCGACACGTGGAAGTGAAAGGCTCAGCGCATTCAGAACTCTGCTCTGAAGCGCGCTTGCCGTTCGCCGCTGTACTCAAGAATGGACGTACTACATAACAACAACAAACTAGCTCCTCTCAACACTTATGTTCATACCAGACTCACGAAACAACTCGACAAACTCACCACAGACCCACTTTACACCTCGCTACACGTGAGAAGGTACGCGATGGCGCCGCGATATCCCGCGGCTCACGAACACCCGCCGCCCGTACCGTTCTTCGCATAAACCAATAAGGCATCATGAATAGCGCGTTTCCGGATGAGCAGTCAGCCTCCCCCTCCTGACTTGCCCCCAACCCTCGCCCAGTCAATACCAAATAACCTACGCCCTCACAACAACACAACGCATCGGTGTATAGCCACCGACCTATCAACTCTCGCTGTCCTTTTCGTAAATGTTTTCCGCAACGCTCCTCTCTGACTACCTGACTGCCGTATCACATACAGCGGTCCCTCTCGTTCTTTCTATACACAAAAGTCAAAAGTAGTTACCCACAGAGGATCACAACTCGGAAGAATTTACCTTATCTAAGAGAAGTCTTAGCCGGCAAAGGAGGAAAAGTTTAGGGAAGTCACCTCCAGAACCACTCCTGATTCTCAACAGCCATACCGAGGACGGTAACCACGACCCTGCCAGATACCCCCGGACCTAAATAGGACCTTGAGTCAATCTCCCCTTGCCCTCCCCCCCAAAAAATAAAAAATCCTTTATTCCCCTGGCTCGTCATAGTGACATGACGTCCCCCCCCCATCTCTGCTCCGTGAACGTGACTCCACACATATAGCTTCGTTGTAACTATGCCGTTCTACTTAGAAAAGGCATAATTGCAAACTTTGGGGAAAGGAGGTCTGAGGCTTAGCCCACTGCGGAACCCAGAGGAAGAAGCAACCTGGATTGGGATTCAGTTACAAACGCGGGGAGGCATAACAACCTACCCTGCGGTCACCGTCCAAGACCACAGAAGGAGACCCTACCGTATCTGTGAGATATCGGACGTAACTGTTAAATACCCAAAATAGAGGGGGCGGCACCCCGCCTGGAGTCAGTTGATTCTGGCTTCAGTCATCATTAAGTCCGCCATGTTTTTACACCCTCTGAGGAGCCCAACCAGGTCCATACTCATCTATCACCCATCACCACATCCGAGTCATGTTCACGGGGTCCTCATCGGTGGGGCGGGGGTACGCCACAAATAAATTCAAAGTCTAAGTAAAGTTTTAAATAAGGGCATCCAGCAACACCCACTTAATACTAACACACACATCAGACAAGACACCCGCCACAATAGTCCACCACACACTACTAAACCTAGCCGCTACACACGACACCCCGATCACGAACATAATCAAACTACGCACAGGCCACAAGCTCGTTTTCCGCTCACAGGAGGACGCGCTAACCTTCCACGAAAATACGACACACTCACCACGCACAAATAACAACAAAACTCGCGGATGGTATCCTAAAAAGATACCAAATTCGAGTCACAAGGACCAATCCCCTATGGCTTGCCTTTACCAACGATGACCTCCGCACTCACCTCCGACAGGAGTATGGGGAGGAGGTCATCAAGGACCTGTATTTCAACAGGACGAAGAACTGGGCAGTGATCACACTGTCCGGCGACACCACAAAAAACATGCTGCTAGACCAAGGCATCAAGGTCTGCGGCACACTTACACACTCACAAAATATTGAAGAACAACACAACATAAGACTCACGCAATGCCACCGGTGCTACAAGACCGGTCACAACACCAACACATGCTCAGCAGACCTAATCTGCACAAAGTGCAGTGTAGTGGGGCACCACTACACGACCTGCACATCTACTACAGAACTCTGCACAAACTGTGGCGGCGACCACATCTCTGTCAACCCAAGATGCCCTTACCTGAGTAAGGCCCGCTATGATGCCGTGGCGGCCATACGGCGTCCACAACAAGTACAGACAACCACACACTCCGCCCCCGCCCCCCTTCCCTCACCAGAATATTCGCCGCAGCTGCCGGTGCATCATTGTCTGCTCCCCCTGCCCCCCCCAGACCCCCCCCTGCAGCGCCTACACCTCACCCACACATCTCCCCCCAGCATATTACACTCAGAGACCGCCACTACTACCAACACCCACGCATCACACAGCCACCCCCACCTCACACCACACACCCACTTCCACTCCACATCACACAAGCAACGATAACACAAAGACGAAACTACACCTGGCCACCCTGCTCTCAGCGGTGGCAAAAGACATGTCGAGGGGCGACCCTCGACTATACGCAAAACTACTCAACACACTATTCGCCTCCAATGGAATAGAGAAGATCACCTTCCCTGAGAAGGTGTTCGCTCTAATAGACGAGCACATAAGTAGACCCGCACTCCTCCCCATCCCGGTGGGTAAATACACCTCCCCACTGGGACCCACCGACCCCCACTTTTATCACGCCCCCACCGCCGCCACTCCTGTCCCTGCACCTTCCTTACCTGCTGCTCCCGCCTCTCTCCTAACCCCCTCTCCTGCCCGCACTCCTTCCACCTCTCTATCAAAACCCCGTCCTACCTCCAAAATCCCCCCCTTCGGCAACCCCTACTCCTCCCCCCACTGCCACCACCCCTCTTCCACAGCCTCCAACCCTGCTCCCACCGTCACTCCAACCCCCACTCCCCCTCATCCCATTACCTCCCTTGCCAATCCAAAAAAAACTACTCCAAAGCCCCCCCCGCACACACAAGCACAGGACAAACAAAACCCCTCAACTCCTGCCGTTTCCACTCCTCCTCCTTCCACTCCTTCTCCTTCCGCTCCTTCTCCTCCCACTCCTTCTCCCTCCACCCCTCCTCCTTCCACTCCTCCGCCAACCCAAACTCCTCTCTCCCCCGACACCCCTCCTCTCATAATATGTACCTCTCCAACTATCTCTAGCCCCTCATCTCCCACCTCTACGCCTCCCACCTCCGCCACAAACTTCCCCCACCAAGACTCTACCCTCTCCAAGGCCACTACCTCGACACCTTCGCCCACAGAACACACTCCTCCCTCCACCATGGCTCCCCCACCCAACAACGCCGTGAACCCCACAAAACAACAGCCAACACGCGTCAAGGTACTCGCTCCCCATGCCTCCTGGGCAATTACCAAGGAGAAGGGGACGGTACCAGGCAAGTCAGCCTCCCGCGCACTCCGCGCGCGACAATAGATCGACTTAGCCTAATACAATTAAACGTACGCAGCTGGCACGGTATTCGCCATACGGTCGCCAACTGGGTACTCAACACACAAAGACCCGACATAGTACTCCTGAACTCCACCAGCTTACACCCTCCAACAGTAGACTTCGCATTGCAGGCTATCACACATACCTATCTCCACAGGCGTGGCACCTAGGATCTGCGATCCTAGTAAAGCGCAACATACACCACTCCCTCGTCAACACACGCGACACCTCCTTTCTAGCCTGCAAAATTGACACAAGCTCTGGCCCCATAATAGTGGCCACTCACTACAGACCACCACGACTACAGCTAAACTTAGAAGTCCCACTCCGGGCCCTATCAAACTACAACCTTCCTATCTTCTTCGCGGGGGACCTTAACGCTTTTCACCCAACACTCCTTTCCAACAACACAAACTATGCGGGGAGTTCCTTGGCCGGTGACTTGTGGCGTTACCGCTGCGAGCACATCGGCCCAGCCTTCCCCACGTTCTTCGGTCCGCATGGAGGCACCACGTCCCCGAACGTTGTCTTCCGCAACGAACATGCCACACGTTTTTACGCTCACATGTCACCCGGTCCCCACGTACTATCTGACCACATACCGATATGCCTTATCATATCCACATCTCCCATACTCATACCTACACCACCTCTATATGATTACAAAAACACAAACTGGGTAGAATTCAGGAGCCACATATTAACAAACACACCACATAACCTAGACCTGGAGGACACCAATCCAGAACTAATAGACCACCACTGGTGCTCACTTCTAAACACCATAACCACTGCACGCAACCTACACTCACCACAAAAAAACATACCTGCATAAAACACTTCACATTCTCAATACACACTCAGAGACTCATCACACAGTACAATAATCACTACACCAGAGGCCCACGACAACACAACATAAATCACCTACGTGCCCGCATCCTACAGTGCGTGCAGCTAGACAGGAACTGGCAGTGGCGAGAGATCGTCCGCATCGCGGACGACACCCGTTGCACGAACCCTTCCTTCTTCTGGCGGCACGTAAAAAGGATGTTAGGTACCGACCCATGCAAACCGATCACCCTACAAATAAACAACCACACACTCACAGACACTAACGCCATCCTCGACGCATTTAGGTCCCACTGGGACACGGTACACACACACACAACCCACCAAAACCACAAGCGCAGGAGCACTTCCAGGAAATCCAGGAGTGGTGTCGGGCTCACGCTCACGAGCTAAGGCCTGCCACCCTGATACGAATGGAGGTGCTCGACTACACATCCACACTAACCACTCCAATCACCGTCGAGGAAACAAAACACTACATTAAAACAACACCAAAACGCGCCCCCGGCCCCTCCGGGCTACCAGCCACACTCATACACAACCTCCCCGCAGACATATACCCCACACTCACACACCTATTCAACGCCTCACTAGCCTCAGGCCACTTCCTCAAAATATTCAAAATCTCTCATAACATACTACTATATAAACAGCACAAAGACCCCAAACACCCTAACAATTACAGGCCTATTGCTCTATTAGAGCACCTAGGCAAAATACTTGAACGCATGGTCAACTGCCGCCTACGGGAGTTCCTGGAAGAGAGGGACTGGTTCTCCCCCCATCAGTACGGGTTCAGGAGAGGCCGGTCTACTCAGGCGGCCGTGACCATCGTTCACGACAGAATACAAAAGAAACGCCAGATACATCAAAAGACTCTCTCCGTCAGTAAGGACGTGGAGAAGGCCTTCGACAAAGTGTGGCACGAGGGACTCCGTTGGAAACTCGCCAACAATACGGAGTTATCTCTCTGCACCAGAAGGCTCCTCTCGCACTACCTCACTGAACGGAGCTGCCACATTAAATACAACAACACCATCTCACGACCATTCACACCACGCTCAGGCGTTCCCCAAGGAAGCGTACTGGCACCCACACTTTATATCATGTTCACAAATGACACTCCACGCCCACCAGAAAACTGCTGTCACACTTACACAGTGGCCTACGCCGATGACGAGACTATTCTCGTCAGCGGCTGAGCCCCAGAAGAAATCGCGCTCCACGCACAAACAATGCTAGACGACAAGACAGATTACGAGGATAAATGGCTAATTGCCACGAATCCTCAGAAGACACAGATGACACTCTACGGCGCTAGAGACCACTTCATGCACAACCTACAAATCTACTGACACACCCCAGACATGAACCACCTAAACCCAACAAGGCTCGAATACACCCAACACACCAAAATCCTGGGGGTAACTTTTGACAAGACCCTCAAGTTTTATATACACCAAAACATAATACAAGCAAGAGCCTCACGAACAAACACATCGCTGGGTAGGTTCTACCCTTTTGGGGAAAAAACTAAAATTACACTTATATAAAGCCCGTACCGTTCTTCGCATAAACCAGTAGGCATCATGAATAACGCGTTTCCAACTGAGCAGACAGCCTCGCCCTCCTGACCTGCCCCAACTTACTATAGCCTGGCATTGCATGCTAGAGCCTAGCATAGCATAACATACTATAGGCTAGCTTGGTATAACCTATCCTAGCATAACCACACCTAACATAATATAGCCAAGCGTATCATATTATAGCAACCTAGTATATCCTAGACTACTATAGCATACCATACCCTAGACTAGAATAACCTTGCATAGCTTAGGCTATTATAGCTTTGGTTAGCTAGCCTATCATAGCCCTCCCTAGCCTATTATACTTTAGCCTACCCTAACATAGCTTAGCCTAGCCTAGCATTAATTATCTAGACAAGTATGGCCTATATTATTCTATTATACCATAGTCAAGCATAGCTTAGTATTGTCTAGCCTAACATACTATATCATATCCTAGCATAGTATATCTTACCCTTGTACATTATATCTTATCATAGCTTAGCATAGTATAGCCTATTCTATGCTTGCGTAGCAGAGTATAGTATATTATAGCCTAGTCTAGTCTAGTAGAGTTTTGGCTGAATAGTTATGATGTTATTATCAATACAAAATAATTCCCGGGCTAACCTTGGGAGGACTTTGGCAATTATATCATTCGAAAGTGAATTTAAAACAACATAGGGTTTTCAAATTTTGTTAGAATCGGCCGAATAGATCCAATGTTATTACAAAAAAAAGAAGCAAAACGTAAACCGACCGACCGGGCGACGACATAGTGAGATGTAGAGTCGCTCGCGACTAGACTCGCACGCGACTAAAAACCTTCTTGTTACATAAAGGAAAGTAACGCCAATTTAATGTCTTCCCCTAAGATGCTTCCATCGAAAGTTTCATAGCATTATAAATAATAGGCTGGTAAATAATAGACTATTTTTAGCTTCAACCGTGGCATGTTGATCCCTAAGCTTTACACTTCCGTATCATGTTAAGAAACATTTTCACTATTTCATATCCCTACTTACTAATTATCTTGTTTACACACTTAATTAAAAAGTTTTTATGTTCGTAGGTGAGATTTTTACATTTTACGCTACAAAGTAATGGCGCCCATGTTGTTATATATGCGCCATCAAATGAGCTCCATCCGTGTCAAGGAGTGAATGCATACCAAAATGCATGCAATATATATTTAATTAAAGAGAATACAAGTTTTTAGTTTCTACTTACACGTAATTGATTGATATTTCTGATGGTTTCTAATTTCAATTTCGTTCGTAAGTGAAAAATCAACATTTATGTCGTAATTGACTTGCAGAAATTTAAATTCGAATGTGTTCTGGCATTTTGAGGAAAGTTGCAAAGTACCACATTTTAAATTTTCTTGGATTCAAATTGGCAGATATATTCAAACGGAATCATTGATTTTGCTAATTTAATTACGTTTAATAGTTATTTGAGGGGTTGTCAAAAATATGTACGGTACACAATGATACCAAACTACGCGCACGTATGAATATGTGCATCAGTGAAAGTTCGAGTATATGAGTGTATATTATTTCAATTAATAATGCGTTTGTTTTACGGTACAGGTTAGTTAATTTCGCCGCCCGTCCCTATTCAATCGGGGAGGAGGTTCCCCGTTTGATAATGAAATTCACATAAAGATTAGAATGGTAATCACTGGCAGGCCTCGGGCACAAAGGCCTGTCCGGATTGGGGAACCTAGAGAGAGCCACCAATTCACTGTAAGGGGTCTGCAGATTCGGAGCTTCCTTCGGCAGGTTCCAGGAAGGAAAAGTGTTATGTTTCGTGTTCGCGGAGAAGGATGGAATAGACAGCGGTGTTGTGATTGATTATGAGTGTGACGTTTGTATTAAAGCTGCCTACCCGTCAGAGCACGCGCTACCATTCTGCGACTGGCTCTCTACGTATGCAGAATTCTGTTTGGAGGGGTAGCTGTTCGCGCGGGGAATGAACCTGGTACCAAGGAGTGGAAGTAAGCCTTTTTATCCAATAGGCTATCGAAAGATCCAATTGGGCTGCGAGGGTACAGCAAAAGAATTCTATCCTACGTTGTGTAACCCGTTTGTGGCTCACTATCATCCCCCGTTATGGGAGAGTAAGGGCCCACTGCTTGAAGGATTGTCGTGGCTCGCTGTCCTGAGTGGTAAAGGAGGAATCCGTACTCCATCTTTTGGAAATCGACGTGACTTAAGAGAGGCAACGGGTTTAGTGAGGAGGTTGGAGAGGGAGGGTTTAAGCATGTGTACATTTGGCCCAAGTAGTCATGTGACGATTTACACTGAATTTCGTTCTTACAGCGTCAATTTAATATGGTATTATTATTTTTGATGAGAGACGAGGGTTCGGGGTATATTTAATTATAAATAAACTAGAGAGGACATTTACCACTAAAATAAATTAAGAATAAATTAAATTTTGTTTAATTATTTACTTTCTTGCGGTATTTGAAGCCGTCTAAACATTTTGAAACGATTATGTTTCATAACAGGGATGCCAAATTTCCTCCACATTTTCCTTTTGCTTGCTTACTTAATTTTATATATTTATTTGATTTTTACTCATAGAGATCGCATTACAATTGGCTATTTTATAATATTTTTCATTATAATTAATTTTCCGAGCTAACGTCGTGTGAGGGACAATAATATTACTTTGGCAACGTAGCACGCAAAGCCTAGCGGCAGGCATGCAAGCCTATTTGAGGATTTATAAAACAAATGGTCCGACGAGTGAACGTTGTAAGTGGATCTCAACTCCAGCCAACTTTAGAGTCCGCAGGAGTCTAGGGGAGCAGTTGAATCGAGGGTGCATAGTGCCAACACTAAAGAATGGTGGCCGTTCTATAATGGTATGGGGCTGCATGTCAATTTCAGGGGTGGGTCGTTTCATTGGTTGTGATGGTATCATGAACTGAGAAATTACATGATGTCCTCAGCCAAAGACCTGTCCATAAATGCCCGGAATGTGATTTTCCAGCAGGACAATGTCCCATGTCACAAGCCTGCGTGCATTATAGAAGCAGCTCGATCACCTTCTTTATGAGACGAAGTGTCACTATCACTAAAGCTCGTGTCACTTGCCTATTTGGCGTAAAATAGATAATACTTTGAAAATCCCAGCAAGATTTATTTATTAAAGTCGGAGATTTTGAGTATTAGGTAAATGTGTGTGTATCGAATTTATTAATTCATTATATGAGTGGACCTTAAAGCATTTAGTTAAGCTCGAATATTGAGCTTACCTCAGCACTAACTGTGGTTGTAACCAATCATCATGGTTTTCACTCTAAAGAGTATTGAAAGGTCTCTATCTTCTTCGGTGAACGCGTTCGTGACTTACTATCCCGATGCGAGAGCCGCATGTTTGATTGCAAACCAGGCATCTCAAGTTTTGGGTCCACTTTGGGAGTCAAGAGACCCCTGTGAGTGGAATTGTGTAGCCTGGGAACCTGCATCACTCTCAGAGAACCCACGATCTTCATGACAACAGCGGTTGTTTCAGTGGCACGGAAGATCGAGACGACTAAACCATTGATCTGATTGCAACCCTCGGTCGCCTTTGTGACCGTTGGAGATTTTCCGCAGTGGCCATCAACTTGGGCCTAATGTTCGCCTCTCGTTGGCACGTCGACGCGTCGAGTGACGACTAGAAAATGTTTAATGACGAATATAAATTATTATTATTTTATAAAACTGATGAGAAATTTTGTTAGAATGTAAATATTAAACTTTTGTGTCGCTACCAGATAAAAGCTAAACGCAACAAATTCTCAAAGATAAATTCCACGCCAAAAGATCGGAAAACAACGCATTTTACAGTAACTTACATCCTACATTGCAACAGGATTTTACCGTAAACAATTACAGTACGGTACTGCCAATGATTCATTTGAGTCTTACGATAAATATTAGAATTAAGACTTGCAACGATTCTAGGATCCACTCAAAACCAGCTGCACAAGGAAAGAAAATATGCGTTAATCTTCGGTACACGTGTATACAAAAGCCCACCGTTCGTCTTAAACTTAACAGGAAGTAAACTGCACGAATCCTTAAAACATATGCAGATATTTGTGACCAATAGCTCTAGAAAATTCAACAGCATCGTGCATTCCATACCTGTATAGGCCACTTAAATGCATGGTGACTAATCTCACTATCGGCGGTGAACGATGAATAAAAATAATTTTAAGTTAGAAGTTAATAATTATTTCGATAGGGAAACAGACCTTTATCAACCAAACGTTATTCCTTGACGCATTCGAGTGGCGTCCGCCAAGATCGTTCGTTTGGCGCCCTTATCGGCGCGCTCATTCCCCGCAATTCCCACCATACCTGTATAGGCCACTTAAATGCATGGTGACTAATCTCACTATTCATTGAATCTATTTGTGTTTAGTTGAAAATCTACTCTACTTTTCTTCTAGTGATTCTTTTGTCGTTTTCTACTTAACGATAAGTCCCAAGGGAATCAGACTAGCTGATATGGACCCTATCCCCCCCTCCCTCTCTTTCAAAGAAAATTAAAAGTTCCTTCATAAAAAAAGGAGGACTACTGTGAGTTCACAACCCGTTCTATTCACCAATCAGAGCCTTTGCTGGCGTTGATAGAGTACATCTAAGTAAAATTCCTTTCCTACTTGAAATTCATTCATAAAAGTAATATTCATTTGTTAGTATATATACATAAATTATTATATTGGTATTAAATATCATTCTTCGCTTCATATTTATGTTTACAACAGTAAGAGATGAGTACATAAACAGCTGCTTTCAGTAGCGTTGTTCATTTTTGTTTTATTTCTATTTATTATGACTTATTTTTTCTCTTTAAATGTTTATTCGATAATAAACATCATTTAAAAATGACTTTAAAATAGCAAATATTTTCAAAACAGATAAAATCACCTGACACAAAAATCTGATTAACTTTCTCCCTTCTCAAAATGGGCATTTTTTTTAACAAGCTCAACAGACCAAGTCGCGTGCTCTCAATTAGGTCAATAATTTGGAAAACAAAAAATAGCAAACGTATTATCAATGAACAAACATCATCCGACCTTAAAACCTTCAAATCTTTCAAAAAATCATCGAAAAGTAAAATGGATACCATCCGACAGACCGACATAGTCGCGTGCATGCGACTAAAAACACCTAAATAGGCAGAAGACCAAACAATTTCCTCTTTCCACTCTCTTATCTGTCCCTATTCCCACCAAGTGGGTATATTCTAGTTAATTACCATAATTCTCACCTTGGAAAAAGTCGAGTATAACCACTCAAAAATGTTCTTTGATACTGCCCCCGAAAAGGATGCACTTGATTAGGGAAAAAGCGTTATTATTAATAACGACGTTGCTCTTTCATAGCCAAATAAATACCAAACGGATCGTTCCATTCCCACCAGAGACCTATTCTTAGCACACATTTTGCGGGGAAAACGATAACGGGCGGTTGTAAAACTCTCTCTCTCTCTCTCTCTCGCTCTCTACCCCTGCTCCCAAAGGGGGCTTCAGATCACCCCTGGGGGTTATAACGATCATCTGAAATGGGGAAGCCGAAAGAGCAAGCGTCGGGTGGCAGTTTGCATCATGTGACTGTTGTGGCATTTGAAGGTAAACACTTTATAAATCATTCTGTTATGTACACATACATATGTATTCACACACACTCACACTTATCGGTCGCAACAACATTTGTATGAGGGGTGAAATATATAATATATGGTAAGGATTAGGATTACTTTCAGGAGACAACAAACATCCAGCATCTTCCCACAAACTGTGGTTGGTGCGCGTCAATGACACAAACTACCCAACCTTACCACTCCCTTTAGGCCGTAGTAAGCACAAAGCTACCCATTATTTAGACCGCATCTACGCCCCTACATAGTGAAGGGGTGTTATGTAGTACTCGCTTGGCAGGAGGGTCCATTACGTCCCCTCACAAACCTACTACATGCACACATATACACAATCACTTCCTCCTCGATCAATACATTCTCTCTCACGCATAATTAAACCAATTTTTACGCGGTCTTCCACAACCATACCCACACCCTGGAACTCACACTTGTGTATTTCCATCCATTCTTCTTACATGTCCATTCCACTTCAGAACACTTTCATCCATAGCCTCATTCACACCATAAGCATCTCTTACCCAGTTATTCAACCCATCTGTCTTTCGCACACCAAGCATCCCTCTCAAGTTGTCCATTTGCTCTGCTCTCAACAGATAACTTCCCTTCTTCTACACCATACATCTACGTTGCCATCACTTTACTCTTGCGCAACTTCCTCGCATATTCCACCCCCAAACCCTTATCGTTTATTCATGCTATAATCGTCATGGACTTTCCCCTTAGTTACAACCTTGTGGTCGCAATCTTAATTCATCCGTACCACCATCTCTTCCACCCGAGATACTTAAAATAGCACTCATTCAAGGGTGACATCACGGACTCAAATAACTAATTCAACCCCCATTCTCACCTTTACTCTTTTCTGCATTCATTTTTACACCTCCTTCCTTACGCACTTTGTCAAAACTTCGAACATTTCCAAATCTCTCTCACTTCAACCACCAAGCCCTGGTCATTAGCATATACCAACATATGTAAATAGAACTCATCCATCACTATTCCACATCAATCTTAAACCTTTTAACTTTATTTCCCATACGGAAATCTGTCACTTCCTCATCCATAAATACATTAAAAAACCATGGCGACATCACACGATCTTGTTTCATCCTCTCTCTCCATCATACCACACACTCGTATATCAAACCACTCGATCCGGCTATACTGCAATGACTGGTTTCCCCCCCCCCCCCTCATCCCGACTGTTTAGTACATTCTTGTTGAATATCCCAGTCTTCAAGAGTTTCGTGCGCGCTACCTGACCCGGTACCCGGACGATCGGTCTTGCTACCACTTGTTCCTAATACTTGCGACGTGTTCGTGCACTCCGGAGTTTTTGCTGGAGGCAGGTCTCCTCCATATTATTTAGTTTTGGGTTCATAGTCAGACACCTGAAGGAGCGGACCACACTTCTGCTCCAGGGCTCGTATTTTTCTTATACTCAGTGGGAGTTCTTGTTTAGTTTTGTCTAGGTTAAGTTTTTTTTGTTTTCCCTATTAATACAGGCGATTTTTTAAATATAAAAATAATTTAAAATTGATGTGCCTATGACCTTGCTGGCATTCGCCAGAAGAGAACATTTAATTGAAAAAAAGAGAGCGACAGCCTCGCTAGTGAACCCGAGTCTTCGTATTCTGCCTCGAGTTTCCGCCAATCGATCAGGGCAATTCCATTTTCTCCGAAAAATTCGAATTTGGGGTCTGACTAATCAATTCTGAAGGGAAAAAGATCAGTCTTCCAAAGAGCCCATTGACTGTCTTTTATTCTTTCTTTTATGCTTCTTCCAATATTTAGTGCTTTATCTTTGTTTTCTCTTTTGAGAACCCATGAAGGAGCTCTCGTAAGGCTAATGAAGAAGTTATTACATTTCCCATACATTGCCACCGGGGTCGTTTGACGGTGAGAGCGGACAAGAAAATCAACCTTTGCAGGGCGATGCCCCACAGATGGGTGCCCTATATAGACTGTTACCGATGGTACCTGGTTAACAGCAAGTCTCTTCCCACCCCCAGATCCCGCATTTAGGCATCCTCCGGTACAGCCTCCCGGCTCCCGTTATTGTGCACCCTCCCTTCCTTCCCATTGTCTGCAGGATCTGTGGCTTTATAGCTTCTATTACCACTCTTGTTACCATCACATTTTTCCTACAGGTCTCTCATTACTAACTTACGACCCGCAGGGGCCTATCCTGTGTAGACTGCTGCACTTGTTACCTGGAGGATCGACACGTTAACCCGACCCGAGTACCCGGATAATCTCGGGAGAGTGGAGCGTTCCTGCCCTCCCTTTATTCACCCCTTTTTCTAGGGGTATCCCCTCCTTTGCCCTTCCTTATTTCTTCGTCTAGTTTTAAGGACCTGACCAGCTAACTCATAGCATGTCAGAAGAAGATTTGGAACTGAACTAGACAACGCCTATTAACGCCCGCAGGTTGAAGGAAACCAGGACTTGATGGGTCCTGGGGGTGGGCGCGCGAATATTAGGCAGCGCGATTTCCGCTCCAATGACGCGCCTTCCCTGAGTTTAATGGGCTTATCACTCACCTGCGGCCATTTTAGGATACATAAGGCTGTACTACCTGTGGGGTCTGGCTTCACTAGTGACCTTGTTAACTACCAGGCCAACTAAGAGTCTCATGGCCAGTCTCTGGCTCTGTCACATGACAGAACCTCAGATCCTGGCCGTCCTTTCGACGACTAGAAAGCCTTATGAGATTCCACTCTCTCGCATCCGTCTCTCTGGCTGCTGGTTTTGGCTCTTTGTCCTTTGCAGAGTGACCGTCCGCTATGCCCTAGCTCTTCAAAGTAGGGGTCGCAAGATGTTTTGAGCACATTACTAGAGTAATGACATTATAAAGGACATTTCAAATAATTGAGAAAAATATCCAAATATATGACTGAGTTAGGTTTATTGGATAAGCGAAATATTTTGAAATTACAGGGCTAGACTAAGACATTTGAAACTAGCAGAAAAGAAGAAAGCATACATAATACAAGACTAACTAAGCTTACTAAATTAATACGTTTTTTTTAAATGTACAAACCTTAATAAATAATGACTGCTTAAAAAATGATTTTTGAAACCTTTAGCCTACTTCCTAGTTACCGATGTTGCGTCAATTACGGTCAGTATCATGCTTGGCACTGCATTCAGTGCAGGCGAATATATTTCGGAAGTGCAGTATAATAAAAACCGCGGTTCAAATTGGCTACACTTTGTTCCCCACCTAACGATACTTTACTAATTTACTTATGAACATTTTCGGCAAATATTGTACCACTTCATCGTGGTATACTATTGTTCCAATACGTGCATAGTGGTGGCATATTTGGAAAGGCCACGCAATGGTTATATATTAGGCCTACGATTTTGTCTTACAATCAGCTTTTGCATTGCATTGATAACAAATTTTATAAATTTTTAAAAAGTGATTTTGTGATTTATTTTTTGTAATTGCAATTATTGATTGGTCGATTAAAGTTAATTAATTGTTAGAATAATAATTGATTGGGGAAGTTCCAATTAATTTTTTACAACCCATGTTCATAATTCCATTTTTTAACGTTTAGGTTACAATATCTAGCTTTTTAATTTTACTGTTATTAAAAACCCCTCCCATTAATAAGTGGTTAAAATCAAAGACTGAAACCTCAGGCGCTTCAGAGGTTGTGAATTCAACAGAAGCTGGACAACGAAGTGGTAACATGGAAAAAGCAGATGCTGAGGCTTTAAGAGAAAATACAATGAAACTTATTCATAACATGGATTTACATTTACCTGTATACATAATGAGCATCGACCTATTTGTTTGATTTGTAATGAAAGTTTGGCAAGTGAGAGCATGAAACCCACAAAATTAAAGAGACATCTTAACAGAAATCATGCTTCCTATGCTAATAAGCCTGCAGAGTTTTTTGAAAGGATGTTGGAGTCCTCAAAAAAGCAAATGTTACCCATGGTAACTCGTGTACTTCCTAACTCGAAACACAACCATCTTATGAAGCCTCTTACCTAATGGCAAAGTCTAAAAAACATTTAAAATCGGTGAAGAACTTGGTCTACCAATAGCAATCAGAATGACTGAAATTATCCATGGGCAAAAATATGCAGATGAATTAAAAAAAATTCCCATGTCAGACACTACTGTGGTTAGACGAATTTTGTAAATTAGTAAAGACCAATTTGGGCAACTAATTTAAAGAATTTAAGGAAATTCAAAATTTGCAATCCAGTTGGATGAAACAACAGATATTGCAAATATGCCACAATTATCAGGTATTGCTACAATAACAATGTTCATGAAGATTTACTCTTGTAGGCCGTTAGATGGATACACCACAGGCGAGGCGATTTTTCAAAAAGTAGATGAATTTTTCAAAGAAGTGGGATTAAAATGAGAAGAATGTGTTGGGGTTTGTACCGATGGTGCAGCAGCAATGACAGGAAGAAATGTTGGGTTTCACGCTAAGGTCAAATCTGCAAACAATAGACCTATTACTTTCACTCATTGCATGATTCATCGAGAGGTACTTGCAGCAAAGAAAATTTCTGGACAATTAAACGCAGTACTACAAGATTCACTGAAAAGTTTTAATTATATTAAAAGCCGTGCTCTCAATAGTCGCCCTGTTTTTAATTTTATGTGAACAAATGTGTTCTGAGTTCAACTCCCTTTTACTCCACACAAAAGTGCGATGGCTGTCGAGTGGTCGGGCTTTGAAAAGGTTTGTAGTGTTAAAAAGAAGAAGTGATGCTATTTCTATCGGGAAGTAACTCAGATTTGGCAAAATGCTTTCAAGACGAAAACTGGCTTTGTAAATTATGTTATCTGTCGGATATATTTTAAAAACTTAATGAACTTAATTTATCTTTGCAAGGAGAAAACACCAATATTTTTACATTGGCATCTAAAATTCAAGTCTTCCTAAAAAAAAAATATATAGTTAGGAAAAATAACTAATAGTTCATGTTAGATGTTTTCATGTCTGGAGGGCTTCATCACAAACAACGAGCTGAATGTTGATATAATTAAACAAATTATAAATGACCATTTGACAAGCCTCGAAACTCATTTCAAAAAATATTTTGTCCGAGAATTAGATGTCATCCTGTTCGACTGGATCCCAAATCCATTTGGTATTGAAATGGAAAAAGTTAGCCATCTCTCATTAGAAGCGCAAGAAGAGTTTACGGGACTTTCATGCGATGCTATTCTGAAAATAAACTTTTCGAAAATGTGCTTAAACACCTTCTGGATTGGCATCAAGACCGAATATCCAATATTGTCAGAACTAGCCATGATTTCCCTTCTTCCCTTTGCCTCCACGTATAAGTGTGAAACGGCTTTTTCGACCGCTAACTTCTATAAAAATAAAGCATAAAATCGAGTTTAAAGACAGGAATGATATTGAGACCGCCCCATCACCAAAATAGGGCCAAGATTCGATCTTTGTGTCAGAACATCCAAGCACATCAGTCCCGTTAAAGGTATTGTTAATTCTATATTTTACGTTAACAAATATTCTATTTTCATTTTTTTTTTACTTTTATTCCTATGGTAATTTGGTTAAGGGTCTCGCCAAAAATTTGACTGTTGAAAGGGGTCGTGATGAAAAAATTTGAAGATCCCTGCACTAGGCAACTTCCAGTCGGTGTGTGTTGCCACACAGGCGCGAACCTAGCTCTTTAATATGCCCAGAAATGGAACACCTAAATGGTCCGAAAATTCGATACTGCATGGGTGAAATCGGCAGGGTGCGAGAAATATCCCACCTCCCCATTTGCTGTTGAGGTGGGCGAGGAACCCCAAAACATGCCTCATTCTGGTTAAAGTGCTTCCTTCCCAACAATCAACTGGTAAAGGAGATTCCCCAATACCAACACTAAAGAGGAGGCAGTCACCTTTTGCTTTACCTGGGGCCCCGCCAAACTTATCCTAGCAGAGAGAAGGCTTCTCCTTTCCTATACCTACGGTTAGAGGATTTTCCCCATAACCCCTTCTTCAGAGTTTCCTAGGGCAAATCTCTAGTTAATACAGTAGCACCCCCTCCCCAGGTATCTTTCTCAGGATTGGACACCGACCGTGTAGGAAACACCACTAAGCCTAAGTTCGCTCCTGGGCGTGATCCTCCCAGGCAAACGCCATGTCCAGATGACTCCAGAAGATAAGAGTGCCCTCCTCTCCCCTCTGATGAAGCTGCACAGGCGGCCAGGTTCTATTTTAGATAAAAGATCGACCATAGATTGGCCCATCCAGCTTTGGGACGCCTTCAGGAGACGTGCACTCCTCCAATGAAGTAAAAAAGAAGGGTAAAAAAACTAGGGGTTTTCTTTTTCGGAGATGGCTTCGAGGACTGGAGAGTCTCCTGCCGATTTGGTTGGTCAACTCGGCCACAATGCTCCCTTGAATGAAAGGGAGGGATACCCAAACAGTAAAAGCCAAGGTGAGTGTAGCCGTGTTCACGTCGTTACCCCTATGGCACCAGGTTTCTTCGAACCCGCCGGCTTTAAACGCTATAACTCTCTCGACGGACTGGGACATGTCGTTCAGTCTACACATGTTTCATCAGCGTCAGGTGTTAGGTAGAGTTATTGGTAGGGTACCGAAAGTTACCCGTTTTTCCAACTAGAAAATAGGGAGAAGGCCTCGAGACTCATCTTAACACTCTTCGTTACGTTTGACTGAGACAGGATCCTTGAGTCGGTGCGAGTTTCCTGGTTTCGCTACCATGTGAAGGCATTCTTATCATTACCACTGTTGTGGTACATCTGATTGTATTTCAGCCACACAAATAGCTCTTGTGGGCGTCAGAAATATGTGCTAATTGCTCCAACGCCTTAGACGTAAAACTGCATCGTGTAAGGCCAAGTGTATGAATTGTGGCGAGCCGCATCTTACTTTCTGTAAGCGATAAGACCCATATTTGTTTGAGTAAGGTGCCCTATTCGTTAGGCTACGACCGATTCTCTTTTAGAGAGGGCAGGATTTGTTCCTGTTCCGTCCTAAGCGAACAGGGACGTCCTATATCTCTCGTATTAAGAAAGCACCATCTTGCCATGTCCACACTTACTCCTACGAACATAGCCGCTAGAACGCCTATTGGAAACTTTTATGTGGTGTCTACCTCCCCTGGTAAAGCTTGCGACAATACGGGCTTAAGGCCAACCTTGCCTAAAACCAGCCCCCCTTCCTACGGCACCAATCCCTTCGCAAAAATCAAAGCGCCAAGTGCCTCCACCGAATCGTTAGACACAGGAGTCAAAACCCCTGAATGCGATGGTGAGGCCACTCTCGGCGTTTTGGATGTCTTCCCCAAAAAGAGTGTAGCAAGAAGGGAACTTTGGTTCCATCGCCCCTCTCTGGCCCCTCCAAAATGAAAGGAATTCGATTTCAAAGTTGCCCCGCTAGTCAACGGTTTAGAGGTAGGAAGAGGTAATGACTCGTACTTTGAACCAACTCTCTTCCAGTAAGCCCTCGAAGGCTGCAGCGCCTTCAGCGCTTTCCAAGGCCAACAGCCCAAAAGGTTTTATTCCCTGGAAGGCTATGGAGTCCGTGATTAGAAGGAGCTGCGGTGCTCTGCTCCTCTCGTTCTCCTTTAGCTCTCAGTTTGCGTTTGCAGGATGTTGGCGCATCTCCCCTTCCCCAACCTCTCAGGATATAAAAGCTTTATAGCCCCACTGCCACTGGATTGGAGTCAAGCGACTGTGTGAGCAATTTACATCCGTCATGATGTCTCCGTTCTTTCTTCTCTTTATATACCCAATTACAGACTAGCAGTGCAACTACACCTGGATAAGAGGTACTCTGTCGCTTCTATGTATATTCCACTGTCAGCTCACTTCGATGTAGCAGATTTTTGCTGCGTCGTGACACGGTTGCCGAAGCCCTTTCACCTTCTCAGAGATTTGAATGGTAGGGACACTCTCTGATGGAACTACACGACCAGAACCACGTTCCATGTCCTGGTGGACCTGATCAAAAGCAGTAGATCGGTGTCTTAAATGTGAATTTATTCACTTATCACTGTCCGAGAACCACTTCATTTTCTTGCTTCAATATATCCTTGTGTAGGTCGGGCCAACACTCTAATTTTGGATGGGAAGTAGTCGATGATCTTCATGCTAGCGATAACTTTACCCATGCAAATATATTTTGCCTGGCCTCTGGCGCCTGAGATTATACCTCAGTGATGCTTGGATCGCCCCGGTGGTCCGCATTCAATGAATTGACTGAATTCTCTATTTCAGTCGAGGATGTTAGGTCTGTTGATGAATCTGTTGAGTTCTTCTGTGGCACTCTCATCGCCCTGGAAACGACATCTGCTTCCTTGGTGCTCGTTTCAGTGTGTGAAGGCGCTCAGAGAGGAGCAATATGACTATAAGCACTACAGGTGCAGCCTAAATGATTTACTCGTGTGTGAATTTCATCGATCGAGGTCTAAGTGCCGTTACCCTTCGAGGCACGTTTGCCGCTCTTCGTGGCAACTATATCTATATTCAGTCTGGTGCGTGTGTTCAAGCAGTTCCAGCCTTAAATCCAATCACACGCAAAGCCAAACACAACACTGATATCTCTTTCACACACATTCCTTTCCGCACATCACTCTTCCATTCTGGTTGGTGCCTTCGGCGTTACTAGCGATTCTTTTACAGGTCATTATTTGAATTTCATTATACGGTTAGAGCAGATAATTAACTAAATAAGCAAATTCCGCAATCAAAATTATTATTAATATAAATACATTTATTCAGCTAAGTAATTTTCATCCTTTTTGTCAATGTTCTCCCAACGTTTAAACTAAGCAGTGGATTCATTTTCTTGTTGAATCATTCGGTTTTGTTTTTTTTTAAATATATAATTGATACTTCTTTCCACCTCCTTCAAATTAAAGTAAACATTACCATTTAGATGAAGTTGCAATGTGCTAAATGGTAATCACTTGATGCAAAATCCGGTAATGTGAAGAGGAGGAACTTCCCAACTAAACGCAATATTTTTTTATTTGGCCAAAAGTACCACATTTTCGCATTGTTATGCCAGGCATTACTAGTTTTAAAAAGGCCTATGATTGCTAGTTTAAAAAAGACCAAAACATTACTATAACTTAAACTTGCACTAGAAATTGCAAGCTTAAAATCTCCTAGGCATTATTACAGTTAAAAAAGCTTAGGCTAAAAATGGCCTTAGCCTTACTACAGCTTTAAAAGGACCTAGGCACTACTAGCTTTAATAAATCCTAGGCATTACTATAGCTTAAAATTCCCCTAGGCATTACAAGCTTAAAATGCCTAGGCATTATTACAGCTTAAAAAAGCCTAAGCTAAAAAATACCTTGGCCTTACTACAGCTTTAAAAGGGGCTAAGCATTACTAACTTTAAAAAAAGCCTAGGCATTACTACAGTTATCTTAAAACAGTTCGCAGCAAACTTGTGACATTTAAACAACTCTAAGATACTTTTCTTATATAAAACTTTTACAGCGACCTTAATTTCGTCACAAGGTAATATTAAGAAGAAAAGAGCACGATTTAATTTCAGAGGCGAAGCGTCAAACGTTCAAAGGAAACCACCTATAAAATTGTTCGCTGTAAGATCCTTTCTGCATTTGATTTTAAGTCCGCACATTCAAATTTTTCAGATCCTGTGAATTCTTTTCAGATACCTTGCGTTCCGCCCCATGCAGAATTTTGTGTTAATTCAAATGAAAGCTGTTTTTTTTTTAAGAGAACGGTTTTTATTTGATCACAAATACAGGGTTAGTTTCGGAGCATCACTTCCATCGTACAGCTGTATGCAATCAATGACAAAGTTTTAGCTACTATATTTTTTATACAAAATGATAAAAAAGAATTGAAATAATAATAATAGAGCC
Source organism: Ceratothoa steindachneri (assembly GCA_963969495.1). Taxonomy (NCBI): domain Eukaryota; kingdom Metazoa; phylum Arthropoda; class Malacostraca; order Isopoda; family Cymothoidae; genus Ceratothoa; species Ceratothoa steindachneri. The sequence continues at coordinate 159,936,009 of OZ018330.1, read as the reverse complement.
AAAGATAGACCGAGTGTTACAAAACCACGGATGAAATATTTACAGAGGAATTGGCTCTTCGTAATGGTGAGGTAACCTAGCTTCATTCCCCTATTTGTATTTATCTATTTTTCTCCAATATATTTCCTCTACATCTTTCCCTATTAAGTTTTATGCCATTGGTAGGTGGTCGCAATTTTCCCTTTTTTCCCCAAAGTCAGCGCGCTATGTTCAGGCCCTGGAGAGACTCGCTGGAAATATCGATTTGATGTAAACGCGATTTCCAGATGCGCTGAGTCGCGACGGCGTCTTTTAAGCGGTTGTGTCTTCCTTTAATTCCAGGCTATGGTTGTAATCGGGGTGATGAGAGGAAGGTTATGAAACTCACTCCTGTTTCTCGACCTCCTTTAAGAACATGGAGCTGAAGAAACTGTACTGGTATTAATTTGCTAAAATCCTATAGAATCATTTTCTTTTTATATTAATATTTTTGAAAAATAAGTGAATGGAAATTGACGAGGAAAACTTGCAATATGGATAAAGTCTGATAGAAATATAATTTTTTGGCGTAGATAAACTTTCTCGAAACAAAAGTGGAAACTGACGACCTTGTTATTACTAAGGATGACTCTCTTGAAATTCTTTAATATATAGTAAATTTTGTCTACGATTAAACTTAATAATTATCGAAATTCGTTATTTCGAGGGATTTTTATTTAAGTCAATTTCTTTATTTTACGAGAATACTTAAATCTTTGTTCGATATTTCTGTTAATCTATGGCCAGATTTTTTTCGGATATTTATCATCTTCAACAAAGAAACGAATAACGAAGTGTCGAGATTATCTTCTCGATTAAATTATCAAGTGCCCCTTTTTTGTCACAGGGCCAAAATTAAATAATCCATCTGGTAGTTACAAATAAGTCATCGAGCAGTGATAAAGAGCACTTGTTTAGAAAGAAATTGGTAGGATAAAGGCACGATGCGTTGATTAATTCGAATAATTTCGACATTGCTCAAGAAAGGCGGAATTGGGACCAGAAGGACCGACAAAGAAAGATCTCGAACGGTCTTATAAAAGGCCTTTGACAGATGGAAAATGAGACTACAAAACAGACGGAGAATAAGGGCGTAAAACACCATCAAGAGAGGAGAAACAGATAATAAGCAGACTCCAAAGAAGTATGGGTGAAAAGACAGTGAACCATAAACGGAGATTAAATAGTAAAGGCAAAAAGTCATAGAGAAAAAACGGACAAAAAAAGGGGAAGGGTCTGCACTCATTTTCTCTATAAAAGAGACTATCCATCGGGGAAATGAAAAAAAAATAATAGTAAAAAGTGTTAAAAAAAGTAGAAGCAACGAAGTTTGAAAACGGGATCGGTAAGTTTAAGAAGGGGACGCCACGTTTAGAAAAATCTAGCCATCTGTGACCAGCTGGCGGAGGGAGAAACTGGCGCTGAATACAGCGCCTCCTCAGCGCGCTGGATTCTTAAGAGTTGGGGTCGAGTATTCAGAACCAAAGCGAGGGAGGTGTTGGGGAGTGGATAGGTCATCTCGAGTGGTGGAGGAAGCAGGAAAGCCTCAATGGTAGTGCTGTGGCATTCTCCAAGGGCCAATTCTTTCTCTTTGTGTGCAGGTATGGGCATAATAACAAAAGAAAGGGGAGGTGATAAGAAATGATGTCTGCTCTTTAACGAATTGAACTCACGCCCATTAGTGTGGGTTTGATGAGACATATGAATCTAACCACAACAAAGGTGGTTATCGATTCACTTCACCTTCCACACATTCAATGGCTAAAGGATCATCTCCAGAGAAAGGTCATTACCCAGGCTTCGCCGTGAAACTGTTTAAGGCGGGATATTCGGGATCCATCTGTTTTTGACTAATAATGTCCAGAAATTTTAACTCTCGGTGGGTTTATCTTTAAAAACATTTGTACTTTTTTTTCTTAAATGACATACTTAATGGTATTAAATCTCTTTCTATAGTTGCTCCTACCAACCTTGCATTACTTCAATCTTGCCTCGCTTTGTTCTTTTTCAGCATTTTTCGTCATTTCTATGATAGTTTTTGGTGTTGATATATCAGTTGATATCTTCTTTTCCTTTTATTTTGTTTATCAATTAATTTATGTTACTTTATTTTCTGCATCGTTCTTCTCTCTTGTGATATCGGAGAACAGCAGTTTCCTTTGAGACGGTATGAAGGCAATACAGGAAGTCAGAGACAAACGTAAACCGTAATTCATAATTTCACGTTCAATGTAATCGCGTCTTTCGCTCTACATAAATAAACTGCACCATTTTAAGCGTTTTCCAGCAAGGATGGTTTTTATGGTGTCTATTTGACTACTTAGTAAATATAAAATCTAGTGAAATAGAAAAATACTACACCTAAACGCGATTTATATAATGCTAATTGGGTAAATGAACATATTGGAATATAACTAAAAGTGTTTAATGGCTGTATTGAGAGACAGGAGGAAAGAAAAGTTAGCCATATTGAGAGCTTCTATGTACCATTGCAGGCGCATTCAAGGCCGTTCACGACCAGCAAAAATCATAATTGGCAAAGTTCAAATTTGTTCTATACTTTGAAATGGAGCAGAATTCATATCGAGAACAAAATAAAGCTAAGTAAGCTGGTTGATTACATCGCTTCCTGGTGTACACAGCTTACCCTCTCTTCGCCCCCTCCTCCCTGTCTCCCTCTCGGCTTCCCCTCGGCTGCAGTAAGCAGACGCCAAGACGATGTGCTTCGTTGCGGAATATGGGCGGATTATGAGAAAGAAAGGGTAGATTCGGGGGATTTCCGCCCTCTACACCAGCCCTACTCTTAAACGCACCACGTAATCTCCTCTCTTGGAAATTCAGGTTTTTCTACCTTCTTATTTTCACCTTCCTGGATCTTGCCACTTCCACCACAAACTCGTTCGTTCAAACTTTCTTGTGATTGTTCCTCATTTTTCGCTTTCCTTCATAATAAATAAACAACCAAATAAATCAACTAATTAAAGGATAAAGCAAATATCAATTTTATAAAATTGCGTATGATGCTAAGTAATGAATAACATATTCGTACTATATGTGAATTATATTTCCGATTATATAAAAGATACCACCATATAGAGAATCCAGCAAAACCTTTTACAATAGTATTCCAAGATTACCACTGGTCTTTATATGGATTGGCCCCGGAGGAGTGTCTGATATGCAGTATTTGGTGTTTACAAAATTTACCCCAGAAGTCTGGCTCTAAGAGACTTAGTATTTGCCACCCACTTCCCCGCTCATAGTCATACCTCAGATGGCAGAAACCTGTTGCCATGGTATTTGCAATAAGCAAACAACAAAGATCGCCTTCTTTGTCCTTGGATATGGTGATTATTTTGAGTACGACTGCCATCAGTCTCCTTAAACTCGGACTCGATATGATAAAGAACATTCTTTGTAGAAGTGGACTGAAAGTATGGATAAGTTGAATGTTCTTTGTTAAAGCTTCAGCTGAGAGGTAATTTGGACCTCACACAGACAAAACGAGTCTTATACAGACAGGTAGAGTTAGGTCTCATTATAACTATGAAGGAAAACATACAAAAAGTGGTTGTGTACAGATATGGCCAAACGTTTGGGCAGACAAATTTCCGCACACTATAATTATAGATATACATATGTATGTTCTAAATATCTGCTTTTGCGATTGTCATAGTGTCTCTATTGCTGCCTAAATTACCCACACAATTCTTCATGAGTCAAATATTGTCCTCGGTGTAAAATTGAAGAAATAACCATGATAAAACAGGGGATCACCGGCGGACATTCCTACTGATATGGCTCACTGCAAAATATTGCTCCTAATCTTAACCTTGGCGCCTCCCATGCCCCTCTTTTTTTCCGATAGAGTAAAAAATATGGGTGTCACCTTTAATGTGGGTTATCTCTCAAAACACATGTTGCTAACGTCTGTAAATTTTCTCTTTGCTTCATTCGTAATCTCAGCCGTAGCCCACTTTTACCACAACAGCTTTGCGATTGGCTCAATTCATGGTTTCATCACCTCTCGCCTGTACTACTTCAACTCCCTTCTCGCTCATCACTGGCCTCCCCTCTTCGACAAGTCCCGATGGTTCAAAACTTTGCACCCCGTGGGGGTTCTTCGTCGCCGGAGAGGTTTATCTCGTGCAATCCCCATGATCCTCAAACATCACTGGCTGCCCATTCGATACGGACTCCTCTTTAAGGGCATCCTTCTTACATATAAGACCCTAAATAGCATCTCTCTCACCTACCTGCTTTCACATTGACCCTATCCCATACTTTGAGAACCCTTCCTCCTGGCTCTGGCCCATTCTGATTCCTCGTAATCGTATGCTGTGCATTATTTTCATCCTGCGATACCGTCATCCAACTCACTTAAGGGCTCCAAGCCTGCATTGAAGACCCTTCAAACTATTATCTACAGCTTTTTCTTAGTTGATACACGTTTTGTGTATCTTAATGGCCATGGAGAGCGCCATACAAAAAATAATCCATATAATTCTGCACAAGGTATAAGCTTTGGAAGATTCAAGACTGGAGCAAAGTTATTTTCTCTGATAAAGTGCCATTATATCATTGTTTGGGGCTTCATTGAGATCGACTGCTGTGTAATGAAAGGGGGAGCTCTACTATGAGTTCTGCAATGTGCAAACTGAAGCATCATGTTACAATACACGTATGGGTTTACTTCGCGACCAAGTTAATCCCTCTTTCTCATGTGTCTTCCCCCAACACCTTTATCGTATCAGAATGTTCTCCGAGAACATCTTTTTCGACCCAACCGCAGTTTGGTCACCATCTGTGCGGTTTTTTTTTAGCAATGATGGACCACCGTGTCATAAGGAATAGAGAGAACAGAGTCGTTCGAATTTCACGCATTGTTTTATTTAGTTTTTGCATGAACATTTTCATAACTTCAAAACAATTGAGAACCTGTGGGCGAAGGTAAAAACCGAGTGCATAAACAGAAGCCCACAAACTGCGACAACCTTCGAGCAGTGTTAAAGCAAAAATGAGACGCAATTGCACAGAATAAGATCTAGAAGTCGATATCCAGCATACCAGAACGAGTTAGAAAAGTCATAAAATGACAACACATTTATTAGTAATTTTAAGAATAAACTTAGATTTTTCAAGTGTATTGTACTTTCAAAACACATATTTTGCTTGTCCTGCATGGTACAATAAAACCATACATATCATATGGGTTACTAGGCTGAAACATTGGCCCTTAATAAGGACAAAAAGTGAGGAAATACAGTCAGCCATACATTTAGGTAGGCTTCATACAGACAGTCACTTCCTCATGGATTAAGAAACAGCTCTTGCACAATCCATGGCCCTTATCCAAACAGAGGTATCTAATTAAACTTTTACAGACTAATAATTTCATGGTAACAGATTGATAAAGAGTCCATCCTCAAACAAACAGAAACACAGAAAAACCTTGCTATCCTATCTATATATACGTCTTTCATTCACCTCAGAGTTCGCCAGTTTTGCATCCAATAAAACCAAAATGGATGGGCGAAGGCAACCTTTATAGCGGTACGCCGAGGGCCTTTATTGGATCACAGGTTCATTGAAAATTCATGTCCAAACTGCTTTAGGCCTAACTCGGAGACCCCGTAAATATCAGGGGATTTTACAGTCTTTACTCCGAAAAACGCTTTTATGAATTTTTTTTCGTTAAATTTCCTCGATTGAACAAAATAAGGAAAATTAATTAACTAACAGGTATTTTTGCACAGTGGAGAAATTTAAAAAGATTTACACATATGGTTAAAAGTGTTAAGGATAACAAGAAGGCAAATGCGAGCCTTGTTAACCATTACTAGCTCTGGGAAGGCCTATTATAAAACCTCCAGGAACAAGTTCGTGCAGAGTAGGCCTCAAAAATCACAAAGAACTTGCAAGCCCTTGGCAAGGGGTAGCTTAACGGATAACGTGGTGGCCTAGAAGGCGAAGAGCGCGCTTACTGGCATAGGTTCGAACCGCACCTATTATTTCACTTTCTTTAACGGGTAAAACAAGTTTATATTATTTTATTCCATTTACTACCTCTCTCTCTCTCTCTCTCTCTCTCTCTCTCTCTCTCTCTCTCTCTCTCTCTCTCTCTCTCTCTCTCTCTCTCTCTCTCTCTCTCTCTCTCTCTTCCTTTTTTAATTTAGGTATGAGCCTTGTTTGGTCTTATAAAAGGACGAAATCTCTTGTGTATCATCTTTCCTTTTCTCCAGTGGCGGATCAAGGCTAAAAAATAATTGGGGGCTGGGGGGCTAACCTGTATTCCTCCCTTTTGAGTAGTCTGAAAAAAGGGCATTGATGATTAATAATGGTTATCTTACACAACATTGAGAATAAATAACAGTAACTCACACGTGAGTGAGCACTAACTCTCTCAGATCCGATCCTTTTCCACACATCAAAATATTATGAATTGGAGTTTTGGGACGTCAGCTAAAGTATAAGACTGAATTTAATAATTAGTTTTGAGATTTACCTGTATTTTAGACATGTATCATATAAGATACATTCGATCGCAACTGTTTAAAAAACTTTTATATATATATATATATATATATATATATATATATATATATATATATATATATATATATATATATATATATATATATTATATATTATTACATAATTCTTTATGAATAGCAGAATACAAGTATTGCTTTAAAAAGAAATAAAAACATAAACTGGTATGAAATGGTTAATAACAGCCTCTAACATACAGCATTGGCATGGTATTTCATAAACAGCATCATCCTGTTTCTTTGGGCAAATACATCGATTACTCTGTCTATTCTAACATCAATTTCGTTGTGAACACGGATCAGCGACAGGCTGTTGAGGCGTTCTTGACCAATGATATTCCTTAAGTACGTTTTCAGTCGCTTCAGGCCCGAAAATGAACGCACTCCTTCCTTTTCGAACCTACCATACTACTAGGAGACCTGAACGCCCGCTTAAGGGAATCAGGCTACCGAGGAATGAACAATGCAGGGCAAAATTTGGAATTATTGTTGGACAGGGGAATAATCTAAAGGGCAGGCTCAGATTTCCCGACGTTCATCAGGAAAAGATCCGCCACCAGACCGGATATAATTTTAACAACCCCTAACTTTCCATACAATATCTATATGGAGCCAATGCCAATCCCCTGCAGCGATCACATAGGAATCCACGGCCAAAAAAGGATACGTCGATGTAGTTCTTCGTGACGTAGAAAAAGCCTTCGACAAAGTATGGGTCGAAGGACGAAAATACAAACTCCTCCAACTTAACCTCGGCGAGAAAATGGAGTGGATTATAGCCAACTACGTATCAAACAGAAAGGCACAAATATGCATTGAAGGATTTGAAGGCCCCACTTTCGCCCTACAAACAGGAGTCCCACAAGGGGGGTGCCTAAGCCCCACCTTATATTCCATATTTACCGCCGACCTACCTGCCCCAATCTCATCTAACAGTTTAAATATTCAATACGCAGACGACATAACCCAAATAATCTCGACAAACCATACAAATCTAAGATGGCAGGCTCGTATAACAGCACGAGAATTAAAAACATAAATGATTACGAAAAACGCTGGAAAATTAAAACAAACGTTAACAAATTCAAAATAATCCCTCTCCAAAGATTCAAAAAGTCACAGATAACCATAGAAGGTACGGAATAGAAATACTCAAATGAGGGGAAGGTACTGGGCCTTCAGTTGGAACGTCGTGGATACTGCAACCACGTAAGATCCAGGATCGCCTCAGCGAACTCGGGCTTAAGACTCCTCTACACCCTAGGGAGTCTGAGCGACAAAAAGAAAAGAACTCTGTATAAAGCATTCGTTGAGTCGGTTCTGGTGTACCCACCAATCCCTCTGCATGTCACTTCGATATCTAGCAAGAAAAAAATACAGAGAATTCAAAATAAAGCAACATACCTAATCACCAACACTAGAAGAAGAGAAAGAAAGAAAATAAGAGATATATTAGAATCAGCCGAAATTCGACCCATAAATAAGACACTAGAAGAACGAGCTAATAAGATATGGACGAAGATAGAAGAAAAGGTCGTAGAAATAAACAACGAAATTAGAATACCTGAAGCAAACCGAATAAAGAAAGCTTTCCCGAGCAGTAGGTTCCACCTACAGCAAGAAGAGCAACCTATATTCACGTGACTAATAATATGCTTAACCTAAGCAAAAACAAGTAAAACAAAGGCATGAATGGCAGAAAAAAGTAAGAGAAAATAAAGAAACCCAAAGAACAATTAGAAGAGACGCTACCCGCAAGGGTACCCAAATGCAAAAATACTCAAGCGCAGAAACAAAGTATATAAGAAACAAAGACTTAGAACAAACCAAAATAAATTAATTAGAAGAAACAACAAGAAAGATATTAGCATAGAAGAATTATAACTAAATAAAGAAGAATAGTCAGTATCCTGGCAACTAGTAACACTCCTAAACACTCACACTCACAACCCTCCACACCCCTTCTCAAAAATAATAAAATGACCTCTCATGCTATCTCCTATTCCCTTGTTTCTGTCACCTACAGGAGAGTGATCAGAACTTAAAGGGACTTGAGCAGGTTCAGATACATTTGGATCTGGGAGGGGGCGAAAGCATCCCCAATGGAGTTAAACTTGATTATTGACGAAAACCAGCGCTCTGCTTCTATCTTAACGAGGCTCAAGGCCTCAATGTCAGCTTCGTAGACTTTTCCACCTCCAGTAAAACAGCAACATCTCCGTGAGTGCCGCTGAGCAGATGTTTGATGTTGAACGGGGCATAGACAGATCGGTAGTAATATTCCTTAGCTGTCTGGAAGGGTACGTTCGCTGGCTGCGTTTGCCGCCTACAAACTCAATGCACAGGAAATGGTATCATGTGATGAGCCGATCTCCTGAAACTCCTCAGCCTTTTTGAAGATCTCGTGGGAGCTGGTTAGTACTTCTTCCCGGGTCTTGTTAAGATACGTCTCCAATTCACCGATCGTAGCGTATTCTAAGACTAGATCGACCATAGAAGACTGTAGGGCTCGGCTCGCCTCCACAGTGTGAACTAGAACAGACTCAGCGACGACGAGGCTAATCAGAAAGCTAGACAAATTTTTTTATGTGAAATAATTAGAATCTTAGACTTAACAAATGCTAAACTCATAGGTTGTCCCGAAAGGATGCATCAAATATTGGTCCAAATTTTTGTTCCCCAATACACAGAGTCCCTCACCCCCCCTTCTGGATCCGTGCCTATTTATTTCCTATGGGTTATTGAGCATACAGAGTCACCCCCCAAAAACGGGCCCCAACTTTCAAATGGCCTCATTTCTTAATTTTTTTGCAGGGATTGAATAAAACTTTGATGATAACTAGTTTATTGTGTTTAAAAACAACATATCAAAACATAAGAGTCTTTGGACTTTTCTTCTTTATTCTAGAGCACGGGTTCGAGATGACCTCCATTTAGCTCTGTGCATTTCTTAGGCGCAGCACAAAGTTGTCCATGACATACTTACAAACTGACCGACTAATGGCTCTGCTCTCCTCCCTGATGGCTTGCTTGAATTCCGTGATAGTCTGGGGTCTCCCTGTGTACACTCTGTCTTTAAGGTAGTCCCATAGAAAGAATTCTGGGGGGCTAAGGTCTGGGCTGTGAGGTACCCACTCAAAATCAGTCTTGAGACTGATCACACGGCCACCAAAGTTCTCTTTCAGCCAATCTTGGGATAGATTTGAGGTGTGAGAGCTTGCTCCTTCCAGAACTTTCCCATAAGTGACGGGAACAGGGTCTGCAGCTCCCTCTTGAAGGAAGAATGGTCCGATGATGCCTCTGACTGAGATTTCAGTCCATACCGTTTTTAGGGAAGTGTAGGGGCTTGGTGGCTACCTCATTTAGTCTGGAGGTCCCCCAGAAGACATTTGTCTTCGATTAACCTTTCCTTCAAGATGGAAGTAAGCTTCATCTGAGGTCCAAAGGAGGTTAAGGAAAGTTGGGGTCTCCTGAATCTTATCCAGTATCTTGACTGCCATAGCCTTTCTCTGCTCTTTCTCTGAGGCTGTACGGGTCTGCCTCGTCTGTATTCTGTATGGGTAGGCCATTACATCAATTACTAGCACTCCTGCAAGTCTCAGGCGATATACCGAGAGACTGAGGTCGCTTGCGTACAAAGCGTTTTGGATTCTGCTGAACTGACTCTCTCACGCTCTCGACCAGCTCAGCTGTACGCTTCCTGGGGCGTCCTAAATGGCTTGGACGGTTGTCACTGGCTGCATTGAGGTTGTCCACCCAGTCCTGAATACTGCTCTTGGAGGAAGCTTTTTCACATTCGAACTGATGCACGAAAGTGTCCTGCACTTTCTTGAACGAGCCTGTCTTGTAGTAATGTTTGACGCAGTATATTATTTGCGAAGCTCCCACTGAGATCTAGTTGTGTTCACAGGCGTTGCTTCTGTGATGTCCTGCAAAGTAAGGGTGATTAGTGAATGAATGAAGGATATATCACAAAAAGTGTGTGTAGGCCCGTTTTGGGGGGGTGACCCTGTAGATGTTATGGGAAGAGAGAGAAGAAGCTAAGCTCCGGCCGGATGGAAGGCTGAGTCCCTTCAGTACGTGAGTCAGGAAAACCCATCGCCGTGACACTTATGGGGGCTTAAATATACATAAACAAGTCGGGGTTGGTGGGATAGCGCTAAATGTAGTAGAAGTAACTCGTACCGACACATTTTATTCGAAAACGGTATAAAGTACGTTAAAGTTGGCCTGACTCTTCTTCTTACACTTTCACTCATGTTCTTTCTTTAGAGTGCCTGTGAATGTGAGGGTTCTGCTCGTACTTTGTCAGAGTACTTCAGGATTAGAGCCCCTCTGAACCGAGGGGTTGTCTTCGAATACAAATGAAAGATTTTCAACATCTACCAGGTTTCAAAAAGTGGAGTTGGTGCACCTAAATTACACCCCCGTGCCAGCCCCTATATACCCTATTAAACGCAAGACCACCCATTATTTTGTTCCCCCATAAGCCCCATCATATTGATAGGGTGTTATGTATTGTATTATCTCACACTCATAAACCATGGGCTGAGAGCTCCAAGTATCACCCTCACAACTCCTTTGCAGTGCACACCTATCCTATATATTACCATCCACTTCCTCCTCGTTCGGCCCTTTCTTTCACACACTCATTCACATAATCAGCCCACTTTTTATACTGTCATCCAACACTTGTCATGTCCTGCAAAGTAAGGGTGATTAGCGAATGAAGGATATATCACAAAAAGTGTATGCAGGCCCGCTTTGGGCGGGGGGGGGTGTACGACGCACGCGCCGACAACGTGAAATAGATTCTCGATTGGAGGTGTCTGACGAAAGAGGAGGAAGCAAAGGAAGAGAAAGTAATATTGATGAAAATAGACCCACAACTAGAAAAGAAGAGAAAATAGAGTATTTCCTAAAGTTTACGTGGATTATTCTTAAATGAAACAGAAAATGGCTGGTTAAAAAAAGTTTAGAAATTTATTATTCTTATCTTCTTCAGAGGAAAACCAAAAAAACTTCTTCATGAATTCGGAACCATAATAATTTGTTCTTTGTCCTATTTTTTTATCATATAATTACAAGAAATATAATAAAAAATATTTGTAGATATATTATTGTTTCTTTTTTTGTAATCAAAGATTGTTGAGGTTGTTTTAGCTATTTTCATTTTTTTTAAGCGAAGTTCACGGGTTTTATTCAAATTTGCTGAGTAACTTCTAGACTCATCTCGATTCATTGTAGGTGTTACACTGGTTCCCACTAGAACCTAGATTACTATTTATATTGCTATTTATATTCCTATCTACATTCCTATTTATATTGCTATTACTATTCTTATTTATATTCTTATTATTTCTCTCTTTATAGTCCTAATTATATCCCTATTTATATTAATTTTTATATTGCTATTTATATTGTTTTTTTATATTGCTATTTATATTGCTAATTATATGCACGTCATCACACACAGAATCATAACTCCACTATATTTCCTCTCCAGTCTTTAGATCACAACACAAACGCTCTTCACCTCTGTTCCAAGGAATCCTTCCAATGAATACACCTTACTCGCCCCCGCCCCTTCAAAAGGGGACTGGTTACTGGTGACCTCGGGCTCACACTCTTACTCCGCTTCACTTCACTCCATTTCATCCCTTTGCTCGAAACGGTTCTATCTCGCATGTCTCGCTCCTCCCAGGGGGGCAGGGGGGATTTCGCCCCATCTCAATAGCTGATGCCAAGATGTGATTGTGTTAAAAGTGGGGCTTAACACAAGTGTCCCTATATCTACAAGTGCCCCTTTATTTACATAAGTAGGCTTTACGCAAGTATTCCTATATTAAAATAAATAGGCTTTGCGCAATTCCTCTTACATTTACATAAATAGGTTTTACGCAAGTTTTTTATATTTACATAAATAGGTTTTACACAATTGGCCTTATATTTACATAAATAGGCTTTAAACAATTGACTCTATATTTACATAAATAGGTTTTACACAAGTGGCCTTATATTTACATAAATAGGCTTTAAACAATTGACTATATTTACATAAATAGGTTTTACACAATTGGCCTTATATTTACATAAATAGGCTTTAAACAATTGACTATATTTACATAAATAGGTTTTACACAATTGGCCTTATATTTACATAAATAGGCTTTAAAAAATTGACTCTATATTTACATAAATAGGTTTTACACAAGTGGCCTTATATTTACATAAATAGGCTTTAAACAATTGACTCTATATTTACATAAATAGGTTTTACACAAGTGGCCTTATATTTACATAAATAGGCTTTAAACAATTGACTCTATATTTACATAAATAGGTTTTACACAAGTGGCCTTATATTTACATAAATAGGCTTTAAACAATTGACTATATTTACATAAATAGGTTTTACACAATTGGCCTTATATTTACATAAATAGGCTTTAAAAAATTGACTCTATATTTACATAAATAGGTTTTACACAAGTGGCCTTATATTTACATAAATAGGCTTTAAACAATTGACTCTATATTTACATAAATAGGTTTTACACAATTGGCCTTATATTTACATAAATAGGTTTTACGCATCTATTTTTCCCTTTAACAATCCTCATTAGAGAATCAAGTATTTTCCCCTTCAGCTCAATAAACGACCCTTACTCAATGCTGCTACAGTCCTTAATAAACTATTTAGCAAGTTTTTTTAATCAATTAATTTCGATGCATGATATTTGTCTCAAGATTCATGTGGTAGGAGGGGGGTGGGGTACCTCTGAGTGAACGAAGTGTTCCCAACCATCACAATTTGAGGTGAATTCATACCACAAGAAGGGCGAGATTTATTTCTCGCTTCCAGACCGCAAAAAGCCATAACAATTTCTGCCTCGACCACTCAATTATTTAGACTTAGTTTAAGGAATCGTACCTCACCTTTTGAGGTTTTACTTTTGGGAAAAAAATCTAACTATTTTGGACTGAAAGATTGAAAAAAATAATGAATGTCCATTCTGATTTGTTTGTGGCGCATTTGATATCTTTTTATTACTTTCTAAATGAATTTAGTCTAAGATATTTAATTTTATACCAATAAATCAGTTTTGTCGTTAATTTTATTTCCAAAGACTTCTAAGATTTTAGTTGCTTTGTTTTTTTAGTGCGAATTTATTTTCTTCACGTCAATATTGTGTACAGTTGCAGGATTTAGGTTTTGACAAGCCATGTTTTGGACGCACTCTTGTACAGACAGTTTATGGGGCGCTGTTCACTCGATGACCTCTGATAGGCCCTTGCGGCTTTTGTCATCAGTTGAATTATGGTATATGTTATGTTACTTACTCCTTTTTGTCATCTGCAAAACTATCCTTGCGTTTTCTTTTCACCATTTGTCGTTCTGCTTGCATTTCTTCACTCTCTGAGATCGACTTTTCAAAATGGCGCTGTTTAATTAAGGTTAAAAAAATCTTCCCCTTTCAGTGAATTAAATTATTAAACATTTTTTTTTTCTAATGAGACAAAACATTTAAATCTAAAGCCGCGTTAAAATGAAAGTTTTAGAGGGAAGTTTCACAATTTAGATCTCCTTTCACACACACGAACACTTTCCTAACACCCTATTAAATACTTAGAAAAAAAATTTAATAAGTTAAGATGATGCCATAGCTCTCACTATACAGTTTGTCAGTCACTCACACACAAACGTACACATACCCTTCCTCATCTCATTCAGTTCACCTCTCTCTTTCTTTCGAGACTAAGCAAAATAAATGGTGCATCTCTCTCACTCTCCATGTTTTAGTTGGGGGATTGCGAAGCTTTTTCTTCCCCGGACTTTTATACTTTCGCTGTTATCAACATCTCTAGTTTTGTTTATTTAAGTTCGTTTCTACATTTGTTTCATTTAGATTATATTCTCTAGGTGTAGGGTGATTTAGTGGTAAGGAAATTTAGCTTGTCTTCACCTTCACTTTGGACCCCGAAGGCAATCGGTGCTCGCATGTACACTGACCTCAAAAATACTCCTTAGATGATAGTCGTTAAAAACAAAGGTGTTGTCGTTCCATTTTTTTAATGTCTTTCAAGACATTCACAGTCGATGAGTTTTAATGGTGCAAATGTCATTTTCATCGAAGGCTCTTGTCTCTTCTTTATCCTAATCATCCATCTCCTCCCGATGGGAGCAGCCTTCACTGTAGGACTAGGGCAAGTTCAAGAACTTTGTGCGTCCAACAGGTCCTTAGCGTGTTCTGGCGTTACTCACTTTATCATTTTTTGTATACGAATCTCTTTTCATATTTTTTTAAGACCAATCAATGCATCTATTGGTTTTCGTTTAAAAGAAAATTATGTGACTGTCCTTGCCCAAGTTGAGTTGGACATTAGTGGCCTGTTGAGGCCACTGTAAATATCACTAACAACAAAGGCAGTATTAAACCCAACTCTTAAAATTCAAGGCACCCTTTCGCCCTAGCATGCCAGGGCCCGCGAAAGGGAGAGAAAAATCTGGCTTCAATTAGCGGTGTCATCCTTTAGTAAACATCGATCGCAGGTCGACGATGACCAAATACCGTCTTAACTTCGCTAAAATCATATCCTCCGTCATACTCAACTGAGCCTCCTTACCAGGAATGCCAGTGATGATTTATTGATAAACCTAGATTGCGACCCGAAAAAAAACTAGATGTTGCAGAATAAACCTAGAACACTATATCAATTATAATAACTAGATTTTCACATTTGTCCATTTTCTATTGCAAAATTTCAAGTATAAAAAACATTACTTTTTACTTACGTCATTAATTCGTCGTTACTTGCTTCAGTTCAGCAGAATTCTTAGCACCTTTCAGTCGCTGTGCGTAACGTCTATATGAGCCTCCATCTTCTAAGTCCTGTAACAATTCCTTCCTAAGTTGCTACATTACACTTGAATTGTTATATTTTGTTACAGATTGCCTTCCTTCGATTCTGTCCCTCATCGTATTTTTATTTATACTTGTTGGTATGATTTGTTTTAATGTTGTTCACTTGAGAGAAAATCCTTTCTACATAAGCCGACGAGTCGGGTTAGACAGTTAAATTTGTCATGAAATTTCGTAGGATTTCATATTTAGGTTGACCCAAACCAGTTTTGATGTACCTTAAACTATACCAAACTTGAATAATATTCCTTACAAACGCCTTCATTCATATTATTTCATGTATCTTATCTTATTATACCATGAACCGTCTTATTTAGCTAGGAAATATAAGTTACGGTGCATTTTATATATTTATATTTTTTTTACCATAATTTATTAAAAAACCTAGATTTTTTTTACATTTTCCGAAAAAAAAACTATAAACCTAGAATAAGGTTATAAAACCTCGATCTAGGTTTAAAAACCTAGCGCTGGTATCTCTGCTCCTTACCACCGAAAACAAATCCCCACTAGCACAGGATTCTACTCACCGGATATCTTAAGCAGAAAAGATGGTTTAATTTAAACGCCCAAATAGAAATCCTTTACTTTGGAAAATCTTCCCAAAATTTTAGAATAGTCAATTAATAATAATCAATGATCATCAAAAAATTCTGAATCAAAAAGTTTAAAAATTTAGTTATGATATTAAACAATTTTAAATTAAAATTGGTTGACATAAAATAGGAATAATATTGGTTCGGATCACCAGAATTTTTTTAGATCTAACACCAATAGAGGTTTTTTTTACTAAATCAAGTGGTGAATAACGAGGAAGTAGAGATCGCTCTCTCTTGGGTGGATAAATACTCCCATATAATTATGGTTTATTACAAATTATTCGATAATTATAAAAGAATGAATCAATGTGATAAGACATAAAGAATAAGCACGTTAAATAAAACAAAACTTTAAGATTTTCATTTTCTTTAGAGATATTCCCTAAGAAACTTTCCGCGGGAGATGCCCTCAATGTTTTTTGCTTTATTATTTAAAGATTTACAGAGTAGTCTAATAAATAAAGTAAATGACAATTGATCAAAAGACCCACGGGGACACGACGGCGATGGCGTCAGGCCCTTTCATGATAGTCTGTACTTTAAGAGACAAAACGATGGATTAGAACTCAAGATTATTAACGTGGTGCGATTTTTCTGGGAAAAGCTAAAGAGAGTGAGGGAGGGGATGGGGGCAACGTACTGTCGAGGTGAAGGAGAAAGTCTCCTTTATGTGTCGTGACTAAATTTAGGAAACATTGAACTGTTTCAGACCTCACCCCAAAACCGGACGGTTGTTCAAGCCATTCCGGAAGACACATGGAGCAAAGAGAAAAGATCATTTAAAGATTAAGAAATCAGTAGAATCAAGCCCAAATTTGCCCTTTAGGAAAATAAGTCTTTCACTTAGAATTAACAGAGAAACTCTCAGATGTACTCTTGTTAATGATTTCAAGATGTACATCTATATTATACAAACAAAAAAGAAGCTTTCGAACACCGACAAATTTAAAAGAAAATTAATGGTCGAAAGATCCCTGCGCATGAAAATGAAAACAGATCGAATTTCCTTGAGTTTTGTGGATGTGGGATGAGGAAGGGGGGGGGGGCTATCGGACGAAAACTCCTTTTTAATTTCCGGGTAAAGGAGATTCGAAAAATAATATGTCTTCTGTGGGTCACTACCACCAGAAGAAATTACAGAAAGACCTTTATAGTCAGAAAAATAGGTAGCAATTTCTTCAACAGGTTTGATCGGGGACACATACGATGGGCGGTCAATAAGTTTTTTAATTCGGATATAAGGAAACGAGATATGAGGAAAAGTGTTTTATTATTTTTCAATATAACTACCCTCGACTTCAATGCATTTGCGCCACTTGTCCCTGAGGCTTCGAATTCCCGACAACCAGAAATCTCCCGACTGCTGTTCAATCCACTCCTGGACGGCGAGCTGGACATCTTCATCGTCCCCAAACTGGCGTCCACGCAGTGCAGCCTTGAGCTGGAGGAATAAAAAGTAGTCGCTAGGGGCCAGATCTGGACTGTAGGGGGGATGGTTGAGCTCCTCGAATCCGCACTCGCGCAGGGCAGCTTGTGCAACGTTGAAGTCGATCATGGGGCGTGAGGTTTCTAGTGACCCAACGGGCAGAGGCCTTAGTCATGGCTAAATTGTCGTGGATAATGTGGATAACACTTCCATGTGATATTCCCAGTTCTCGCTCGATTTCTTCTTTACCTTCACCCGTCGATTTTCGAGGATCATCCTCTCCACACGGGCCACATTCTCCTCGTTGGTGACGTCTGACGGGCGTCCTGGACGGGGGTCATCTTCAAGGGACTCACGACCATGGCGGAACTCCCTATTCCAGCGAGCAATGGTTACATAGGAAGGGGCGGTGTCGGTGTACACTGCAACCATGTGTTCATGGATCTTTTTTGCATTCTTGCCTTCCTTGGTCAAAAATTTGATCACTGCGCGGTGCTCAACCTTTCCCATTGTTGAAAAATTTGTGACTGACGATCTGCGATCAGCTACTGCTTCTTAAATAGATGAGGCAGGAGCGTGCGGCTGCAAGTCCTAACTTTTCATAACTTTTCCTAACACCCCCACAAACAGCCACCCCCCTTCCTCTGTTTTACCCCACCGATTCGCAAAACTTATTGACCGCCCCTCGTATATGAAGAACAGGGAAAGAATGCGGTCATCAGTAAAGAGCTGTCTGTATGTTGATGTCATTAAGAGACTTTTGAAACAGTTCAAATTACTTTGTCCATCTCTTTTGGATTAATTTTAGTTCTACTTAGATTGTTGTGGTACTTCGCACATATCAGTCATGGGGGAGAGTCCGCCATATTGGTAAGGTCAGCAATTTTTGGGGGGGAGAGAAGTCGCTGATTGGTTAAAATCACTTTGTCTATCTCATTTGGGTAAATTTTGGTTCCACTAAGATTGTGCTCCTTCGCACACATGAGTTATGTGTGTTTGTGTGGGTGGGGGATGGGGGGGGGGGAGATGTCCAAGCCTTCGGGAAACTGGTAACGAATCGCGAAGCTGAATTCTAGTGGGCTACTAACTCTTGCGATTTAACTTTCCCTGATTTTTTTTTATTTATGGTGTTTGTTTAAACCATATTCTTTCGTTAACAATCTTGAAATATTATGCAACTGAAATTAATGATCAGATTAATCCTATGGTATCTTGACAAAATTGTAATGCAAAACTTTATGTTCAAGCACAGAAAACCATAGAAAAATGGAGGCGGGAGGTCATCTTGAACACATTATTTAGTGATAAAAGTAGTTAGGATATAGTAATGCTTTTACTTCGAATGTTAATAGTTTGACCAAGTTTCTTAGTTCATTCGAATACTCTTCCGAAAATGTTCATTGTTCATCTTTATATTTGGGGGAGGGGAATGATTTAATGCATACTCTTAAACAGGTCATAACTTGCCCGTATTCTCTTTGAACCTTTATTAAAAATAAGTAAAAAAGAATCAGGATATTATGATATTAAATTCTGTAAAAGGCAACAACATAATTCTGTAAAAGGCAACAACCTAATGATTCTAAAAAAAACCCTCTTCTTACACCGAAAAAATTAATAATTTTCTTTCCGATCAATAATTTTCTTACCTCCCTCCATTCCAGTCCCCCTTAAGAGTTCGTAGGCCAGTTTCAATAAGGAACCTGTCTGCCTACTTTTGGGGTATACGGAATTAACCAAAAAGTTTAAAGCCTACTTACCGACCTTCCCCTAGAGATATGGGTTTCCTAAGATTCATAAGCGTGATGGTCCTCATCCCTTATTTTCTTCCCGTACCCAATCCTTAGCAAAGTGGTTAGCTAAGATTCTTTCCCCTATTATAGGTAATATTTCTCGTTCTTATATAAAAAAATTATGTTTATTTCACAAAGAAAACAAGAAATATTGACCTTAAAGGAAATACACTGGTGTATTTTGACATTACCTCTATTTACGAAAGTACCCATAGAATCTACCCTTAATAGAGTAGAGGGCTGGCTAAATATGAACTCTTCCTTCTCCATTAAAACATAAATTAATCATGAATCTCATTAGGTTCTATACTAGACAGAATTACTTTAGTTTCAATGATAATTACTATAAGCAAAGTAATGGGTTATCTATGAGATCCTTCTTCTTCTCTACTTTTGGCCTACATCTTCAAGGAACTATTTGAAAGTGAATTTCTTCTAGAGTCCCTCGTTCTTGGGGCTAATTAGTTCCCTTATGTTGAAGACAAATTTGTGGTAGTAAATTATTCTATATATATAACTTCCATATTTTGCTCCTTAAATTCATTTCTTCCATTTCCTTTACTTTGGAAAAGGAAGTGAGGAAAAATGACCGTTCTGGGCTATCTTAATAGCAAGAAATTATAAGGAAAAAACGATTTTTAAAATATACAGAAAACCGACCCAATCCGATCAGTATTATCATTGTTATGTATCTCCGGGCCCTTCGAATATGTGATCCGAGTTTTATCGATGTAGAATTTTGATATATTCCATAGACCTTTCAAAGATTAGGTTACAAGGATGATTTTATTAAATAGGCGTATTTTAAAGCGGGAAAAGTTAATTATAGAAATAACCATAGTAATAAATCCATTGAGAAATTTCTATAAAATTTTCCGTTCATATTTTTTTAATCAACCAGTAAACCATACCTAAAGAAATTCAAATGGTCCCCACATCATCTAATAAGTTCTCGGCTTTTGTCAGAAAAAATTTTAGCAAATAGAAATCTACCACAGGTTATGTTTACGAAATTTCTTACCGCGTATTGCTCGAAAAAATACATAGGTTAAAGTATTGACTTTTAACGAATAATAAAACAGAATAAACAAGATCTTCAGGTGAGTAACCATGTCGTAGTATGACCGGTGTACGCCGTTATACGCACACAGGCCTACTGGCCGACCGAAATTAAGGCTCCACCTGGGAATGGTTCTAAGAGTGCTTTACATACGCAGTTGCTAGGCCAAGGAATATTCAAACACGGCTACAAAAATATACTTTAATAGGACTAAAGATTACATATACAGGTAGGGCAAGTTAAATGGCATTGCAATTAAATATTGACGGTTCACTGCTAAGATGATTAACACTATCAATTAAGTTTGAAGCGAGGGATAATTAAATAAGTAATGATTTTACAATTATGCAAGTTCTAGAGCAAAGGGGATCCTTGAGGTTCGACGCCGTAAAGGTGGGAGGAGCGCGACGAAGCGGGGGTTAAATCCCTTTTACCTTGATATGTGGCGAGTAGGACCTTGATGTGTGGGCGTCTCACGGGACGCTCAATTCAACTTCGGGAAACTGAAGTTGTGGTGCCTCTTATCTTTAAGAGGTAAATGGAGGGTGCTTCGGGGATGGCTTTCCCGATCCTTATAATCCGAAGACGTGGTGAGAAGGGTTGAAGCGCGCCTAACTATTTCCACGAACAACACTGAGTGACGACTAGCTCTTCCTTGGCTCTTCGACAATCACTCAATTCTTCTCTGGACGAGAATGTAGTCGATTTCCTCTCGACTAACGAAGACGTTACACTTAACGTACTGAACGGCGTCTCATCCAGGTGCCAGGTGTAATTCTACACAGGGTACCCCCCTCGGTGGGATCGTAGCAAGGACTGACCCCACTGTGTCGTTTGAGGCAGTCGTCGTCAGGTACTCTTCCTTCTATGAAATCCCAGCTCTTTTGGGCACTGGCTTTAATCAGGTCTCTTACCTCCTCCAACTTCATTTAGTGTCCGAGGATGAGATGAAGATATCACCAAAGACAGGGTCCAAAGTACTGCTCATGCCCACCTCATCCATTTGACAATAAGTTTAGTGGTTAAACGTAAACTAATTGACTTTAACCGGATAACTTTAGTTGTTATTTAAAAAGTAGAGGAGTAAACCCATGGAAATAAGATTTGTGTTGGGGAAAGGCACGTATGACAATGATATTGATGATTTGGTCTATTGGAATATGGGTAAACAATGAGGAAACATCAAAATTACCCATAAAGACAATTACTTGTTCAATTTCCCGGACTCGTGTGATAGATTCCTGCAATTTGCCAACCACATCCATCCTAATATTAAATTTACCTGCGAAAAAAACGTATTGTTTGCCTCTCATTTTTGGATATTGACATCTCCCATTCATTAACAGGATTTGAAACCAAAGTTTTTTGCGTAAGACAACCTTTACTGGTCAAGACCTCAACTCCGTCAGCTTTTGCGATATTTCGTATAAAATCAGTGCCATGAAAAAACTACTACTCCGTATAATGCAACATTTCTTCGCCCTACACTGGATTTTATAAAGAAGTTGACTTCGGTGTGGATAGTTTAAAGAAAACAGTTTTTCTGTTTCTAATAATATAATTGCGAAAGTTCTCCCAAGGTTAGCCAGATAATTATTCTGTTTTGGCAATAACATCATAACTATTCGAGCGATTCTAACGAAATTTGAAACCCTTATGTTGTTTTACATTCTCTTTCGAATGATAGAATTGTCAAAGTCATTCAAAGGTTAGTCTGGGAATTATTGAACGTTTTGAAGGTCGTAAGGTTATAACTCAGAATAAGTGGGAGCACGCGACTTTGGTCAACAGACCTTGTTAATAAATGGTTTCGGGAGCTAATATCACCCATCTTCTGGTACTGTAAATACAAATTCATCAATAGACTAAGCATTTAAGTTTTATAATTAAGAACATTAAAATTATGGAATTGATGGAGGATTATGCCCATTAATATAGGGAGTCATGCAGAACTTGCAGTTTATTGCGTTTAAATTCATGTAGCGAAATTTAATTAGTAGATTTGACTATATAAATTTGGGAAGAAACATTACGTGCACATTAAGAATACACTAACCTTGTACGATCCGTTTTGTGTAATGAAGACTGATGAGAAAGAGCGAGGAGCTTAAGAAGAAAGAAAGGATTAGAACGGTGGTTAATATTTTATAGCAAAAGTAGTGCGTTAAGAGAAATCGGAATTTTGAGAAGGGATGGCTACATAGATTCTTATATTCTCAAAGAGACAGGATCGCAGATGGTTTTCAAAATTATAAATTTCTTTAAGTTTGTAACATCGGTTTTACATTGAATAGAATGTAACCGAACAAGCAATAACTTTTTCTTAGGAAGACTTTAACATTCCTGTGGCTAATTCCCATATAAGAAGAGAATCTTGCCTTCAGCGAGGGCACCGTACCTACATCCAATATATTTTCCCAAATTACACCACGGGAAAGTAAATTCGAATATAACGGAGCAATTCGAATCTTACGGGATTCTGTCCTTGCAATTAAAATAGTCAAATATGGTATTTATTTATAAACTTATTTTAAAATTGGTATGAGAAAAGAAATTCCTTAATAAATTTGTAATTTCTTTTTGAAATATTTGTTTTAAAAAGAAAAACACACCTTGAAAAACTCCTTAACGCATATCTTTAAAGACAGTTGGGAATTTTAATTTGGTTGGTAAATGTTATCTAAACAATGTTTGCTGACCAAAAAGTCGTGTGCTCTCACTTATTCTGATTTATGACCTTATGACCTTCAAAAATGTCAATAATTTCCAGACTAACCTTTGGAGGACCGTGGAAATTATACCATTCGAAAGAGAATGTAAAACCACATAAGGGTTTCAAATTTCGTTAGAATCAGTGGAATAGTTATGATGTTATTACCAAAACAGAATAATTTCCGGGATAACCTTGGGAGGACGTTGGCAATTATATTATTCGAGAGAGAATATAAAACAACATAAGGGTTTAAAATTTCATTAGAATCGGCCGAATAGATCTAATGTTATTACAAAAAGAAAAGCAAATCTGGGACCGACCGATTGATTGACATAGTGAGATATAGAGTCGCCCGCGACTAAAAACATAAATTTCTCTTTCTACCTGCTTTCGTTCATCTTACAACTTAAACTGAAGCTCCAACGAATATATATATATATATATATATATATATATATATATATATATATATATATATATATATATATATATATATATATATATATATATATATATATATATATATATATATATATATATATATATATATATATATATATATATATACAATGAAACAACTGTTGAGTACAAAGTTTATTGAACCAGAACTAATTTCGGTATGAAATTTTCCATACCATCATCAGCCGTTAACTGAGAGAAATAGACAAAGAAAACAGAAATACTAAAATATACAGAAACCAGCAACTAACATTAATCCGGAGGCGTTAATTTTAGGTGATTAACAATATTTTTTTAAAGGAAGTCAGCTACATAGCGGCTACATTTGTGTTGACCTTCTGACAGATTAAAGTTTGAGATTTCTTTGATTAATATAGATTCGATATTTTTTATTTTATTAAAATCGTTATATTGTTAAATTATTTGGGCACTAGGCAATCAATTATGTGGCTGGTGTTTTTCACATGGGGAAAAATACTAGAAGCAACGCTTGCTCTACGATATCTATTCAATAAACAACTTTGTGCTCAAAAAGTGGTTTCGTTGTACATTAATTTACTCGCTATTGGGGAAAACAGTGTCTTCATGTATATATATATATATATATATATATATATATATATATATATATATATATATATATATATATATGAAGAATTAAACCACATTCTCCGAAGACAATTTAATTCAGAACAGTTTCGGTGTATATCACACCCTTTTTCAACTGACACTGGATAGAAAATATAAGAAAAGTGCATACAAACATAATAACACAGGGTCAGGTCGTGAAAGATCCCCTCTTTTTTCCCCAATCCCCTACTTGTGGCTAATCGGGGGGGAGGGGGGGGTTAGGCCTAAATATATTGAAGGGCTGACATTTTCTATCCAGTGTCAGTTGAAAAAGGGTGTGATATACACCGAAACTGTTCTGAATTAAATTGTCTTCGGAGTATGTGGCTTAATTCCTCATCTTTTCTTGCGATATTGCATTAATTTTTATCATATATATATATATATATATATATATATATATATATATATATATATATATATATATATATATATATATATATATATATGAAGACACTGTTTTCCCCAATAGCGAGTAAATTAATGTACAACGAAACCACTTTTTGAGCACAAAGTTGTTTATTGAATATATATATATATATATATATATATATATATATATATATATATATATATATATATATATATATATATATATATATATATATATATATATATATATATAATGGACAAGATTATGGAAACAAGTGATATTTCTAACCCTATAATTTATAATTTCGCCAACGTTTGGCCAAAAATATGAATTCCAATGGGACATAAATCTTATGTATGTGCACTGCAGACCCTTTGTACTTGTTATAATAAGCAGGACTATTTTTCAGATACATACATTGCTAAATGCCAAATATGTACGTGACCTTTCTGACTTCCAAAGAGGGCAAATTGTTGTAGCGTAAACGGCTGAGACCTTTGTAACAAAACTACAGATTTACCATTTCGAAAGGAACCGTATCTAAAATCATGCTGGCGTACCCCCCAAAAAAGGGGTAACTGTAGCTCTTTTAAGCGTAACTCAGACCGCAGAGAATTAAAATGCATTGTGTCAATAAATCAGAGAACCACAGCTACTAAATTGACAGAGCTAAATTAACATCTTGCCAATACAATATCAACCAAAACAGTTAGTCGGGTGTTCAATGCCGTTGGATACTATGAAAAGGGTGCAATTACCAAACCTTTTCATTCTCTAGCAATGTTAAAAACGCCTAAATTGTTGCTAATATCACAATGAGTGGGCACTGTAGCCATGGAAGAATGTCATTTTCTCTCACGAATCAGCTAACGTTTTTTCCTAGGTTAGGACGAATTTATGAAAGTTTCACGCCCAAAGAAACCTTCAATCTATAGCTGCATGATCTAGTTCTTGACAAGCCTTGATTGGTGATACCCTTGTTTGTGGACGCATTGCTCTGGATGTAGTTTTCTTGGGAGTTTGGGTGCCTTAAAAAAAGAGGCCGTTTGATTCGGATGACCTATGATGAGCCCTTGTGGCTTTTGTCATCTGTTGTATTATGTTGTGGGGGACTTTGATTTTGTCTTTCCCTGGCGATGGTGCTTTTTGTGGGTGGGTTTTGACGGATGCGGATCAACTTTGATAGGCCCTTGTGGCTTTTGTCATCCGTGAAATTATTTTATGTTATGTTACGGACCTCAACCGTGAAGCATGGAGGTAGTTCTGTGAATGTGTGGGCGGATAAATCGTGAAATTCTCTCCGATCTGTGATACCACTGAATATTAAGGATACTTATAGTGAATATTTGTCAATTTGGAGTTGACCAAATTTACCCACACCGTTTCACAATGGTGGCGTCCTCTTCCAAAATCATATTGGGCCTATTAACACAACTAGAATTGTTCCAAACTGGCAGGAAGTGGTCGACAGTGATGTAGAACACTTGGATTAGCCTCATAATCACCAGCCTTTAACATAATCAAAAATCTCGAATTTGTTTAGAAACAACAAATAAGGAACAGTTTTCCGTCGCCATCATCTCTGAATGAACTGGAAAAGGTTATTCAGAAATGCATCAACATTATCAGAGCTACCTTGCAACACTTGTATGGTTATTCCTCATTGTATTGAAGCAGTTTTTGCTCCCCAAGGGGAACCAAATTAATATTAATTTTAAAAAAAAGGTTATTTAACATGGGTTCCATTATTTTCAGGAATCCCTTTATATGATACAATTAAGAAGGGAATGATAGTCATATAAAGATTTAAATCAAGGGACACTCCTGACTCTGTCTAGATTCGTCTCTTGGTGTACCATTTGACCCGGGGCTTCGGAAAGAATGGTGGGAGTAGGGGTGGGAGGGGATTAATCTCTTTGAATTGCACTTTATACAAATCCGTCCGAAATCCGAGCTTAATCCGATTCCTGATGCACTGCATAATCGAAAGAACCCGAAAAATCTGAGGCCTATCGAGAGAAACAACGCTAGCTCCCGATAGATAGATAGAGAAAAGGAGATAAAGCGAGGTAGAGAGGGTTTGGATTAAAGAAAGGATTAGAGTTAAAGAGGGTTTAGATTAAAGAGAGGATTAGAGAGAGAGGGGGGGGGTAACGAAAGTGTGTTAGAGAGAGAGGGGGGAAGAAGAGGTGGATGATAAGTAAGAGCTAGAGAGAAACACCGATGAGACGAGGCTTAAGGGAAAATCCCGGCTGATTCCGAGTGCCACGTGACTTCCCCTTGGGGAGAACCACTTTCCCTTCCTGGAATTGAAGGAAAACAAACAAAGGGGGGTAATGCTTGTATCGCCATCAGCGCACATTGTCAGAGGAAAGGCACAAGTAACACACGAGATAATTTAGCAAGATTGCGCACATGGTTTACCTCCCATTACCCTGAAGTTGTCCCTGTAGTTTTGTATTGAGCCCCAGAGAGTCCTAGTTGAGGGGATTCACTATGTTAGACCTGGTTGTTTCCATCTACTTGTTTCTCATGCAATAGTTTGATGGTTGTTTTCATCGACCTGTTTCCCATAGATTAGATTTGCTGGTTGTTTCCATGTCTCCATCTACCTATTTTCCACGCACATAATCATGGTTGTTTCCATCTACTTGTTTCTCACGGACTACAGCCCCAGTTGTTTTGAATATACATGTTTCAAAAGCATATAATCCTGGTTGTTTCCATCTACCTATTGGGCATGTCTATATTACTGGGTGCTTCCATCTACCTGTTTCCTAAGCAGTATAGTCCTCTTTATTTAGATTTATCTGTTTCTCACGTACTCTAAACGCCATCGATTGGATAAAACCTCGTTGTTCTTTACTGCTTTCAAAAACAAGTTCTTGAATCACATTATTTTGTGGTACATTTCGATCCTTGGGGTAAGTAGGGATGTAATGTTGCCCCTTTCGCGCTCGGGGAGGCTCCGCACCCTAGTTATTAGTTATGTTTGAGGGAGTTTCGCATTTCTCAGATTCCCGTTGAGGCTCTTTCATTTTCCCTGACTACAATACCTTATTTACAAATCCTTTATACACTTTATAGCGCAAATGTCCTCGCCGGGATTCGCCCCTTTTTAAATAAATGGGGGTTTTACCTAAACCGCATTTTATTCTCCAATAAGCACACCCCCCCCCCCAACTATTAATTATAAATGGAATCCGGACATCGTAAATCCGCTGAAGCCGGGTATCCTGTAATCCTGTATGATCCACCAAATATTCGAACGCAGTAGCCACACCCACCTCCAACAGACTTTAATAATTCCTGTAATCTGGGATTTATGGCCAGCTGTTAGGGCTGGATTGTCGCTAAGCAACGGGGATTTGTGTGGACAATGGCAACGGCTTAGGTTGAAGGTTTAGCACCAGTTAATTTTGAGTTATTATACCAACGGACGAAATCCCCTTCCTATAGTTAGTCCTTGTTTTCCTTCGTACGTGCTAGTAGGAAATTGTCATTGCTGTTGTATCGATTCATGGGAAGTTCACAAGGTTCAAGGCAATTGTGTTCACAGAAGCACAGATATCCGATGTTTATGATATCGGATTTTGTCTAAAGGGCGCGAAATTGAGAAAAAAACAGTTTTAATGCAAAGTACTTGTTTCAGATCGGGAGGGGCTCATGTGTTTCACCGAGGTTTCACAAGTCCCGATTGAGTCATCAGAACAAACCCGAGAAGTCATTCTCGATTCACTTTAGACACTACAAGGATTTACACCAATGGCATTCCACCAGTGTCAAAATGGGTTCTCTTTGTACTTTTGTACTTCCTTTGTGTCTCTATACATGTGTTTATTGGTGCAGTTATTTGGTGTTTATTGCTCTCACTCCTGTTTTTTTGTTCGGATGTTTGTTTTTCCGTTTGAAAATTTGCTTCCCTATATTCAGTTGTTTGCTTGTTTTTTTCCTAAATTTACTTTGCATGGCATCAATGTAGGTTACTATGCGTGTGTGCCTGTAAGCTTATCTATGTGTGTTTATTTAGAGGTACGGTAAGAAGTGGTAGCCCATTTCTGCGTGTTTTTGTATGTGCGGGGTTGCATGTAGCATAAGCGGGTTGATCACTTGTCATAACTTCTCAACAAAGAGTATGGCGTATATGGGATTGAAGGGAGGAGAATCTTTCTAGTTCTCGTGAATATGAGATGATGGGAGAATAAAGGAAAAGGGGGGTGGGCTGAGGAGGGCAACGGTACCCCAACTTCTCTTAAATGTTACTGTTAATGTGATCTTTAATCTATCTGGGTTTAAGGTTGAAAAATTTATGAAGCAAAAATAATCCACCATTAGATCTTTAATATATATATATATATATATATATATATATATATATATATATATATATATATATATATATGAAAGGAAAAACTCACAAAGTATCACGTGAGGGTGGCAAATGAATGCAATGTCCCGCAGGAAAAAATGAAAAGGTGTTTCCAAGTACTTTGGAACTTTATTAAGTTCCTTGATAAGGATTGGGATGACCTTGAACCAGAACCTCGTTGAGGCGATGTTTCGAGGCGTGAGGCTGACTCGGACACACAGCTGTCCGTCTCGCTGAGCTAATCCCGAGGTAAGTGAGGCGCGTGTGGCGATGCTTCTTGACTTGAAGATATAAGCGAGGGGGATTGTGTATGTACGATTATTCCAATCCTTGGGTTACACTTGCGGGCTTCTCGATGATGAGACTTGACCAAGAGGTGAATCTTTTCTCGAGTGGAACTTCACATTGGTATTCAATGGTGAGGGATATCTCTGGTTTTATTCGGAAAACTGAGTTAGGGGGTTTCTCTGAACGAGATTGGTATGAGAGTGATTCTCTATACCGCTGATCTACTCTTGGATGTGACCAAATGAACAGCGTTGGGAAGAAAAATTCCACTCGGTTCCACTTCTTCATTTCCTGTTTTACTCAGGGACTGCTCTTCTTCTCTTGATTGCTACCTCGATTCTCTTTTTCATTTCCCCAGATCGAACTATATATACGTCGATTATCCCCTGGGGGAAGGGGAGGGGAGATGAGTGCCCACCTTTAAGCTTCTTTCCTAGATCATCACTTTTCAACCTTGTGACCATTCGCTCTCCTGGTTTACTTCGGAGAAAGTGAAATTTCGTCTATTTGGCAAAAATAGACCTAAACCACAGGAGGGCACAGTGAGCCTGTTCATAGATTTTTATTCTAAAGGCTATCCCACCCTCCTTTGTTTATATTAACGGGCTGCGAAATTTGTTGGTGGTAATCCTTCTTTGCGAGCGATCTTGAGGATTGTTGCGACAGCGGGGCAAATGTGGGGGGGAAAGTATCGGACCATATGGAACGTAACTGTTGACGCTGTGTAACCAAACTAGCGTCTGTTTATCCTCGCGATATTGATTTCCCCACAATGGGAATTTTAAATTGTGAAATTATCTATGGAAATATCAGCTTTACACTTGATAACATGGTCTCTTATTTCATATACTTATACATATATCTGTCAATTTTGGGTCAGTTTGTCTCCATAACATGTTCTGCCTATTTCACACAATGAACCCTCCTGCGGCCTTCATGAGGCCACCCAGGCGACCTCTGAACCGGCCACAGGCCTTCGTCACTAATCTCCCGTTTTAGGCCCAGGGAGGCAATGGTAATCCTGGTACTCAGCTCGTCCTTCGCGTTACAACTGGATTTGTTACTGTCTCGTTACATCGTACCACACACGAAGAAGTCGACAGGGTTGCAGTCAGGCGAGTTGAGTGTCCAAATGTCAGGTGCAGTGTAATCGAAGAAATTTTCCGATAGCAAGTCCTAGGTCTTCCGGCTGATGTGGCAGGACGTAGAATCTTGCTGCCACACGTAAGGCTTCCCTGCACATACCCGGTCGATCCAGTTTTTGCCACCTCGATTAGAACTCGGATGTAGCTGTCGGTGTTGAACCTGAGGACCTCAGAAAATAAGTTGGGTGGCATAACCTCTTCTTCACTTCTAACGACACTGATATCCCTGATTGATGCTGGAAATTTCATCTCCAAGACTCCGGGCACGTCATTGGGTGCGACAGTGAGCCACCTGTTGTTCTGCAGGTTGATTTTATGGTCTTGACAGAAATTATTTTCTTCGGAGAAGAACCCCAGCATATCTGGCTCCAACGGGTGTTTCAACTTGTTGATCAGCTACATGGTGTGCTTGAGTGGCTTTTTCTACATCGCTTTTGACAGAAATTGTCCTTTCGTCATCTTTTATGAAAAGTAGCGAATGTCGTTATGCACCACCAGCCTGATGAGCTTTTCATCCACACTTTCCTACCTTGCAATAGCACGCATCGATTTTCTGGGATCATTTGTGATGATCTTCTGGATTTCAGTGACGAATTCCGGCCTTTTATGGCCTCATATCGTCTAATCCTCAATCTTCTAGCTCCTTTCTGATATTTTTCCCCATCATTCTACTGACGTTGAGGAAGTCTGAAATCTTCTTGTTTGTCCTTCCAAAGTGGACAGTTTTGCGCCCCTTGCTTTAAAAATTCTCCATACTCAATTCTTCTGCAAAAAATAAAACAAAAATGTTTAGCTTTTATGAAGAAAACGACCGACAACGAATGTAATATAGATATATTTTGCGCACTCATTCCACAAATGGTTATGAATTTGTAGTTCGGATTATCCCTTGGTTCTCCCTACAATTTGCTTATTTCTCATGGAGGCTTCCTTTGCGCTCTCCCAGCATCAAGAGCAGATGAGACTTTTAGGGGTATTTTTTCTTTTTAACCGCTTCTACTTATTTTTTTTTTTGTTTCTAGTTACATTACATTTCATTTCTCGATCTATTTGTGTTCTCCTTTTTCCCGGGTTTGGATATGCAAAATTACGCGCAACATGAAGCCTCCCGGATAGAAATAAAGCAAAGAAAACAGACGATTAACATCCGTATAAAAGTGAAGGTCCCATCATGGGTTCATTAATCATGGTATAAGCTTTAATTTAAAAAGAGAAGGAACGGACAGACAGACAAAGAATATTGGTGTGAATAAGAGCAATGATCGTAAAGGGGGATTAGTAATAGATTGCTGTTGTTCTTTTTTTCTTATGAACCTAGGAGAACTCAGTTCTACGCAATGCAAAATCCTCAATCACGAACTAAATAATTGTGTTGTATTTGTGAGGAAGAGCTGAGAAATTCCGTATTGAGACAATATACTATGTTTGAGGGGGACTGAGACGAAAGTCTGTATGTTTCTCCTTGTTTGTGTGTATGCCCTTCACCCTCTCTCATGAAAGAGATATTTAATCTTGGCTAATAAATAGGGCATTGGCGCTTTTCAGAAAACGACGTACATGGATTCAAAGCAAGTCACTTTTCCTCCGATGCATGTTCATAATTAGCAGTTATTCGCATTCATTAAATGAATCTTGGAATTACTGTTTTGCGCACTTTCGGAACAGACGGCGAACTTTGCAATGCACCGAAATAAACTGCAGTTAAGTGTAGTACACTTGGATTAATTTAGGTCTCAATTAAAAATCTCCCTGTCTCTTTCCCACCCATTATCCACCACTACGTCTTTTTCCGCTTCGCGATCTCTGCCTCTCCCTCTTCGGGAAGGGTGTGTGTCTTTGGGGGTTGGGAGAGATTGGTGTAGGTTTGTATTTGCTGGCTGGCTTTGTCCAGACCTACTGAGCGAGAACTCGCAGAGAAAACAAAACGCTCCACCCTCGCATCCGCATTCACTTATTCGCATTTAATCATACACTCATCCTTCACTCGTACATACACATCATACACTCATGCGCATGAAATTCTACGCATATTTTTATTTCCATATACCGAGGTCTTTTATTTACCTTATGAAATACTATTTACTTATCTTTTCTTACACACTCATTCTCAAACAAACAAACACACCACTCCACACACAACCCTACTCGTATATCCTCTTCCCCCAGGTATTCTAAAAACACTTATACATTGTCACGTACACGCAGCCTTACATATTTTCTATAATACATACCCCCTCCATCTACGTGTTCAACATACATGTTTCCATCTTCCATACTTCTATATTTCTACAAGCTCGAGTGTGAAACCTATCTACCAAAACAACATTCATACCTTCGTTAACTAAACTGTCCATCTTTTTAGACGCATCTACACACGCAGTTACACTTTTACAAGTCTACATACATATATTCCCTTACATACATACCCTTTACCACCTAATTGAGTGCCTAAGCTCGTAAAGGGGGTGGAGTTAACGAAAGCAAAAAAAGCGCACAATCCGCGAGGTAAACATGAGAAGAAGAGAAACGTATCAGCTTCATCTGAGTCACTGTGGCCGGGCTTTGAAATATGGGTTCGAAATAGGAAAGGGGTTTTGTTAAATCCTTAGCGCTAAAATAAATATCCTTCACTGTTAGTCATAATTTTAAATCTCTCAGCTATTAACCTCTTAGTTGGGGTGTAATATAGAAGGTTCTCCATCATAATCCATTTGTCAACCCCACATAACTTCCAGGATAAAATTCATTTTTCATCGCCGACCTTTAAAAGCTGCAAAAGGAGCCATCACAGATTAGACGGGTGGAATGCGTGAATGTTCACCATTTCTTTTAGTCTTCCGAGCGGTAAATGACGGTGCCCTTGTTTTCCCCATTATAGATATTCGCGCGCTTTTGAAAATGTCGCCCTCGCTAGAAGGCAATTATTTGGATTATTATCCTTGCGTTTTGTCTCACATTAGTATGACTTTTCTGCTTCGTGGTGTCTCTTTATTATCTCTGCCCTTTCCTTCATTACAGAATAGGGGTGGGTTTATAGCCCTCAGGTGACCTTTGAAGAATTTCCGCGACAAGTTTTTAGCAGGTCCATGACTTACCCGATTTAATATAACAGTTCAGAGAAGAACAGTTAACTTTATTGGATCTCTCAACCCTTGATAAGGATGAGTCGTGGTTCGGATAAACTTTAAAGTCCGAAATGAAATAAACGCCAGACATTATAAATCGATAGTAATAAAATGAGAAAAAAGCATAAATTATTATCGGAAGAAAATTTGATTTCTAGAATTTGCTGAGTTATATTTCCTGCGTTTGGCTAGGAACAGGTTTCATCCTGGCTCGAGGAAGCCGAGTGAACCCCTATGGCCTATCCTAACCCTTACCAGGTACTTTGTATTTGAAACTTTACAAATATTCGTTCTATTCTTAAAAAATATTTATTTTTTTTTAAATTTACACCTAACTAGAATTTTTTTATATAAAAAAAAAAATTTTTTAACAAAATATTTGTTAGTAATTATGGGAGATATTTTAAAGCTAAGCCAGTAATCCTTTGGCCATGAGACTTCTTTGCTTAAATTGTATTAAGGTTAAATGGTCCGAAAACTTACCAAAGGTCGGTATGTGGCGTCCTCTAGCCAAATACTGAGAAAGGAAGCAAATTCATTGTATGTATGTCTTTGTGGATACATTTGTCTTGAATTTTGTGAAGTTTACAATATTGAATTTTTTAAAGAAAGAATCGGTAATGTAAGTGAAGAAATTGACGAAAAGAAGAATTAAATACGAGATAAAAATTGGACAAAAGAGAAGGTGAAAATAAGCAACAACTTTCAGTAATTTCGCCTTCCTTCAGATAGACATGAGCTTACTAAGAGCAGGTCGCAGTGAAACATAAGGGGATAATAGGTAGAGCATTTTTATGTTGAAACTTCCTATCATTTAAATAATTTGGTGCTTGATAAGGTCTCATTAGGGTCCCATCTCTAAGGAACTTCAATTTCCTTTTCCATCAAGTTTCAACTCTCAATTTAACTGTCGCATCAAAAGGTAAAGATGGTTCAAATTCGGCATATCCTGTGTTCGAGAGGTTGGGGAGCGTAAGGAGGAAGAGACAACCTATAATTACTCATATTCAGAAAAACCAACCCAAAATTACTCATATCCAAAAAAGCGAACCCAGAATTACTCATCTCCAGAAAAGCGAACCCAAAATTACTCATATCCAGAAAAGCGAACCCAAAATTACTCATATCCAGAAAAGCGAACCCAGAATTACTCATCTCCAGAAAAGCGAACCCAAAATTACTCATATCCAGAATAGCGAACCCAAAATTACTCATATCCAGAAAAACGAACCTAAAATTACTCATATCCAGAAAAACGAACCCAAAATTACTCATATCCAGAAAAACCAACCCAAAATTACTCATATCCAAAAAAGCGAACCCAGAATTACTCATCTCCAGAAAAGCGAACCCAAAATTACTCATATCCAGAAAAGCGAACCCAAAATTACTCATATCCAGAAAAGCGAACCCAGAATTACTCATCTCCAGAAAAGCGAACCCAAAATTACTCATATCCAGAATAGCGAACCCAAAATTACTCATATCCAGAAAAACGAACCTAAAATTACTCATATCCAGAAAAACGAACCCAAAATTACTCATATCCAGAAAAACCAACCCAAAATTACTCATATCCAAAAAAGCGAACCCAGAATTACTCATCTCCAGAAAAGCGAACCCAAAATTACTCATATCCAGAAAAGCGAACCCAAAATTACTCATATCCAGAAAAGCGAACCCAGAATTGCTCATCTCCAGAAAAGCGAACCCAAAATTACTCATATCCAGAATAGCGAACCCAAAATTACTCATATCCAGAAAAACGAACCTAAAATTACTCATATCCAGAAAAACGAACCCAAAATTACTCATATCCAGAAAAACCAACCCAAAATTACTCATATCCAAAAAAGCGAACCCAGAATTACTCATCTCCAGAAAAGCGAACCCAAAATTACTCATATCCAGAAAAGCGAACCCAAAATTACTCATACCAGAAAAGCGAATCCAGAATTACTCATCTCCAGAAAAGCGAACCCAAAATTACTCATATCCAGAATAGCGAACCCAAAATTACTCATATCCAGAAAAACGAACCTAAAATTACTCATATCCAGAAAAACGAACCCAAAATTACTCATATCCAGAAAAACGAACCCAAAATTACTCATATCCAGAAAAGCGAACCCAAAATTACTCATATCCAGAAAAGCGAACCCAGAATTACTCATATCCAGAAAAGCGAACCCAAAATTACTCATATCCAGAATAGCGAACCCAAAATTACTCATATCCAGAAAAACGAACCTAAAATTACTCATATCCAGAAAAACGAACCCAAAATTACTCATATCCAGGAAACGAACCCAAAATTACTCATATCCAGAAAAGCGAACCTAAAATTACTCATATCCAGAAAAGCGAACCCAAAATTACTCATATCCAGAAAAGCGAACCCAAAATTACTCATGTCTAGTATAGCGAACCCAAAATTACTCATGTCTAGAATAGCTAACCCAAGAATGAGATGTGTATGTGATGTGAGAGAGAGAGAAAAATGGTAGTGAATGTTTTTAAAACATGGAGATTTCGGATGTTTGCTCTATGTGAAACAAACAATAAATGTAACGAAGATGTGGAGCCGGAGTGAATGGGGGGCGATCAAATAGAGGGTTTTGGCATTGCCGTTGAGTGCGGAATGACATGATGCAATAGCTGGGTATGATTGTGTGAGCTTGAGACGATGTGGGTGAATTTGAGATTAGCAAGGGTGTAACATTGCGTGGTTGTAATTTATAGACCTTGTACTGATAGAAGTGAAGTTAAGAAGGTTTTGGTATGACTTTGCATCACTGGTGGATGGAACTAGGAATGAGTATCAGTTGGTAGTTGGAGGAGATATGAGTGGAAGAGGAGGTGATAGAATGAGATTACTGAAGCTTTTGGTACACTCGATGAGATTGGAAATGGAAGGTAGTGTTCTGTGCTGAAAGAAACCTGAGAAGCAAACCCATAATTTCAACGCAATTATGTTTATAAGGATACATGGGTTGGGCAGAGGAGAGGGGGGAGGGTCTTAGGAGGATGATTCATCTGTACCTCGTAAGCAAGAATATGCTGAGGGGTGTATTCGGTGTGAAAGCAGAAAGAGATTTGAGTGTGGGACTATCGGATCACATGATTGTGTCATGTAAAAGTAAAATTGTTCGTGCATGGATGAGAGGATTTAAGTACGGTGGAGTGGAAGAAAGAATCACAAGTGAAAGGTTAGTGAATCAGAGCAAAAAGCAAGAAAATGTGAAAATAAATGAGAGTAGAAGAGAGGAAATAAGTGCGAGCAAGGCTATCATTTTGTGTTTAATAGGTTGGAGTGGGTAGTTCTACTGGCACTGGAGCGCGCCTATTCCACTTTGGGGGAAATTGTTAAATGTTGACTTCCTGTAAAACAACATATATTGATGTGGGGGAGATTTATGCTCGCGTACGAGGTCATGTGTTCCGTGTTTGCGATTAAGCGTTCATAAGACTTCCATTTTCATAGAAATAGAAGGTAAAATAGAAAAATCTAACTCAGAATGTAGCGTGGGTATGAATTCTGTAGTCATTCTAAATAACGAAGCGGCAACTAAAGGTATCCAGAACCGTGTGTTAGCTCGCCACGGGACGACTCTCGTCCGCTCCGCATAGCCGTTCAACGCATCTCTCTTAATACCTCGTTCGCTTGCTCTCTGTATTTATTAGACATATTCGATTTCTAGATGTGGAAATGAATTTGTGCCTCCGTTTGCAAGGAAGTCCGCTCCTCTTGCCTCTTGGGGCTGTCTTAAAAGTAGGCGCCAACGAGTGTAAGGACCGAGGGGCAGTTTTCGTCTACCCGATGATTAAGCGAAGCCATCTAAAAATGCCCGGGAGGAGAGGTTCGCTTGACAAAATACTGTGGGGACTTAGATTTTAAATTTAAGCCTCGCTCTTGGATCACTAAAAGGAAATAAACAGGCAATGTTGTTGTTTGCGGATGTAGGCGGAGCTTGAGATAATTGCCAGGTAGCACCAGGAACTTATATGGATTTTGAGAAACTCTAAATTCTCACATTCTTAATAATTAGTTAGGAAAATTAATTCCTTTACTTCTCAGCGACACAACTGGATTAATTAACGCAATTTTACACAACATGCTCGCTCTCATTCATGCACACACTGTTTTAGGGCGAGTATTGTTTTTAAAAAAAATATAACGCATAAGTGGCAAATGACTTTGGACCTTGATAAGTGCAAAGTTATTAACATGGGAAAAGATAATAGATAATTTAACTATGAAATGTATGGGCATTGGCTGAGCTCAGTAGAGGATGAGAAAGATCTAGGAGTAGTAATAGATAAGTCATTAAGGATTTCTAAGCAGTGTATTGAAGCAAGAAATAGGGCAAATAGAGTGCTGGGTTTCATTAAGAGAAATGTCAATTACAAAAGTAAGGAGGTTATTCTTAAACTCTATAACTCTTATGTTATAATAATAAATAATAATAATAATAATAAGTCTTTTGTAATGCGCTCTTCAAGGCCTGAGGCCTTCCCAGAGCGCACGTTGTGCTGAGATGAGAATGGAAATTCAATGGAAATTCAAGAGGGGGAGAAGGCAATACTGAAAAGATGCGTTTTCAGGAGATGCTTAAATGTGGTAAGAGAGGGAGAAGACCTGATTTCAGCAGGAAGAGCATTCCACAACTTAGGGGCGCAGATTGAGAAGGAGCAGTCCCCCATTGAGCAGAGGGATGAACGAGGAATATTCCAAAAAGGTGCATGTGAGGACCGAAGGGCCCGAGGGACGGCGTGGCGAGAGGGCAGAAGAGAGGTAAGACGGGGCCTTGTTGTTTAGGGCCTTAAATGTGAAGAAAAGTATCTTGAAGTGAGTACGGGATCTGACAGGGAGCCAGTGCAGTTCGTGCAGCAAGGGTTTCGAGGGAGAGAAGCGAGGGCGACGGAGGAGAAGCCGGGCGGCATAGCTCTGTACAAGTTGAAGGGGGCGGAGAGAGGAGGATGGCAAATTCACAAGCAGAGAGTTACAGTAGTCAAGGCGTGAGGTGCTGAAGGCATGAACAGCAGTCT
The DNA here is from genome assembly GCA_963969495.1 of Ceratothoa steindachneri. NCBI lineage: Eukaryota > Metazoa > Arthropoda > Malacostraca > Isopoda > Cymothoidae > Ceratothoa > Ceratothoa steindachneri. Next base: position 159,897,487 of record OZ018330.1, on the reverse strand, counting down.
CAAGACTTTGGCGATCAAAGTGAGAGCGAATGCGAGAGAAGTTACGAAGGAAACATAGAGAGGATTTGCTGACATTGCGGATATGAGGCTTAAAGGAGAGATGCTCATCAAAAACAACACCCAGATTCCTAACGCAGTCAGAGAAAATGATAGTATTACCGCCCAGAGTTTGCGAGAGAAAGAGAGATTTAGATTTTTTGACAAGAGCAGAGGTGCCGATGAGGAGGACCTCAGTTTTGGAGTGATTAATCCTGAGTAAGTTGGTAGAGAGCCACATCTAGAGTACTGTATACAGGCATGGTCCTCACATTTTAGACACGATATTAACCTTCTCGAGTCAGTGCAACGGAGGGCAACAAAGATTATTCCTTCCCTGAGGCACCTTGAATATGAAGATAGACTGAGGGTATTAAATATGTTCTCTTTCGAAAGCTGTGTGAGAGGGGATATGATTGAGCTGTTTAATTTTTTTCTGGGATAGATAAATTGGATGTTAGCAAGTTTTTATGAGTTAGATGATGGAAATCGGACTAGAGGTCACCACTTGAAAATTAAAAAGCAAGGGTGTAGGTTGGATTTAAGAAAATATTTTTTCACCAATAGAGTGGTAGACTTCTGGAACAAATTGCCGCGGAGGGTAGTAGGTAGTCCAAACTTAAATGTATTTAAGAGTAGGTTGGATGAGTTTATGGGGAGGGAAGGTTGTGATGGTTCCTAAGTTTTGTATATATTAATATTGTTTGTATATATCTATAGCTGCATGATTTAGTTCTTGACAAGCCTCGATTGGTGATACCCTTGTCTGTGGATGCAATCCTCTGGATGTAGTTTTCTTGGGAGTTTGGGTGCTGTAAAAAAAGAGGCCATTTGACTCGGATGACCTATGATGGGCCCTTGTGGCTTTTTTTTGTCATCTGTTATATTATGTTGTAGGGGGGGAGGTGACGAATGCGGATGACCTTTGATAGGCCCTTGTGGCTTTTGTCATCCGTGAAATTATGTTATGTTATGTTATTTACTTTGTAGGAATGAAAGCCCCGCCCGCCCACCTGAGCGAATACCTGTCGTTAGCCAAGGAGTCCCCTTCGAGGCTCACAAACGGTACTTAAGATCAGCCTGTTAACATCGTTTTTTATCGCCATTATGGCTCCGTATGAACTTTGTCTGAACGATCAAACTAAGTGGAAATAGGATTCGAACCTTTTTTCCCGGGTATGCAGGCCAAGGGCTGAAACTAGCGAATGATGTTACATTCTGTGATGTTATAGGAGTAACTAACTGTTAACGTAAGACTTTGAAAGGGCTATCTGGGATGTTGCTGGGAGAAAGAGAGAGAGAGAGAGAGAGAGAGAGAGAGAGAGAGAGATTGATAACCTCACGAAGTGACGCGTGAAAGAAAAAAGGTATGCTGACCAAAAGTCGCGTGCTCTCACTTATGACCTTACGACCTTCAAAACTTTCAATAATGCACGGACTAACTTTGGGAGGACCTTGGCAATTATATATTCCAAAGAGAATGTAAAACAACATAAGGATTTCAAATTTCGTTAGTATCGGCCGAATAGTTATGATGTTATTGCCAAATAATTTCCAAGATAACCTAGGGAGGACTTTGACTAATATATCATTAGAAAGAGAATATAAAACAACATTAGGGTTTCAAATTTCGTTAGAATCGGCTCAATAATTACAAATTCATAAAAAAAAACAAAAAAAAGCAAAACGGGGAAAGACCGACATAGTGTGACGTAGAGTCGCCCTCACTAGACTCGCACGCGACTAAAAATGCAGTTCGAACACAGGAAAAAGAAGAAAAAAACCCAACGACTTCTATGTATTTTCGAAAGTACATGGAATGCAAGGGGTTTTTTTCTCTCTCTCTCTCTCTCTCTCTCTCTCTCTCTCTCTCTCTCTCTCTATATATATATATATATATATATATATATATATATATATATATATATATATATATATATATATATATATATATATATATATATGAATGAAATTTCCAGCAGGAAAAATGAAAAGGTGCTTCCAAGTACTTTCGAACTTTATTCAGTTCATTATCAAGGATAACTACAAAAAAAAATAATATAAAATGGGTATATATTAGCTAGTAAAAGATAAAGGACCGCCTCTAAGACAAGAAATCACCAATGAGGAAGTAGGAGAGGGACGGGTTAATTCACATTAAGATTGAGCTATAAGAGGTAGCAAGGTCAAACTGAGAGGCAAGAAAGAGTCAAGAACAGAGCCAAAAGGGTTAAAACAATTAACGGATAAAGCGATAGTCTAAAGAGGGAGATTAGGAGAGACATGAGAAGTAAATTGAAACGAAGGGAAGAGGGACAAGGACAGAGGAAGAAATATAAAATAATGTTAATACAAAATCAATGCAATAATTAAATTGACATATCGGGTTCCCATAAAAATGAAAATTGCAGAAAAAAAAGGAATTTAAGTCAAAGCTAATTTCTTTAAGAATGGGTTTTTCCATAACAACATCAATTTTAAAAAGGCTAGGGAAAATGTTAAAGTTATTAAATTGGCTTATACATGAACATTCCACAAGGTTTCTTTTAATTGAGTCATTGGAGCGAAAAATAAATTTTGCTGAATTCCAATTAATTAAGTGGTTATTTTCGGACATATGCACAAAAAACGCTGTGAATAATAGTGCGTTTTTTGTGCATACTCGTATGCGCGAAAATAACCACTTAATTAAGTGGAATTCAGCAAAATTCCAATTTTGTTGAATATATATATATATATATATATATATATATATATATATATATATATATATATATATATATATATATATATGAAAAACTCCCACAGGAAAATGAAAGGACTCCCGAATTTGTTTAGTTCATTATCAAGGAATAACGGAAGATTTTACAAAGGTGTTATATACTCGTATATGTGAAACAGAAGAGCATTGCCTCACCCATGTACAAGGAAAGGACACAAAATAGAAAAATAATATCAAAGACGAATGTAAATTATAAAACCAAATAGATAAGGTCTACTTCGGGAAAATTCCAACCTGTGCCCAAATAATGTAGACATTTGTGTGACTAAACTAAATACATACATACCCGATTGTGAATACCTAAAAATAGACAAGAGAGACATAACTAAATTAATTAATCAAATGGCTAAGATTTTAAATGGACAATTTCGTTATATATATATATATATATATATATATATATATATATATATATATATATATATATATATGTGTGTGTGTGTGTGTGTGTGTGTGTGTGTGTGTGTAGCAAGAAAAGTGGTTGACCATAGTAGTGAGAGATGGAGTTGATGCTGAGATGATGGCTGGGATCACCAGTTCCAAGTTGGAACAAATATTTATTCCTTGTTCCCTAATTCAAGTTCGGGATTTGAGTTCGTTTGATGGTGTTCATCCACCAAATAGGTTCGTATTTGGATTTCCCCCAAAGTTGATAAAACTTGAGGTTTAATGAGATGAATGGTTGGAGCTTGTTAATCCTATCCACCAAGGTGGATGGAGCACAACGAAGACGAGGTGATTTGATCGACTATGTGGATAATGTGAATCTGGCTTTGTGAATAATGTGTGATTGTTTTATATGTGTAGAGAATGTGGGCGTAACCAATGGGGCTTCTGATCTCAGCTTTGCCTGAAGTGAATGTTCATTGATGTGTGTTCGAGAGAGAGAGCAGATATTGTCTATCAAAGGAATTTTATTGATAGATGACGAGAAAAGAATTTTATAAGGATACAGTCTAGCAGATTGGCGTTAATAAACAAAATAGAACGTAATGATTAAATGACAGTTTCGTGGAAACCGATGTTTTTGTGATTAAAAGGAAGATAATGTTACCAAGGCGAAATCAAGAGGTTGCTCCGGTCGGAACACGTGAGTCTGTACAATTGTGTATAATTTTTGTGTAAATGGATTGCCCCATATATATATATATATATATATATATATATATATATATATATATATATATATATATATATATATATATATACCATGGGTTCGCCAATCCCCCCCCCCCTCCTCCTACGGGGGAGCTTCGCTCTCTATCCTTAGGGGCTGTTGGCCTTCGGCCTATTTGATCTTTCAAATTGATTGTGATCATCTCTCCCCCCCCCCTCATCTCCATGTTTCCCTACCCTCCCATCTCCCTCTTCCTCTACCACTATCACATCTACTCCTACCCTGTAAAACCTATCGCCGAACCCGGTTCACACGGCCCAAAGAAATATACACACCTAAAATTTATAGAAGACCAGGAATCTAAAGGCCTACCAGAAGTTCACTAGAATTTATCAGGATGGTGCTAAATTACGAGGTATCTGCAAGGAGTTAAATAAATACACATGTTAAAGTATTTACAGTATTATTTACAACAAAATTAAAATGGAACAAATGAACTGTTAACAAATATACGGGGATCATCAAACAATAAGAAAAGTCACAAATGCTTAACACCATCGAACGACCACAGGTCGTTTTAACCAAAAAGATATTCGCGCATACAAAAATGGGTTCTATGAATAAATTGTTTGAAGCCGAAACGACATGCGCCGATGAAGATGAAAATAGGCTTCGCTACTCTAGTGACAGATGTTCCCGGAATAACCTCCCTGTCTTACGTCCTTTACCCGAAGGCCCAAAGTTACATGAATAACACTTATAACAGTGAATTAATTTAAAGGGGACGTAAGAAGAAAAAGATACTCCAAAATATCTGATACCAGAGCAGTGAAGCAGTAACTCACGTCGGGAACCCAGTCGAAAGAGGCTCGGCGACGATGAGGGAATTCGAGCTAAGTCGACAGGGGTGAATGCGATGGCGGTCTTCGGCGAGGAGAAACCCACAGACAGCGATATCGTGGCGAAAGGCGTCGAGACCACGGAAAACGATGATTCGAAGGCCCAACGATACGATAGAAGTAATTCGAGATAACAGAATTCCCCAAAGAGGATATGGCGAGGTGATAGGGGAGAACTTTCACGTGCCCAGTGTGAATGGCTTCCCAAGGAGAACACTTGCAGAGGTAACTGGAAGAGCACAATTCGATGCAGCCGACAGAGGGGCAGCGACAATGCTTGCAGGAATCAATGGCAGAAAATCCTCGCTGCACGAAGGAATCCAATACGGGTCTCCAAAAATTAATAACTTCAAGATAAGTGACGGACAACGATTCAGCGGAGAAATCAGGCAGAATTCTCGCAACAGAATAACTTAAAAGGGCTCACGGCCCCATTTATATCCTTCAGTCCGAAGGATGAAAAGGGAAGTGGGGCACAAAGGGAGGGGGGGGAGTCGCTTCCCCTACGCAAATTAGACAGGTAGGTTGCAGAAGTTTAGGCCAAAAATGTTAGCCTCGAAGCGGGTCGACCTGCGATGAACACCATAAACTATGATGAGAAAGGGAAAGCATGGGAATCGGAGGGCGTACCTATACATCCCCCTACCCCATTCCTTCCCCCTTCCTCCTCCCTATCTTACCTAATCCCTCCCCCCCACTCTCTCTTCCCCTTTTCAGAGGGGGGGGGGGGAGCTCATTCATAAACTAAGCTATAATAAAATTTATATATATATATATATATATATATATATATATATATATATATATATATATATATATATACACACACTTTGCCCTCTTTCTCCCCTCCCCCACTCTTTCCACCCTTACCACCTCCCATCTCTCCCCTCCCCCATTATTTCTCCCTTGTCACCTCCCCTCGCTCCCCTTTTCGACTATTTACCCCCAGGGATGGGGAGAGGGAGGTATGGGGAAAGAGAGTGGACAGGGGAAGAAGGAGAGCGAGGAAGAGAGAGAAGGGGTAAAGAATGCACTGGAAATTCTTATATATATATATATATATATATATATATATATATATATATATATATATATATATATATATATATATATATATATATATATATATATATATATATATATATATATATATATATATATTTATATATATATATATATATATATATATATATAATGTTTTATATAGGCAGTCACAGGCCTTCGTCACTAATCTCCCGTTTCAGGGTTATGAAGGCCCTGATAATCCCGGCCCTCAGCTCGCCCTTCGTGTTGTAGCTTGATATGTTGTTTTTTTCTTCCACCGTACCCCACACAAAGAAGTCGAAGGGGTTGCACTCACGAGAGTTGGGAGGGCAAATATCCGCTGTTCTCTAATGGAAGAAATTCTCCGACAGCCAGGCTTGGGTCTTCCGGCTGATGTGGCAAGGCGCAGTCTTGCTACCATGGGTAAGGCCTCGCTGTAACTACCCAGTCGATCCAGAGTTTTTTTCCATCACGCTTAGAACTAGGATGTATCCGTTGTTGTTCAACTTTAGGACCTCAGAAAAGAAATGGGGTGGCCTAACGTCCCCTTCACTTCTCACGACAACTAAGACCAGGATTGATGCTGGAAATTTAATCTCTATGTCTTTTGGCTCATCCTTGGATGCGACAGCGAGTCACCTGTTGTTCTGGGAGTTGATCTTTTGGTCTTGGCAGAAATTCCTTTCTTTGGAGAAGATCCACAGCATATCTGGTTCCATGGAAGGTTTTAAATTGTTCATCAGTTTCTTGGTGTGCTTGAGTCCCTTCTTCTGCATCACCTTGGACAGAAGTGTCCCTTCCTCATCTCGTATGATAAGTATGAATTTCCTTATGCACCACCACCCTGATGAGCCTTTCATCCACTTCTTCATCCATTGTAATGGCACGCCTCGACTTTCTGAGATCATTGTTGATGATTTCCTGAATTTCAGTGACGAATTCAGTCGTTCTGCTAGCGTCAGATCGTCGACCGTGGGTTTTTTCTCTGCTATCGCCTCGTAGTCAAATTCTGAATCTTCTAACTCCTTTTTGGCCTTTTCCACCATCCTTCTGCTGACTTTAAGGAAGTCTGAAATCTCCTTGTTTGTCCTTCCAGCGCAGATTCCAAGGAGGAATCCATGCCTCTTCCACAAATTGGGGAGTTAAAAAATTTCCAGTCAATTATAATGTAAAAAAGAATAAAGCAAAAATAGTTATTTTTAAGAAGAAAAAGACCGACCTCGAAGGTAAAAACAATATGCGTAAAATTAGCACTGGAAAATTGCGAACGAATAATATATATATATATATATATATATATATATATATATATATATATATATATATATATATATTTCACGGTGAAAGTAAGGACACATAGGAGGCTGAGGTACATGTGATTTATTTATGGAACAACGTTTCGGGCGTATCACCCATCTTCAGGTTCTAAAACATAAATTAATCTAATACAGTTAAAGAATATTAACAAATATTAAAAATAGTGGCCTACCTTTAGTGGCCTAGGAATCAATTTTTTCAGCCATTGTGACTTGTCACACAAACTCAGTGCAATTACATATCTAATATATAGAGTTTACCATCTCTCCTCCAATTATTCCCTAATGCACAATGAATTCCAGACTCTAAAGTCTTATTTTAAAAATAATTGTTACCCCCCACCTTTGGTTGACAAACTAATCAATCATTTTCTTACCAAAATTTACTCTCCATCCTTTCTCTCATATAATGTTCCCCGAAATGAACATTTTTTCGTAGTACCTGAAATGAGGCCTTACAATAAATTATTCACTAGAAAATGCAACAAATTACTCAAAAAATATTTCTTTCATACCAACTTCAAAATCACTTTTGTTAACCCACTTTCCATAGGAAGTTTCTTCTCGTCAAAAGACAAACTTCCTCTAGAAATGAGCAGCCGTGTTGTTTATGCTTTTACTTGCCCTTGTTGTTTGCAAGGAACCTATATTGGTAGTACGGTTCGCTCATTGAAAGAGCGGTTTTGTTCTCACATGGAAATAAGCCTTTGCACTGGCAAAATATTGTCTAAGAAGGAAGTTTCTGTAATTAGAAATCATAGTATACAATGCAAGACAGAATGTTCCATAGATAACTTCAAAATAATTGGTCATAATAACAATGAATAAAGTCTAAGAATTTTGGAATCCCTACTAATACGTACAAAATCTCCTACACTCAACATAGATAATACCGCTGTTCCTCTTCTTATTTCTTAATTTTAATTACCTCATTCAACAACCAACCAAACTTATCTTATTTAACAACCAACCAATCAAATTCTTATCTTTCTTTAAGCCACATCCTTTATAATTTCTTCACTTTGTGATTTCTCCTGAACTTCATCGGTAAGCAATATTATACTGTAATTTTTTACTTTTGTGTTTTTGCTTCTTTTTTTCGTTTCAATAGTGTTATATTAGATTGATAATTTGATTCTCTTGACTTTTAAATTCCTGAGTTATTTTCTAATTTTTGATTTACCTACATAGTCATAACCTAATTATTTTTAATATTTTTAATATTCTTTAACTGTATTAGATTAATTTATGTTTTAGAACCTGAAGATGGGTGATACGCCCGAAACGTTGTTCCATAAATAAATCACATGTACCTCAGCCTCCTATGTGTCCTTACCTTCACCGTGACATTGAAGATTAGACCGGTCAGCTGCAACTCATATGACTATATATATATATATATATATATATATATTTGTGTGTGTGTGTGTGCGTACGTGTGGAAGATACTGGTAAAACCACGATATTTGAACCTAGATTTTATTTATAACTAACATAACATAACATAGCATAATTTCACGGATGACAAAAGCCACAAGGGCCAATCAAATCCTGTTGCCGAAACTATCGGACTAGTTTCGGCAACATGCCATTTTCAACTAATACCACTGGTCAACTATACTTTTCTAAATCCATTTTCCACGTTGAATCCAAATCTGCCTTCGATTTTGCTCTAGCGCGTACCGTTTTTAAGATATGCTGAAAATTCAAAATGGCCGCCTGCGATTATAAAATGTAGTATATTACTGGTATTGCTCTATTGCATGCATCATTATTGTACTGCTAAGATGAGCAGACTAGATGCTTCGTAAGTTTTTTGCTGGTTAAAGGGGTATAGAGAAGAATTCATTTACATTTGTAACCTGCATGCATATTTTGCGCAATTATTTATAATTCTGTTTTATGATTTCAGGTTCCTCATGTAATATGCATCTTCTAAGCTGCTCCTTCTGCGTTGATCATAAGAGGCTTTCAAATATTTCTACAAAGCAGTAACAATGCCTCGAGAGTGCAAAAATCATCCAGATAAATTCTACTATGCATGTGAGCATTTTACATCAAAATCTCAGCAGCGTACTATCATAAATGATATAAAGAAAATGTACAAACTCTACTTCGGTTACCCTCTGGGTGACCAAGATAAAGCATGGGCATCACGCCAAATTTGTACTTTCTGCTCTAATGGATTACGTGATTGGTTAACAAAAAGAAAGCTTCAATGCCCTTCGCTGTTCCTATGATATGGAGGGAGTCCAGAGATCATCTCAAAGATTGCTATTTCTGTAGTGTGACCACAAAAGGGTTTCCTGCCAAGAACAAGCACCAAATTGTTTATCCAACTATAAACACTGAAGGTGCATGCACCTTAGATGCGGATGTTGAATATGAGGATGCTAACTCTGAGCCAAATTTATTTACTCAGGAAGATTTGAATGATCTTGTGAGAGATCTGTCACTCTCAAAGGAGAAAGCAGAACTTCTAGCATCTCGACTACAGGAAAAGTTCTTACTCGAGAAAAATGTGCATGTGAGTTACTTTAGAAAGCGTAATCGTGATTTAACTTCATTCTTCACAGTTAATGGACCTCACTGCTACTACCACGATATAAATGGATTATTCGAAGCCTTGTTATAGACATATGAGGCGTCTGACTGGCGTTTCTTTATTGATACTCCTAAGACAAGTCTAAAAGCTGTCCTCTTGCACAATGGCAATGTAAAGCCTTCCATTCCTATTGCCCATTCTGTCCATCTTAAAGAGGCATATGAAAATATGGATATCCTTCTTAAAGCCATAAACTACCAAGCCCATCAGTGGTACATCTGTGGTAATCTAAAAGTCATAGGCATGCTAATGGGTATGCAAGGAGGATTCACGAAGTACAGTTGCTTCCTCTGCCTGTGTGATAGCCGTGCCACTGCAAAACATTATGAAAAGCGTGACTGGTCACTTCGATTTACATATGAGCCTGGAATAAGTAGTGTTCAGTCTGTCCTTTGTTAGAGCCTCAGAAAATATATCTGCCACCTCTTCATTTGAAACTAGGTCTAATGAACAACTTTGTGAAAGCAATGGCTAAGGACAATTCTCAGGGATTCCAATATATGTGCAAACAAATTCCACAACTAGCGCGGCAAAACTAAAAGAAAGCATATTTGTGGGACCACAAATCAGGGAGGTTTTAGCAGACCCTGACTTCGAGAAGACCCTCACTCCTCTTGAGTTAAATGCATGGCTAGCCTTCAAGTGGTTATGTGCAAACTTTCTGGGCATCAACGAGTCATCTGCATACAGAAATGGCGTAGAAAACCTTCTTCAATCTTATAAAGAAATAGGATGCCGTATGTCACTTATAATCCATTTCCTGCATTCGCACCTAGACTTTTTCCCAGAAAATCTTGGAGCCGTAAGTGACGAGCAAGGTGAACGTTTCCACCAGGATATCAAGACCATGGACACTCGCTATCAAGGATTTTGAAATGAGGGCATGATGGGAGATCATTGTTGGATGTTGTATCGTGATAATCCTGAGAAAATATTCAAACGCAAATCCCATGCACAACGTTTATGAATTCAAGTTTTGACTTATTAGCCCTTCAAACATTGTTTACCATTCTTATACATGCAATATACGAGGGGCAGTCAATAAGTTTTGTAATTCGGATATAAGGAAACGAGATTTGAGGAAAAGTGTTTTATTATTTTTCAATATAACTACCCTCGACTTCAATGCACTTGCGCCACTTGTCCCTGAGGCTTCGAATTCCCGATAACCAGAAATCTCCCGACTGCTGTTCAATCTCCTCCTGGACAGCGAGCTGGACATCTTCATCGTCCCCAAACCGGCGTCCACGCAGTGCAGCCTTGAGCTGGTGGAATAAAAAGTAGTCGCTAGGGGCCATATTTGGACTGTAAGGGGGGATGGTTGAGCTCCTCTAATCTGCCTTCGCGCAGGGCAGCTTGTGTCGATCATGGGGCGTGAGGTTTCTAGGGACCCAACGGGCAGAGACCTTGGTCATGGCCAAATTGTCGTGGGTGATATTGATAACAATTCCATGTCGATTTCTTCGACCTTCACCCGTCGATTTTCGAGGATCATCCTCTCCACACGGGCCATATTTTCCTCGTTGGTGACGTCTGACGGGCGTCCTGGACGGGGGTCATCTTCAAGGGACTCACGACCATGGCGGAGCTCCCTATTCCAGCGAGCAATGGTTGCATAGGAAGGGGTGGTGTCGGTGTACACTGCAACCATGCGTTCATGGATCTCTTTTGCATTCTTGCCTTCCTTGGTCAAAAATTTGATCACTGCGCGGTGCTCAACCTTCTCCATTGTTGAAAAATTTGTGACTGACGATCTGCGATCAGCTACTGCTTCTTAAATAGACGAGGCAGGAGCGTGCAGCTGCAGGTCGTGACTTGTCATAACTTGTCCTAACACCCCCACAAACAGCCATCCCCCTTCCTCTATTTTACCCTACCGATTCGCAAAACTTAATATTAACAAAGAAATCTTAGTCGAAAATCTTCAACAGAAGTCTATGATTGCTAAGAGAGTTGTACACGATGCTTTGGTTGCAACTGAGAAGCCTTTAACTGAGTTTAAAGTGCCTAATTCACTTATGCACGCAGTTAGGAATTCTTCTCACCTGTACAAAGAAGATCTTGAAAAGAAAAGGAAGCAGGACAAAAGTCTTACAGACATGGAAGCCAAGAAAAGACGAACTAATGCTGTGATCAAAGAAAAAGAAGATGAGAAACAAAGACTAAAAATGGATTTTGAAGCAAAAATGAGTCTTCTTGATAAGGAAATTGTAACCATCAAGCATGATTAAATAAAAAATAAAATCAAAAGGTAACCTCTGAATCATGAATGTTCATTCTGTTTTGTAATACATTTAATTTTCAATTAAAATATTTCAGATTTTGTCCTAAATGCTTCATGATTCAGTGTTTGGGGGTCATTTTGAAACAAAAAATTCTTTGTTATGAAGAGTGGAAAGTAATGGATATTTTTGCTAAGTATAATTAAGGTAATTGTGTGGCTGAGTGAAAATAAATGCTTTAAAATATATTTTTATACCTGAAAATTTTTATGAAATGGATAGTTTTTGATGATAAAAATTATTTAATTAAAAAAATGATGTCTCATAAATGTAATAAAACATACAAGGGTCGTGTAAATAATTTAAAGAAAAACAGCAATGGCTAAAACCTGTCCTTGATTATTTTTTAAAAAGTCCTTGAATTCAAAATCACTAAACAAGTAGACACCCTGTATATATATATATATATATATATATATATATATATATATATATATATATATATATATATATATATATATATATATATATATATATATATATTTATTAAAGAGAGAACCAGGGCCTTACAACGATAATTGATAGAATTGCATTGGTAATAGCACCATTACACAAATTAACATGTAAGTGGCAAAGTAAGGGAAACATTAATTTAAACTAACATGTAGGTGGTAAAGTAAGGGAACCATCTAACGTGTAATATGTAATGGAAAAGACGAAGTTTGGTCGTTAAGTGTGGGTTTACTATCTAAAATATATATGGATTCAAGGATGACTGTTGAAATATGCTCGATTATCCCCCAAAATCTGCCCTTTTTGGACCTCAAAATAATCCCCCCAAACCACTATACAATAGGCTCGCTCTTTCGTTATAAAGATCGCCTTCCTGATTAGTGTCGTTCATCTCTGATATATAATTACTTGTGTCCATCGTGCGATGCGACCTATATTGGCTCTACCAGCCCCGAACACCCCATTCAAGAGTTGAACAGCCCGCCAGGAGGTCCTGCCGTACGGGTTTGCCCCTAACCAAACGTGACTATTCTATCATCCGACTCCACGCCAATTCTTGCAATTTACAGGTAAAACTCGAAGCCTTCTTAATATTCTCTACAGCTAACACCCTCTCTGATTTACGAATCCTTGAATCCATATATATTTTAGATAGCAAACCCACGCTTAACGACCAAACTTCGTCTTTCCCATTACATATTACACGTTAGATGGTTCCCTTACTTTACCACCTTCTTAGTTTAAATTAATGTTTCCCTTACTTTGCCACTTCCATGTTAATTTGTGTAATGGTGCTATTACCAATGCAATTCCATCAATTATCGTTGTGGTATCATGACTTATAGAAAAAGTGACTTGTAAGAACATTCCCCTTATGTTACCTATCCAATGTCAATTAGAATTACTTTGTATTACCTTTATTAGAATTACTTTGAATTCATACTAAATATGATTCCAGTACCCAGAAGATGAGGCTGGCCCTCGAAACGTTGGCTGAAATTATATGGAGAAAGAAAAATGCATTTCTTTTCTGCTGCCCTGGGTCTCTTATATATATTGAAACTCCGGACTATAAAGAACGGATCACTTGAATCCTTATATATATATATATATATATATATATATATATATATATATATATATATATATAGTTAACCATTTATTTGAAATTATAAAACCAATTATTCAGATATTTTTCTCCTAATATTCATATTGAGATATATTTACTACGGTCATTCTTGCATATCATAGATAGATATAATAAAATTCATTTATAAAAGGGGTTGATTCACGCTCACAATCTTACATCGTACTCTTCTCCACATTTCTATGAGCACATACAACGCATTCATGACATTTAACGCTTCCATCCAGCACAGCGACCCCAAGCGTGGATTTGACCCGGAAAAGATACTGTTAGCTGTTGCGGACGTCATGGTTGGGTTGTTCCCGGGATTACCGGCACTGGAACGGGTTACCGGGAGCAAGGTAGGGGGACACCCTATTCTTCTCCCTCCCTCAACTCCCTCTGCCCTTCTTCGCCCACCTCTTGGAAAGTCAGTGACTCCGTTTGGAACAAATGGTCTGACCCAGTCTTAGTCGTTCCTCGTCTCGAGTGACCTTAATTGAAACCTCTTCCCCTCCCAAGCGAGGCATTGGGGGAGGGAAGGGGTGTATTTTTAGAGAAAGGAGGGGGGGGGGCATGGGTCGTATTTTTAGAGGGATAACTCTTGTACTCCAGAGATTCGATGGGGGGCACGGTTTAAATGAGGAACAATGATCTCTCGTTTCCCTCGTGGCATAACCTGGTTTAGTACTCGCGTCTTCCTGAAATCAGATGTATTCCTGTTATCCTGAGGCATGTCACCGTCTTGTACTCTTTTTCTCGAGATATGAAGCGTTTTTGGTAATATTTCTAATTTCCGTCGGGTAATTATTTAATCATTTTTCGCCATTTTTTTTTGTGTGTGTGGGGGGGGGGGGCGTTCGATGCTCTTCTATCACAAAGGTCATTTAGGCAGGACCTACGGTTTAAATGGGGCTCGAAGCCGGGCCATTAATTAGCATCGTGCAAGCTTTATCAACTCGAATCGGAATTCCATCCGGTGACTAATCTCACCTAGCGTGGGTTAACTATGCTCCTTATGGGAAGTGGCGTTTCCGCTTGGCCATTATACCAGTGGACCATTGTTCTCTTTGTACCATCTCGTCACACAGTCTCTTTGTACTCCCTATTTTTCACGGTTGTTCTCATTTCATCATCTTACCTGGAATTGGGAATCAGGATTAGAGGAAGATTTTTTTCTTTCTTGGCGAAAATCTTCCTCTTGGAAATGGATGGAAGATGGAGGCATAAAAAGAATGTTGTGTGAGTGTGGTGAGTACGTTCTCGTGTGTGAGAGTCAACGCGTGTTGGGTGTGTGTGTGTGAGAGTCAACACGTGTTGGGGGCGTGTGGGAGAGTCAACGCATAGGCAGCCAGAACGTGACATAACAAAACCCTCGTGTAAATATATTTAAAAACTAGAGGGGCATGATCTAGTGGACCCGCGGCGAAAATCAATCAGATTTGGACTCAGAAACATCAATTACCACCCCTTGTGACATTGGTTTGACCGTCATATCTCTAAAATGGCCGATTTAGCACCTCTAGCCACTAGGTGGCGCCACCTGGTGGTCAACTTATATCATATTTAAACTCAGTGCCCTTAATTACCTTTGGTAGCATTAGTTTTAGCTGGCTACATTGAGCCAGCGACTCGTTACGGACAGAAGAATAACACATTATGAGATTTGAATGACCGATAGACCCGATTTTGCTTAGCGCGCTTAATAAGTTGGACAAAAGTATTAACGCCCCTTATCTTTTGGATGAGAGGACAAAGGATTAAAGATGGTTAATAAAAGGGTTTTAAAACGGGAACCTCAAAATATGGAAACCCCCTCGAGTGTACAGGAAGGCCTTTGAAGTTTTCTTCTATTCTAAGTCCTTGTAATTTTTGTCTCTCCCTCTGTTCCTTTTATCTCATAGTCGTCTCTGTTCCACAGGTGATTGTTCTTCCTCGACATTTGCTCTTAGAATGTGGAACCAACTGCCAGCTGCAATAACCCTTTCCTTTCCCCCTCAGTGCCTTCAATCGTGCCTTGAAGACCCAGCTCTTCTCTCAAACCATTCCTTATAATATTTATTACTACTATTTTTTATTAGTGTTAGAAATATCATTAATATTATAATGATTATTTTTATATAGTAGTTATCAGCTTGAATATCAGTTTATTTTATTTTTAACCTCAGTTTTTTGGTTAGATTTGAAAAGGAAATGAAGACTTTAATTGTGTACCTTATGCTTAATCTAAGATTTCGTCATATACTTATAACATCTTCAGAGAATTTGATTTTATGGCGTCCTGCAAGCGAGTATTTATAGCCAATTTTTAACGGAGTGGTTTCACTGGGTAGGATGAGGAAATAAGACCTAGGTCGGTGACTGCTCGACTTCGCTCAGCACGCACGGAATCTTTGAAGCTCGGATACTCTGCTTGGTCGCTCTCTCCAACGCTAAAATTCTTCGAGAAGAATTATACACTGAAGGAATCTTCTTGCTCAAGAATCCCATTCTCAGGAAAACCTCATTCGAATTCCATGTCGACCCTGCCAACGAATTCATGCTCATTTCTCTTCTGCCTTCTCTCACCTCTTATTCATCCACCTCACTCACTCACCTCCCCTCCCTAAAAAAGAGAAAAATATACCTTATCCAGCCATCATATTTTAATATCACCGCCTAGTTCAAACTATGCCCTGCACTGAGCGAAGGCATAATTTGAAGCTCCGATGAAAGCAGGTTTGAGGCCTAACCCACTGTGGATCTCGGAGTCATAGGCGTCTGGTCAATGGGATTACGCTGCAAGTCCCGGGGTGTTCCAAAAGAACCTCCAGGGGTGCCCGGCCAAATCATGGAGGGAGATAAAACCGTCTCTATGTAAGTTGGACGCAGCGTAGAATATCCAAAACCCCGAGGGGGCGGCGGGAGTTGATTCGACCACCGTCCACCAAAAAGTCCGCCATGCTTCACCCCTCAGAGGATACCACCCAGGTTCAATCATCATCCCATTAACTCATTTAAGGCAACAACCCTAATCCGTCACATAAAATCCCCCAATGGAGGCAGGGGAAACTCCTCACTCAAAAATAAATATAAATACCATAATTTTTTCCCCTGGAAAAATATAAATACAGGTACGAAATTAAAGAAAAACATCTATCAGAAGAACATTCAATACTGGGGGACAGGCCCCCCCCCTGGGCCTAATGGATAATTTCGATGGAGCAAAGAGGGTCCCACTTAGGGTTCTCGAAAGGCACACAAAGCCAGATCAGAAAAAAAACCTCCAAACCATCTTCGCCGAAATAGGAGTGGTGTTGTTTTACGACTGAAAGACCAGTACAATGGCTATGTAGCCATGTGTGATGCGGAAAAGGACCACAACAACCTAATTATCGAAAACGCTGCAAAGAAGCTAAAGAAAATAGGGCTAGTTGCCAGGGTACCACCTACTGTCGCAATCAAAAGGTCAGTAATTTGCAGAAGACTTGACCCGTGGGTAGGTGAGAATTCCGCAGAAGAAAACAAGGTGGAAATAGAAAAAAATCAAGAATG
This sequence comes from Ceratothoa steindachneri, assembly GCA_963969495.1. Lineage (NCBI taxonomy): Eukaryota > Metazoa > Arthropoda > Malacostraca > Isopoda > Cymothoidae > Ceratothoa > Ceratothoa steindachneri. The sequence continues at coordinate 159,880,293 of OZ018330.1, read as the reverse complement.
GGCCAAAATAGAAGAAATAATAAAATTTAAAAAATAAAACGGAGAGGATCACACTCATGTATTTAAGGCGACATTGAAGGACACTGAAATGGCGTCAAAAGCTGCCGAAAAAGGACTTCGCGTTTTACACCAAGATAGCGCCTGACCAGATAGAAAGAGAAACATTCGTCTCTCTCTTGGTCTGCTTTAAGTGCTACGCCCTCGATCACCACACGACCCGAGACTGTACGTTCCAGGGCATGAAATGCTCGGAATGCTCAAGTACAGAGCTTAGGTGGGAACATTGCAAAACCCAAGAAAAAAAGTGCGCCAATTGCGGAAGTCCATACCGCACCCTCTCAATGGCATGTCCCTTGAAAAAATAAAAAAATAAAGAACAAAAAGACTGCAATGTTAGAAGAGGAGAGGAAAAGGACAACGACTTTCGCAGCGGCAACGGCAAGGACAGCACAGGAACAAAAAACAATCGTGAATATTGAGAAAAATATGAGGCCACATCCCATACTGTGTATTTTCCACGCACATTTTGTAAACATGGAAAAACCGGGCTCATACTCGGAAGAGCTAAATAAGAGGCTCACAAAAAATGGCCTAAAACCTATGTGGTTCCCCGAGAACCTGCCTTCCAGCGACCTGTACAGAATCTCAATGTCAACTGAACAGGAAACAATAGAGACAACAGAAGAACAAATAGACACCAAAACTGAAATTAATAAAGAAGGCTTGGGGGTCATAGAACAAATTAAACTGGTGAAACAAAATCTTGAAAAATAAAAAGAAAAAGCAAAGACAAACAATACATAAAAATATAACATTAAAATTTACGGAACTCACTCCTCACCACTCCCGTTAGTTAATAAACAAAAAGAAATTGTTGAAGGTCTGGTCAAAGGGAAATTTAAATTGGATTACGATTCTGAATATGATGAAACCGAGATTAATAATACCCTTAAATAAGGACTCATAGAAATTTCTGCAAATTCATGCTTTAATCTCCCTACTGACCAGTTCAAGAAAAAACGTTCAGGGCATATTAGATCACCCGCTAACTCTGAGAAGGCCAAAAACAAGAAGACCCACTAAACGATAAAATGCATCTGAACGTATAATACCCCCCAAAATCTAAAATTCTTTACTCTAAATTTCGACTGATGGATGGATAAAAAACTCATACATTGCAACATAATTTGCAAATTGATCCAGATATAGTCATCATAAACGAACATGGTATGAACTTACAAACGGAACACATCAAAATAAAAAATTTCACAGTTTTGGCCGCAAGCCATACCCATACACGCTTTGATGGAACAGCCATAGGAATAAAAAAGGGAAGTTTATACACCGAGATTAGAGATCTGAAAGAGTCATATATAGCTATTAAGCTAAAAATGACAACATGGCATCTGATGCTAGCCGAGGCATACCAACCCCCCGGCGCTCGTACCTCCCGACCCCAAACTTCATTCGTATCTTCCGCCGACCATCTTCAGCGATCCTCATGGGGGATCTCAATGCAAGATGCAACTCTTCTGGATACACGACCGCCTTCGATGGAAATTAAAAAACCCTAGAACTACTCATAAAGTGGCAGATGGTGCAAAGAGAGGGCCCTGATTTTCCCACATTTGTAACAAACCGGTCTTCAACCACTCCAGACATAATATTGACTAACCCGAACTTCGCTTTCAACATCCACACCACTCCCAGCCCCGCAATACCTACTGATCACATCTTTCTCATTACAAAGATTTCAACCTCGCCTATCTAAATTGAAATCTCACCAAAGGAAGGCATTATCAAAGACCAACTGGACCGAGTATAAGAAACATTTAGAAAATTACAGTATAACTTCCCTTGTAGAAAGTCTCCTAGAAGAAATCAACACGCACCTAAACAACAATATAAACCTCATCATAGAAGCCGACAGGCTATACGTCCCAAAAACTAACTACAGAACAATCCCTGCTCCCCAATGGACCGATGAAATCCAAACCAAAATGGAGGAAATTTACAACACGTTTGAAGAAATCCGTCGACATGGTAGCAGTAGAGAATGGTATGTACAATTAAGAGACCTCAGAAATCAAGTGAATAATCTAATCAGAAGAAATATCAACAGCTCATGGGACAATATCATTAGAAACATAGATAATGAAAGAGAGCCAGGAAGGTTCTGGAACCAGTACAAAAAACTTAAAGGTTCCGTACCTAAAGACAAAATGTACCTAAAAGAAGGCGCAATCACAATTTATAAAAACAGAGAAATCGAAGAGATATTTAGAGAGCATTGGTCTAGGATCTTCTCCCTTTACCCCAGAGGAGAACTAAAACTACGATGTGACCCATGGACAGCGCATAATAGATGAATTACAAGATAAGGAGCACGAACACTCATCCTTCACACGGGTGGACGAATCCGGCGATCAAAGGAACGAGGGAAGGCACTTCACCCTAGTAGAATTTAAAGCAGCCCTAGCGACGTTTAAACAGAAAACCCCAGGCATTAACGAAATCACCAAAAACCACATTCAAACGCGCCCGCCAATATCTACCAAGCACTCCTCAAAATCTTCAATGCATGTCTGAACACTGGGCATTTTCCATCAGCCTTGAAGACGGCAGGGATGATATTCCTTCACAAGCCCGGAAAGCCCAAGGGACACATCGAGAGTTATAAACCGATCTCACTGTTAGAATTCATCTGCAAATTAATGGACAAGCTACTCAATGAGAGGCTAAAGACCTTCCTGGCAGAAAACGATATGCAGAACGAACAACAACATGGATTCAGGAAAAAAAACGAGGTACGGAGACAGCACTGGCACTCTTTACCGAGAAAATCGCAGTCGATATAGCAAGAGGCAACAGAGTGGACTTGACACTCCGCGACGTCGCCAAAGCCTTCGAAAAGGTATGGTTGCCAGGCCTTAAAGCAAAAATAATCCAGCTCGGTCTCAAAACACACCTAAGCAGAATCTTGTGTAGCTATCTGGAAGACAGGAAAACGAAAATCACCATCAACAACTACACTTGCAGTGCTTTCGCTCTAAAAGCAGGGGTCCCGTAAGGTGGGTGCCTCAGCTCTACGCTGTACACAGTGTACACCATGGACCTCCCTCAACCTTTGGAGGAAAGCATGATGTATATCTGATTGGCCGACGATGTTACGCAGATCATCGCCAGTGATAGACAAAATCCAAGGGATATCGTACAGCGCACTGCCAGAAAAATTATAAATATAAATGAATTCGAGAGGACATAAAATAAAAACATATAATACAAAATTTCAAATCATACCATTGAACAGAAGGAAGACGAACCAAGTCACCGCCAACAACATAAACTACCCCTACAACGAAGGAGGTAAGGTACTTGGCCTAAAATTCTCCCCAAACGGGTACAATACGCATGTGAACCAAAAAACTATACAAGCAAAAAGGACCCTTTCCTCTTTACAAAGATTCAAAAACCACTCTGAAGAAACTAAAGAAAACTATACCTACCCCTAGTTCGCCTTATTTTAACGTACCCCGTCATCCCGATTAACACTTTGTCCAAAACGCGAATGTTAAAATTACAAGTAGTCCTAAATTCCGCGACCAGATTTATAACTAACACCTCAAGACTGGAAGGAATACGATCAATAGAACTACATCGAAGGACAAAGTTAAAACCAATTAATCAATACTTACATGAGTGTGCCAAGAAAATATGGCACCAATTAGAGGAGGAACTCCCAAATGAAACAATAAATAAAGTTATACTCACCGAAAGAGAATACAGGAGACTACACTTTAGGCAAAGGTTTAAAAGTAGTCGAAGAAATATCCAGGATGAAATCGACCCACTATATAGCTAAACTACCTGAGAATGACCCTAAATGAATAACTAGCTTTTAAAAAGATAACTTGGTAACTTAATAATAATATATATATATATATATATATATATATATATATATATATATATATATATATATATATATATATATATATATATATATATATATATGTGTGTGTGTGTGTGTGGAAAACTCACAAAGTATCGCGTGAGTAAGCAATAAATGCAACAAAGCCCACAGGGAAAATTAATAGTAGGATTCCAAGTACTTTCGAACTTTGGGTCAAGTCTTTAGAACATTTGTACGTATTCTACCTTGGTTTTTCAATCCTGACCTCTGTGATGTTAATCTCTCGCTCAGATTTTCTCCCTCCCTAATTGCTTAGGCGGTATTTTAATCCTCTTGTCAACCTTTAGTCTTTTGAATTTACCTGATTTAATGATCTTATTTTGTATTTATCTCCGCTCCTCCTAAGGTTTCCATTTAATATTCATTAATTTTGTTGATTGTTTTTTTTGGTTTTTTGTGGGCGTTCCGGAACCCTCTGTATCATCCTTATCAATATTACAATTTTCAATACTTTTGTTATTTCTTGATAAAGAACTCGAAATAAAGTTCAAAAGTACTTGAAATCCTCGTATTAATTTTCCCTGTGGGCTTTGGTGCATGTGTATATGTATAATGATAATAAAAATAAATAACAGTAAAAAAATAAAATAAAATAAAAAATATATACATATGTATAGATATACTAAGGAGACAAATAAAATTCATATAAATGTAATAAATAAGATACGGCACTCGAGAGTGCACCAAAAATCAACATAAACTAACGAAAAGAAGAAAACTTTAAAGAGAAAAAAGAAAACAAAGGCTCGAACGCTTCCCTCGAAAGAGAAAACAATGCATAAATAACTATTTATGAAACCAATAAAACAAAGGCTCCCATGATGATAAGAGATAAACAAAAGTAAAATAAAGCAACATAAAGCGATTGCCAAACAACTTGGTATACACACACTCATCATCACCCATATCAATGACATTATCACCTCATCACTATCACCCCATCAATCATCTCTCCTTTTACACTATTATTTCTATCTATCCTATCTTATTCTCCCACATATTTACCACTTTTGAAGTCCCATTAAACTTTAGTATCCGTGGTCATCTGTGATTTCTGAAGTACCTAATATATGAATCCGTTCAGGATTCTCCAAGAGACAAATTTGATACTTCAAATTGTCTTTGGTGAAACATTTTTATTTTTAAATCCAGGAGTAATTTGAATGAAACCGGCGATTCTGCCTTCAATTCTTTTATTAAAACTCTTCGAATTTCTGGTGCTTCCGTCACATGGAGGTCGTGAAATCACCCAATAGGTGAACCCACGCAGGGTATCTCCGGAGCAAAAAAGGATTGGTATCCTACTAAGTTATTCCTTTGACGAACTTTATTTCAGTCTGAAGAACTTGATACAGGCGAGTGTTGGCGCCTCATTCAAATTGCTCCTGGATTTAAAAATAAAAAGTTTCACCAACGATAATTTGAAGTATCAATTTTGTGTCTTGGAGAATCCTGAACGGATTCATATATTAGGTACTTGAGAAATCACACATGACCACGGATACTAAAGTTTAATGTCAAGACCGACCAAGTACCAATACCTTCATCCTACCACCCCCCCCTTTTAAAGTGGCTATGAATACTTGCTTGAAGGACGTCATAAAATCACATTCTGTGACGATGTCATAAGTATATGACAAAAGCTTAGATTAAAAATAAGGTACCCAGTTAAAGCCTTCATTTCCCATTAAAATCCAACACGAAAAACCTAAAATTCAAAATAAAATAAACTAATTATTATTTTAATGATTGTTATAATGCTTATTATTATAACTGGTCTACCCCTGCTGTCAAAATGACAGGATTTTTAAGTAAACTCATTTTACAATTCTACGATAACGCAATTATTGAAACATAGTTTTCCATCTCTAAAAATAAAAAAATAATAAAACGAAGCAAAATAAAATAATATGGTTTTCTTGTATTATTGAGTATAAATAAATAAAAAAATGCCGATGCTTCAAATAAGATTTATTTATTATTTATTAATTTATTCATCGGAAGAGATTCATAAAGAAAGGGGGTGAGATTAGTGGATGTGAAAATACGGGGAGGTACATCACCCGAGTATCCTAAAGAGGAGAATACTTGGCGCACTCTGACCCGTGCATGGGTTCTCTCTCTGTTATAGGCTACTAGGGGGTTTGAGCGATCTTCTTTTATTATTTCGTTAAATATTTACCAGAATTTTTATCATTTACTTAAAGCTAAGAAATAAGAACTAACGAGAGCAACTCCTGCTGAAAGTTTGTAAGGGGGAGGGGGGTTTGAACAGAAAATGGTGAAGTTGGAGGAAGGGAAAAATGTGTGGGAGATACATAACCGCGGATTCGCCTGTGAGCGTTCGGATCTGGATGGCGCGAAATCCTATAAATGTCATCTGCAGCATTGTCCATGCTGCATAAGACAGCTACGTGCGGGGTTATTTCCTTTAATATCTTCCATAATGCAAAAAAAAATGACCATGAATGTCCAAGATATTAAGTTTGAGGCAAATTTTAAATGAGCAAACGAGTTATCTCGGGATGATTCGTGAAGTTAATAACGGGTGGCCCAAAAGTTACTTCACATTTTAAAAAATTAATAACACAAAAACTAATTAAGTTGTAAAAGTGGCTGATATATAAAATGGAAGAGGAGATCTTCGATTTTTATTATTTAAATATAATATTCTTTAAATGTTCTCCATCATTGTTAAAACAAAGGCGGATTCTTTGCACCATATCTTCCATGACATTTTCCAAAACATCAGGAGTGATTTTGTCGATTTCTTCAATGATGTTTTGTTTCAATTCTTGAAGATTATTAGGTTTATTTACGTATACCTTTTCTTTAAGGTATCCCCAAAGGAAAAAATCTGGAGGGGTAAAATCAGGTGATCGTGGTGACCAAGAAATGTCACCTAACCGTGAAATTAACCGACCAGGGAAGGCTGCTCTTAGTGTTGCCATGGTTTCTCTCGCTGTGTGTGGTGTCGACTCATCTTGTTGAAACAACATATCGTGCATATCCAAATATTCCAGTTCTGGCAATAAATAATCTTGTATCATTTCTCTGTAAGTGTCCCCTGTTACTGTCACTGTTTTTCCGTCAGCATCCTCGAAGAAGTAGGAACCATGATTCTCGAACTGGTTATGCCGCACCAGACCGTAACTTTCTGTGCATGAAGAGGCTGCTCGTGAATTATCATGGGGTTTTCAGCACACCAGAATCGGCAATTTAGTTTATTAACGTATCCAGTAATGTGAAAATGGGCTTCATCGGACATGATTAGGTGCGTGGTAAAATTCGGATCATTTGTTAGTCCCAAAAATGCTCCTGCAAAGTTTATTCTTTTTTGATGGTCTGCAATATTTAATTGTTGAGTTATTTGAATTTTGTATGGATGAAGTTTCAATTCTTTTGTTAGGATGCGTTGCAATGATGTTCGAGAAATTTCTAGTTGACTGGATATAATCTTCAAGAATTGAAACAAAACATCATTGAAGAAATCGACAAAATCACTCCTAATGTTTTGGAAAATGTCATGGAAGATATGGTGCAAAGAATCCGCCTTTGTTTTAACAATGATGGAGAACATTTAAAGAATATTATATTTAAATAATAAAAATCCAAGATCTTCTCTTTCATTTTATATATCAGCCACTTTTATAAATTAATTAGTTTTTGTGTTATTAATTTTTTAAAATGTGAAGTAACTTTTGGGCCACCCGTTATCTTTGTCTCAGTTTTGATTTTTTGGTCCTTCTCATTCTCTCGCTTATATTTCCCGCTGTTCACAAGGGGCGCTGTCCTTTTCCGCCTTCTCCCCCAAATCTCTTTTCTCACAAAGAAATAAAGGCTTTATCCACTCCTTGGATATTTTGTTGTCTCTTTGTTCGCCTGTCTCATAATTCCCGATTCCCTACTCCTTATTTTACAGCCCAATTACCACTTGTAGCCATTTGGGCGACTTAATGCCGAATTTAGCGCCTTTGGGTAAGCTGAGAGGTAATCATTTTGGCGACACGTAGTAAATTCTGGGAAAATTCTTGCGATTTGGAGGAGTCTTTTTGACACATTGAGGAAGTTTAAGGTGATGCATTTGCTTCGTTTGGCCGTTTTTGGCGCCTTTTCAAATCTTTTGCGAGAGTCGTTATTGCACTAAATTGATCCCTTTATTCCATAGTGTAGTTCAGATTGAAATTTATAACTGTTTAAAGCCACGCGCATACAAAAGGCAATTCCCAGTGGCAATAACCCATATATACGCCAGACAAAAGAATTATGTACATTTGTGGGGCCCTTTTCATGAGATCATCTGAGGGGGGGGATCATGTCCATTGCTCTTCTCCGTAAGCAGAGGAAAGTCCATGGCTTTTCAAGGAATGAGGCAAGGAGTAGCGTGAAAACAAAAAATACTAATAGATAGACACACATACATACACATACCAGTAAACACCCATAAGGAATTGATCTTGCATAAAAAAGACAAACTAGGGAAAAGAACGAATAATATGACTTCATAGTATCATGAAAATGTCTCCTTTTGTATGGAAGTATCTTAAGGCCATAGAAATATATTTATCCAAAGACACAAGTGAGATTACCCTCTCTATCTGAAATAAATGTGGGTATTTTTTAAATAGACGCCCAATACCCCGACAATACACTAACCCCAATATATTTGCTTCTCTTTTAGCCATACTAACAAAATTGGTAACACAATTGAAGTTTTTGTGTTGGAGGAATCCAATTCAAAAAGTTACAAAACAAAAAACTATAGTTTCCTCCTTACTAAGGGTGACTTTCCATATTTTTTTCTTCTAAAAAGGGGTGGGGGTAAGCCCTCTAGATAATTTTTTACATTACATTTCTCCTTTAGTAGCTTGGGATTATGACAAATTACGAATATGGTTTGCAAATTAGTTGCTGCAAAACGCATCCAGCGCCGGAGACTGTGACAGCTGTTGAAGATCAGAGATGGAAAACATTTGACATTAAAGTTAACACCTTGAGGTTAGTATTACTTTTTCATTTATTACAAAACCTTTTTAATGTTAGATAACTAATAAATAGCTAGCTCGTAACTATTTAGCTTCGTTATTCTTAAAATATCTTATTTAATTATTCCATTGTATCTATCTATATAGCTAGTTAACCTACTGTACATGTAGCTGGTTATCTAGCTAGTTAACCTACTGTACATGAAGCTCGCTATCTAGCTAGTTAACCTACTGTACATGTAGCTAGCTAGCCATCTAGTTAACCTGCTGTAAATGTAGCTATCTAGTTAACCTACTTTACATGTAGCTAGCTATTAAAGTAGCTGTATTATTTGATTTTTACTTTTGTGAAAGTTAATTATCTTATCTATCTCATGATGACAAATAAATTTTATTTCTTATTTCAGATTAGTACTGTAATACTGCCACCATGGAAACTCCTGCCTGGACTAAATGCCTTATATGGCAATCCAGGCTACAGAAAAGCAATGAAAAGGTTTTAGGTTCCTCGCCATCTGGAAAGCTGAGAAACAATCCTGATAGACTTCACGCACACTACAAAGAAGTTATAGATAACATCCAGGAGCTGAAGAAATTGGGCCATTTACCTGATTTTATAGTAGTGGATGACTTAAATTAGTGGTCGTAACGGTGGTGATACTCATGATGTAGTGCAGCTTAGGATGTTGAATCCAGTAGTGTGGCACAGTTGCATGAATGCAATTGACAATCGAAAAAATGAGCGAGCAAGAAAACAAAACAAAACCAGGAAATATCTGTGAACCCAGTAAAAATAAGGTGCGCATCATTGGTAAGTCCACCACACTGGCTTTAACTACACCCTCATGTTCATCGTGCTAACCTCTTAACACACCTTGTCTCCTCCGTGGTGAAGTAAGCAACAAAAAGGCACTGAGGATGGCTGCCACCCTTGGCTTACATAGAAAAGTGAAAGAATGTGCGTAGGTGGTGGGTGACAAGCGCCTATTGGTCACCTAGGTGCAGCTCGCATGGTTGATATGGATGTCGTTTATCATTTTCCATGACTGACTAGTCTCTATCAAAAAGCAGAAACTGTCTGATGTGACATGACGGAAAATAATTCAACTCAGATCATCAGATCACATGTCTTCAATGAGTTGCTTGAATGCAATGAAGATTATAGTGGCTCTGAAGAATCATCACTCATGATATCTGACTAAACAGCCACTTATGACAAGATCATTGCTGATCTGGGCTTTCCAGACAACAAATGCAACACCGCACGTCTTCGCGGGATATTGAGTGCCTGGTTCCATACATCACCTCAGTACAGAGGAATCGTATCTGGTTCCTTTTTTTGAAGATGATCGGAGCACAGTTGTTGTTAGCGTGAAAAACAGATCTACTGATGTCTCCATCATTCTCAAAGTAGACTAAATTCTCCGGAAGGAGTATCTCCCCATGAAGCATGCACTAACAGGGTGTGATACTACATTCGCATTCTTTGGCAAAGACAAGAAGACACCCTGGTTCGTGTGTCAATCCCTGCCTGAGCTCAGTTTACCTCGTTAGCTGCTCTCAGGCTCTGCACCCACTATTGAGATGATCAGAACCCACACAATCAGACTGCAGAAATTTGCCTCAAAGCTTGATGACATATTAGAAGACAGCATCACAACTGTGGATGTTGCACGACTCTCTCTATTCTTTCACAAAGAAAGAGACTTTGACCACATGCAGCCAAGCGGTGAGGCACTCCATCAGCACCACTTCGAGTAGCTTATTAAGCAACTGAGCCTCGCATATGTGATCAATGTCAAAATGACTGAGAATAATGGAGAGTTTGTGTTTGTACATATCACTAATCATATGTTTATCTTCAGATTGGACATGTGTGATTCAATACGCTTGCCAAAAACCATGCAAAAAGCTCATCCTTTATATGGTGATGGCACCAAGATTCCCCAGACACTGCACCAACTCATGTCTACACTACAACTCCTACTATTTCAAGAGACTTGCCAGAAGACCGACTGTATGGCACCTTGTAAATGCTGCATGCAGAAGCTGACCTACATGTCTCTGTGAATGTCATGTGTTCATTTCCCACAATGGTGCCAATATCTAAATGGAATGAAATTATGAACATAGTAATGGATTTTTTGGCATCCATAATACACATAGTGAACATTTTAATTTGTTATTTCAATGAGTGGACTTTGGAAACCATTTTACTCTAATGATAAAGAGAAAATTATTGTGTTTTTGGCCTTGAAACCTATTTAGATGGATTCTATGAACCCCAAAAGTACACTTTCACACCAATTTTGTCATTATAGCTATTCCAGAAGCAAAGAAATGGGCTCTCATGTATTTTAGGGGGGTACTTTAATAAAACATATTTCAGATATAAAGTGTAATCTCACTTATGTCTTTTGGTAAATTTATTTCTATGGCCTTAAGGTACTTCCATACAAAAGGGTAACTTTACATCATGAAGACAAAAGTCGCAACCTCCCTACTAAAAAGGCATGGGGGGGGGGGGTCAAGAGGACAAAAACAGAGACCAAAAGACCAACGAGGAAGTAGAATATGTGTTGGTATATTGATGCTACATAAAAAAACAAAACACACCCGTATGAGTAGCAAGGAGAACTACCATGCATATGAGCTGCAATTGAACTGAGTCGGGGGGAGGTAGAGAGAGAGAGAGAGAGAGAGAGAGAGAGAGAGAGAGAGAGAGAGAGAGAGAGAGAGAGAGAGAGAGAGAGAGATTGGCACCCAGACAGCAACTTAGACAAACAAAATTTGTGGAAGTGAGAGATACAGGAAGATACAGATTTGTAGGGATGTGTAGATGTGAAGGACGGTAATGGATAAATGTAATAATATAACTCTGTATGTGTGTATGCATCCCCTGGAAGTCATAAATGTTACATGATGCGTATGTGTGCGTAAATGTAAGTTTGACAAAGCAATAAAACTATGAGCCTTTTCATATTCCCGTGGGACTTTCACTCCAACAATATGCTGGAGGAAAACAAATAATGAATTTACAATGACATTCCCGATCAGCTCCATCTCTGAATCCCAGATAAGCTTCATTCATAACATCTAAACTCCACAACCTCATGCACAATAGAAACGAGTGTGTGGCACTGTCGCAGTTCTGGGGACACATGTCTCGGGGGGAGGGGGCATAGTGCCGAGTGATGCCAAACTCGTCTCCCAGTGCCACCATTACACTAGAGGGACTAAGGAGAAGGGGGTGCGGGGGTCGTTGCCCTAACCTTTGACTACAATCTCTTTATCGAAATTCGAAGTGGAGTTTGTCTGCTTCGGTCTCTCGGTCTTTGCTTCCTTCTGCCAATGAGTACTACAATTTTAATGGCTTCATTTCTTATGCGGTCAAAACCATTGCCACCAGGAGGGATGTTCAAAACTATTGCCACCGGGAGTGGCACACACTACTTTTGTATCTTTATTACCAATAAGTCGCAAACTCACGATGGCACCCTCGACGAGAGCGTTTAAAAAACAGGACGATAAAGTAAATGGCGAGGTCAGAAGGTTAAAATGTGTGGTGGGTATATAATCCGAGTACGTGGAAGCCAACGCTACTTCACACGGTGTCATGAGAGCTCGGAAGGGTTGCACAATTCTCCCAAACCCGCCTCCATTTTACAATGAAGGCAGATTCCTGGTTGGGAAGAAAAACGGGTAATAAGGATGACTTATTCATTTTTCTCAAGCTTAATTTAGTCCACTTCCCTCTACAACATAAGCCCGCACTGTCGTGCCTTTATTTCTCCTTTTATCCCTGACAAAAAATACATAATGCCTTATGCAAATAGCCTTGAATTATTATTAACATTAATGTTATTATTTTCAGGTAGGTAATCGTGTGGCGTTAAACCGGGGCAAGTGTCTACAGACTACTCCAAGACGTCGTTATGAACAGTGCCATACGGAGCTGATTATATAAGGACTGTGCCGCTGTGACAGTGACTTATCTTCGCCATCTTCCTTCTGTTCATGCATTCCCAGGATTTAAAAGTGTGTATGGTCCATGCCATTTCTCTATTACATACTACTTTTGTGCGTCAATAACTAATGAGTCTATACCCATCCTGGTTCTTTCCTCATTACAAGTGGCCTCCTCCGGTCACCTCGAATTAATTTTATTCTTTTCAACTGAAATTCAATGAAGCGCCTTTCCGGAGGTGGCGCTTGGCTTGTTTTAAGGCCAACTTGGTTCATTTGGTGATTTTTTTTCTCTCGATTTCGGTTAGTCAAATTTTTATTGAGTATAAAAGATGTATTGGGTAATCAAGAAAGTAATGTTTAGTAAAGAAAGGTAAAATTAATTTTTAATATGAAAAAAGAATACATTTGTTCTGCGAAGTAGTTTCCGTAATTATTGCTTTTAAAAATCTTAGGCATTGCTAGCTTATAAAAGTCCTTGGTATTAATACAGTATATAAAAGACCTCGGCATTACTTACTTAAGAAAATATTAATACTGCTTATAAAAAGCCTAGACATTAAGTGCTTTAAACCCTAGACATCGCTAGATTAAAAAAAGGTCTTGGTATTACTACAGTTTATAAAAGGCCTTGATATTATTACAGTTATCTTTAAACAATTCTCAGAAAATTTGGAACAATTTAAATAACTCTAAATAGCATTTTTTTTTGTCTAGTAAAAACCACACTAATTTCTAGGCACCTAAATTAGAATTGTAGCTTAGGAATGGGAAACTTCTCATCGGCGGACGAAATTTCGCTCATAGGTGAATTTTTAATATCCCATTTACAAAGTCAGAATATAAACGACTTTATTTTATTAAGAACATTACGGACACATATGATTATTACACATAGCATATGAAATATTTATTCATAATGTACCTAAAATTATAAAATTTTGAAATGTATCCAAGGATACATAAGCGTGGAGGTCAGTAAACCTCAGGCTTTATTAGCATTGCCATCGCGGGGAAAATTTACCTATATTTTCCTAAAATATATTAACGTTAGCAACAATTCTCTTTTGTGTATACATTATATTAATAGTAAATACTTTAAAAAAATCTTTAAATTAAAAAAATCTATAGAAATTTAAATCGGTAAAAAATAAAAATGAAACTTTTCGCTCTTTTTAAATATGAATTTGTCTTGGCGGTCTACCCATCGCTGCAATAATCTCAGCTCTCAGGGAGTGTCAATGGAGAAACTTTGTTAATTTCAAGTGCTGGAGACATTTTCTCACGGTTTATTGAGCAAAGTTTTAAAGTTTGGGAATTGATATTACAAAGTGAGTAAAGGTAGACCTCTCTACAATATCTTGTAATAGTATACGTAAAATTGTGTGCAGGTAAAGTCCTTCGTTTGATGAGAGATATGGAACGATATAAAACAGAAGACCCGCCTCGTAACAATTCTTACCTGCAGTACTTCGTTCAAACACCAACACTACGGTTGTGTCACTAAAACACTCTCTCGACCTCTGGGGGCAACTTATCTATAGTACAAGAAACCCAAGCCATCCTAGATACTACATATAAGACGCATACCACGAAACGTGAGAAAAACTCCAAGAACATATAATATAATACACCGAGAACCTCCAAAAAATCACTCCATTCCGAAACCAGGCCACCATCACACACAAATCGATACAACATGACAGCAAAGCCTACAATCTCTGTAGTCCAAACCACTTCTTCGATGCCATTCCTCAAATGAATCGGCCTGGCAAGACTCAGGCGAGTTGAACACCCAAAACTAAACACATACAAACACCGCACCTGCATGACCGACATAGGCATCTACCCCCACCCTCATCAGGAACCAGACACTTATTTGCAACATCACCGACACAACCACAGCTGAGACAAAACCTAGCGATACATGGTGTGCATGAGCTCTGCTAGAACCCTGTCCGCTCTTCGGAGTTCTTGGCGGCTGCCGACCTACGGGAAGGACCAAAGCAGGGGACAACATAAGTAAAAGGTAAGAGAGCCAAACTCATGACAGAGAACAAATTCACTGAAACCTGACACCCAAGTAAAATAAATACCTTCCAAATCACACTGGTTAACAAGGTTAATGAACCAAATGACCAAATCCATTACGAAACTGTAATAATAACATAACCGAATCTATTTTATAATGTGGAAATTTGGCACAAAAATGAGACAAGGTCATCTAGAAGAAAAATAAATGTGGCTACGAAAAAGCTTTTAGACAAAAGGTGAACACAAAAGAAATAGAACATTTAAACTATGAATATACATAACTCCACAAGCTTATTAAAAACAACGGGGTAGAAAATAGAATATATAATACAAACTTAGTGAGAAAATCAATTTAAAATAACAAATTACAAAAACCTGAAAACAACTAACACCCGCCAGACAGCAGATGACAACACTAAAGGATAAACAGGGAAACAAAATCTCATACAGAGAAAAGATAATTAAAAGAGTTGAAGAATTTTATCTGGAAGTGTATAGTAACACTGGCTACAATACACCCGATGAGAACTTCTCAATAAATGAGGAGGAAGTCCAACCGAAGATTGGGCTAAATTTTGACCCACTTAATAGCATGAAAAATGGCAAGGTGCTTGAAGAGGATGTGGTTCAAATCGACCTAATAAAAAACTGGGGTCGTCTTACTGGACCTGCTATGTAGTGCGTTTAGAAAATTTTAAGGGAAATTTAGTTTCCAATAGCACGTTCCAACTCACTGCTAGAAAGAATTTGGGGCAGACATGATAAACCTGTCTCTCCTTTCTTTATCTGTATTTTTTACTGACTGTTTTCAGACTAAAGGGCAATAATGCAGTTGTAATTTATTTTAAATGACAGCGAAAACATTTGAAAGTAAAGGCAAATAAATCCCTTATCAACGACATAACAAAGTCATAACAAACAGACTATTACAAACACTGGGATGCAATCAACCACGTGAACATGCAGATTTCAAAAGTAACCATATCACTTATGATCATCTGCAGGTTGTTCAGGTTCTAGTGCAGAGAACAAAGAATATGAAATAGCTGTATACATTCCATTCGTAGACTATAATTAAGCCTCTGATTCAGAAAACATAGTCTCATACATATACAATCATGCAACATCGTCATTTAGTGCGCACACAGTCAGCAAGAAAATACAAATAAAAAAGGAGGTACAGGGATATCATCTCTCCCCCAAACTGTTTCCAACAGTGCTTGAGGAGATTTTCATGAGTAGAGAGTGGAAACAAAAGGGAATCAGAATTGATGGTAAGTCGTTATGTCAACTTCCCTAGGCGGATGAAATAGGATTATTTACTTCATAACTATAATATTGAATTGCGATGAGAACAGAATTATCAGAAAAAAGTCTCACAGATGCTTTGAAAATGAATTTTATAAGGACGAAATTAATAATCAATAGTTATGCAGAAGCTAGAGCAATCAAGATCGATGACCAAACTTAAGTGTAACCACAAAAGTACGTAACCATACTTAGGGCAGGTTGTGATTCCTGGTGGAAGCATGGAAAGGGGAAATAAATAAAAGAACATAATTAGGGCGACTCTCATTGAGTTTTATGTTTACACACTCCATAAGAAGAGATGATCGCCTGGTAAAAGGGGCAACTTCGGCACGCGAGCTATCA
Organism: Ceratothoa steindachneri; assembly: GCA_963969495.1. Classification (NCBI taxonomy): domain Eukaryota; kingdom Metazoa; phylum Arthropoda; class Malacostraca; order Isopoda; family Cymothoidae; genus Ceratothoa; species Ceratothoa steindachneri. The sequence goes on along the minus strand of OZ018330.1, from coordinate 159,863,682 downwards.
ACGGGAATTTTCACGTCGGAGAAAAAAAAATATATACTGCGTCCACTGGACTAATTAGAGATTCCTCCTGTTTTTATTAGGATGTAGAGCAGTAATAAATCTTAGTTCCATCATCAGAAGTGTCCTCTATGCTTAAAACTCAATCCATCTTATCAGGCTTATTGATTTGAAACTTGATCACTGAAGACAAAAAAATAAAACATGCAGAAACTGGGGAGAACTCAGAGAAACCTGGAACGATGTGTAAAGAATAACCCGCAGGGAACACAAAATAATTACATGTTTAAGAAAAACACGAGTAACAGACTTAGTAAATATAATAAGGTCAGAAGTAGAAATAGGCAAGACACATTGGCAGAAGAATAGGCAAAAATGGACAAAAGTTCCTAATTTGGGGCCTTTGTACATAAAGAAAACTAGAAGACGATCTGTGGAAGATGGGAGGTTAAAATTCTACCAGTGGCAGTAGTAACGCGGGACTTTAGGGTTAGCATTTCTATACCTATTTATTTGGAGGTTAGCTTCTATCTACCTAGTGACTTTGGGGATAGTATGCCTATACCTAGTGACTTTGGGGTTAGCTTGTCTCTACCTAGGGACTTTGGGGTTAGCTTGTCTCTAGCTAGAGTCTTTGGGGTTAGCATGTCTATACCTAGTGATTTAGGGGTTAGCTTGTCTATACCTAGTGACTTTGGGGTTCGCATGTTTATACCTAGTGACTTTGGGGTTAGCATGTCTATACCTACTGACTTTGGGGTTAGCATGTTTATACCTAGTGACCTTTGAGTTAGCTTGTCTCTACCTCGTAACTTTTGATTTAAAATGGCTCTACCTAGCGACTTTCGAGTTTCTTGGCTCTACCTAGTAACTTTGGGGGTTTGCATGCCTATAGCTAGTGACTTATGGGTTAGCTTGCCTCTATCTAATGACTTTTGAGTTAGCATGTCTCTACCTAGTGACTTTGGTGCTTGCTCCTACCCAAGCAGAATATAGAAGGGTCCTAATGTGTTTTATATTGCATATCTCCAGTTAATATCCTGTAACTCTTTGGTTACCAAAGAGGTTTCCAGAATGTTACTCCCTTTTATAAATGTTTTTACATTATCACTTTATAAAAACTGAGGAATGGAGTACATGTTGAAAAATCTCTGGAAAGCCAACACAAAATTTCTGGTGAACCAATCAGGTAACAATTCAAAATTCACAGCTCTTATATTAAGGCAGGTAAAAATTATAACAAGCATTTTAACTGCGCCCCCACTTATTTGATCCTTAACCCAGAAATGACACGTAAAAACAATGCCTACATGCAAAGAGGGTGTCAGTAACTTCATGTGGTGCTAAGGCATGGCAACCATTTTAGGGTAATTGGATGCAAGAGCTTTATATTTCCTGCACACAGCACAATTATTTATTTCAGACTTTACTGTTATTAGTCATATTTGGTATCCAAAACCCTTGCTCCCGAAGGTAATCTAGAGTGGCACCAGTACCCATGTGTTGTACCTTAGCATGACAATAATTAATATACAAAGAGGTAAACTTATGACTCTTGGGTAACAACACAAGTTTATATACATTATAATCAAAATATAAACATATACTTATTCTGCTTTTAGACCAGGGGCAGGCAATCTCTGGCCCGCGAAGGCCTAGCGTCTGACCTGCCACCTTGCTCGGCATTAATATTGCAATCCGGGCCGTGAAACCTCAGCTCCCCCCCCCCCCAATAAATATATTCAACCAAACAGCATCTGTCTTAGTAGACTCGTAGAGGGAGAGAGGACTGAGTCTTACGTCTGGCAGTGAAAATTTAGTAAAAAAAATGAAACAAAAATGCATTTCCCTCAGATACGAAAATATTTCATAGAGACCAAAGTTGTAGAGGAGGCAATTCTAAACAAAAATTGCCAATGACTTTTTCCGAAGCGATCAATCCTTACTGAGATTTGGGTGCGAGCATAGCATTCTGTACAATACACCGGCAGATACTGTTTGGCAACTCTGCTCCTCACTCTGCGATCCTGCCAGCCGCCAGTGTCCGTTGAACTTTCGCATTGAGACTAGGGCAAGACTAGGACGACGCCCCTGTCGCCCTGCAGATGGAGTTGGTGGAGCTGTAGTGCAAGGATGAACTGAAGGCGAAGTTCCACACCTCTTCTCCGCTGTCCTTTCGCGATCTTGTCCTCCCTTCTAGCAATATTCCAAAATACATTGCGCATGCTCAACGCATCGTGACCATGTTTGGCAGCACCTACTGTTGTGAACAGCTCTTCTCCAAAATGAAGTACACGAAGTCTCACCTTCGCTCCCAACTCTCGGACCGCCACCTCAATCACATTCTTCTGTTATCTACCTCATCCATCGAGCCGGGCATTGAAACACTTCTTCGTGGCAAGCAGCACCAGCCGTCTCACTGATTTGTATGTTTTCCAATAAAATTCTTGTATGATGTATTCTAGTGTATATATATATATATATATATATATATATATATATATATATATATATATATATATATATATATATATATATATATATATATATATATATATATATATATATATATATATATGGTCACTTTGGGGATTTCGTTTGTCACTTCGGCCCGCGGCCTGCTCCCAAAAGTCTCATCTGGCCCTCACTCTGAAAAGGTTGCCCGCCCCTACTTTAGACCTTAATATGTCATTCTTATCAATGAATAAATTTGAATTAGAAACAATTACAGGTACATTTTTGTCGGACTTTATTTCTTGTTGCCAAAATTCAATTTCCCTAGAGAAATATTCTGTTTGTGCTGTCTTTATCTAGTACTCAAGGGCCAGAGCCTTTGAATCTCCAACCTTTATTTTGCACAAAGTTTAAATTTATTATCTTTAACTATTGCCAGGTCAATTCCTCTTATATTTTTTAATTAATTTCTGAAATAAACTTTATATTTATTAACTAATTTTTTTTTGTCAGTTTTAAAGCAAATTTAAATGTTGCCAAGTCATATTTAAAATTTTAACTTATAGTACATTTTATGGATATTTTATAATTGGTCGCCCTTTAAAATAATGTCTTGTTGGCCTTTTCAAGTTTTCTTCAAATGTATTAACTTTAGTAAACTTATTCTAGCCTGAAGATGAAAACTTGTAGTTTTCGAAACGTTGTGAAAAATTAAAAGATGCTGCATCCGTTTCTCGTGGCTCTGTGATTTATCCTCAATATTATATATATATATATATATATATATATATATATATATATTATATTATATTAAATATTTACACATTAAATACCAAAATTAAATTTATCCAGCTTCAATAATTATATAGGAAAAATAAACAAATCCTTAAAAAAATATTGTTCAACTGTATATAACTTATAGTACATTTTAAAACTTTCAAGTACTCAAAATGGCGCAAATTCTTTTCCTATTCAGTTGTATAGATAACTTAGCTTTGTCGTTGATTCTTGAAGTTGTTGCTCATCAGAATCTTCAGTCTTGTTAACTCTTGCTCAGTGGTGGCTCGTAGCTAAAATTAGTGAGGGTGCTGCATCAGAATTTTTTTTAGCATTGTTTTAATATTGTGTAAAATGGAATAAACATAATGAAAAGAAAATTTATAGATAAACTTGATCAAATCCTAAACAAAGCAAAATTCATTTTATTTTTACTTACTAATAGCCTAAATTGATCTATTCATTTAAAAACTAAATCCATTCTTCTTGTTTTACTTTGCGCGAAAAGATTAATTATGTCCTCCTTGATCTCTGGATAGCTACTGAGGATTTTTTTTCTCCATTGAAGCACTGCAAGTGCATTTAGTCTTTCAGAATTCATTTTGCTCCTTAGAAAAGTATTTTTATTCTTTTCAGCGTTGAAAAGTAGCGTTCTGCCTCTGATGTAGTCATATGAATTGTCAAAAGGATTTTTATCAGTTTCGTAATTTCACTAAGAACATCATCTAGATTATTTTCTAAGATAAATTTCAGCTGCTAAATTAATTACTAAAAAAAACTGAAACAAATATGAATTAAATTCTACACTTTATTACATTCAAAAATATAAACACGTTTTTAAGCACAGCATACGAGGAGTCAACAAGAAACACTACCTTCCACCAGCACACTGGGGACGGCACTCCGTGAGCCACAGTGCTCTCGCTCCCTAGCGTACAGCTTTCTATCTCAGACATGTGAGCATGCGTACAGCAGCCAAACACCGCGCCGCTGGAACTGAAGCGCACAGTTCTATACAAGGATTTTTGTATTTTTTTCATAAACCAGGAGATGGCTACTGACATTAAGCTTAAGGATTATATAATGTACAAGTATAAAGAAAGAATTAAAGTCAAAAAGGACCAATTATATTAAGTGTTATCGATAATATCGAGTGGAAATAGCGGGTGCTGCAGTTCCGCAATGCCTAAACACGAGCCGCCACTGCTCTTGCGAATACCTTTCATGACTTAAACTGCACAAGTTTTTTAAATTACTACTTGTCTCGTGAGAGGTCACGGAAGAATAACCGACTGGAACCAACCATTCGTGATGTATATTACTTATTTCGTCAATCGACACTCGGTTCGTTATTTTGTCTCAACATAATTACTAGATTACTTCAAGTTAATTTACTTTGATAATTAGTCTTATTATTCGTTTTATTGATTTTATTTAATACTTATAGAACAATTTATTCAAAATAAGACAATTATTTTAACGTCCTATATATCTATACCGCTGTAAACAAGATTTAGCAAACAGCTTTACTCGAGTTGCCAAACATATATTAAAGACAACAGCCGTATTTTCGCGTACAATTTTAGGTTTATTTAATTTATGTATTTTTTAACAAAGAGTAAAAAAATAAGAGAACGCCTCTAAGACAAGAAGTCATCAATGAGGAAATAGGAGAGGGACGGGTAAATTCACATTAAGATTAAGCTATAACAGGTAGCAAGGTCAAACCAAGAGGCAGAAAGGGTCAAGAACAGAGGCACAGGATTAAAACGATTATCGGTAAAGGAGATAGCCTAAGAGGGAGATTAGGAGAGACACGAGAAGCAAGCAGCTACGTTGGGGGAGGGGGGGGGCAAGGAGAGAGAGGGAAAGTAATAAAATAATGTAATACAAAACTAATGAGAAAATTAAATACTCAAATCGGGTACCCATAACAACTAATTTCGTTAGGAATTTGTTTTTCTGGAAGGCCAAAAGGGAAATGTTAAAGTTATCGAATTGACTTATGAATATTCAGCAATGTTTCTTTTAATAGCGTCATTTGAGCGAAAAATATATTTTGCTGAATTGCAATTAATTAAGTGGTCATTTTCGGATATATGAACAAAAAACGCACTGTTGTTTTCAGCATGCCTAACATTGTATTTATGCTGATTAATAGTAAAATAAAAAATGGCTGAGTTAATAGAATGCCATGAGGGGATTAGATTGTCTGCATGTGCCGTAGATGGTGGTGTTGATGCAATGGGTTACATGGATTTGCGTGTTTCAATTATTGATGGCTACTGGGATAGAACATCACTAGGATTATCTCCTTCGGCTATGTGATGAAAAATATTGTGTCGTAACTAATGAATTCAAATGTGGGGCCCTCTTTAGGAGAATGCCTTTGTTATGAGAATGGGAAAATGGAACACTTGGCAATTATGACTCTTAGCCTCGTGTGGTTAATAAAGCTCACTGTATTTAAGGAGTTGATCTACTGCAAACCTGGTTGAATTTGAAAAATATAGTGATAGAGGAATGATACTTTCACTTATGACACTTATTGATTGATTGTTGGTGCCGTCTACCAAACGTCAATGATTAAGATCAGCTAAAAGTCCATTTGCTTAAAAATCGGCACCAATGATCGCGCACTTAATAGCACATACTAAAAGGTTCCAGATAAATTTACACCTTAATCCCAGGGCTAGATTAGGTCTACCTTCACTAGACGTATGAAATTGGGAACCCGTTGGGGTCTGAAGGGGGATGTTGCTCTCTCGTTGTTGAGATCGTCATATGTAGCGGGGATAATCGAGTTCAAGGATCCTGTGTCGACCAGGAACCTTCTTCCGGTTGTGGGCTTGATTACGTGCTAATACACAGTGTGAGGAAACAGATGCGACTTCCTTCGTGTCTGTTTGTCTTAGAAGTTTCCCTCGCAGCCATTCTCCTTGAAACATTTCAACTACCGTATTGCCGGAAGTACCGGCAGAGACAATCCTGCAGCGTGAGAGAGTTAGGTAATCCAGCAGGATAGTTGCGCGATCCGGATGTGGATCGTTCCCGTAAGTAATACCCCGACTTCTGAAGAGTAACTAACCTTCAAGAGAGAGTTGGGATTTTTTTCTTGATGGGGACCAAACCTGCCTCCATCTGTTCGCGTAACTGTTGTGAAGGATCAATTGCGATCAATATCACTTTTGTATGGGAGCTGTGACTGAGAGATCGCGAGGCAGCAGTAGTGATATGCTCCAGTGGGGTCTCTGAGCCTAGAATTTCAAGTGTTTCTTGATTGTGAGAAGGAAGGCACCGAACGAACGATTCCCTAAGAAAATCCGAGCTAACTCTATCCCGTAGTGTGTCCTTTAATCTCCTTAGGAGATTCTCAGGGGGAAGATGGGATAACCCGATAGGGCGAGGCAAAAGTACCATTTTTTTGAGGTGTGGATGGGGTAAATATTTACAAAATGGCGGCTTGGACGGTTTGATAGCTCCATTTAGTTGCTTCTCATAGAATGCGCGAAATTCCATCAATTACTGCGTGCGGCAATGCCCGCACCAGTGACTTGAGTTTTACGGTGTCCCTCGTTACTCTGTCCTATGAAAAGAGTAGCTTGATTTGGGTAAACACGGAACTAGGTGAGGCAGCCTTTAACCCTGCCTAGGAAATAACATAGGTTGTGCTTAAAATGGTAGGCGTGTTGTGGTCGTCAATAATTGTGTCGATGTAGCTGCGTAGAGTTGATATTGAAAAAAATTCCTGCTGTAGAGAAATCGATGGTCACTCTGGCCCCACCACTTTGTAGTTGAAGGAGGCTGCTGCATTTGGAAACTGAGCTGAATTTGATTAGCTTTGTTGTAGTAACTCCTTTTCCACTTTCTCTCTTTTTTCTCCCATCTTTTTTACAGCTTATCGGCATGTAAAATCAACCGATCTTTAACTTTTTCACGCAGTTCGAGACAAATTAGTTATTTGAAAATATCTAATAACAAATAATGAATAAGATCACTTTATAAATAATTTAACAATTAAGAGGTTACATTTCCGCAAGTTTATGAATGTTGAGAAATCCCCAAAAGGCACAGTGGGGGGAAATTTGCCTGAAATTTGTGCTTAGGGGCATGATGATACTAGTGGAATTCGGTCGATACTTTTAATAACTCTACGCGTGTATAGTTAAAAATTATAATGATGGAAGCTAGTAATGAGAGAATGTAAAGAATGCTAACCAAAGGACCTAAATATTTGTATTGTATACCGAAACCAGACGAAATCAGAATTAGTTAATTGAAGTGATGGGCGGGACTTAGTGACGTCACGATAGTAGAAAGTATGTGTTGTGGATGAGCTTGTGAATTATTTTTTTGTGTCTCTACCTTTTGGCATTTATGGAAACGTTAAATTAACGATTTCCTGTGTTGTCTCATTTTGGGGCGTCTCAAACGAATTGTGATTTTGAATTAGGCTCGGTTCGCAGGTGGAATCTGTTCCAGTTCTTTTTCCGGAAGTAATGATTTCCGGGGATTGCCCCAGCAAACCAATGCTGGAAAGTTACGTACCAGAGGGTGACACTAGTCCTATGGTACAAGGGTAATTATATATATATATGTTAGAGATAATGGTAAACCACAATACTTGAATCAAGATTTTATTTATAACTATCGGACTAGTTTCGTCAAGATGCCATTTTCTACTAATAATGAAGAAACTAGGCAAGGAGCACAGTATATATATATATATATATATATATATATATATATATATATATATATATATATATATATATATATATATATATATATGGTAAGACACATCTTAAACAAAATGAAACCGCAGGATACAACCTAGAAAAAAGACTCGAGTGAATCTGGCGTGACTGACAAGCTAAACAAAATGAAATGGAACCGGAAACAATCTGGAGAGTTGCTAATTCCCGAGACGCATTGCGTCCGAGGGCTTATAAATACGATTAGTGACTATACATATATATTTATATACTGTGCTCCTTGCCTAGTTTCTTCATTATTAGTGGAAAAATGGCATCTTGCCGAAACTAGCCCGATAGTTATAAATTAAATCTTGATTCAAATATTGTGGTTTACCATTATCTTTCACTGATATACATCACGCCAATGTGATATCTTCCATTCCATTATATATATATATATATATATATATATATATATATATATATATATATATATATATATATATATATATATATATGTATATATATGATAGTAAAACCACTGTATAGGAGCCAAAAGTTTAATTCACGAGACTAATTTCGGTATGTAGTTTATCATACCCCCTTCAGTCGTTTACTGAGAATGCGATTGTTACAAAAGTCTATAAATAGCGTACAGATCAGTAAAAAACCCACAAAGAAACACAAAATGGGGGGAAAAAGTTCATTAATCAGGGGGTGTGAGTCTAAGATCGTTGACTAAGCTGTTTACGATGAGTTACGGGAATGGAGGCTGCATTTCAATTGCCCATCTGACAAATTAAAATTGGGAATTTCTCCTATTAATATAGATTCTGCTATTTTTCTTTTACAGAAATCTTTACAATTATATATGATTTGTGCCTTTTAATAGTCACTTTGGTGGTTGAAATTGTTAATATGATTAAAAATACTGGATTTGGTACTGCCTTGTTTGACATCACCTTTATGTTCATAAATTCGTTTTTTTAAAGTTCTTCCGGTCTCTCCTATGTAAAATGAGGGACAGTTTGTAGAGCCACACGGGATTAAATATACACCTGCTTCATTTGGCTGATCCACGGGCTTGGTCGGAGGGAAGATTTAAGGTTAGAAAAAGGGTATTTAAATGTGGTTATGCTTGGAGAAATAACTTTGTTCACTCCTTTGAGGAGAGGAGAAAAAGACAGGGATAGACACTTCGTATTACTAAATTTGTTTTTATCCTTGGGACGGAAATGAGTAGATTTTGCTTTAGATAAACTTTCATTGATCACGTGTGGGGATTAATTTAATTCAATGAAGCTGCAGGTTATATATGTAATCTCGTCTTCTAGAAAGCAAGGGCCACATATCCTAAGTGCTCTCAAAACATACCTGATGCAACGGTTCGCTTAATCTAACATGATGAGAAGAGAAATGGATATACGAGTTAGAATGGGTTGGTTTTCGGTACTCAGTGAGGATAATTTTGTCAATGACTAACAATTTTTACATCAAGAAAGGATATACAATTATCTTTTTCCCATTCTACTTTAAAATTGATAGTGGATTGGTGGTCGTTAAGATTTTTAAGGAAATTGTCAAATATGTTTAAACTATTTATAGGCCAAATCGATCTGACATCATCTACATAACTATACCATACAAAATTATGATGGGGAATCACAGAAGGGAGTAATGATACTTCGAAATGCTTCATAAAAAGGTTACATAGTATGGGCGATAAAGGATTACCCATGCTAAGACCATATTTTTGATGGAAAAAATCAAAATATCGCTGATAAATACATTGTCAGTAACACAAAGTTTAACAAGATCTATAATTTTATTTTTGCCTAGAGTCGTGAAGCCACTGGTTGCTCCAGATTCATCATTTTATGATTCATTCTTCCTTCACTCTCTCTCAGTCACATAGGAAGGACACCTTTAAAATCTTACCTCTCTTCGCCCCTATCCTCGCTTTTCTACCAATCGAGCGAACCGCTCTCTCCTCTCGATCCTTCCCCTCTTTTATTATTTTCTCCTTTTATTTCGCTGTTGACAATTATCTTTCTAGTCCTTTGATCTGGGTGAGATTTCCTTACCTCTCTCTCTTTCTCTCTACCTCTTCAAATGTCTCTCTTTCTAAATGTTATGACGAATAGGAGTCCCGTTATGAAGAAGAAAATGACCCCACCCCCCACACTCCGCTCAATGGCAAGCCGAAATATTCGGACAAAGGACGAAAACAAAGGCAAACAAACCATATTGATAGATTTCACCACCTTTAATTTTGGTGCCTTTTTACAACCATTCTGCATTCGTTTAGATGTATTTTATTTTGTTGCATTTTACCACCAATCTGTATTAGTTTGGGTGCGTTCTAGTTTTCTGTCTTTTACCACCATTTGCATTTGTTTTTTTCTTTTATTTATGTGCCTTTTACCACCAATCATCATTCGTTTTTGTGCATTTAGCACCAATCTGCATCCTTTTTGTTACGAGTAGCTTTAATTTTTGTGCATTTCACTAGCAGGCTCCATTAGTCTTGGCACCATTAATTTTGCTTCATTTTACAACCAATCAACATTAATTAAGTTTATTTTATTTTGGTGAATTTTACAACCAATCCGCATCCATTTTGGTCTATTTTATTTTGGTGCATTTTACCACGAATCTCCATTCGTTTTGGTATTTTTTACCACCAATCTACATTTGGTTTGGTATATTTTATTTTCGTGACTTTTATCACCAATCGACATTTGTTTTGTGCATTTAAGCACCAATCTGCATTCAGTTTTGGTAACTTAAATTTTGGTACATTTTACCACCAATCCTTTTTCGTTTTGGCGCCTTTTATTTTTGTCAATTTGACTACAAATATGCATTCGTTCTCGTGCGTTTTGCCCCCAATCTTCATTCGTTATGATACCTTTAATTTTGGTGCCCTTTGCCACAATCTACATTAATTTGAGTACATTTGGTCGCATTTTACCACCCATCTAAATTCGTTCTAGTGTATTTTTGCATTCGTTTTGTACCTTTAATTTATGTGCCTTTTACCACCAATCTACATTCATTCGGTCTCTTTTATTTTGGTGCCTTTTACTACCAATCTTCATTCTTTTGGGGATGACTTCTATTTTGTTGTATTTTACCACAAATCTGCATTCATTTCGGTGCTTTTTATTTCAGTGCCTTTTATTATTCAGCGATGACCTATGATCCAAACCTCGAGTATCTACAAAGACAACCACCGTGAAGTCCTCCCAAATCGAGATTCCAACTAGGAGAGCAACCACACACGATGCGGCTTAACTTCTCTCGAGTTTGGGAGCGCCTGCCAGTCGCCAAGGCCGCAGCGAGAGAGAAATACAGAAATACCCAGGAACCAAAATACATAGACGTAGACCAACATCCAAATGACAGAGATAAATCGATAGGTAGAGAAGTAATGTAAATCACTGCGACATACAGATAGGAAACATAGCGACAGCCGAGTCAAGGAGACAAATGGCAGAAAGAGTCGTGAATGGCGTCAGGACGACTCATGAACGACGCGTGATTGCGTGCGACGAATGACGATCGCTGACTCACCCCAACGCGTGCCATCAAATGCTGACGCAAAGGAATTGCATGAGGTAGTAACGGCCTTCATGTGCGTGTGTACATATATGTGCAGGTTTTAGTGTATCAGTATGTATCATTCCAGAGCATTTGGGCCATCGACCCACTGAGTCACTGTGAAGGGAAAAGGGGGGAGGCGTGTAGCCTCCATTCATCGACACACCTCCCTCTATTCAATGTTGGAGGAATAAGGCTTTGAGCAGGGCGTGGGGTAATTCTCTCTCGTTTCTTTTCCGCGTTTCCCTCCATTTGGAGTAACCATGAATTTATTGACTTGTTTTTTCCTATACTATATCTACAAACTATATATTTCTTTTATATACCTCACCAGTTATTTTTCCTGTGTTTCTAATCCTCATCTCTACCCTCCTTAAAACGCTGAATCCACCTTGCAAATGTGGTTTTATGAGGGACGGGGGGATGATTTCCCACGAGCCGAACAAGAGTAAAAAAAATCCGGTTTTCAGGAAAACTAACGGCTTTTTTTCAAAAAACTGTTGAGCCACAAGTTCCTGAAAGTTTCCTAAACTATAAAAAAATACGTTTATTTATCTTAAAAAAAGTGTGTGGGGGGGGGGGGGGGTTATATTTAATAGCGCTATTTTGATACAAAGAGACCTGCAAAAATGGCAAAACATTTTTACAATGTTTCACATATCCCCCAAACAAGACTCAAACGGGTTTAATTTCACTGAAACCATACGTGTATGCCCAGGAACTATTGGCACCTAACCTTTTTAGGAACCCCCCTCTCCCTTGGTTTTTATGTGGTATAGATATAATCCCCAAACCGTCCTCAGACGCGTGCCGTAAAAGGCTACTACACCCTGATAGTGGCCGTTGGCCTGGGTAGTCGCGCACCCGAAAGCTTTGTTCTGCGCGTTTTTTTTTTTAATCTTGATCGGCTCGTAGGAAGTAAACCCCACCCCCACCCCCAGCCAATTAAGGCCATTTCAGTCTATATCCTGTGATGTGGATTATAATTATCATTGAATATCATGAAAGCTGTGTAATGGATGCCAGGTATCGCCAGAGAGAATTCATCATCTTAGTTACGATTTGATACCCTCCCACAAGAGGACTTCTTGGAATTTGTTTCCTATAAATTAAGAAAGAAAATTGGTGTAATCTGCTAGGAGATTTTCACCCAAGTGAAGAAAGAATGTGTAGAGTGGAGGAATTAGAATGTGAAAGCGTGATGAAACAAGTTAAAAAGGCGGATTGCTTTGAACAGAGCTTTGTTAAGCCTGATTCCAAGAGGGTGGTTTATGAACCTCTCGGAACAAGTTCGAACAAAGCGGTCAGGAACACAAAGGCATGAGCTTGGTACCCATTGTGGGTGGGTCAAAATAATAAAGATGCTTTACCCCAATCCCGTACTTAATTTACCCGCCTCATATTAAGTTGACCTCTGGAGTCCGATTGCGAGGGATGACGCATTCAAGTTATCGATTCACCTTCAACCTTAGACAAACGCACACTTACTAAAGCATAAGGTCCGAGAGAGGGCACGAAAGAGAATATGAGTGGAAAGGAACGGACAAAGAGATAAAAAAGACCTACAATAGATTTGTCAGTCCTCGATTATGGGGTCAAAAAGAGGTCTCATTCGAAAGACTCTTCGAGATGAATATAAATATTTAAACTATGACCGTTTAAATCTAAGCATAAAAAAGATCGTTTCATAAACATAAGATAATAAAATATCAAAGATTTTGGAAGATTCTTGGAAGCTTTAGAAAAATAAGGGGCCTTATTGACCCATTTGAAGAATATGGGTCCCCAGTTCTGCTCATTTGCATCATAAGGGTTTCAGTTTATGTATATGTGAAAAATAGAGGTCTCCAAATAGGAAATAGGAAAGTAAAATCAATTATTTGTAGGTTAACTTTGCTTTGCTTTGATTTGACGAATGAACGTAGCGACCGAATTAGCTCTATACAGGGATATAGATACAAATATTAGCGCTAATACTGAAATGGTCTGATCATATTAATTAAAGACTAGGTAAGGATAGTACATATACCAATTTTAATCGGGTTGATTTCAAATCGACACATTCAAACAATAGGGGCTCAATTTTGTCAATTTTAAGAATAACGGTCAATTGGTCAATTAAAAAACTACCCACTACAATTTGGAAGTAAATTGGCCGAAAGTGCATAAATTAGATTCATTGTTGTAGTCATTATAATCATAGATTTTTAATATACTTAGTAATCTTATCTAATTTAGGAGCTTGTATATTTTTTCAGCATAAAATTGGTCGTAAACGTTTATACATTATAATGATACGTGGCCAAATCGTTGCTTGTATATCTCCATTGAATATTAGTATTTATAGGAATCAGTATGATCATCTATATGCATATATAGATTCAGAATTATACACACACCTGTTAAATTTCTACATAATTGAAATTAGACTGTGTCCAATAAATCGCGCCTGCGTTTTTTTAGCATAGTAATTACTCGGTACGGATTCTTGCACTCCAGATCCTGGATTGATTGAATTTCATAAGGACGCGGTCCTCCTCCATAGCATTTGATTTGTGGGAGTTACTGGTTGCATATCCAGACCTTTGAGAGAGGCGAGCCTCCCTCTGGAACTCGAACGTGATTTTTTTTTTATCTTGTCTTTTATCAGTTTTATTTTATTCTTTTGTTTTTTTCTGTTGTCTTTTTATTTTTGTCTCTTAATTTAGCCTAGATGTAGGATTATCAATGATTACGGCTATGCCAAGGTTGGCAGTCAATAGAAGAGAGGGGTAAAAAAAAAACCTCGGCAGATTGGGCTTTTCACAAGCTTTTAATTATAGCCCAAGAATTCTACGACCGTGTAAAGGAGACATCTTTCGTCATACGACTGTTTACGTATTGTTGTAGACAGTTCCTTTCGGACTTTGACTAAACACCCTGGAAGTGCCCTTCTGCTTTCGGTTCCTCGCACTCGTCTCTGCGGCATGGGTAGACGTGGCTTCTCTGTAATTGCCTCTAAGCTGTTGGATGCGCTGTCCACTGTGTACGTTCCTCTTCCCGTCCGGCGTTTTCAAACAGGCTCTGAAAACTCAAATATTTGCCAGGCTTTCTCCAACTCGATGGAAAGGCGTACTGCGAAGGCGGCAAGGTCTCGAAGCGCACCATATAAAGCCTTTTATTATTATATTACTATTATTTAAAAAGGAAAATAATTTTATATACAATTCCTCAGAATGGCTTAAAACAAGGAACCAATATTTTTATACAGTTCCAAGGACTGGGCTAAACCAAGGAACCTAATTTCTCTTATGCAATTCTTTAGAGTGCGCTAAAACAAGGGACCAAATTATTCCAAACGATTCCTCAGCTTGGCTAAAACAAGGAACATAATAAGGACTTAAGAAAGCATCTAATAGTATTTCGATACGTCAGAAACACGTATGGAGAATGTCGAATTATGGCCAAGTGTACGGGAATATGCGTACACAGGCTCTAAGGTGAGCAAAGTAAGGCGACAACTGTCATTGTTCTAAGAGTGCGATTTGAATAGATAGCTGCAGCTGCTTGACCAAGGAATATACCAAACACAACGATAAAATAGTTTTTAATACACACTAAATAAAAGGCACACAATAAATATGGATATATATAGGTACATGAATAAGACGGAATTAGGTCCCGAATACTAATTAGATAACCAGGGTTATTGAATGGTTATAATGGGAGATTTAGGGTAGTGAGTGATTTAGTTCCTTTGAACCTCGAGAGTAAGGCGGGGCAAACTTGGGGGGACGTCTTGGTGACCTTGATTACTCACGGGGGTAGCCAAAGACCAGCAGCGGGTGGGGCTACTTTCTCGAACTTGTGTTTTGCGAGATGCGGGCCTCTTGTCCTTAAGAGGTCACCGGACGAACTTCGAAGGAGGGGGAGAGGTGACCTCCAAACTCGGGTCGAGCGAGCTATCGGGCCTCTTGTCCTCAAGAAGTCACCGGTTGAACTTCGAAAAGAGGGGGAGGGGGAGATGACTTCTCCACACTCGGCTTGAGCGAGCTATCGGGCCTCTTGTCTTCAAAAGTTCACCAGAAGAACTTCGAAGGACGGCTTCTCCAATCCTTGATCCGAAGGTGGTTGAGAAAGGCTGACGTTGCCTCACGAGACTCTTCTCCCTGACCCGAAGTTACGGGTGTGATGTCCAGCTCTTCCGTATCGAACTCCTTTCGGGGAAGTGTCGTCTAACCAAATATGTCTGTAATCCTTGGGAGGGTGCATATATACCCAGAGTTCTCCAAAACAGGGAGAGAGAGAGGCCTTCCCGAACCCTCGTTATCGGCCGTGAGAACCGAGCGTCTCCTTGCGGGAAAGCGTAAGAGGCAGGGATCAGCGGTCGGATGGACGACCAGCGGCTGGAGCCATTAAAGTTGTTCGCGGCGAACCTACAAAATAGATGAGTAATCTCCCCACCCGAGTGGGGCGGGAGGGAAGATTAAGACGGTGGGGAGGTAGTCTTCAACTTCAGCGTTATGCCTCGGTGTGAATTTTGCAGTTACCAGGCGGCAAGTCTAAAAAGGGTGAAGATGGGGGGGGGGGGGGGTAACTGCTCGCTTTCTCTCCCGAAGTAATATCTTAGGAGGTGAGGAAATAATATTATTCTATGGGATCCCTCTACAGAGAATATATCCAAGTAAATGAACAACCCACTTCAGGCAATCGTACGCAAGTATAGAGACAGTGCAACAATGAAAACTGTACCAAAATGTGGTAGGAAGTAATACTTATTACTGATATATCATTATAGAGAATGTTAAGCTTGATCCACACGACGCTAAGAAGCAAATATGTCAAGGAATCTTAGACCAAAAGCACTCCACTACCCTTAAATTAGAAAGGAACCATCGCTTTGTAAAACTAACATTGCCGCAAGCTCGCGTTTGCAAAGATGTACGCTCGCCGTGACAAGCCGTTTTTAAAGAAAATGCGATTATTATTAAATATGGAGTGACGAAACAAAAACATAAATATCTGACTATAATTACAAACGAAAAGACATGTTTGATGGAAAGCTGAAGAAGCGACTTTCCTGGAAAATCATCAGACTAACCGTAAAGTAGGAGGAATAATGAGTAAAGAAGATTATTTACCTATTTTGCGCAAAAAAAAATGCATAAGAAAGAAAACAGAAGTCAATTGACATTTTTACTTTCAACAGATATACAAAGCATACGACCTTTGTAGTGAAGAAATGGTTTGAAGTTTCCAAAATGAATCCTTTGTAATATCCATCGCCAAGCCGATTTGAATCACAGAATTGCTAACAAAGTTTATGTGACAAAATATAATTTATTATTTATTTTTCTTTTGTTATGTTGTTGAATGAATGAATTTACTATATCGACAAGATTATTCAAGAGATTAAACAATATGTATTTAAACTCTGTCCCGCCTCCCATGAAGTCTCCGTGATGCTCCCTCGGTGAATGCGTGAAACCTTTTCCTCTGAGGAAGTTGAATCGGGCTTTGCAGACCGAGATAATCACCATTATCCGGTCGCTGGACATCTTAATTATCCCAACTGGGAATCGCTTCTGTTCTTATATCGCTTGTTCCTGGACCCGTGTCAACAGTACATTCCCTACGGGGTTTATTATTATTTTTTGTATTAGTAGTGGTTATGGTTCCGTTTGGGGACGGTCAAATTAGTACCGGTCACGAGAAGAGGTGAAGTGTAGTGTATGTGACTCACAGACGAGTGAGGCACTGGGGCACGAGGCCGAAGAGCCACTGAGGAAATAGGTCAAGCCCCTATTAGGAGAGGAAGCTGCCACGCCCATTTGTGGCGCGTAACGAGAAAATAGGCTTCATTGTCGCCCCCCCCCCCACACACTTTCTGGGGTGCTTTCAACGCGCTGGAGACTCAAGGGACGCTTTATTAGCCCTTTGCGACCCTAGTAACCTTGTGCCCCGGGTCTTGTCGTCCTCAATCCTTATATACCCCTCCCGCCCTCTTTCCTGTCCATCCCCCTTATCTGGCCAAGGGGCGAGGCACCTTTCTTATTTGACGGGAGAAGGTTTGGGAATGAAGGGTACAGTCACGGGGCCGAGCGCACCGAATAGTCTCCTCCTTTGGACTATGAAGCTTTCACACATTTTCACATCCTAACTTCACCATATTTTGCCTCTTTTAAGTAGATATGCCCTCGTATAAGCACGATTGTGCACATATACCCAAATAGGTAAGTGTGTAAGCATGGGCGTGTCCATACAGGAAGGTGAGTGTGTAACCACGAGGGAGTGTATATACAGGTAGGTAGGTTTGTAAGTATGTGTGCGCATATACAGGTATAAGAATGTGTAAGCCTGCGTATATATATATATATATATATATATATATATATATATATATATATATATATATATATATATATATATAGGGATATGAGTGTGTATATACAAATTAATGAATGTGTATATACAAGTAGGTGATGTGTAAGCATGAGTGTGTACATTTTTACAGGGAGATGAGTGTGTAAGCATGATTAAGTGTATATAGAAATAGATCCATTTTTAAACTTGTGGATTTAGTGCCGTGTGCCTAAAAGTGGACATAAAGAAGCGAGAGTGTGTCGTCAGTTGCGTTGATGTGCGCCGACCTCATATTGGAGGGAAGGGGTTAGGGATGAAGCCTTAAAGTTCCTGGGTGCCAAGCATGACCTCTTCCCCCGTGTTTGTACTTTGACTCCTCCCCCGGTGCCACCCGCCGCGGTAAATCTCGCCCCTGCTGGCACGGATGAGGGGGTCATAGAGTGAGCAATTACGAGTATGTGATGGGGGGGGGCGTGATTTACCATTTCCCCTAGATGCGGGTATGTAGTACAACGAGTGTGACCCCGCTACAGAGGCACCATCCCGAACCGCCTTTGCCCCTTTTACTGGTAGGATACATAAAGGGGGGGGGGAGGCACCCATTTAGAACTCCCAACCTCTTTCAAATGCCAATACCCACGTTGCAGAATACGGGCATCGGTTTGAAGAGCCTCGCATTCCTATCACTCATAATTTCACTGCTCCTAACTTTACCAGTTTCTTTACGCCTCTCGATGAACGTTTTTCCGCAAATGCCTTCGTTATTTTTTCTTTTTTAATGGAATATTTTGTGCTCACGAACCATTTTAGCAACGAATGAGTACAAACTCTGGAAAATCGAATCATTCATTCATTATGCGAGGGGGAAGGTATGGAGGCGGGGGGGGGGGTCGCCATCGTCTTAGTCGTCGTTGTCGTAGTAGTGGTGTTAGTGGTGATGGCACTGGTGCTAGTTGTTGTGGTGATGCTGGAGGTGCTGGCAGTTGTGGCTGCAGCGGCGGCGGTGGTTTTAATGGTGGGGAATCGTAGCTTAGAACCGCATATTTTGAGGTACGAACACAATCTGATAGTTTCGAGGTTCCATCATTTAAGATCAACACGTTCTCATCCTTGTCATCCCGTGGTCCACACTCCCCCTCCCCCCACACTTTAGTCTTCCTTTATCATCCCTTTGTTTTCCACCTCTTCCTCCTGTATCCTACCACTTTCCTTCATCTTTTCCTCCCTTTTACTCTTTTGTGCTCCCCTTTAGCTACTCCCCTTGTTTTCCACGGTGTCTTTTATTTGTCCTTCGCCTCCTCCCCACTTATTTTTTGATCGTCCTCCATCTAGTCCTCTACCTTGTCATTTATCTTGTCTTCTACTATGTCCTCCATCTTATCCTCAAACATGTCCTCTCCCTGTCCTATTCTTGTCCTCAACTTGGCCTGTGCCTCATCCCTCCCGTTTTTCCCCTCATTCCCCATTCTCGCGTTTGTTTTTCCATCCCCGTCCTCTCTATTGGCCTCAGTGTTTCTTCCTTGAGGGCCACACCCCAACTGATGGGTGCCCACGCTATAAGGGAAGGTGCACGTTTCGGGCGGTATCACTGCGTTCAGAAGGATATGCGTACCCCCGGTCGCTGGTGCCACAAGATGTCTATTTAGGTTAAGTACCTTAAACGCAAGTTCGCTTCTCCTAACTTCACCACTTTCGCTGTACGAGCCCTGTATGATATGGAGTGGGAGGATTGGGTTGCCTTCCTCTCCCTACCACCACACGTCTTAGGTTCGAATCCCTCCTTGCGAACGGGGGCCTATTTCCCTCTCCATCGTTATTTTCCAGTCACTGGTTCGCCATCTACTCAAAGGGGAGAGACGTTTGTAGCAGAACTGCGACGCTTTTGGCCTTTAAAATCGTTTCTTTATTCACTCCAAGCGATTTTTCGAGGAGCGAGTCATGAGTCAATTTTTAGTCCCGACTCTATGTTACTATGTCGTTCCTATGGTAATCGTTTTACTTTTCAATGTTTTTTTTTGGCGATGACACCGTAACTATTCAGTCGATTCTAACGAAATTTGAAATACTTAGGTTGTTTTACATTTTCTTTCGAATGATATAATTGCCAAAGTCCTACCAAAATTAGTTAAGGAATTATTAAAAGAAAACTAGCTATGGGTCAGATTTCCCATCTTGTTGAAAGTTTTGAAGGTCGTGAGGTCTTATGGTTATAAGGTCATTATTCAGAATAATTGAGAGCACGTGACCTAGGTTTGTTGACCTTGTTACTAACCATATTCACGGAAATTGATAAATTATCGCTTTTTTTAAATGTGCTACAGAGCGTCAAATCCTAAGTTGAAACAACTCTGTAATAACGTAAAAATTCTTTTAAAAAAAATACAGAACAGAGAAATTTAATCTCCAAATTCGAAATTAAATCGGTGCAAAATTTCCTCACTTCACTAATTAAATTTATTCAATCTCGTCGCCTCATTGTCGATGTAAATTTTAAATATTGGTATTAATTAACGCCATCCATCCCTCGCATTGTGGGGGAGATCCTCTGAGCAGATATGAAATACACATAAAGATCAGAATGATTATCACTGATGGGTCCGAAAGCCCCGGAGAAAGGTCCTCGTTGAGGGGATGGTTGTCAAATATCCGGGTCGTGTTTTTAACAACAACCAGTGATCGTGGAAACTTTCGGGACGCCCTGGTGCCTTCGGACCCATCTGTGAGTGTCATTTTGATCTTTCTGTGCACTTCATTATCTGTTCTGAGAGAGGAGCACCCATTCCGCGTCAGGGGTATGTGGGTATATACTAGTAGACCCATAAGGGATTCTAGTACCACATCGGCAGGGTCCCATAACAGTCACTGTATATTATGTATATTATATTATTATGGTGTGAAGAGGATAAAAGAGTGATAGCGGTGTTGTGATGATACGTATGTAGCTACTGTTCCCCGTGGTTCTGAGTATTAGCGTATCCGTCCAATGGGTAGCCAATTCGTAACCAAGTTTAAAGATTTGTCCCCGCTCTATATCCTCGAACCCGTGCCTGGACGTCAGAAATCCAACACACTGACCGAAGCTCCTTCTTAAATATTTGTTGATGAGAACAACAAAAATATCAGAGTTGCTTTGGATGAAATATAAGAAAGGATATCCACTCAACACCGTGATACCATTTTCCAATGGGATAATGTTGCAGTGATAATTAGCAGTTGGTGCAAGATATTAATGATAAAGAACTTCAAGAATAATTTGGTAAAGGATTTACCATCAATTTGAGATTTTGTCGCGGTTTTAATACCAATTTTCACAGTTGGAAGAGGTCTTACCACCGCTCGGCACTCTTGTAAACCTTTATATTTTTCAGTTAACACCTATGCAAGTTTAATGCAGCGTACGAACTATGGGTATTTATTTATCTATAGTACCTTCCAAAAAGATTAAAAGGAATGTATTTCTATCAAGATTCTTGCCAGATAAAT
The DNA here is from genome assembly GCA_963969495.1 of Ceratothoa steindachneri. NCBI lineage: Eukaryota > Metazoa > Arthropoda > Malacostraca > Isopoda > Cymothoidae > Ceratothoa > Ceratothoa steindachneri. The sequence goes on along the minus strand of OZ018330.1, from coordinate 159,842,329 downwards.
TACAAAGCTTCTAAATTTGGTGGACGATAAAGTACAGGTTTAAACTACGTCTGGGTAAAAGTTATGCAAATTGGGATGAATAAAATGAAAGTTATCTCAGCTCAGAAGGGACTTAATCTTGCAGAACTGTCTTCGAATTCTTCGTTTTATATCTCTCTCCGAGTGTCTTCCAAACATTTTCAATGGGATTCAGGTCCGGAATCTCTGCAGGTCAATTCATAAGAGTGATATAATCGTCGTCCAGGAAAGTCTTTCACCGAATTGGCCGTGTGTCACGGGGCCGTTATCCTGTATGAAAATTGCAGGTTGGGCTTCGGAGGCTGGCAAATGGGGCAAAGTTTGTTGTCTCACCAATTACTTGTACATTCACAGTATCTTGTAAGCGCACAAGTGGTTCAGTGCCTTCTACCTATATCACACCCCAGACCATGGCACTTCCTCCTCCTTCAAACTTCTCACTCTTTTTGGTGCGATTGAGAGACAATATTTCGTCTACTCTGCGACGAATGAACCTTCTGCCATCGGATACGAACAAATTGAATTAAGATTCGTCCATGAAGTGAACTTGGCTCCATTGGTCATCCCTCCATGTAATGTACTCAGTGGCGAATGAAGGACGAGGTTTGATCGCTTGTGTGCGAAAATGAAAATTGTCTTCTTCCAGTTCATGTGATGCAGTCTACCTGTAGACATTGATGGGTAAACTCTCACTAATCTCTCAAAAAACTGCTTCAGTCAGCTTGAAACGGTCCTTACATAAACCTATTTTCTCATAGGTTGACAGAATATTATAGCCTACACTTTTGGATCACTTGACAGTCTCTGCAATGGCTCTAATTGATAGGCCATCTTGGTGGTGCAGCTTTACGATTAGCGCGTGGGCAGAGAGAGGCGTGAAAGATTACTTAGGTTAGTTGCTATGCCAACAATGCAAAGCTTTAGGTTATCGTGCACCAATTTTGGAAGGTTAAATTATGGAAGGCATTGGGATAGAAATACATGGTTTTAGATCTTTGGGGATGGTACTGTACATACTGTATCAGATGCTGCATGATATGGATGAGGAAGAAGTTCTCGAAGAATAATAATTTTGGTAAGGGATTTGCCATCGACTAACGCTCTTAATAGGAGTGTTAGCACCAATCTGCACTGTTGGCAGGAGTTTTGCCACCGAACTCAGAATCCATTCAGTGACTTCTAAAACCCGATTTGCCAAACTTCGCTGTTCTCTGAAACAATGTTTACACTTGGCTAGGCCGTAGCCCCCAAATCTCCACAATTAGGTTGAGGTGAACAAGCGGAAGCATATGAAGGCTGAGGAAGAACTTCTCAACCATGATCAATTGTCTTTTCCTTAGTTTTATGTGCCCTGTCTGGGTGCCCAGTGTCATGAAGAAGACTCATTCTTGCTTCCTGTCATCAATTTTAAAGAGGTCTAACTATAGAAAGCATAAAATCACACTATATTTTACCGGAGCTCCATATAAATAGTTTATATTTTTATTGATACAGTTTAAAAGTATGCCTAAAGCTCTACTTTACGTCATATTATAAATGAAAATGATTAATTGACAAACAAATGCTAAAGTACCGAATACAAAGGATCAGTACTCACTTCCCGATTGTAGCTGCGGCGCAACTTAAGTTTTAGTATCCTGAAATAAATTACAAAATTAAGGTAATATGAATTCTATGGAGTGCAATGAAGTATATGGAAACTGCATTGTTTTAAGATAATGGAGGTTATTGTAAAATATTCTGAACAATTTTATATTTTTAGTCGCGGGAGACTCTATATCTCACTATGTCGGTCGGTCGGTCGGTCCACGTTTTGCCTTTTTTGTTTTGGTAATAACATTGTAACTATTCAGCCGATTCTAACTGGGGTTTAAACCCTTATGTTGTTTTACATTCACTTTCGATTGGTATAATTGCCAAGGTCCTCCCAAGGTTAGTCCGGGAATTATTGTAAGTTTGGAAGGTTGTAAGGTCATAAATCAGAATAAGTGAGAGCACGTGACTTTTGGTCAGCAGACCGAGTTCTAATTGCAACCGATATGTATCGATGAATAAGCGCGCATGATATACCGATATTACTGTCTCTCTTTGTTTAAATGTCCATAAGTATGTACTGGTATGTATAATCATGGATTTACCCTTTGATGGGTACAGTTTAAATTTGTTTATTGGTGATCCATCTTGGAAATATTAAACGAAATGTTAAACAAAATATCAAAGCAAAACAAATTAAGTTTCATTGATAACAATATAAAGGGTGTTCCATTAAGACGGATCGAAGTTAGCAGTAAATAAAACAGTGTTATTGGTGAAAAATTATTGATTTCACTATTTAGATCATGTTATGTGACTCATGGCAATTATGTGTGAAAAATAATATCGCTTAAATGTCCGCCAAGGCTTCGGCGGCACACCTCCACTCGATGGTCAAAATTTTTGATGACGTCTCTGCATAGTTGCTCCTCGATCTCACCAATATGCCTTATTATCTCGTCCTTCAGCTGTTGAATTGTTGTTGGCTTGTTGGCATAGATCTTACTTTTGAGATGACCCCAAAGAAAGAAATCTAAAGGCGTCAAGTCACACGATCGGGGTGGCCAATTGACCTCGCTGTTTCGAGAGATGATGCGACCTGGGAACTTCTCATTCAATAAAGCCATTGTTGCATTGGCTGTGTGGCATGTGGCGCCGTCCTGTTGAAACCACAAATCTTCGACATCCATAGAATTCAATTCAGGCCATAAAAAATTTGGTTATCATGGCACGGTATCGCTCGCCTGTCACCGTAACAGAATTCCCGGCATCATTTTCGAAGAAATACGGCCCAATGATTCCGCTAGCAAAAAATGCACACCAAACCTTTTGTATATGCAGTGGCTTTTCAACAATCTTTCTGGGATTTTCATCAGCCCAAATGCGACAATTCTGCTTATTAACAAATCCACCAAGATGAAAATGGGCTTCATCACAAAAGATGATTTTTTGCGAAAAATCATCATCAGCTTGTCTTTGCTCATGCACCCAATTGACGAATGTACGGCGCTTTAAATGGTCAGCAGTCTTCAGTTCTTGCGTTAATTGAATTTTGTAAGCGTGTAGAGACAAATCTTTTGTCAAAATTCGATGTAACGTTGTTATGGAGCGGCTCAATTCGTGCGCGCGATGATGAATAGAGGTGTCTGGATCTTCGGCCACATTCTCGCGCACTGCAGCAATGTTTTCAGCTGAACGGCGCAAACGAGCACGCAATGGCGTTTTCATATCTGCCACCGGCCCCGTTTGTTTGAATTTACGAACAATTTTCCCAAATGCACTTTCGGTTGGTCGATTATGTTGACCAAAAAAATTGCAAAGTGCCGAAATGCTTTTCTGTTTGAACGTTCATTTTCGTAATAGGCTTCAATAACTTTAACACGTTGTTCGATTGTTAATCTTTCCATGGTTGAAATTGTCAAAGACTGAAGTTGTTAAATCTGAAAGAAAAAGAAAAAAAATCATTAGAAGATTAAACTTAACTCACATTTAAAATCGGTCCAAGTTATTGGAACACCTGTTATATACAATATCGTCAGGAAAAACTAAAACAAGATTTTGATATCATAATTATACTAATTTACCATTTCTTATTGTTTGAATTCTTGAAACTCCTGTTTTGAAGACTACATTAATCGTTTGAAATACCGTTGACAACTATACATCTCTCAAATTAGCTCTTAATAATGGACAGACGAATTTATTATAACACATCCACCTCCTTCATTTATTTTGTAGCCACTACAACCATGTGGCTCCAGATTGATAGTGGGCCCGCATGTGCTCTCGGACAGCAGAAGGTCGGATTCCAGAGAGAAACTACACAATGGTCCAGCAGAAACTGGCATGCAACTTATTAAACAAACCCTCTGGTTGCGACAAGTCACTGAGACAGCCACGTTCCAACACACAAATATCTTCCTCACAACTCCTCAGTTATAGCAAAGTTGCTATCATCAATATGGACACCACTTCAAATTCCTTCAGGCAAGTTCGTTACAGAAGATTCGATTGACCACCAGACGTCGCTCTGCCCAGAATTCCCCGAAAGATTGAGCTCCACATCGGCTTCGTTTACAAGCAAAAGCAACCATTCTTCCAGGGCAAAACCTGGACGAGTACTAAGTGCGAACGTACATACGTATAGTCTTTTTGCTATCCAGTCTATTATAATACATATTGCGAATTTTCTATAAGTGTACTAAAAGAAAATAGTGGTGCTCAAATTCGTTTTGTGTTATGCTTCAAGGCCTGAAGCTTTTCTTAAAATTCAAATTCCTCTCATTTCTTTATGATCCGCTGTTGCAGAATAGCCTTCAGTATCTTTTGCTGATGATGCCATTTCGAATTGATATATTCTTTTGTATTCGTCTCTGCTCATCGGAACAGACACCGAGTGAACATACCTTCAGGTTATACACGAAAATATCCAGTCAATTTCTCCATAATCAAAAATATAGGAGAAAAAACGCGTTTCATTTATTTTAGATGGTTGTGCTTATATATCTCAAGCGAGAGATATGACATATCAAACAACACTCGCAAGCTTCCTCGCACTTACACACTTGTATTCGCTTTAATACGCTTTCCTTGGTCGAGTTATTGCTCACGTTCGAGGATTCACCTACGACATTTCGTCAACATCAAGATCAGTCCTTCAACGGCCCGAATTCTGACACTCTCCCATTTTGCACAGCAATCATTCTTAATATTATTTCAACTGTAAATACTCAAATTACCTCGAAATCGACATTTTATCGTTGGTCCCTTTATTGTTCTTCAATAAAAATCTATTTCCATAAGATTGTGTGTTATTGAAACCTTATCGACAATACAATACAAATGGTGACTTTGGAGTTACAGGAACACAGCCTTCTTATTCATTCCGCTTAGCATCACCTCCTACTTTATCTATTTATATATTAATCCGTCTCTTTATTCTTTTTCACACATATATACGCGCATTCGCGTGTGTTTAAATGTTTAACGGTCGATCATTCGAATGTTCGTACTCACGTAACTGTGACCGTATCAGCAAATCAATAGGAATGATTAGGTATGTAGGAACTTTCGTGAGCGCACGCATTGTGTACATCTATATCCACGTGTGTATACAAATGACGCCAACCTACTGAGGCAGTGGTGTTTTATGGAGAAAAAAAAAGAAGAAAATGAAATACGCTGAAACTTCTGAAAGGCATTCACTACCTGGGTCATAATCCTCATCCCGAATCATAAAAACTGGCTTCTTTCATCAATCAAAAACTTGATTAAATCAATTCATGCAACTTCATTCTCACAATTAAACCAATTCAAATAGTCTTTACCTATCAACCATTCATTGACTCTATAAAACAGTTAACCATCAATCAATAAGTAACCAAATTATCATTCATTATTCCTTTATTATCGTTCGTTCTCTCATTCAGTTTTATCTATTCATTATCCAATTTTAATTCTTCAGCGCATCGTGATCTTTATATCCCTTAGTCTCCTCACTCTCCATGCATTTAATTAAATTAATTTGTCAATTAATACATTAATTAATCAACTATTGATTTGAAAATTAAATCACTTAATCTAGCAATTGATCGGCCACTGAAACGATGATTGATCGCTATGTTAAGCAGTCAATCTTCCATTCATTCAAGCAATTAATCAACTCCTGGTAAATGAATCACTTAACCATTCAAATAAACAAAAAAATACACTGAATCAATCCCCCGACACACACCACCTTCATCGCACCCGAGCCCCCTCCCCCTCAAAGGCGTGGATTGCGTAACAGGGACAATACCAGCGCTACAACTGAAACTTGGAGTAGTGGCATACCTTTCCGACCCCAGTGCCTCACGACAGATTAATGCTCTCTCTCGGGTCATCTTTAGCTCATTTTTTAAATCTCCCACTATTTTTTCTGTTTAGACCCCAGCAAAGGGGGAAGGAGAGCGTTAAACTTTCTAAATAAACAAACAAACCCCCCCAATTTCAAAACTTTGAACGACCGAACTCTCGCCCCTGGCTGGGTCCCAATCGTATGGCGCAAACCTGGCGGGAAAATCGGGTCAGTGTCAATGAAGAGCGAAGGGTGGGTATGGGGCGTGGGTGCTAGGCGATGTGGGAGGGCCCTACTGAAGCTTTAATAATGCACAAAGACCCCAGAGATGTGATACCGAAGGTAGCCAGAAGACGTCCGCTTCAAGGACAACAAAGTGGAACTGACACACCCACAAGTCTAGAAGTGCCTCTCAAGGACGTCCTAACTCAGAGCCACCAGGAATGCAAGATCATGTAGCATCAAATATAATTTAATGGGATCATTTAGTGTTTGTGAATTAATGATGAGGCAAAGAGACTTTTGTGTAATCCAACGAGCGTATTATTTACTCAGCCAGGAAATTATGCCGAGGAGAGCGGCCATAATGTAAAAAATAACCGAACAAATAAGAACAAAAGAGAAAAAAAGTGCTGATGCTAATGCGCATGGTTATATGGCATTGACTCTAACTAGTGCAAGTAGGGATAGTATATAGTAAAGTTGAAGAACGACTACTCGAGTGTTTATATATCTTATATGCATTTGGTTATTCGTATATGTGTTTGGTTACCTGAAGCCGGTTTCGAGCCTTACTATGAGTTACTATATTAGGGGCTACGCCTCCCACACCCCCCGTTCGCTTCGCTCGCCCTCAGGAACAAGTAGCTGAAAACGCCCGAGTAGTCTTTCTTCAACTTTACCTAGTATATTTTAAAGTTTCGATAGTTCGTACTTAAAATAATAAGGAAACTCGAAGTTACGAATTTGAATCATCTCAGGTAAATTTTGCCAAATTCTCGTGTTTTCAATTATGACTCGTTTATCGTCTTAAAACAGCAAAGTTCAAAGCAACGGTAAGGGATATCGGATGACCTCAGTTTGAACTCTGAATGCGATCTAAAATACTTTAATACATTTGCTGTTTGATATTCCTTGTATTCTATTTTGAATCTAGTAGCTATAAATAATGGTATCTTGCAGTCTTTCCATCATTTTTCTGAAAGAATTCCTCCGCTCCATTTTTATACAATGTCACATTCTAACGATGGTCTCTAAATTCTCCTCTAATTGGAAGCAATACATATATGGCGAAAGACAATTAATAAGTCCTTAGCTATTCGCTACAGACCGGCGTACTCCTCACACTCGTCGCCCATCGGCACCGATACAAATTATTTCAATAATTCTACTACACAAAATTTAAAATAAATTACATGAATTCCTTTTATACAGAGATGCCTCCGATGTTTATCTAATTATAGCCTTTGTAATGTTTGAAAATCAAGCTTTGTTGATACGCTGCGGGCATAGCATATTTTGGCGTATAGTAAGCGCAATTTGACCTCTGTTAAATCGAGTTTGTAAGCTCTCTCCTCACACTCTTTTCCGAGTGGCTGCTTCTGGTGACGATCTAGTGACGTCATGCTTAGTATGTTGGGGTAGCCTGAGGGGCTATCTGAAAGTTTATTTAATGTATTCATATAGAAACTTGGACGAGTACTAAGTGCGAACGTACATACGTATAGTATTTTTGCTATCCAGTCTATTATGATACATATTGCGAATTTTCTATAAGTGTATTAGAAGAAAATAGTGGTGCTCAAATTCGTTTTGTGTTATGCTTCAAGGCCTGAAGCTTTTCTTAAAATTAAAATCTTTCTCATTTCTTTATGATCCGCTGTTGCAGAATAGCCTTCAGTATCTTTTGCTGATGATGCCATTTCGAATTGATATATTCTTTTGTATTCGTCTCTGCTCATCGGAACAAACACCGAGTGAACATACCCTCAGGTTATACACGAAAATATCCAGTGAATTTCTTTATAATCACCATATGACTGTCAGGCTGATGGCTTTATAATTCACCTATAAATGCAAATTACCCCTTTTCCACCTCTTGAACCATCTACTGTCACCTATTAGTTATCTAATGATTTTGTCGCGCACATGAAGGACACGTTCTTGCATTAATTCGCTTGTTAGACTCCACATAAATTGCCTTGAAGATTAAGTCTGGCCTTTTTAAGCTTAGCACAGAAATAGAGATGTATTTCTTTTATAAGCGAAAATATATTTGAGCTAAGGAGGAAGCGACTCCTTCGTTTTCTTAACGAATTCCATTGAGTAAAAGATCCTTCAAATAAACTCCTCAATTTATATAATCAGCACCCGAGATAGCAGATAGTTGTTACAAATAGATTCAAGAAGTAAAAAGATACCCAGTTAATTAGTGAAATCTCTCTATTTGTATATTTGTAAAAAGACTATATCAGCGTAATATTTTTTCAAAAGACCAGTTTCGGGAAGGAGTTTATGATACCATCTTCAGTCGAATACTGAAAAAGAACATAGACTTCCGAACATCGAAATATAAGAAATCAGATTAATATCACTAATTATGGGGTGTAATTAAGCTTAATAATAATGTATTTTAAGTTAAGACTTTGGATAAAGGAGTTGCATTTAAATTGCCTCTCATATTCGGAACATTATTTCCATTTTCAATATTCGACCCTAAGATGGCATGATAAACTCCATCCCGAAACTGGTCTCATGAATAAATATTACGCTCCTATACAATTTATTTATTAACATTAAATAATTTAAATTATGAAAGACCATTATTCATTTTTTAGAATTCTTTTAATGGCTTTTTGAGCTTCAAATCGACCTTAGTTAGATTTAATAAGTTCTGAGATTACAGCTTGTGGTATGACCTCATGTCCGACCATGTTTAACTCATGCCATTCAGCAATTTCGATCATGTTCCTATTTTTTGTACATTTCCTTTACTTTCTTGTCTAGTATTCCCCATGTATTCCGCATGCTAGCGGACTGACTCGGTTAAGGAAGTCGTCTGATGCTGCTTTGGTCTTTTTATTCTTTTGGTCTTTTGTAGTGGGTATTTTTCCGATTTGATATTGCCAACACAACCAACTCTGAGCTCCCATCATTTCAAATACCTCCCCACACCATAAAAAGCCACCATATTTCACCATTGGTTGTACATTTTTATGTCAAACTCCTAAAGGGGTAATTTCCAAATTCCAAATTGAGCAAACCTTGATTCGTCAGAAAAAACATATGCTGGGTCAAAAGTTCACTTAATCCTCTTCTTAATATTTTTTCAGTTTAAAAATGCTTCTTTCTGGCTGCCCCTCCATAATATGAGAGTGCAGCCAATTAGTACTGCTGTTCTTGGTCTGATTTGGAATATTTCTGCCACTTCAGCATTTTTTTAACCGGAGCTTGTTTTCAATGGATTTTGGAACAACACGAAGACATCTTTTAAAAGGCCCAAGGCGACCAGGTCATGACTCCGGTAATGTGTTGCCCTTTACTTTAAATCAAACTATGATTCTATTAACGGAATAAAGGGTTATTTAAAGATTCCTAGCAATTTATCTTATGGACAATCCACCATGAAATGAACACAGAATCTATCCTCTTTGAAAATCTCAACTTCTCTTGGAATTTTTCTTTTTAGACATGTTTAATAATTACAATTATTAAACTCTGAAAAGATTAAAACAAATATGAATCATAATAATGACAAAATATCAGAATAAAAACATAAAATGGTATATATTTACTCCTCGAATCTCCCTAGAGGTAAATAAACAGACTGGAACCGATAGACAAATAAATTAGAAGCATCGAGGATGGGGAGTTATGCTTTAGGTTTTCGATTATAAATATTTTTAATTACTTAAGAGGGAATGGAAGGTTATAACGACATAACCGTGATTTAGCACTGAGGGGAAAAAAATAGTGAGAGAGAGGAAGATATGATGAAGAGGTAGCAAGAAGAAACTGAAAAATATAGACAAACTTCACTTCCAATTATGTTAAGTTTGCGAGAGTGGCGAGGATATTTCTAAACTTCGGGATGAAGTTCGGACGAAAGAATAAAGTAAATCAAAAGTATGCAAAACTCTACCATAGAAGACTTTTACTGAAAAGTTCTTAAAAATACATATTGTAAAGAAGCAGATTCTTACCCCCTAAAACGAAGCAAATTATTAACCCCCCGAAAGGAAGCAAGTTCTTAACCACCTAAAAGAAGACTTTTCTGAAAAGTTCTTAAACATACATTTTGTAAAGGCTGCATTTGTCGCTTGGATTATTCTCTTGCATACTCGTGTATCGGTACGGTCCAATTTTTGAAACAGGTCACGCACTTTGTTGTGCGTGACCTGATATTCCACCAGCAGTGATACGTTCGGAAGTGGCTATTTTCTCCTCGACTGGCCTTATTGGAGACTAGTTGAGGGAAAGGAAGAAGGACTTCTCTGCGCTGCCTGAAAGTAAAGTGGCCTTTTGTTCAGTGGACATTTTCCACCTTCTCCACATACCACTCTTCCTTATTTTCATAACGGATCTCTAAAACTACATACACACCTAGTTACACTCACTTACAGACTCGGGTTTCCCCAGATCCCTCCCAAATTACGCCCTTGGGTGAAATGACGAAGAGATGAGGGAGACGCGGCGTATTGCTCTGGGGACCTTGCCAGGCCGGCAAAAACCGGACAGGAGCAAGGTCTTCGAGAGAATTTACGGCGAGCTCAATATTTCCCTCTTACGGCTAATTGATTTGTCAAATGGCTACGCGGCTATCTGTGCGAGGGAGGCGGACATCGAAACCCTCTCCTCCCCGCGTGCCTCAGACACCCTTTGAAAAATTGACCTCACACCTGAGACACCGCCACAAATACGCACGCATAGAAGTGTGATATGCCGACGCCTTGGCCCCTGGGTTGGAGGACACTCGATTGACAAAATTACGGACGAGATTCTTCGGAATCATAAGTAGGCAAAAGTAGCCGAAATAATCAAGTTCAAAGACTACAACCACGTTTTAAAAGTTGTCTTCACCGAAACCACAAAACGGCCTTCTCTTTAATGTCCGCATATGTCCCGATCAGATTGACCGTGAGGAGTTCTTTGACCTGCAAATGTGCTTCAGGTGCTACAGGTACAACGAACACACCACCGCCACTTGCCCTGACGCTATACTCACAGTTTGTCTGTGTGCGCCTCCAAGACCATTCCTAGCGCGATGTAAAATTCGTTCCAGAAATGCCTCAATTGTGGTGGCCCACGCAGAGCCATGGCCAATAAAGAAGGAGAAAATACAGAAAACAAAGGACAAAGGCAGAAAAAGAGTAGGGAAGAAAGGCTAACGCCACCTACGCGAAGGTTGTCAAGGCAACGGTCGCAGAGAGTAGTGTTGCCACTGTACCTACGTACCTGCAAATTGAAAACTAAAAATCAACAAAAATAATGTGTTACATATATTATGTACACATTGCTAACTTGACCAAGCCATGCTCGTGAAGAACGTCATGGAAAAAATGTGGTTTCCTGAAAACCCTCTGTCAAACGAGGTTCTTCGAGTGAATCTCCAACCGTAGACCGAGAAGAGCGGCCAAAAAGCTCCGGACACGAGTAACACCCTTTCACGGGATCCTCGAATGGCTGCCCGGCAGAAGGCACAAACGGACTCACATACACACCCAACTACACCAACAGAAGCACAAGTCGAGCGGAAGGAAGCCGCTGCTGTGAGGCCTAAGAAGGTGGAGCATTCGTCCCGCACGTCGACCGAGTAGGTCCTCGTCTTCAAAGAATCAGGGGTTTCAGGTACATTTACTACTCGAGGATGTTAAATTTTAGAGTATATGTCGCCGAAGGGAACCAGTTTCCTGACGACGCAGGCCCAGAAGATATTGTCGATGGCCTTAGGGCCGGACAATACAAATGGGACTACGAGGCTGATATACCTGAAGATCTGGTTTAGCAGGCCCTCAACTGACACTTATGTTGTTCTCACGGACGCAGAGTTCCGTAAGAAGAGATCCGGCAAGGGAAAGACTCCTCCGTCCTCTCCCCAAGGAGCAAAAGTGGACCTAGAATAAAACACTCCTCACCATAACATCTACGCTACAAGCTAGCCAAATAATTGAAGAAGACCTTACCCGAACGGTAACATCAACCCAATTTACGACAATCTTTCACCGAAATTTGACCTACCGTAGTAACGAGTTTTACTAGTTATTACAAAGGCTTGAATGCCAACCAATTTCGACCCCCAAAACGACACAACACGAGATTAACATTGCCAGCGTACTATTTTTACTATACTGTCTACTTTTGCTGATGATACCCTTCAACCAGGGAAATATACCCACTTCAAACTTATACTAAACTTACCTTTACCATTCTTTTCCAAAACTCTTCCACCACTACACTCTCTTACTTTTGCTCTACTAATCTATACTTCCTAATTTGTTATGTCTAATTTCCACAATTTGTAAAGAAGCAAATTCTTAACCCCCCCCCCCAACGAAGCAAGTTCTTAACTCCCCCCGAAAAGTAAGTTCTTAACTCCCCCCCAAAGAAGCAAGTTTTTAACTCCTCTAAAAGCAACAAGTTCCCAACCATCGCCCAAACGAAGCAAGTTTTTAACTCCTCCCAAAAGAAGCAAATTCTTAACCGCCACAAAAGAAGCAATTTCTTAACCCTCTGAAAAAGAAGTACGTTCTTAACTCCCGAAAAGAAGCAAATTCTTAACCCCCCCAAAAGAAGCAAGTTCTTAACTCCCCCCCCAAAGAAGCAAATTCTTTACCGCCACAAAAGAAGCAATTTCTTAACCCTCAGTAAAAGAAGCACGTTCTTAACTCCCGAAAAGAAGCAAATTCTTAACCCCCCAAAAGAAGCAAGTTCTTAACTCCCCCAAAAGAAGCAAGTTCTTAACTCCCCCCAAAGAAGCAAGTTTTTAACTCCTCTAAAAGCAACAAGTTCCTAACCATCCCCCAAAAGAAGCAAGATCTTAACCCTCCGAAAAAGAAGCACGTTCTTAACCCCCGAAAAGAATCAAATTCTTAACCCCCCAAAGAAGCAAGTTCTTAAACTCCCCCAGAAAAAGCAAGTTCTTAATTCCCCCAAAGAACAAGTTTTTAACCCCTCCCCCAAAGAAGCAAGTTCTTAACTCCTCCCAAAAGAAGCAAATTCTTAACCCTCCCAAAAAGAAGCAAGTTTTTAAACCCAGAAAAGAAGCATCTTCTTAACACCACAAAGAAACAAGTTCTTAACCTCTCCAAATAAGCAAATTCTTAGCCCCCACCCCCAAAAGAAGCAAATTCTTAACCACCCCAAAACAAGCAAGTTATTACCCCCTTAAGAAACAAGTTCTTAAACTGCCAAAAAAGAACAAGTTCTTAACCTCCCCTACCAAAAGAAGCAAGTTCTTACCGCCCTCCCCCCCTACTTATAAACAGAGTAGCCCCCAAATCCAAAGATACCACCTTAAACATACCCATCAGAAATCTTAACAGTCTGGGACTCGACCTAGGGCCGCACCCCTGAATCCCAGCCTCATATTTCTAGATACGAACGAGTTCAACCCATTTTGATTTGATGGAGGATTTACCAGTTTTCAACGGTGTTCTCCTCTTTTCTTCTTTTCTTTAACCTCCGCTGGCCCCCCCTCAATAAATTTTTTGAAAGGGTCTTACAAAAGATTTTTTGTCGTAGAATTTTTTTTCGAGGAAACATTTTAAAATTTTAAATTATATTTTTAAACTTTTTTTAACTTTTTAAATAAATTGGATAAAGTTTCACGAAAGATACTCTTGGGAAGTCCTCTGAAGGGATTTTTTAAAGACTATTTAACGCCCTCTTTCACCCTTTGCTGGGTCTAAGCAGACCCGAAAAGGTGTGAGATTTAAACGAGGCGCAAAAGATGACGAGAGAGAGAGAGAGAGAGAGAGAGAGAGAGAGCACCACTTTCTTTTGAGGCACTGAGATCAGGAGGGCTCGACGCTCCTTCAGGCTTCAGTCTTAGCACGGGTATTGACCCTGCTACCCTATGCAACCCTTTATGGGGTCTCTGAACTTGATTATTCTTAACCTTTGATCGAAACATTCACCATGAGGAATAAAGAAATACTTCACTTTCTCAAAATCAGTTTACTTTGTGAAAAGACCCTCCCCCCCCCAAGAACCCTGTTGACATATCTTTGAAAATAAATAAAGTTGTAATTAAGAAAAATCTTCATCCCTTTGAAAGAATGGAAAAATTCGACTAAAGAACGAAATTTGCTTTGAAAATCATTTCTTTGAATTTTATCCACAAGTCTCTCAGGATATGTTTTCCCACCAAAAAAGTGGGGGGAGGGGAGGAGAGGGGAGTGGGTGAGGGAGGGGAGGGGAAAGACAGGAATATAATGAGGATCAGTAGTTGGAGAGAGGACCAAGTATTCTCTTCTAGTCATTTCTGAACTTAATTGATCGCGTGGTATTCGTAGTGTTCCATTCATAAATACGACACCACCTGGGGATACACTGAAGAAGAAAAGTAATGAATGAATAGTGCTGAAAATAAATGCTGCAAGGCCCAAAGGGACGCGCCGGCAGCCAAATTCAAGGACGGGTAATTTGCATGAGTGTTCTCAATAAAAATATAGACATCTAGAGAATATACAAAAATATAGCTATGAAATTAAAATCAATAGAATGTAAGTACAGGAATCTAAAACCACCAAAGGGTGTAAAAGGATATCAAAAATAAACTATTGAGAACTCGACAAAGGATAAAAACATAGACCATAGAGGGATCAACAATAGATACAAGAACAGAGAATATAAAATCATGAAACAATATATTAAATTTTGGCTAAAAGATTAGATGCACAAAGGTGGGGGCTGCCCATTCCTCAAGTGCCCATGAGTGAGGCGGCAATGGCTTATCCTCAGTCGGCACAAAATAACCTCCAGTCTACGTGGTCTCATGGTACGTGGCCATGGGAGGACTGAAGGTTTTATGGAATGGAGCTTGGTGGGGTGAAGCTCATCCCACATCTTCTGCCATAAGCCGACTACATATTCGGTGATGAGGGGATAGACATCACAAAGTGGGACTGGGGCTGATGGTGGTGTCCCCAATGATGCCGCCTCCTTGGGCGCAGCATCCGCCCTTTCATTACCTGGGATGTCCACGTGACTAGGCACCCAGCAAAAAGAAATCTTGTGAATAGAAGAAAGATAAAAAAGCCACCGTTGGATCTTGGAAACCAGCGGATGGCTAGAACCAAAAGCACACAGTGCCTCCAGAGAACTAATGGAGTCAGAGAAAATCGTAAGACAACCAGATGGCATAGGAGCACTAACAAAGAGTGCAGCAAGAATGGCAACAAGTTCTGCTGTGAAAACAGAAGCTGCACTTTGTAGGCGAACCAATGCTCTCTGAGATGGGAAGACAGCAGCAGCTCCAACTCCGTCCGATGACTTGCAACACAAAGGTGCTAGGCCGAAGGTGAGAGGAGTGTTGATCATACATGGTTCTCAAGGCTACAGGCAAGAATTTATCCTTGGACCTACCAGTAAGCCCCTTGCATACCACTACAGGTGGTATGAGCCATGGGGAAATCTTTAGTAATGAAAAGGGAATAACATAAAACTCCCTTAGACGTCCTGTGTGCTCGGCCATGCGCAGAGCAAAGGGGAGAGCCAGGGATGGAAATCTATCGTATGAGGCCACTGTTCGCAAATTGAACGTGCAATCATTTCCTGGCGACCATGGTAATTGATCAAGTCTAAAAAGATATTTGAAGTTAAGACTTGAGCTTGTAAAAAGGAAGAGGAAGAGCCCCGTTCTCTGCATAGACACTCCACACAGGGAAGGACTTGAAGGCTCCAGAAGCCAGGCACACACCCTGGTTACACACAGTATTTAATTTTTCAAGAATGGACGGCGAGGCAGCGGAGTACACCTGTGACCCATAGTCCAGCTTTGACTGGACCAATGCTGAATACAAAAGCCACAGGGTACGTCGATCACTTCCCCAAGAAGTGTGTGACAGTAATTTCATTATGTCCATTCTCTTCAGACAAGATCTTTTCAAGGCTTCCAAATGAGGCCTCCAAGAAAGCCTCGAATCAAAGATCACCCCTAGAAATCTGAAATGGGGCTCAAAGGTGGCAGGGAGACCATAGTGACAAATGGGAAGGGTCCCATGTCACCGATCTATGAAGCCCTTGGAAGAAGCATTATCAGCTACGGTATTTATAACCCGCTGTAGCTTACGGATGACAAATGGAAGTCTAGGCGATGAACAGATAAGCGCTAAGTCATCCACATATAGAGTTGAGGAAATGTCAGCTGAGAGATTTGTGATAATGCTATTGATGGCCACAGAGAAGCAGGTGACACTGAGGACACTTCCCTGTGGCACGAAGAAGAAAAGTGGTGGGGGTGTGGGGGTACTGAAGGGATAATTGAGTTTAAGGTGAGTTATATTTTTTCAGTTCTTTCTTTAATTTCATACCCATTTCAAACAGGATGTCTGTTATGGATTGGCATCAATGTGCGTTTGTGAATGTTGATTCCCTCACATTCATTTTCTAGGACGTGTCGTGGAATGCGATTAAGCCCGGTTAGCGGTTGTTGGCCCTAGAAACTCCATCTTCGATACCCTTCCCCTCGCGACCGCATCAACGTTATTTCTTATCTCCGAATAGTCTTCCTTGAGTCTCCCCTTGATCTCCCGGCAGAGAATTGTTTCTCATAGTAGTGAAATAGACATAAAGGTCAGTATGACCATCGCTGATTTGCCCTAGGATACGAGGGGTCAGTCCTCTTTTGGGAAAGGTGCCAGAAAGTATTGTTTTGACACCGAATAGCGTTCAGGTGTAACCTTCGTCACCCCGGGGCAGAGGGACCTGTTTCTCGTCAGAGGTATGTGGATATAGATACCCATCGGCAGGATTCCTTTTGGAACAAAAGAGTGTGTGTTGTGGTGCGAAGACGGGAAAGGAGAGAAAGAAATGTTGTAATTGGTTAAGTGTGTGATGAGAAGTGTAAGATCTACACACTCCAATACAGGGCTGAGCACATCGTGTGCACCAATTGGTAGCCAGATCTCTTATATGCGCTGACGTTTGTCCGCTCATACCGGGATCGAACCCGGTATCCCGACGTTAGAAGACTGACCCCATATCCACTCGGCTAGCACGGGCTCTTCTTAGCTTTGTAATATAGCAAGTACTGTGCTGGTTGAGCCGATTTGTTTACTGGAGGATTTAAATGCAATTGACGGTCGGTAGGTTTTTACGGTTTATCAAGTGTACCATTGCAGTACCTTTGCCATATGGTCCTTGTATACTAGTTCTGTTACAACCGATCTTTTATTTTACGTTTCTTATTCTTTTACTCCCTCCTAATGAACATGTCATCGTTGGATTACAGACATTTCTTTTCATTACAGTAATTTGTGAAGTTGATGGCGTGCCAATTCCGTGTGTTCTTTTTTATTTTCCTCGTGTCGCGTTCCTTGAATAAGAATCCCACCCACACTTGTGACCGCCCCACACATCTGATGTCTAACCGATCGATACGAGCGGCCAAACACTGCCAGGACACAAGTGCCACTATCATCCACGAGGTGAAATACTGATTTGGTCGGAGACATGTACACATACGTATACACCCCACGAGCACATAGACATAAAGAGGAAAGATATGTGTATGCGCGTGTGCCAAAGTGATTCGAGATCGTAAGGTGCCAACATTGCCTTCTTGAGCTGGCACCCCGGTGAGAGGCCACTGTCAGGCACAATCTGGCTGAGAAAAGGAGTTTTGAAAGCCCCTGTTGGCACCACAGCATTGCCAAGAATGTGTAAGTTCGGAAGAGAGAGAGAGAGAGAGAGAGAGAGAGAGAGAGAGAAGACGAGAGATACTTTCCTCACCTAATTTTGGGGGTGAATGAGCATCAGATTTATGAGATCTTTCATATTCCGGGAAATATTGATTTCTAAACACTGGTCAAATTGGTTCATTTAGGGCTTGAACGAGAGAGAGGGCGGGAGGTACGGGGGAGGGAGGGAAAAAGCGAGGGAGGGAAGGAACGAGCGAGGGAAGGGGAAAGACAAGTAAGTGTAGGATCTAAAATTTCTAACAATAAAAAGGGAATGAAAAAGAGGGAAAAGGGCAGATTGACAACAAGAGATCAGAAGGAGTAACTAAAACATAGTATTGACAACATAAAAAACAGAGAATTAAATAAGGAGAGATTCTTACACGGAGTAGTGGAGAGAAATAAAGGGAAAAAGACATCAGATACATAAAAAATTAAAAGCTCAATTGCAATTGAACTGAGTCCTAAAAAGGACGAGATGATGGAAGATGCATTGATCTAGTAACATATCACAAATGACACTAATAAGGCAAACTAATGTTGTCACTCATCCTTCGACAGCACTCTCAGACTCCCTCATACTCCTGTTACGCTTCATCCTACCCAGGGTAAACAGTCATCGCCCACACAAAGCCCTCCCAGATTTGATCCATCAATACCGAGCGTATATCCCTTGATCTCACCTCCCCTCTCTCTCTCGATCCTGCAACTGACTTCATTGTCCGGACATTGGACACATAAAGTGAGGAATATAGTAGTAGAGGGTTTTAGTAGGAGAAATAGTGGGGAAAAATGGGGAAATTGATAGAAAAGCGAAAATGAAAAGTACAATAAAAGACAGGTCCCTGGTGATAAAGCATCTCAGGTTTTCTTTACGTTTTGGTATATATTTTTTGTTATATACTCGTATATATAAGTATATAAAAGGCATTCAAGCCTTTGTATCAGAAGGTTTTTTTTTTATCCCTACTGCTTTTGGTGAAGACTTTTTATGTTTTTATCTGGGTTGTTTACACCCTAATTTAGAGTTGTTTTTTATTATTTTATTTTTAGTTGTTTTTTATATTTTTGGCGAGCTAATCGCGCTAAAATATTTGGGGAAAATTAGAAAATTAGTACTTGACTAATTTAGTGAAAAGTGATTTTGTTTGGCTTTGTGTTGGTTGGGTATTGTGAAAATCTAAGTAGACAGTGGGTCTATGGCGTCGGCAAGGCGTAGTCTGCTGCTTTTAATAGGTTTTGCGTGTCCTATGTCATCAAAGTCCATGTGCTCGAGTACAAACTCTGGAGGGAGTTGCCAGTGTACTTTGTCCCAGATCTTGCTTGCTCTCAGGTGAAGCTCCACATTTATGGGGTTAACCCCAGTTCACCATGGAGCTCACTCTGCCTTCTCCGCTCTCTCCTTCGGGTTCTCGGTATAATATAGACGGCCTTATTTTGGACCTTTTGCAGTTTAAGGACTTGGGTCTTGGGAATCGCGTTTATAGGGACCGGTGGATACACGAGTTTGGATCGAATGCATGTATTATAATCTTTAGTTTGTTGGAGGTACTCAGGTTTAGGAACTTAAAAGTTCCGCCAAGTTCCTCCGTGCATTCGATGTAGTTTTAGCTACATAACTCCCATATCCACGAGTCGTAATACGGAGTCCCAGAACCGTGCCCTCCGTGCGGTATGAGATGCGTGTACCTCCAACACTGATGCCTGAGAGTGTTCGTCGGAATAGTGGAATTACATGGAACCTTTGAGCATTGGTGGATATCTTCCATCTTCTCTCGAAAGAGTTGATGTTTTCGATTTCTACCGCCGTACTATGTGCCATGTACTTCACATTCCGATAAGGTGTCGTGCAGATCATCGTTATATCTTCCGCAAATTGGACGTATAAAGAGCCTTTAGTCAGAGGTTGGAGAAGGTCGATGGTGTATACGTTGTATAGCAAGGGGCTTATACACCTGCCTTGTAGCACCCCCGCCTCGAGCTCGAATTCGGGGCCATTGAAATATTTAATGTTTACAAACGCCCTCCTCTCCATTACGTAGTCACATAGAATCCTCTCAAGTATGGGATTGATGCCCAGTTGTAAGATCTTGTATTGCAGGTCTCTCCTCCATACTTTGTCAAAGGCTTTTTGACTTCGCGGAGTACCAGTTTTCCGTGGCGTCATTCAGCTTTTACCTTTGCCAACTTCTCGGTGATCACGGCTAGCACCGTGTCCGTTCCTCGCTTCCTTCTGAAGCCATGTTGTTGGTTGTTGTGAGAATTATTTTCCTCAAGGAACTTATTCACCCTGTTGGCCAATATTTTCTCCGAGACTTTCCCTGCAAATTCTAAGAGGTATAGGCCTGAAGTTAGCCGGACCTTCCGGTGGCTTACCGGGTTTGGGAATGTATATCATTTTCGCTACCTTCTAGTGGTCAGGGAAATAACCCACGTTCAGGCACGCATTCATGATATTCATGAGCACCAGAAGGATGTTAGGCGGGGCTCGAATAAAATTCTCCCGTGTCAGTCCTGTACGCCCTGCTGCTCGTTGACGAAAGGATTTTAAGTTTTTCGCGAGTTCTTCGGCAGTAATTCTACCGCCAAGTCCCCCTATGTCCCTTTCCTGTGATACACAAGGGTGAGGATGGGTTCTGTGTATCTGCTCGTTTAAATCGTTTATTATTCTGTATTCGAAGTCTAAATTAAAGTTATCATTCTCTTCCGGGGATATCTTAAATATAGATGCCGAGAATAGTCTGAATTCCTCTTCGATTTCTTCCGCGTCCGTAATTTCGGTATTGTCACGTGTAAGTTTTATGGTCTTTTGTGACTGTCCGCCTCTTAGTTTTTTTACTGTCTGCCAGAATGTACGTGAGTCGTTTTCTATATTCAGTCTGTTTATCAAATTGTCCCAAATTACATTCTGTTGGTCCCTAATAAGAGTCATTAATTCATCGCGTATCTGTCGTGTTCGTCTGTGCGTAGTGATGTAGGGGCCAGTGAGGTTTACTTCATTCATCTGTTCCCCGTATTCCCTGTCCAGGGATTTCATTCTAGGGGTCCAAGAAGGGGCACGAAGTTTTATATTTAACTCGCAGAATGGCTTCCTTAGCGGCTTTTAATAAATTATCATTAATTTTATCCAACTCCTCGTCAATCTCTTTTAGAGTGGCATGAATTAAGGGGTCAGGGTTGTAATTTTTGACGAGTGGTTTATAAGTATCCCAGTTGGCTCGAGCGTAGCTCTTGCGTTCTTGGATAGGGACTTGAATGGGGGAGGTTGAGATTTTAATAAGGATAGCCTGGTGGTCGCTGGGGATAGGAGGGTCCGGTTCAATGAATTAGTTGTAGGGGAACACAGTGCTAGTGAGCACTATGTCTGGTTTTGTGGCTGCTCTGTGTGTAATGTATGTGGGGAAGTTTGTTCCAATTATTGGCATAGATTGCCTTTCAATAAGTGTCTCAAGATTCCTGCCTGCTGGGTTGGTCGACGTGTAATTTGAGGCAGCACTCCTCGCATTGAGGTCGCTGGCAAAAAAGAACGGTTCTACCGTGACCACAAAGCTGCAGGATGTTGTGAAGGGGCAAGTACCCTCTCCTTGGGGGCTGGGCCCACTGCCGTACGGACCTCCACATCGAGGTATGACTTATCGAGTCCACTTATTGATCTGAAGTCAAGACCTCTTTTCACAGCTATCATACATCCGTTGAAACGTTCTCCGCTGTGATTTTTGCTTAAGACTTCGTAGGGGATAATTTTTATCCTGTCTGTGTCATTCATCCCATGTTCTGAGATAAATATAACGTCTGGGTCACATTGTCGCATTACGTTACCGTATAGTATTTTTTTGTTCATCCAACCGTCTGAGTTAAAATGTAATATATTTAATGTCTCCATTGTCTTGTTCACTAAAGATTCCTGTGTGTGGTCGTATTGTCCGCCTTGGCCCCTTCTCACATTTATCCTCTTATCTTGATATCCACGTTCACCATCTCCACCAATATCGTCTGATCGCTTAATTTCCACATGGAGTTTTGAGAACATTGGCACGTCAAAAATGCACAGGCATGCCTGAGAATTGCGTCTCTGAGCCGCTCACACTCGTGGCAATGACAAGTCAGCGCCCCCTTTTTTTAACATTCTGGCAACTCATATGCACAACACCCTTCTCAAATCTCCCCGTGAAGCTCACACCCGTCAAATTCACAGGAAAAATAAAAACAATCTGCTAACATTATTCAACCTTCTCCGACTCTCTTCCTCGGAGGTACGAGTACATACTCCAGCCTTTCCCTTTATTTCTTCTGCGAAATTCTAAGAATTTTTCTCTGAATGAAATAATCCATATTTACTCTGTAATACCCTTTGTCCTTATGCCTCGCCACATGGTACTTTACGCCATTTTCTCTCCTTCATCACTCACTTCTCTTGTCCCTGCATCCAGAGAGGAAGTATCCTCTCTTCTCTTCACTCTAAATAGACATGTTCTCCGATTGAGTCATTCCCACCTACTCCTTATGGCCTGTTTTTCTTTATTCTCCTCCCGTTTCTCCTTAAAATCTTTGACATTCTCCTCTTAACTAGAGTGACCTAATCTGACTTGAAACATGCAGCTGTTTTCTCCATTTTAAAGAAACTTGGTCTAGAATCAATCGACTATGTGAGCTTCTTCCCCCTCCCCGATCCCTTAGCTACCCTTTCTAACGAAGGTTCTTGAAAAGCTGTTACTTGGGCATTAATGAGGTCTTTCAGACTAGCTTCAAGGCAGTCCTCAGCCTTTAGTCAGCACTGTTAAACGTTACTGAATGCTTTTCCCGAGGTGAGGATGTTGATCATTCGTCGATTCTCGTCTTTCTTCACTTCTCGTCCACCATCGATACCGTGAACAACAACAACGCGCCTCCTACTCTACATAAATGTCTTATTTATCTAGAACGCCTCTAATCCCGCTATGAACCTTTCCAATTAAAACTTAATCTTCTGTCACTGTTGAAGTCCAATTTGGGCTCGCACAAGGGTCTGTCCTTGGCCCGCTTCTCTACTATTAATGCCTTCGTCTTATTGATATTCCAATGCGGTGCCTTGAGTTGCCATTTGATTTATATGCTGATAACACTAAAATATATGTCTAATTCCCCCCCCCCCCTCTTTCCAATTTCATTTCCTGGGCCTCTTATAATCCTTGCTTTTGTTCATGAGGTAATTAAAGAATGACTCTCCGACAGCTTTTTCAAACCTAACCACGATAAATCAGGTGTTGTTTATTAGTACCCCGCTCGTCTTTTTTGATGTATACTTGGTTTCCAGTTTTTTTCTGACACTGGCAAATACAAGGCCGTCAAATTTGACAGTTAGGTTTCTCTCCATGTGCTCCGGCGTGTACGTAATTCCTACCTCTGCTTCCTTCTAAATCTTCAACTTATCCGCTCATATTTTGATTTTTGAAGCTTTGAAGTCGCTATTCATACTTTCATTACCTCCCTTTTTAAATAGCGAAACTCCTTTCATACTGGATCCTCTCCTTATACCACCCAACCCCTTCGACTGGTTCAAAACTATACATCCTGACTTCTTGTTTGCCAGAGTTGGTTTTCACATACAATACTGTTGCTCTGAGAATTGCACTGGCTCTCCATTTGGCTCTCTTCTGACCTGTCTTCTTCGATGAACCTCTCCCAACTACAGAAATCCTTACGTTCCGAATCTGCCCCTTTGTTGCCTATACTTTGCAGTCGTTTTTGCTACATAGAAAGTTGTGCTTTCTTAACCAGTGATCCTAAGATCCAGAATGAACTGTCTGCCACCATACGTTCCTCTACTTCTCTTGGTGCATTCAGATCATCTTGGAAATACATTTCTCACGTCAAGCCTTATCTGAGTGCTAGGCAAGCTTTCTGTGAGATACCAGGGCTCTTAAGAGAGCAAGATTAATGCATTATTATTATTTAGGGAAAGAAGGGGGCAGAAAACAAGGGCTTAGTATCACTCCAGATTTTAAATTAAAGGATCATGAAATTTGAGTAAAGGAACAGTTATGGATATTTTAAAAACATTCGAATCAAATACATTCTTTGGAAAATAAAACATTATGAACGCTATGTGGAAATAATTTGAAAAATGAAAGGACGTTCTCCCTTTACGAAGACCAATATAATCAACGATCTGATGTGAACACGTTCGTAAATGTCTCACCTTTGGGATTCCGAGGAAGGATCATTTGTGCCATGGTTGCGTCACTTATTCACGTGTATTGCCGTCATCCATTAATCAGATCAAATAAATCTCTCCACTCACCCTATCCTTGTCGTGCCAGCCAAGCTGTGACTGGAGACAGAATTTGGTCCAGAGACAATTATTTTGAGAGCACCATCACGGAAATGGGATAGTGAGTAAGGGTTAAAAAGGAGAAATGAAAAGGAAAAAGAAGTAAAGAAATATGATAAAAGTATGGTTAGATTAAGAGAAGGAAATAAAGGGCAAATACAGGGGTGAACACTAAATTGACTCAAGCAAAAGATTGACAGTGATTACTGAAATTTGGAACAATTCTTGAAGCCAAGCTCCAGCTCCTTCAGCGGCGCTGGTAGAGGAAAGTGGTTCTCCACCTTTTACTCCGATGCAAACCACATGTGCTCGATAAAGTTACAATCTAGCAACTGTAGAAGAAAATATATGTGCTCTACTTCACTAGCATGCAAACTAGACCATCCTTTAACAATTCTAGCAGTATAGATCAATCCATTTCCATCTTGGATGATCACGATAGTGTTTTACTCTAGAATGGACACCATCAGTAACAAATCTCATGAGTGTTAACCCTAGTATGCAGCAAAACAGCATGATCCAGAAAGTCTCATAATATGGCTACCTAACTCCTTATGGTCTCACCTCCATGCTTCAAAGTGAGGGTCAAGAAGTCTGGATTAAAAACTTCTTTGGGTTGCCTCCATTGGTGAACACGTCCTGAGGAGGAAGAAACGTCTAGAGCAAATCGTTAGACTAAAGGACATTCATATTTCCATTTATTATTAACAGTACACCACTTTTTCGCCTTTTAATATTAATATCAGAAAGGAGGGGGTTTGGTAATTGCATCCCTTCCCTGGTATACAGTATCATGAAGCTCTTTATGAACTGTTCTAGCGGGCACTAAGATAGTTCTGCAATCATTCTTTTACAACTGCAGTTTTATGTTTCATGGAAAAAAAGACTAGTTTAGCAACATCAAGTCTGAGGAGACTGCAATGCATGTTACCACAATTTTGTTGACAAATGGAGTCTTTATTTCTGATAATCGCAGGCAGGTATACGAAAATAGCTGCTGTTTCAATTAATTAATACACCTGTAGGTGTCGTTAAAACAGTTGGTGCTTCAATTATTTAGTATACCTGTAATTGTTAAAACAGTTGGTCTTTCAATTATTTAGTAAACCTGTAGGTGTCGTTAAAACAGTTGGTGATTCAATTATTTAGTATACCTGTAATTGTTAAAACAGTTGGTCTTTCAATTATTTAGTACACCTGTAGGTGTCGTTAAAACAGTTGTTCTTTCAATTAATCAGTACACCTGTAGGTGTCCTTAAAACTGGATGATTCAATTATTTAGTACACCTGTAGGTGTCCTTAAAACAGTTGGTCTTTCAATTATTTAGTACTCCTGTAGGTGTCGTTAAAATAGACAATTGAAACGGTTCATTTTAGACATAGTCTCTTACAATCTCTTGCCTGGTATGGATGAAGATCGTCCCCACAATCATACCCGATGCAGTGTTGAGGTGGATAACCCTTGCTATATTAACACACACACACAAACCTCCAACATACATGTATTAAAGAAAGCGACGAGGGTCCGAAACTCGGTCCGCCGCGAGATGCATGGCCCCGTAAATGCCCTGACCCCGAGTCATGTTCCTCGATGCCCAGTTATGCCCAGGGGCAAAACGTGGTGGTCGGAGTCTCACAGGGCGGCCTCTCGTCGCCCCGCATTCCTCCCACGCAAGTGACCTTGGCCCTCGCGCCAATGAACCGCAAACCCTGATTTGCCCCTTTCACACATCCACATCGCACGTACTCGGGCGCAGGAGCTATCTTGTACTCATCCCTTTCCTTCAGTACTCCATAAAATATTTCGCTCTCTACCTAATTAATCATAGCAACTTCAGTACTCCTTTGTACATGGCTCCAACACCTTTTGTATTCTTTTAGTACCTCTGAGTACTTTTTGTGATCATTCCGAGACCGATATATGGCTGAGCGATTAATCCAATGATATATGTATGAGATCCGAAATGGCGTTCACCAGCGAGCGCAAAATCGCACAGGAGGGAAAGAAATAACAACAATAAAAGAGAAAACAGATGGAATAATGTCAAATGACTGAGGTTTATGGACCCCTGGATTCGGGGCCGGTTTAAGGAGCTGCGGGGCCCGTAGCACAATGAACAGCGAGGCCTCCACTCGTATAAGTATATGTACGGATATATACTCGTACATACGAGAGGCGGTCAATAGGTTTTGCGAATCGGCAGGGCAAAACAGAGGAAGAGGGATGGCTGTTTGTGGGGGTGTTAGGACAAGTTATGACAAGTCAGGACCTGCAGCCGCCCCCTCCTGCCTCGTCGATTTAAGAAGCAGTAACTGATCGCAGATCGCCAGTCACAAATTTTTCAACAATGGAGAAGGTTGAGCACCGCGCACTGATCAAAATTTTGACCAAGGAAGGCAAGAATGTAAAAGAGATCCATGAACGCATGGTTGCAGTGTACACCGACACCGCCCCTTCCTATGCAACCATTGCTCGCTGGAATAGGGAGTTTCGCCATGATCGTGAGTCTCTTGAAGATGACCCCCCGTCTAGGACGCCCGTCAGACGTGACCAACGAGGACAATGTATCCCGTGTGGAGAGGATGATCCTCGAAAATTGACGGGTGAAGGTCGAAGAAATCGAGCGAGAACTTGGAATATCACATGGAAGTGTTATGAACATCATCCACGACAATTGGGCCATGACCAAGGTCTCTGCCCGTTGGGTCCCTAAAAACCTGACGCCCATGATCGACTTCAATGTCGTCAAAGTCCACAAGGCCAGAGTTGCCCAAGCTGCCCTGTGCGAGTGCGGATTCGAGGAGCTCAACCATCCCCCCTACAGTCCAGATCTGGCCCCTAGCGACTACTTTATATTCCGCCAGCTCAAGGCTGCACTGCGTGGACGCCGGTTTGGGGACGATGAAGATGTCCAGCTCCCCGTCCAGGAGTGGAGTGAATAGCAGTCGGGAGATTTGTGGTTGTCGGGAATTCGAAGCCTCATGGACAAGTGGCGCAAGTGCATTGAAGTCGAGGGTAGTTATATTGAAAAATAATAAAACGCTTTTCCCTTATCTCGTTTCTTTATATCCGAATTGCAAAACTTATTGCCCGCTCCTCGTGTATATATATATATATATATATATATATATATATATATATATATATATATATATATATATATATATATATATATATATATATATATATATACATACATATATATATTGTATCTCACACCCACCTACCATTTTCCTTTGCAGAGATGGAAAATATTATCTGACGAATTTAAAAGAACTGCTCGTATGACTGGGAGGACTCAACTGAAAAAAGAGGGGTTTATTTTGCACATTTTTTATTCCTTTATAAAGAAAAACACCGTGCATACCAGTAGCTTAGCTGGTAGATTATTTGTGCTGCCTTGGAGAATCTTGAAACCATTTGCTGAACTGAGTTCACACCAACTAGTTACGTGGCTCACATGAAGCACTTATGAGACTTGGGAACAGAAAACCCCTCAATTATCCTTGACGTGTTAATTTCCTTCAGTAACTCGTGCTCAATACTCATTAGAGAGAGATGGTTCAATCTTGTTTGACCCATACTGTCTCTTACTTCGTTCTTGATTCTATTTAATTTTGAAAAGGAACGTTTACCACTGCATTTGGTAACCATTATAGTTAAATAAATCTTCAACGCGATCTCGACATTAGGAAAACAAGACCCAAAAGAATTATCAACTATCAGATGATACAATGTCAGTTCGTAAAGGTCTTTTTGAGATCCAGCAAAAATATCAGCTAGGTCAGTTTTCAAAAGTTCACTTAACTGGATCAATTCCTCTTCGAACTCCTTTTCCAAATCTTCAGGGTAAGTGTGAATCACTTTTGTTGCACCAGCCTTGACTTCATCTGGAGTAAGCTTTGGCAGCTTTTGAAGAAACCCAAGCATACCTTTCAACTTCATATATGCCATCTGCCTTTTTGAGAGAGCGGCAACCAAGCTGTCTACAATAACCAACCAGGAAAGCTCCAATTCTTAATGATTCATATGGCTGGATGGATTCTATGCTGCTATCATCTGAGGTAGAACCATGGTAGTGGTCATATTTGCGATTCCGTCGTCTTTGTCGTGAAACGTCCTTGCGGTATTTATGGCAATCACTAAGAATTTCGGCCTTATCTTCAATAGCTGTGAAAGATGGTCGAAGAGCTTCAGCATAACCTTGCAAAGATCCGTACAACGCACAAGCAGAATTCAAGTCTTGATCTTATGACTGCAATGAAATACTGGTTTTCTGAAATCCTTGCAGAATCTGATCACACAGTATGACCATAAGTCATGTCTCCAATGTTTTAATGGTTACCAAGGCTCCTTTAGCCTGTTGTCTACATTCAGGCTTGACATCAGTATCTTCATCAATGTCTTCCAACACATTCATGATAATAGAATAGCCTTTATGGAGGGCTGAAGTAGCATCTGCTCGAGCAGACTATCCAGTATCAAACATTTTTGGGGGCAGACGAAGGGGAGATTTACTATTTGACAAGGCCTTTGCGAGGAGTCCCCATCGATGAGTAGAAGCAGAAAAGAATGTGTATATATTTTCAACAAAAGCAAAGAAATTGACGGCTACTGGACAACATTCTGCAGAAAGTTTTACTAACAAGTTGAGGGAATGCGCAAAACATAGAATATACTCCGCAAAATTACACTTCTCTTTGATGATGGCCAGTATTCCATTGTATTTTGCACTCATGTTACCTAGCATTGTTATAACTCTGGAATCTACAATCTTTGATGTTGATTTCCCTTTCTTTAAAGAAATCTAGTAAACTGTCAGCAAGTTTTGCAGAACTATGCCGTTCCATCTTTAAAAACTTGAAATCTTTCTACATGTCCAGAAGGCAACAAATATCGCACAATCAAAGTAAGTTGGCCAATGTGGGCTAAATCTGGAGTTGAATCTAGTGAAATTGAATAATACTTGGACTTTTTAATTTCACTGACTATTTGGTCAAGCATTTATGTGCTCAGATAGAAATCGGACAAACTTGGCCAGCAGTTCTAACAGTCCAAGGTAATTAATTACCTTTCTTTGAAGAGCCAACAGTTTTATTGCTTTCACGGAAAAGGAGACCTCTTTCTGCTAAAAACCTTATAACTTCTACCTCACGCTCAACCACTTTTCGCCAGTATTGTTGCTCATTTTCCATCTGCTTGACAGGTACAGAATCAACATGTTCATCCTTCTTCTTCCGAGCTAACAAGTTAACAATAGCTTTCTTGTACACAGTCTTTTCTTCGTGTCGAATCAGTGCAGTGTTAGCATTTTTTCAATCATCAAAACCTTCCTCGGCAAACTTAGATGGGAACTCTGGGCTCATAACTTTGCGAGGAAAGCAAATAGGCAGCCTTGGCTTGGTGAGTAGCAGAGGCAACTTCTTTCTCGTTTACAATTTGTAAGTTTGTGAACCCTGTTAAAGTAAGATTTCTGACAAAATTTTGTTTTATTTTTGCTTTTGTGGTGTCTTTTGGAGGAAGTAAACGCAGAGCCTTTACTTTGACAGTCCTGGCTTCCTTTAGCAATCCAGTATTCTTTCAAAATCTCATCAAATTTTGGTGCCCACTTTCCTAGATCAGTGGAAAAGCTGTTTTTGTTATCGCTGCAAATTTATCTTTATTTAATGTTATGATTATCCCTCGAATGTTAGTCTGCAAATGTGTTGGCAACGCTGCAACTTGACGTACACGTAACCTAATGAATATACACAAGCAGAGCGATCGTTTCTGAAGATGGAAAACTATTTTACCGCTTTGGTTCATTGCATCACGATATATTATTATACTCATTACCCTACTAACGACTCCTGGCTTATTCATGAATACGGATACTATTGATAAGAGACCTAAAACTACCTTTTGACTTGTCAAAAACAACAAAACTCACGCTAAGATCAGCTGTGCCTCGACCGTCCAGTGTTGCAGAGGAACTTTCAGTAGATCATTGCGTGAAAAATCAGTAGGTAGGTAAAAATTCGGCAGACCCATTTTAATATCCATATATGTAATGGTTCTTGTGATATATGTTATGTAGATAAAATTGAGTTAAAAAGTATTATATCAGTATTTTTAGTCGCGTGTGAGTCAGTTCGCGAGCGACTCTACATCTCACTCTATCGGTCGGTCGGTCGGTCCCCTTTTGCTTGTTTTTGTAATAACATTGTAACTATTAGGCCAATTCTAACGAAATTTCAAACCCTTATGTTGTTTAGCATTCTCTTTCGAATGATTCAATTGCCAAAGTCCTCCCGAGGTTAGCCCGGTATTTATTTTATTTTGGCAATGACATCATAACTATTTGGCCGATTCTAACGAAATTTGAAACCCTTATGTTGTTTAGCATTCTCTTTCAAATGATATAATTGCCAAAGTCTTCCCGAGGTTAGCCCGGGAATTATTTTGTTTTGGAAATAACATCATAACTTTTCGGCCGATACTCTGCTAGACTAGACTAGGCTATAATATGCTATACTCTGCTAGGCAAGCCTAGAATAGGCTATGCTATGCTAGGATATTATAGGCTAGGCTATACTATGCTAAGCTATGCTAAAATATAATGTTAAAGGGTAAAATATACTATGCCAATATAGGCTATAATATGCTATGATTGGATAGCATATAGTACTTATGTTAGGATAGACAATACTAAGCTATGCTTGACTAGGGTATAATAGTATAGTAGAGGCTATACATGTCTAGGATAGTTAATGCTAGGCTAGGCAGGGCATGAAAGGCTATACAAGGCTAGGCTACGCTATGGTATGCTAGGTTAGGCTATGATTTGCTACACTAGGCTTGTTAGTCTTCGCTATCCCAGGCTAAGATAAGTGAGGCTTTGCTAGGGTAGGCTATGTTATGCATGCTATTCAAGCCTAGGCTAAAATCTTTTAGCCTAGTCTAGGCTAGGCAATACTATGATATACTATACTAACTAGGGTAGGGTAAGGTAAGGTAGGCTATGATATACAATACTATTTTAGGCTAGAATATGCCAACTAGGCGAGGATAGGATAGAATATACTAGGTTAGGCCCCAGTGAACTAGGCTAAGCTAGGCTATACTAGACTAGAGTAAACTAAGATAGCCTAGACTAAGTTTTAATATACAATTGTAGGCTGCGCTAAGCTAGGCTAGGTTATACTTTGCTAGGCAGACTAGGCTAGGATACACGGTGATAGGCTCATGTATTCTATATTAAGCTAGGTTATTCTAATATATACTATGCTATGCTATATTATACCTGGCTACACCAGGGATTATTTTGTTTTGGCAATAACATCATAACTATTCGGCCAATTCTAATGAAATTTAAACCCCCTTATGTTGTTTTACATTCTCTTTCGAATGAAATAATTGCTAAGGTCCTCTTAAGGTTAGCCAGGGAATTAGTTTTTGGGGGGCAATAACATCATAACTAGTTATCCGGCTGATTCTAACGAAATTTGAAACCCTTAAGGTGTTTACATTCTCTTTTGAATGATACAATTGCCAAGTTCCTCCCAAGGTTACTCCGAGAATTATTGAAAGTTTTCAAAGTCCTAAGGACATAAATCAGAATAAGTGAGGGCACGCGACTTTTTGGTCAGCAGACCTTGTTTTTATAACTATCTGGTGAAAATTTGGATAAACATACAAATTATTCGTGAGATTGATAAATTCTAAGATTCCTCAAAATTTCAGTAGATCTCATGATATTTCGGCAGATCTGGAAACACAGGACTCTTCACTGAGCCACGATCTCAATATTTCTCACCACCCAACTAATTTGTCCAATTTTCTGTTATTGATGTTTAATCTAAACTATACTAAACTTTTTTCTGCATTAATAGGTTAAATACATTATGTATAATACACCCCTAACTTACCCTAAGGTTAGTCAAGGAAATACACATTTAAGAATCTATCGTCAGGACCTTCATGTTATTCAATTTATATATGTTTATTTCTGCTGCAACCAGAAGGTCCGGATTTGGACCGCGGGCCGCCATTTGAGTAGCCCTGGACTATTCGGTGTACTACTATAACATAATGCCAGACTTATTATACTATGCAGTATGCTCTAGTGACGTTTTCTATATTTTTCTTATATATAGTAATATCATCTATAATAATAATATAAAAAAAATCAGGAAAATGAATAATTATTTGTCTCGGCCTTCTGTGCTTAAGGGTAAAAACTTAATTATTACTAATTTTTTTCATCCCTGCGGGGCCCCCTGAAGCGCGGGGCCCGTAGCACATGCTACATGTGCTACTAGGTTAAACCGGCACTGCCTGGACCTGTTATTAGGTGTTGGGTGTATTTCCCTTACTTTGTGCTGAGCCTTACAATGCTCCTCCTTAGGTCAGGTAGGTGTGGTGGGCGTGGGGGCTACTTTTCCCTTAATTTGGAAAGGGGCCGCTTTCACTTTTAAAATGAGAACGTTTCGGGGATTCAAACCATCAACTCTTCCCCTTCGTCCGCTTTATAATAAGACAAAACTGCAACGGAACATTTCTCCCCCCCATCCAGGACTTGCCCATTTTCCGTCTTCATTTCAAACCTTCTTTATTCTCTTAACTTTGACATCCAACCTCTTAAATATTTTCAATCCTTGTGTGTGTTTACATCAAGTAAAATTAAGCTCGTGACAAGCGGAAAGGTTAATGTTTTCTTTTATTACTTGTCAAAGTAACTCCAGTTATCGTCAAAAATTTAGAAGATTCTTAAAACTTTTGTTGCTCGAGTAAAAACTTCAAATCGTCCAAACTCTATTCAAATGTAGTCGTGGAGACTTTATACACACTATTCCCTAAACTTATACTCAAATCCTATTTCAACTTCCTTTCCTCTAACGAAGGAATCCGGGATCTAAAACGGTTTAAGGTTACAGCAGAAAAAAGCATCAGTCTTTTTCAAACCGAAATTTTATAATTTCCGATCGTTTATTCGTTTGCCTTTGCACAACATCAAGCACCTACTTAATAAGTTAGTGACTTCCCTCAAATCTGGGTTATCGCATTAACAAAACTGAGAAAGATTCTGTTTATTCACTATCGGTAAATGAAGTTCGATTCGTGAAAGTGCGTCTCTTTATGAAAGTTCCTTCATTAGTCTTTCTCATTTTCTCCAACTATTGAGGTCGCTTAAAATATTTGTCCAATCAGATCTTCATTTCATTTTTCAAGAAAGGAAATGGGCCTTCCATTCGATTTCGAGCTTTCCGTTGCGCCTATAGTTCAAAGTCGTAGCATAATTAAAATAATGGTTACTTTATCCTTAATAGAGCTAGTGCAGAGGTCGAAGCTATATCCATCTCTTTATTTAAATTGCACAGAAGAGTAGATGCCATACAATACCTTCCTTGCTTCCCTTGACGAATTAAACGATCAAATAATTAACATGGATGAAATGAACGACTCCTTGTTCGAAGAGGCATTATCTTTTCATATTAATTCGGAGCAATGTTAAAACTCTCATTCTTCCCGACCATTCTCAAAGCTCACTTCAACGGCGAAATATTCAAAGGAGCCTCCTTCCTTTCCGGCAACCTGTTCTATGGAAGCCTCTCTATAACGAATATTTGTCCTGCAGAGTTCTTTCCCTTATCTCGCCAGTCCAACATTTGCAAAGTTAAGAAGCATATTTCATCTCACTGCCCACCTACAGTCGAGTATATTCCAACCTTAGGATCAAATATGGGGTAAATGGTGTCCTTGAGTTTAGAGGAAGGATCTTTTGGGGATTTTAATGCCCTTTCTAAAGTCAATACGGATTTTCTGATTCCCACTTTAACTGAATACCTTAGATTGGAGGGTAAGTTCGGACATATAAAAGTTCCTATCAAATTTTTACCCCAAATATCTTGTATTTCCAAACCAGTGGCTACATTATTGGGTGCTAACTTGGGAAAGCTACCTTGACCGACTTGCCAAGCAAAAATTCATTAGTAATCAGAATAAATACACGGGGGAAATCGAAGTCATTATCTCTTATCTGTGCCTCTGAAAATATCGGCTAAATTTTGAGTCAAATTAAACCCAGGTGCAATTCGTGCTGTGAGGGCTGATGAATTACCTTTCGCAGATGGGGAATTCTACCATCCGTTCGATTTAGGGGAATAAACTGTTTGCTGTGTGTTGATACCATTCGGCATTTTGAAAATAATAGTACAGCTTGTTGGCAAGGTCCTTTCTGACCACCGAGTTCGGGTTGATTCGTTGCGGAAACAATGATCAATTAAGGGGGGGTCAGGAAGCCCTCGTTCATGTGTTGGGTGCTCCACTTCAGGGAGCAGCCATCATGCCCAAGTCGAAAATTTCTAGAGGCTCTCTAAGAAATTAGAAGGTTACTAGAGCTGGCAGGCACCAGGACACTTAGGCACATTTTAAGTAAGGAAATTTCTTCTAAAAAGGCGAGAGGCACCTCGGTCTGGGGTGGGGGATAGCCTTCTAATTACCCTTGTCATTCCTCATAGAGACAAGACTCAACATAATTTCTTCACATAAGCTTCATCACAAAAGTTAATCCTACCGTAGCGTTCCTAAGGTTGAAACTACCTGCAATGCCATACAAAATTGGAAAATAAGGTAGAAAAAAACGTTATTTGTCCATTTCGGTCTATTAAAATGTTCAAGATTGGGTGGGTTTTGACGGATGCGGATGACCTTTGATAGGCCCTTGTGGCTTTTGTCATCCGTGAAATTATGTTATGTTATGTTATGTTATGTTTCCGACTTGGATGCTGCACTAGAATGAATGTGTCAGAAAGGAAGAGACGAGTCTGTTGCTCGCGATTGAAATATTAAACCATAGGAATCGCGCTCCGACCGGGGAGGAAGGGAGGATTCTTCCTTACTCTCTCGAAGATTTGGGTCAGATTAAATTCAAAAACCTTTGCTACTATGGATTTACGGATTATTCTGTATTTTAGGATAATTCTAACTTTATTCATCCAAGATTTTTAAAAAAAAGCCCTTTTCCCTCGGATCATTCACTCATTCGTTCAAATTGTCCAAAACAATGAGAGATATAAATTAAACTTCTATTACTATATTTAAACGTAGTTTAAATGAAAATGTCAAAGATAGCCACCCCAAAATCTAGAAATACTTGATAAATACGTATATTTAAGTTTTTTTTTAACTTCCAACATTTTTATTTTCATCTCTTACCTCTATTCTACCTTTCTTTTGTGTGTCTATCCTCTTTATCTGTCTATTTTAACACGGCTCTTCAAGTTTTCACTTCGCGTACCCCGAGCTGTTGACCACCGATTGATGACATTTTTTCCACCCAAATTTGACAGAGGGTTGAGGTTTATGAGCCCCTGAACCCATAGGCGTGTGCTGGGATCTCTCTCATCCCCTAATGACGAGCCTTAGGGCGTTTTCCAATTTCGGTGGGGCCTGGAGATGCTGTTTCTCAATTTGGAAGGGGACGGTTTTCACTCTCGAACGCTTTCCCCTTTCCCGCTCTCCGAGGGGTCAAGAGAACTCGAACGGGGCGAGTCCAACGGGACAAACATCTCCGTTCCAATCACCCGCCACTTCCTCGCAATTGGGTGAAAACAATTAAAGGGCGGGCGGATGAAAACGATCCCGTGAACTGCGATCGCAACAAGGTCAACAGGTCGCGTGCTCTCAATTATTTCAATAATTTTGAAAAAAATAGCAAACGTATTATCAATGAACAAACATATTATCTGACTGACCTTACGACCTTTAAAATTTTCAAAACTCATTGAAAACTAAAATGGTTACCATCTGACCGACGGACGGACCGATATAGTAACTTATAGAGTCGCAGCACGCGACTAAAACTGAAGGTTAAAATATCCACTTGATACAGTTCTTCTTAGTACTGTTAAATTGGTCTATTGGATACAGTCACGTGGCTGGTTTGGATAAAGACCACCCCTTCCCCCCGGCTTGATCGAAGCAGTGTGAAGATGACTAATCATTGCGAAAGTGAAGTTATCTTAAATATCTTCTATTAGTGAGCTTCTTACATTTTACATTTGTTCTAATTCATAATTATTATCAGTTCAAATCTCAAATATCTGAGGAGAAGTGTAGTGCATTGGGACCTCATTATTCAGAAACTACATAGTTCCGAAGGTGCGCAAATTACCATCTGAAGTATGGCAATGATCCTCTCCATCATTGGCAGACTACAAACTTCCCAAAGTCGTTCCTGACTAAAGCGCTGCCAATGTCCTACCCTATTACCCTATTTGGACCCTCCCTCCAGCTACTACGAGTTCCCAAGTAGTCTAAAATAGCTCTTTGATCAGCGTCTAAACAGAATGAGGCAAGAGGGGTTCACCTGGTTTTCCTTTACATTCGTTTAGCTACTATTTGATTGAAACCTAAATAATGAGGGTTATGAAGAGATAATGTGAAGAAGAGCTCATATGAAAGTAAATGAGAGTAGAGTTGAGGAATTTAGGGCTAGCATGGGGATAGATCAAATATGGAGTATTTTTATGGATGTAGTAGTTGGTAATGTAAGAAGTGGGTGTGTCAGAACTGTATAGAAGAATCAAAATGGTGAATGTTGGAACGATGCTGTAAAGCGTGTCGTGGAAATCAAACGAGTAACAAGGAGTAACAAGGAAAGAAAGTACCCTAGAAGACCTTACGGTCCATTCAAAGAGGGTACATTTGGACTAACAGTCGAGCGGGCCATTTTTCAAGAGCCTGTCTAGTCTTGACTTGAACTGGTCAAAAAATTCACTGTTGCCAACTTCCACTGGAAGTGCGTTCCAACTACCTCAGATACTGTACGTTAAAAATTTTCCACACAGATCGCGG
Source organism: Ceratothoa steindachneri (assembly GCA_963969495.1). Taxonomy (NCBI): domain Eukaryota; kingdom Metazoa; phylum Arthropoda; class Malacostraca; order Isopoda; family Cymothoidae; genus Ceratothoa; species Ceratothoa steindachneri. The sequence goes on along the minus strand of OZ018330.1, from coordinate 159,805,394 downwards.
TTGTAACGCTTCAGTTCAAGTTTAAAGCCGTGATTTCTTGTTCTGCTCTCAACAAGTGTGAAAATATCCCTGTAGTCAACATTGTCGAACCCTCGAAGTATTTTGAAAACTTCGATGAGCCGACCACGCAGTCTACGGGTTTCCAACGAGAACAGATCTAATTCCCTTAATCTATCTTCATAACTTTCATGTCGGATAGAGGGAATCAGTTTGGTTGCCCTGGCTTGCACGCGTTCCAATCTCGCGATGTCCTTTCGAACTGAAGTACTCCAAAATTGTACGGTGAGGCCGGACAAGTGAGTTGTACAAACACAGTACAATCTCATTGTTCTGATATCCAAACTGGCGCTTTATGTAGCCTAGCATCCTTTGGGCCTTTTTCTCCGCCTCAATACACTCTTTCGAGAACTTGGGGTCACTAGTGATTGTTACACTCAAGTCCTTCTCAGTGTCGAGGCCTACTTGCATATTTAGAATTTCAGCGAGATGCAGTTGATTGTATACAATGATATGGAAAGGGAAGTGAAACAAATGAATATTAAAAATAGGAAAACAACAAACTAAGCATTTCGATAGAATATGAATGAGTATCCTGATGAAAACAGGAAGTTATTCTTAGAGAGAAGGGCGAAGAACCATGAGAGAGAAAATGCAAGGTTAAAAGAAGAGGGCATGAATAATTTAATTTGTATAATGTGGGTATGGATGATGATGCAAATGTCAGTATGATTGGTCTTCTGTTGTAAATCGAATGCTGTAATGGGTTATGGAAGAGATAAGCATAGGAGTGGTTAGTGGCGTTAGAGGTCTACTAGATAGGAAAGCAGCTATCTAGGTAAGGCATTTTAAAGTGGAAAAGTACCTATTGATTGGAAGAGTGCAGTAATCGTAACGTCGTATTCGAAAGAAAAACAAAGACCCCGAGTGAGGGCAGTACAACTTGAGATGGATGGTTGGTGTGCGTAAGGTGGAAAGAGTGAGGAACGACTGGGTAAAAGATATGATGTTAATTAGGGTGTGAATGAGGTTGTAAGTGTGTTATGTCACCCATTACCCTTTTATTGCAAATTACGCGTCATAAATCAATTTAAAGAATGAATCTTCTTAACTCTTACCTAAATCCCTCATCTCAGAAAATGTATGCTAAATCCCACCTACTCCATAAAACCCATGGATGTAATTACCAGGAACTTCTGGGAAGGGTAGAAGCGTTTCGTGGGAAGTTATTTTATCCCACAGGACGTGGTAATTCCGACGTCGCTGTCATGCATCATAGCAGAGACCAGATTTAGTGGCAACCACAGGACCCACGCAATACCACAACGTGTAACGAAGCAATCCGCCCCCCCTTCCCTAAAACCTTAGCCCTTAATCTGATACTAAAGGCACTTAACCTTTTATAATCCTCTTTATCTGCGTAATAGTGAGGTGTGAAAAAATAGCGCCTATTAATTACTTGAAATTATGCTATAATTACCTTTAATTAGTGGTAATTACTTCCTTTATTGTAAATGCCCAAATCACATCAGCAGTTATGAATCAAGTCTCAATTTTCTCGCAGGGGATTACTGGAATATGACTTACCTCTTGCACATAACAATATGAGGAGAGTTCGTACGTGTAAGTGTCTCTGCTCTCTCTACAAACTCGCCCCTGTTCAATCTGTAGACCAGTTCAAGTCAAGACTAGACAAAGTCTTGAAAAGTGGCCGTTTAGGGACGCAAAATAATTGAGCAGCCATGTGCCCGCTCGATTGCTAGTCCAAAGGTACCCTCCTTGAATGGACCGTAGGTCTCCTAGGGTACTTTTTTTTTCTTGTTACTCCTCTCTGCCAGTTTTACAGGGTGCCCCTAAAGTCTGGACAGAGGAAATATCACAATGGTCTCCTCGTTCACTAGACCACACCACACTTGAATTCTTTCTGTGAAGTATTATATGCTAAAGAGGAAGTTGTACTCCATGAAAATTAAAGATGGGAGACACCTGAGGAAACGGTGCATTATAAATGAACTTAGAGATCACATTGAAGATCTTATTTATTAATATTTCAATTAAATAAAATTTAGTTATTTTTTTATTGAAAATATGCACTTTACCTGTATCCAGACTTTAGAGACACCCTGTATTTACTGGTTTTATGTATTTCCCGTCTTTACTTCCCGTTATGCTTTTTTCCTTTAACGCTATTCTCTGTTGGATTGCATGAGTCTCTTCTTCACTACTTATTCATTTTCCTTTTCTGTAATGAAGGCGCATCTTTGTATTAAGAGGGTTGTGCTACTTTCGATTCCCATACGGTGCAAGTGGTTAACTTGAGCAATTAACGAGAAAGTGTGACTTGAAAAAGAATATTACCACCAGCTACATCTAAAGACGCCATTTGGGGTGAGGGTAGGAACCATCTGCTCAAACAATCCAGGGACCTGGGGCTCAAATTTAGGGGTTGATATAGACCAGTCTACCCCCACTCGATTATTCGACCAAAGTTAGTACAGTCGAGACTAAAGGGGAAATGCCAGACAGAGCCACAAAGACCATAAATGGGATTTTTTTTTTAATTTAGGAGCTTATCTGACGACTGCCCACGTGGGCATAAGTCGCCGGAATCAAGACAGCCTAGCACTAGGCTACTTTAAAATAAGAATATGAAAACACAACAACGATAAAAAGGGAACATGGCAACAATCGGGAAGCAAGCTCCGGCATCGGGGGCAGGTCCCCCTCTCCCCGGCGCAGGAGCGTGCGACCTACAAAGAAAACAACAAAAAAACAAAACAAAACCCAGTTAAATAAAGGAGAGAAGGCCGGCCTTCCCCCCAAAAGTCTATAAGTCCACCAGTCAATGTGCAGTAACTCGTCCCGAGTACAGGGGACAGGCGGTAGCGACCCCGCCCATGCCGGTACCGGGACAGGTAACGTGCTCGGAGATCGCCCAGACTGGGACATTCAACAAGAATGCGCCGAACAGTCTGGGGGAACAATGGAGTCTTCACAGTAAGGCGCTGGCGAGCGCTCTATCAAATGGTGGTGCATCCCGCGAGTGTGCCCAATTCGGAGACGACAGAAAGCAGCCTGAAGCCTTCGCGGCATTGGGGGCTAGGTCTATGGGAACAGTCGCGGAGCAATGGCACGCAACTTTAAGTTCCCTTCGACCGTCTCCCATCTTCTTTGCCAAGCAGACCGAAGAGCTGCCCGTATTCCTGCCATGTAGTCGGTGTGAAGAAGAGCTAAACGCTGGTCCGGTCGCAGAGTCCTCGCGGACTCATCGGCGTGCTCATTTCCCGCAATTCCCACATGCCCAGGAACCCAGCAGAATATAATCTCGACATCCGCTTGGCTTGCCAAAACCGTGGCGTCACGGATATCGCGAACCAGGGGATGCGTTAATTTCAATGCCCCGAGAGCACTCACGGCGTTTTGTGAGTCGCTATAGATCACAATCCGGTCTCCGAACCGGACACGTCGCGTAATCTCCCCTACCGAGTGGTTTAGTGCCACTAGCTCGGCCGTGAAGACAGACGCAGCGCCTGGCAGAGTCCCGCTGACTTCAAACAGAGGGGGTACGGCGTGGAAACCGACCCCATCTTGAGACTTGGAGCCATCCGTATACACTGGCACGGTTCCAGCGTGACACGAGGTGTGCTCCAAAAAGGTCGAATGCAATACTTCTGGCGCTGTGTAAGCCTTGGGAGCAGAGGCGTGGCGACAAATAGCCAAATGTGCTACCCTCCAGGGTGGCCTCCTGTGCAGAACCAGGGGCGCCACCGGCCCGAGAGCTATACCTAGCTCTCGAAGGAGTTTCCTGGTCCTAAACCCAAAGGGTTTAGGGTATAACTGGCGTCTCTCGGCGGCATAGACACCATCGAAATCAGCTGCGGATGCAGTGAGAGCTGTTAGCGACGGAGGGAGGCGCCGGGCTCGTGCGTAAAGGCGAATAATGCACTGTACACGGCGTAGAGCGAGTGGCATCTCCCCAGCATCGACTAGTAGGCTGTCAATGGGGAAAGTGCGGAAGGCACCGGTCGCCAGGCGAAGGCCGGTGTGGTGGATCGAGTCCACCTTCCGCAATACACGCTCGGCTGCGGATGCATAAAACTCGCATCCGTAGTCGAGCTTCGAACGAACAAAGGATCGATAAAAATGTAAGGCAGTAGCCATATCAGCGCCCCAAGCGCTGAACGTCACGAAACGGAAAATATCCATGGCGCGGCTACAAGAGACCCTAAGGCTGCGAATATGAGCTTCCCAGGTGAGGCGTCGGTCAAATACAAGACCAAGTCTAGATCAGGGTGGAGCCGTGGATGGCGGCAGAAGTGCACCACTTTAATCTTGGCCAAGGAAAACCGAAACCTGTGCGCTTCGGCATAGTGAGAGACTCGGTTCAATGCCTGTTGGAGTCGACGCTCCAGAGTTGGCACCTGGGCAGCGCCAAAAGAAATTGAAAGGTCGTCCACGTAGAGCGTAGCGAGAACATCTTCCCGGAGCACAGAAGTAGTGATCTCTCCCCGGTTTGCGAAAGGCGAGCACAGTAGCGATTCCCCAAGAATCCGGGAGGAGACCCTCCACCCAGATCCTGTTGAACAAATCTAACAGAAAGGCCATGCTTCGCTCACCCAGGTGTCGAAGAAGGGCGTACAGGACATCGTCTGGACCATGGGTGGTGTCCACGCACGAAGCAAGAGCGGACGCAACTCACTCAGTAAACCTGTCGTTAAAGAGTTCTCAGCCTCTGGAGGTAAAGTCCAGTCGGCGACCTTCCGCGACATCACGACGTGCATTGAATGCTGGCGGAGCAGCATCCCGGCTAGAGAATGCGGAGAAAGCGGTTGCGAAGGATTCCGCCACGGACGCGGGGTCCGAGATTGCGGTCCCATTCTCCTGGAGCACGGGAGGGGGGTCCTACGAGAACTTGCTCAGAATCCTTATGACTCGCTTCCACACCCCTGCTAGAGGGGTCTTCCCGTTAAATGAAGACACGTATGCCCGCCAAGAAGAGCGGCGGGCGTGCTTCGAAATATCCCGGAACCTAGCCCTTGCCCGACGAAATTTACCTACAGTGAAATCGTTCGGACGGCGCTTATAGCGCATGTAGGCATAACGCTTCTGTTTGAGGGCCGTCTCACATTCGGCTGATCACCACGTGAGTGGTCGGCGTGCAAAACGGTCAGACGTTCTGGGAATAGTAGTCAGGCCCGCGGCGATGAGGTTTCCGGAGAAGAACTCAACGGCCTCATCTACCGACACAAAACTCCTCGACTGAGATAGAGAATTCAGTCATTTCCTGAAATACAGGCCACCGCACCAAGCACCACCGAGATGGGCTCTCAGGCGGCAGCCGCCCTGAAAATGATATTTGAATGGGAAAGTGAACGCTACCATGGAGGTTATCGCCCCCTTCCCTAATCAAAATTAGACTGTGCATCCGGAGAGCACATAGATAGATCAAGGCAATAAAATGAAGCGGTTCTCGGGCAGTGATGCGTAAACTCATCCACATTTAGGACACCTATCTCAAGCTCTTCGATCAGATCGGCAAGGACTTGTCCCCTGGGATTTATTGAATAGTCTCCCCAGAGAGGATGTCTGCGGTTCAGATCTCCTAGCAAGAGAAAGGGCCTCGGCAACCGTGTCACGACACGTCGGAAGTCCTCCGCGTCGAAGTCAGCGGACGGTGGAATGTACGCAGAAATAACAGTATACCTCCTATCCAGGTGAAGCTGCACAGCCACTGCCTGAAAGGTGGTATCTAAAGTGAAAAGAAGAACGGAGACATCATGCCGGGTGTAAACCGCGCATTCCCCAGCCCTGCCCCATCTCGTGGTGGTGGGGTCGCAAAACCCTTATACCCTGGGAGAGCGGGCAAGGGACACGCGCCTAGCATGGTCTCCTGCAGAAAAATAGCTAACGGGGAACGGGACGAGACGAGCCTCCGAAGTTCTTCCCAGTTGGCCCGGAAAACACGGCAATTCCATTGAAGGAATATGCCCTCCAGGCCTATCTCAGAGGAGACGTGGCAGTCCTTTTCGAACAGAAGACCCTCCCGGGAATGGCCGTACGCTTCCCGGAGGCAGAACTCCTGGCGCTGTCGCCTTCGAGGACTTATTGGGGGAGGTTGGGCTCGCCATGCGAGTCTTTTCCTATCTCCGCCTCGAAACCTTAGGCAAGCGTTGCGGCTTCGTAGGCGGGAGGCCCTCTTTTCGAGGATCGACCGTCTCTGAGCTACCTAGCCCACCACTAGGCGTGGGCGAAGGAGCCGAAGCTCCTTTGTTGCTGCCCTCTTTTCGGGGGCAGCTTTAGGAACCCCGAAAGATGGCCTGGCGATCAACTTCATGGATGTTGCCTCATGTGTGTCTAACGACTCGGTGAAGGTGCGTGGCCGTTTCGTTTTACGGGAAACGGTCAGGCTGGTAGAAGGCGGGGCGGCTGGTTTTAGCCGGGGCTGTGTGTGAACTCTTGTGTCGCCAGCTTAACCAGGGGGGCGCCCGGGTTGAGTAGAGCCTGCAAAAGGGCTCCGAATGGGCGCGGAAACAACCGTGTTCGTTGGCCTGGATGGGCCAGCAGCAGAGGGTGTCTTTCTAAGCATTGAGACGTAAGACGTCCCAGGCAAAGCCGAGTGATCCAGAACCAAGTCCTTAGCCTCGCGGAATGAGAGTCGATCCTGGGCCTGAACGGCCAGGATTTCTTTCTCAAGGAGATATGCACCACATTGCTTCGAAGAAGCGGGGGTGCAACTCTCCGCAATTGACACACTTGGCCTTAAACGATTTGTACTTATCGTGTGCGGCTTTGGAGCAATTTACACAGACTTCGGGTGACTCCGACTTTGCACGTCTACATAAGCGATTCGTATGGCCGAATCGGTGACAGTAATAGCACCTCCGCGGCAGTGGCACGAATGCCTTCACGCGGTAGCGTTACCAACCGGCACGCACCGATTCAGGGAGCTTGTCATACTCGAACGTGACGAAGAGTGTAGGGGTGGGTCTCGAGGCTCCTCCCTGTTTTCTCATCACACGTTCGACCTTGACCGCCCCAAGGTCGGCCAGCTCTAAGGTGATGTCCTCTATGGAGTAGTCAACGAGTTCCCTCGCATAAACTACTCCTTTCACAAAGTTCATGGTAGAGTGCGGCGTCACACTCACAGGCGTGCCATAAAGTGTCCGAAGGGCACTAATCATGGCCGCCTCGGAGGGATTCGACGCATTCGCCAAAAGGCTCCCGTCCGAGAAACGGTTCACCTTCGGCTCTCTACCAATCACACTAGCTAAAGCTCTCCTCTGATGGATCATGTTGCCCTTAGCCAACATGGTGCCATCAGTAGAGCGAATAATGAGGAAGCGTTTAAAGCCAGCAGGTTCGAAAACGCCGGGTAATCTCTGAATGAGAGGCTCCGCCCTGCACACTTTTGGTCATAGTCAGGGGCTCTGCATCCGGGGGAGGGGGGCGGAGGGGCCGGATGTGCTGATCTTGGCTTTGTCGCTTACCGAAATGGCAGCAGACCCATCCGTCCCCGCAGCCCCCGCAAATGAAGAGGTACCCCGATTTTTTTTTGTTTTTTTTTAGGAGAGGATGGCGGGAAATGAACCCTCTTCTCCTCTACGCCGGCAGGAGCCCCCAGGCCGGATGGACCGGCCTCAGCAAGGTCCTCCGACATGGAGAAGATCCTGGCAGTCGTAGGGGCACCGGTTGGAGGAGGAGATCCCTCCCCTCCTTGTACTGCCTTGGAAACCCTAGCCGTTTGAGGGGGACCTTGCATAGGAGCGGAGTCGAGTTTGGTGCTTGGCGCCAAGCCTGGATTCGCTCCCATGGAAGGCCCTACCGTCTGAGGCTGGGTTGCCTCAAGGACCATGTCTATCTCGGGTGTGGCCTCCATTTGGCCATTCCCCCCCAGAAGATCACAGGTCCTATTGGCAGCAGTGTCTTTAGTCTCGTCTTGGGAGGCACAGGCCTTGATCCCCGCTAGGTTTAGTATTCTAGCTAGCAGGTCTTTGGGGGGAAGCGACCGAAGGGGCCTGGCTTTCCTCTCCCCCCTAAGGGGGTTTGCCCTACCGAGCCCCTTCAATGGGGAGCGGTCCACTATGGACTGCTTGCTTGCTTTCTTGGCAGTCCCCTTGAAAAGTAAAGGGTGGACTGCCGCTGGAAAGAGGGAGGTGCTCGAAGGCACCTCCAGACCAGGGGGTGAGGGGGAGTCCCCTACACCCGTAGGTGAAGGAGAGGAGTAAGCCTCCTCTCCGGTTAGAGAGATTTTCAGTGTCCCCTGCAAGAGCACAGAGAGGGAGGGGGGCCTCCATTTTTTCTGTGGAGCTACCCGAGGGCGGCTCCGACGGTGTATGTGGGGAAATTAAGGGGATTTTTTTATTAAACTCATTATTGGGCATGGTGACCCTCTTTTTCTTACGGGATGCAATAGCTCATCACCCCTCGCAGTAGCCTGCTCTGCAAGGGGTGCGTACAGGCCTGGTAGAGCTAGGTGCCGCCATTCAAGGCCACTCCTCCCGCCTGGTGGCCTGGCATCCCTTCAGCATGGCGGCTCCACCTTGGACGCGGCATAAAATTTATAGTGTGCAGAGAAAAGGAAAAGGGATGTGAGGAAGGTATGGGTGGGGATGAAGCATGTTGTTAAAACCCACCATCCCAAACCAGAGCTCAGGGGTTAGGGAACATTGTCCCCTCCATCCCTCCAGCCCCGATCCGGGATCGTTGGCTGTGAAGAAGGTCGGCATCTACCCTGTGAAAATACAGGCCGACCAGAGAAAGTTGTAGGAGAGGTTGTAGGGGAAGTGACGAACTAGGGGAGGAATACAGGCTGTCTGCAAGAAGGAGAAGAGGCTAAGCTGGGGCCCGACGGGGTGTTGAGGGTCCTCAGCCCGGCGTTTAGGAAGGCAAATCGCCGTCCCTCTTACGGGGACCATGAATGGGAACGACGATGGCAATATCCTCCCCAATGTTACTTGCTCGACAATGCCACCAGCTCCTCCTCCCCCACATCTTCCTAACTCATAGAATATCGAATTAGTATTAAAAACGGTAGAGAAATAGAGAAATAAGACCTATCCTTTCATCCTCTCCTACATATGCAATTTATAAACATTTTTATTTAGAAATAAATATTTTTAAATAAATTTAATCATTATATAGTTATTTTTTTATCAACCTTACCCCCGTCCTATTTTATTGGTCTGAAAACCCCTCGAAACATTTTGAAAAAAATAACAATTTCTATACAAAGTCCGTTGAGTTACCAAGGTTAATAGGCTCGACTAGTCCTGCTTTGTTATTCGTCCTTAGGGAGAGGTGAGGTGTTAACTCGAAATATTCTGCATAACAATTCATAATTAAATAAAATTGTTCCTGTGCACAACCAAGATGGAGCTCAGGTCCAAGATCACTACAGTTTTTACCTAGTTAAATAAGGGGACCATCAATAAGGCTCCAACGCCACCGGGAAGGCGTGGTCGAGGCCGACGAACGGTGATTACATTGAATATAATGAATAATACAACAATCCTTAAAGTCTTTAACTTGTAACTTTGGTAAATATATCTGCATAAAATGAAAAACTTATAAAGTAGCACGAAAGGTTAACAGAAAGATAACTGGAATAAAGTTCGAAAGTACTCGGAAACTTCTTTTCCTTTTTTTTCCCTGCGAGACATTACATTTATATCTGCATAAATGAACTCTAAGTTATTTCCTTTAATATTGAAGTTAGACGACAAATTACCCATCGCATAGCTTTACGGTTGCTTACCTGTGGTTACGTTATCTATGTTCGTGAAAATAAACTTTCACTGTATATTCGTTTCTCGTAGTGAAAAGACACTGTTGCAGCTAAGATCTTCATCAAATCCTCGGAAGACATGCTTCCTACATCTACGAAGGGATAATTAAGATAAAAAGCTTTTCTAACACGCACAAAAAGTTTACGTGTCAATTCGCCTTTTCATGCGTTATCCCTGATCTGAGAATTTACTGAAGGGCTTGCCTTTATAACCCCATATATATATATATATATATATATATATATATATATATATATATATATATATATATATATATATATATATATATATATATATATATATAATCATTTGAATCATTTGCCTCTCACTAATGAGAGAAACCCTTTCTCATCTTTCTGAAATTTTCTCGATCTTGTGCAATTTGTTTCCAATTTTTAGCATATTTTTGAAGATCATCAACGGGAAAATTTGCCTTCAGCAACCGCATCGTTCAAGTCTCGAACAAGTTACCACAAAAAGTAGTCAAAATTTCAAACCCCCAAATTATGAAGACTAAATTTGATACATATTTAAAAGAAACTAAAGTTAAAATAGCTTACAAATATTAGCGAGGGTTCCACCCAAATTAGCCTTATTCTTAATAGAGCCTAGCATATATGAGCTTTTGTGGTTCCCTGGAGCTGCCAATACATTGTTTGTTTGTTTCTCTTTGGGTTTTTTTCTCGGTCGTCTTTAAATTTAGTGGCGTCCATTCGGTAATTTTTCTGGTCCATCTATCGTCTTGGAATATTACCACATGGCCTGCCCAGCTCCATTTCAGGTTTCTTATAGCTTCCACTATATCTCATATATTTAAGTTCTATCTCAACAAATAAGAGGAAATAGAAAAATCGTAAAACGAGGTGAACCCCTCTACCCCTTGAACTTTCTAGATTTTCTCTTGTTTCAACACCCTCCATAGATACCTTACTCTATCTTTGTAGTTTTCTCTAACCCCATCTAAACTCCCGTAAGGCCCCCTTCCCCGCTCCTATCAACCCATTTTGTGGTTCCTCCACTTATAACCTTCCGTTAGTTCAAATTTTGAAAGAAGCGTCAAGTTTCGCATGATTGGCTCGGTGATGTAGAGGAAATTGACTCCGATTTGGTGATTTGACCCGAAAGACCTGGAACGGAGCGTTTGGGGTCAGAGGGGTAAAGGGGCAGTGAGAAAGATTGGTTTTATTAGTGTGGGAAATTAATTTGTCTTAGTCAATTTCGCTGTGTGTACGTGTGTGTCTCCAGGATATATGATGTGCATACCTGCCATGCCCGTCTATTTCTGTCTGCGTGAATTTTAGTGTGTTGGTGTGTGGGAATGAACGGGTGTGTCAATGATGGTTTCGGGGTAATATGCACGCAAGAGCCGACGACACAGGCCTAATTGTGAGGTCTGTTTTAGGGTGTTAACGTTGAATTCGATCCCACCAAAAATGTTAGAGCTAGGGCAAATGGGTTCGAAATTTTCGCTACAGGTTTCTAGTAATCCTAGATTCGATCCCATCAAAAACGTTAGAGCTTGAGCCAATGGGTTCCAAGTTTTCGCTACAGGTTTCTATTGATCATGGTTTCGATCCTATCAGAAAAAGGTAGGGCTTGCGCGGATGGGTTCGAATTTTTCGCTACAGTTTTCAAGTAATCCTGGATTCGATCCCATCAGATAAAGTTAGAGCTAGAGTAAATGGGTTCGAATTTTTCTCTACATGTTTCTATTTAGCCTGGATTCAATCCCTTCAAAAAAGTTAGAGCAAGATAAATGGGTTCGAAATTTTCGCCACAGGTTTCTAGTGATCCTGGATTCGATCCCATCCACAAAGTTAAGGCTTGTGCTGATGGGTTCGAATTTTTCGCTACAGGTTTCGAATAATCCTGGATTCGATCCCATCAGAAAAAGTTAAAGCTCGAGCAAATAGGTTTGAATTTTTCGCTACAGGTTTCGAGTGATCCTGGTTTCGATCCTATCAGAAAAAGGTAGGGCTTGCGCGGATGGGTTCGAATTTTTCGCTACAGGTTTCGAGTAATCTTGGTAAGAGAGGATGAACCGTTTCACTTTAAGTTTATATAAGATAGATAAGTAGATAAATAGACAAACATATTGGTGTGGGGGTAGATAGGTAAAAGTAGATTTGGCAACTCGAGCCTTTTAACCGCTCTCGAGAAATGAGACAAAGAAAAGAAAGATGAAGGAAAATGGATGATATGTAGAAAAAAGAGTGAGAAAGGATAAGAATAACAAAACCAACGATGGTAAACCTCGTCACAACTTCATCCCGGGGCTAGGAGGGCGTATGCCGTCAGAAATAAGTTAATGCAAAACACACTAAAATATCCCGAACTTTCTGTGAGTGTATGCGTGTACATGTACGAGAGCGAGAGATTATGACCCCCTCAAATGACGTTCTGAGTGAGCTTTCTCTCCCTGAGAGTGTGGAAGCAAATTACGTGAAGATAAAAGCTCTCCCCAAACCCATATGAGTGTGAAAAGTAAAAAAGGAACATTTTCAGACAAGCCGAAATATTCCTCTTTCATTAACAAACTCCTTTAAATTCTTGGTTCATTGAGGTCACTTCGATTACACCTATTGATCGAACCTACAGACAGGCCACAATTTTGAGACTCCTTTTTTTTCCTATAATAGAATTAATAGAACTCATCCCACGTTGCCCTTTGTTTTAGTAGGTTTGTATCATATACCCACAATGGATCTCTTATTTAAGCATGTCTATAAGGTAGGCAGTGAAGTTCCCAGTACTCGACACCATTACAGACGTGGAGGTAGACACTTTGTAAATAAATTCCTTAAAATAGAATGGATAGACAAATAATTTACCCATAATCTAAGCTATTCCTTCCATACTTATCCATTATTTAATTTGAATATCCTCTTTTTGAGAGAGAGGATTGGTGGATGGTGGTAGTTTTGGAGGGTAACAAGTTTTGTGAATTTTTTTATTTCTTTCATCACATTAATTCCATCCCGTTTATTATCTTATTACTTAAATTGCCCTAAACAGTGGAATAAATGCGAATTAAATTATTGTGTCACCTTTATGGCTCGTAAAAAGATCTTGAAAGGAGATAAGAAGAAACAGAAATATGAAAAAAGAAAGAAAGAGATTTGAGTGATAAACTAGATGGAAAGTAGGAAAAGCAAAGAAACTCTTGCATTATTTGCCTTTAAATAGAATTGCCCTTGAGTGGGGGGGGGGGCCAATACACGCCTCATTCTACTCTTGTATGATAAACTTCGCAACTGCAATTCCTAGAAATTTCGGTTCCTATTCAATGATTCTTTCACTTATCTTTCTTATTTCTTTTTCGCCCATTTTTAATACGCCACTAACCTTAATTACCGTCCATCGATTAGCTAATTTTATTGTATTCGTATAATTTAAATACAGGGATTAAATGAGAGGATAGGAAAAAGGGTAGTGTCTGATATTCAAGAGTGAAGAGATCTGTAGTTGAGAATCTCGAAGAAGCGCCACCTGTGTTCTAATGGAGAAACCGACGCAACAACAGAACGACTCCAACGAGATTATAAACAATTAGGATGAAAACAGATGCGGTGAAAAAAGGAAATCTCCATATTGAAACTAGCTATTTTAACAGATAATTAATGCTCTTCTCAAACGATAGGAAAATAAATGAAGTTGAATAGAGAATAAATTAATAATATTGAAAAAATAGATAAAGCGATTTTTTTTAGGAAACCTGATTATCCCTAATTACCTCTGCAGGGAGGTCGTGTTTAAAACATCCAGGAGAAATATTCTTACAAAGTCCACTGACGGAGCTCTTGCTACCCAGGTTGATAAGGCGGCGGAATTCCACGTATGGGTATGGGTTCGATTCACAGAGACATCGCACTAGGATAATTTCAACGATATAAGGTGATATAGGTCGCCAATCAGCAGAGCACCAAGTCTTTCCAAGTGCGTGAAGACAGCTCCACAAACACATCCGCGTACTTCGTCACACACGCAGTCAATCACAACACCGATGTCTTCTTCCAGCCCTCCTCATTTCACATACACAAAGCATCACTCTTCATTCTACAGAACCCGCTGGATTGCGGTAAAAATACAGGACTTCCCTTCCCCTTCCTCCAACGAGGGCCTTCCCCTCGGACGTGCCAACCAGTGTCATTCCGATCATTACCCAGTGGGGAGACCTTATATACAAGTAACTAAATAAAGTCCACTGACAGTTAAACATTCAAATTTGAAGTCCCATGTGTGTTTAGGTCGTGCATGTGTGTGGTTATGTATGGAATCCTTTAAGTACAAAGGTGTTTTTAGGGTCCTTTCTCGGTTTATGGCTTAATCCGATGCTAATTCCGATAAGTTTAGTCATATATGGTTTCAAATGGTGACCCAGAGGAATTGTGACCCGAGTCACCAAGCGTTTATCATTTTGCTGGGATCTTTTGTTCCAGCAAAATATTATTAACCAAAGCTAGACAATGTTTAGACCAGCATTTTAAAATGCAGGTGCCAAACCGCCAATTATACTAGGGGGAATCAAATAGCATCAACAATCAACAAATTATCGAAAAAAATATAGCTTAATTAAAGCAAAATAAAAAATTATCGAAAAAATATAGCTTAATTAAAGTAAAATCAACAAGTTAAACTATTATTTTTCTACTTTTCCTCCAAATATCTCTATAAACGCCTGTAGGAAGTGTTTCCTGTTTTCTTGTCGTTCATACCTCAAAATTTTGTCTCTTCAAACTTATCAAAACGTCAAAAGTCATTTCTGAAATTCCCTTACGCGATACATAACATAATGAGAGAATCTATTATATTATTTTTACTAAGGAAACAGGGGAAACTGGGATAACCGATGAGAGATTTTACTCCTTAGAAAAAAAATGAGGAAATGGGAAAATATGGATCAATAATGAGAATAGGAATAGTGATAAAAGGTTATAAATGGGGCCAGGGGCAATATCAAGAAAAAGGTTCATCGGAAAAAGCAAATGCAATCAAAAGTACCAAGGTCAATGCATTCGGGGCAGGGGGGCATGGAAACCCAACGATTTTTCTAAGATAGATGGCCAAAGGGATTCACTCACACTTGACCTCAAATAATTTTGCCTTTATGCCCCAGTTAAAGGTCGCTTTTAGGGTACTACTTATAAAAATGTATGCCAATCCCCTCTAGTTTATTGAGCGATAGAGTACGGCAACGGAAGACATAAGGACCCCGAAAGCTCGTTGCACACTGGAGCCATTCTTATCGCTCAACTTCTTAAGTACTTCCTGTCGAGGCTGCATCTGAGCCACGACTCGAGATGAGAACCAGATCGCCCTTGAGTTGAAACTCCCCCTCGCACACTCGTATACTATCATCATAACTCCTGATTACTGTGGAATGTAAATGTGCACATACTCGTACGTGGATATTATCGTGGGGCGTTTTTGTGATGACTATCATGAATATATAGATGTATGCTTTGATGTTGCTTTAGTTTGTTAGTCCTTTGGGGTGACTGTTAAAGCATTGGTTTGACTGAAGAGATCCATGTGTACATTGTTTGACTCATGGCAATTACGTGCGAAAAATAATATCGCCTAAATGACCACCAAGGCTTCGGCGGCACACCTCCACTCGATGGTCAAAATTTTTGATGACGTCTGCATAGTTGCTTCTCGATCTCACCAATATGCCTTATTATCTCATCTTTCAGCTGTTGAATTGTTGTTGGCTTGTTGGCATAGACCTTAATTTTGAGATGACCCTAAAGGAAGAAATCTAAAGGCGTCAAGTCACACGATCGGGGTGGCCAATTGACCTCGCTGTTTCGAGAGATGATGTGACCTGGGAACTTCTCATTCAATAAAGCCATTGTTGCATTGGCTGTGTGGCATGTGGCGCCGTCCTGTTGAAACCACAAATCTTCGACATCCGTAGAATTCAATTCAGGCCATAAAAAGTTGGTTATCATGGCACGGTATCGCTCGCCTGTCACCGTAACAGAATTCCCGGCATCATTTTCGAAGAAATACGGCCCAATGATTCCGCTAGCAAAAAATGCACACCAAACAGTGACCTTTTGTAGATGCAGTGACTTTTCAACAATCTTTCTGGGATTTTCATCAGCCCAAATGCGACAATTCTGCTTATTAACAAATCCACCAAGATGAAAATGGGCTTCATCACTAAAGATGATTTTTTGTGAAAAATCATCATCGGCTTGTCTTTGCTCGTGCACCCAATTGACGAATGTACGGCGCTTTAAATGGTCAGCAGTCTTCAGTTCTGGTGTTAATTGAATTTTGTAAGCGTGTAGAGACAAATCTTTTGTCAAAATTCGATGTAACGTTGTTGTGGAGAGGTTCAATTCGTGCGCGCGATGACGAATAGAGGTTTCTGGATCTTCGGCCACATTCTCGCGCACTGCAGCAATGTTTTCAGCTGAACGGCGTTAACGAGTACGCAATGGCGTTTTCGTATTTGTTACCGACCCCATTTGTTTGAATTTACGAACAATTTTCCCAATTGCACTCTCGGTTGGTCGATTATGTTGACCAAATAAATCGCGAAGTGCCCGAAATGCGTTTCTGTTCGAACGTCCATTTTCGTAATAGGCTTCGATAACTTTAACACGTTGTTCGATTGTTAATCTTTCCATGGATGGAATTGCCAAGGACTGAAGTTGTCAAATCTGAAAGAAAAAGAAAAAATCATTAGACGCTTAAACTTAACTTACATTTAAAATCAGTCTAAGTTATTGGAACACCCTTTGGTTGTAACTATGTAGGTTGGGAAAGCCCGAGATCATGTCGCCGGGAGCGGGAGCGGATAGCTTCTTGCCGCGAGTGTTGCTAGAGGTTAAAGATGCAGTAGCCATCTCCTCG
Source organism: Ceratothoa steindachneri (assembly GCA_963969495.1). Taxonomy (NCBI): domain Eukaryota; kingdom Metazoa; phylum Arthropoda; class Malacostraca; order Isopoda; family Cymothoidae; genus Ceratothoa; species Ceratothoa steindachneri. The sequence continues at coordinate 159,788,745 of OZ018330.1, read as the reverse complement.
CCGAGATGTTCAAAGCGTCGCTCAAAAGAGGCGAAGTGTGGTTGAACTGATGACAGTCAGTTAATGTGACTCCCATCCGCATGAAAGGCGACCGCAACCAAGTACTGGCCAATAATTCTGACCTCTCTAGTCGGTAAACTACTGACGGGTATTTTAGAGGATCGAATTATTGAGCATTTTGAATCAAATAAACCTAATTAGGAACTCGAAACATAGGCTTCGTTGAATACCATCGTGGGTAACAATCACGGCCGAGATAGTGGACTTTCGATAAAGTACCCACATGGAAGTTAATGGCAAAAGTGCATTTATTTGGAATTAGTGGTAAAGTAAAGAAATGGAGAGTGAATGGCTGTTCGACATCAGCAAATGGAAGGATATTGTTGTGGGTGACAAGGCCTCATCCCCGCCCACACCCCCGCACGCACACATTCTGCTCTCTCTCTCTCTCTTTCTTTCTTTCTTTCTCTTCTTCTTTTTTCTATTTCGCTTCCTTCTTTCTTAGTCTTTGATCCTTGTTTGGTCTTATAAATAGACGAAATCTCGCCTTATTTCCTATTGGGTTTTTGAGCATATACCTTGTCACCTATTAATGTGATTTCCCTTTTATATGTATATATGTTTGTGAATAGACAGACAGATAGATATACATGTGTAATCCAATGCCGACACTTGCAGTAGAGAAAGAATGAAGGTGGTCAAAGAGAGAAGGAAGAAGGGGACCATAAAGAACATGGATGGGGAGCAGAATCCACGATTGATTGGTATGCGATTGCACCCCCCTCCCCAACCCTAAATGATGGGATCGGAAGGGTGCACTAAATCTCGCAAAAATATATTCATTCAGGCACCAAGTGTGAATTAACGCATTGTGTAATGTATGAATGCCTGTGCATGGTAAGGAAGACAGAGTGTAGGGTCATATAAGAGACCGTGTGTGACGGTATTTGCATACAATTTAATGTGTACGTTGTAACTTGTAAACGTTTTTACAAGTGTCTGATAAAATTTTTATTTGGAAGAGTATCACTGCGCGAAACGTGTGTTAAAGATGAGGTGTTTGTGTAAGTGCATATGCAGAAATGAGCTTACTGTTGGGTCATCCTTTGGGTCCTTTTCTATGTAACGTTTTAGATGTCTGTATCGAATGTTTTGTCCTCTACCTTCTGTTTATCTGGAACAGGAACAAGAACTGCCTCTTTAATAATGGAAATGTATTTTTCCGAGTCAATATTTTCAACACACTTAACTAATTCTGACCTTCCATTTTTCCAAATTGCTCCTAACACAATAACAGAAACCCACCAATTCTCACTGTTAGTTGCAACTTGATTATTTCCAACCCCGGAGGTAATAAGATCCAAACTCAGACCAGTCTAATGTTTAAAAATTGACCAAAACTGGAATCGTCCTAAAATAAAAAGGATGCGATAAAATGTTAAAGGTTTATCGCTCATATCTACAGCACATTCCTCTTCTTAATAATGGTTATAGTTAAAGGAGACTTTTCCTGGCTAAACTTTCATAAAATCCAACAAGGTGTAAGCAATTCACTGCTAATCTTGGACTGATTCGGAATCTTTCTGCCACATCAGAAGATTTTAACCGATGGTTCTGATGTGAATATCCAAACAGCACCAAGACATCCTTCAAATCCCAGAACGAACAGCTCGTCTTTAAAAAATTGAAATTTACATTAAATTTTGTTTTCTAGGTTTATTAAATAGTTACACTATTAAATTTTGAAAAGATGGAAACAAATACGTCATAATAATGAAAACATTGAAATAAAACCTTTTTACCATAGACATTTTGCGTTTAAATCGAAAGATATTATTCCGGCATAGCCTGAGGCTCTATTCCTTGCCACCGAGTAACTCCTTTTTCTTCCCTTGCCAGAACTTCTTTCTCCCGCTCCAGGGTCTTCGATTCACACCTATTGTCGTCTAAACTCATTACCACCATGTATTTAGCACCAGTTTTCCCCCTGTTCTTTTTCCTTACCACAGTAATATTCTTAATACCTCCCTGTCCCGTGTAATAGTATTAGTATCATCTGACTCTAAACCTGGTGCGATTCCTCCTATGCCTGAAAAATGGAGCCTGAACTCAAACGCCCCATTTTTAATGCCCATCTGGCGACTTCACACTAAGGCATAATTCGGCGCACCGACAAGCTACCGCCTTAGCTCTCTACTCTCATCCATCTCAAAATACAAGATCAGCCTACACACCAGCCCCTCAAATATATTAAAACCTATTCAAATTACATTCATATTTACACTTAAACCAAGCTTCACCCCCCAAGATTCCGCACCATCAAATCTATCAAAAAGTCAAAGGCTGAAGGCCCAGAACAGATCTCGGACATCCATTTTAAAAATATTGGCCCCATTTTCAGCTACTCTTTCAACCACCCCTAGTTACACATCACCTCTCTCCCTCACATACGTATACATTATTCATGTTCTCAAACTAAGCAACCCACAAACCGCGCAATACAGACCTATCTCACACCTCTTATCCACCTCAGAATGTTTAAGAAAATGATTTTTAGAATTAAAACAATCATACCTCTCTTTTACACTCAACAACTTCACAGAAAAGCACTCCACAACCACCTTAACAAACCGTCCTCAGATATGCATATTAGGAACAATAGAAAGGACCTAAACCTTCGACACTATCTCCCACCACATCTTCATTCATAAAATAATAGACATCCTATCTCACCCTAAAAAATACTGATAATAAACTTACTCTTCGACACACCTTTACCAAATCAGTCTACCTTGACATCTGGGCAAATTGCCTATTAATTACGTCCCAGTCTATCTCCTTACGCACAACCTCCAGAAGCCTAAACACCTACAAAACTGGTTCACATCAAACAGAACGCCCCCCCCCCCTCTCCCGCACCACACACACAAATTAGTCAACCTTCTAATTACCGAAAAACGACGCGAATCAAACACTCTAAATAACTCGACTACAACACCACATCCCCCTCCTACATTCATACATGCCCTTCAATACACGCACAAAAAGCATTACCTCAAATGACATATCCAACTCAACAACTCTGAACACACATTTTCTACCTTCGGGGTCACAAAAGAATACTGAGCATACTATCTATAAATCACTCTAGCCTGAACGCAATCTATATCTAACACAAGCCAACACAAAATACAATTATTTAAATCATTGCCTTTACAAACACAACTGGCTGCATAATAAAAACACCCATGTACCACTACAACGTTGAAACCAAAATTCACCTCTTCAAAGCTTCCTAAACATTAAGGTACACCCTATTTCAGTTTAGCTAATCTGCCCCTCACATCTGCTACACCCCCTCTCTATTTCTACCCTCACCCACAGAACAAAAGATATCACCTACACTACTTATAACACTCAATTACACTATATTACAAATTTAGGGGTCAAGAAAAAACATATTCGATCTCAAATTTTTTTAGACAATTTGAAAACGCAAATTCATAATATTACAATTACGAGTATATGTGTTTGTCTAGCATGTCTCAGTTTCACGTAATTGCTTCGTAAACCTTCGTGCCCTAAAATATTGAAATATAATGATCAAAAGGTCTATTTTTTCATTAAGTATTGATCTATAAAATTGACAATCACAAATAAACTCTAAATAAACACTGAATAATCAATTTAGAGTAAATATGTGTACTTTATTTGTATTTTCGTTTTTTCGTCTATGTTACATTATTGGTTGGTCTCGCATCAGATTTCAGCTGAATTCGGCTAACATGGCTGGAATCAATTTTCCTTTATATCAAATCTCCATTTCTTCTCTCTTGTTGAAACTTCTCTCGATGTTCATCACTGACAACTCCGGTATTCTATGGGAAAAAGGAAAGATGCGAATAAAGAAAATGCAGTTTGAGTGATATTTTGCAACTTAGACGTTGGTAATATTTGATAAAATCATCCACTAAAGCACACGCTGGTCCTGCCTTTTATTTTCAAGGAGACCAATATACGCCTTTATATGCACACAATTATTTGAAAATCATTGTCAAATAGATAACGAATTTGATGGGAGGTAAATAAATTTTCCAGCATTGATCTTAGCTTCACTTAATTTGGGAAATTTCTCCTTAAAGTTCAGGGATGTTGGTTAATCCTGCTTCATTGCTTTGACAAACTGGCATTAAACCCAGTTTTATGTTAAGTAGGGGCAAAATGATCTTCACTAGTGGTTAATTAATAACATTATGTGATTCTAGTGCCAATGAATCTCAGGGTGGTCATTCGGACCATGTGTAATGTCATGATCTTGCTCAGCTATCCCATTTACATGGAAAATACATGTACTTGGTATAGCCAGTTTGCAATCTATTAGAAATTGCAACAATCTTCCTATCTATGCAAACAAGCCATTCATGGTCATTGTTTTTGATACAATCTAGAATGAAATAGTTTAAATATGACTCTATTAAAATAAGTGTGCAATTGGTATAGAAGGCAAGATATTTCCTAGGAGTATCACAACTGCTTTAATTCTGTAGAGAAATCTATGGATAAATAACCTCCATTGATTGAGTCCATAACTTAGTCTAAGGATACCAAAAAGTCTCCTGATGTCATTGCAGAGGCAGATTTTTTTTCATTGAGTAATATTGTTGCAAATCTTATGAACGTTTTAGAAATGGTGTAATATTGTCTGTCTCACATCCCCCAAAATCGATTCTTGCAGACGATAAACCAGTAGTTCACTTTGCTGCTTATTGAGGAAAAGGTCACGAACCAAGTCATTTACTTTAGAGTGTGTAATTAGATGTGACTTTTTTGTCAAGCTCAAGTTATTGGGATGCAATTTTTAGATATATCGTTCTAAAACTTGTGACAACATGGTGGTATAAGTTGTGGAGTTCATTCTTCTCTGGCATAAAAACATCTTCCCTGGCCCTGATGAAGACATGCATCCCTATACCATGATAGAATCACCTCCATGCTTCACGGTTGCTACCATACAGGCAGGGTGAAATGCCTCTCCAACTATTCGTATCACAAAGTTTGCCACAAAAATTTCTAAAAAATCCGATTTTTTTTTCAAAAAAGTTGTTTTTAATAAGTTTCTTCAAAGATATATATATTTAAATTAAATTTACATAAGTTACACGTAAAACAATACAAATATTACTTACATTCCTAGTAAATGCATTTATCTGACCAAATAACTTAGGACCATTGTTCATGTGTCCAGTCCAATTCCTTTTACCTTTGGCCCACTAAGGACATTTTTTTTTTAAGTTGACCTCAGATATCCATAGCTTCTTTCTCGCCTTACATGTGCTTAGCCCTTGATTTTAACGTCTCCTTCTAACTGTTATAGATGATTTTTTTAACTTGAAGCTTCAGTAAACTTCCTAGCAAGTTCAGATGAGTTCCTACACTTCAGCCGTGAAATCCCAATGATAGATGTCTTATATACGAGGGGCGGTCAATAAGTTTTGCAATTGGGATATAAGGAAACGAGATATGAGGAAAAGTGTTTTATTATTTTTCAATATAACTACCCTCGACTTCAATGCACTTGCGCCACTTGTCCCTGAGGCTTCGAATTCCCGACAACCAGAAATCTGCCGACTGCTGTTCAATCCACTCCTGGACGGCGAGCTGGACATCTTCATCGTCCCCAAACCGGCGTCCACGCAGTGCAGCCTTGAGCTGGCGCAATAAAAAGTAGTCGCTAGGGGCCAGATCTGGACTGTAGGGGGGATGGTTGAGCTCCTCGAATCCGCACTGGCCCAGGGCAGCTTGTGCAACTCTGGCTTTGTGGACTTTGACGACGTTGGAGTTGATCATGGGGGGTGAGGTTTCGTGAGGTTTCTAGGGACCCAACGAGCAGAGACCTTGGTCATGGCCAAATTGTCGTGGATGATGTTCATAACACTTCCATGTGATATTCCAAGTTCTCGCTTGATTTCTTCGACCTTCACCCGTCGATTTTCGAGGATCCTCCTCTCCACACGGGCCACATTGTCCTCGTTTGTCACGTCTGACGGGCTTCCTGGACGAGGGTCATCTTCAAGGGACTCACGACCATGGCGGAACTCCGTATTCCAGCGAGCAATGGTTGCATAGGAAGGGGCGGTGTCGGTGTACACTGCAACCATGCGTTCATGGCTCTCTTTTGTATTCTTGCCTTCCTTGGTCAAAAATTTGATCACTGCGCGGTGCTCAACCTTCTCCATTGTTGAAAAATTTGTGACTGACGATTTGCGATCAGCTACTGCTTCTTAAATAGACGAGGCAGGAGCGTGTGGCTGCATGTCCTCACTTGTCATAACACCCCAACAAACAACCATCCCCCTTCCTCCGTTTTACCCTACCGATTCGCAAAACTTATTGACCGCCCCTCGTATGTGTTGTAAGAACTTTTCTGCCACTTCATTTTCTTGATACATAATCTCTCGGTCTCTCTATATCGTTTTATAGTGGCTTGAACAGCATATCTTGACTATTTCATTGTAATTTCTGTTCTCTTTCCGTCTGTAACTTTTTTATTTTTTGTATTATTACTGATTTAGAATTATATTAAATACACAATTATCAATTTAAGTTGAAACTTAAGAAATATTGGTTAAATTCTTATATTAGAAAACCTCCCATTTTATTAATTACATGCCATTTCTTTCAAATACTAATTCAAACATATTAACATAATATTGTAATAGATTTTCAAAATGTACATTATTATTATACATATAGATGAATAATATGATAAATTCTAAAGTGTTTGATTAAATATGTTAGATATATAAATCTATGATGGGATTTATTCTTTAAGCTAAGGGAGTATGCATGGAGAGTACAGCTCTTATCTTGGTCATCAAGTTTGCTACTTCGGTCTCAGCGAACCGCATAAGTAAAAAAAAAAAAACCCTATCTGCTGAATTTTTACATTTTCTAGGCATTATTCCTGAAATACACTTAATAACACCAGCAAAAGGAAATATAATGTTTATTATTTGAGCTTAAATGTAATATTTTATAAGTAAAAGACGAACATAAAATAATACAATTTCCATAGAACATACTTGGAAACTGTGACATTGTGTCCAACTCACTGAGTCGATTATGTAAAACTGGTGTGTCACAAAAAAAGGATGTCTGTTTTTGAAATCTATACATGAAATGAAGATTTTGGTATCTTGTCTTCTAGTTTCAGGCGGTACTCTCTCTCTCTCTCTCTCTCTCTCTCTCTCTCTATATATATATATATATATATATATATATATATATATATATATATATATATATATATATATATATATATATATATATATATGCAAATTTGGTTGAAGACCATTGTGTATTTCGCCTTAGTTAATTTCCTTTGGCAACTTTCTATTCTTCTGTCTTTTTTTATTCCATCTTGTAGATGGTAGATCACTTGTCCTGTATTCATCTCTCTTTTAAATGAATGGGTTTGGTAGAAACCAGACTAAATTGCTGAGCTTTCGACGCTCCGAAGATGATCGAATAAGATCGAAAGCTCAGCAATTTAGTTTGTTTTTTACCAAACACATTCATTTAAAAAAGAGATGAATACAGGACAAATGATCCATCATCTACAAGATGGAATAAAAAAGATTGTTAGAAGAGAAAGTTGCCAAAGGAAATTAAGTAAGGCGAAATACACAATGCTCTTCAACAAAATTTTCATTCAAGAAAGAGTGCTACCCATCTACACTAGAATATATATATTAAATTGAAAATCACATGACGCATGATTTTATATAGATGTATTTTTAAATGCCCAAGGAAATGAAAATTGGTGACACAACCCGGAAAAATACTTAGGAGAATATCACGTGAACCAATCCAAGCTTAAAAAGGATATATATATATATATATATATATATATATATATATATATATATATATATATATATATATATATATATATATATATATATTTATATATATATATATATATATATATATATATATATATATATATATATATATATATATATATATATATATATATATATATATATATATATATATATATATATAAATTTTCCTTCTCTGTTGTAAAATGTTATTAGCAAACCTCCTACCAACCCCACCAAACCAGAGCGTAATACCCACCCACCCCCCAAAAAAAAATCACTACTCACAAGGCACTTCAAAATCAGTTACTCTAAAGTGCCACATCTGACGTTAATCTATCAAAATCCCCTACATCGTTGAACTTAAAGTTTCTCTTTCCGGCCTACACTCAGGAGCCCATTCATCTCTACGAGAATATAAAACTAGTCTTCTCCCAACTGCCTCCATGCAACCTCCAGAAACCCGAAAACATTGCTGCCCAACACTCTCCTACCCTCGAAAATCTCAGAAGATCTTTCACTATAACTATTCTATAGGACCCTAGGAAAAGAGGACGTTCTATGGCATTATTACCGAGTGGTGTCTGCTTTGACTGAAGAGAACACGGGGTTAAGAAGTGAAAAAAATAAGCAAACGTTTACATTAGACAGTACCGTCTAAAACTTGAAAACAAGATGCCAAAATCTCTATTTTCTTGAAAATACTCGTTTAGTTTGCATGAAATTTGCACAGAATATTATTTGAAATTTGCTTCTGCTATGTTCAAGTTTCATTTTATTGAATAAAGAAAAAGTTATGAGAAAATTAATGTATATTTGGAGAACGTTTATATGGCATCACTGCACCACGTGTAATGCAGAATGCTATTCATGGGATTATTCATTTATCACCATGGTGATACGAGTTAAGGAATGAAATTGTCCGAAATTTTGAGGCATTGTAATCGCCCAAAATGTCTGACCTCGTTTATATTATAGCTCCATAAGGATACCAGGTCCTGCTAGTCGACAAGAAGACGGGTCTGCCTCACAATGTAAACTTGTAAAGGATATTAATAAAGGGCCGATTTGAAACAGCAGCTGGTATTTCACGTCAAGTTGACGAAAACCTCAACCTGAATGTGTCCCGGCAAATTGACCCACCTCGCTTCAGAGAGGTGGGACTCATAGCACACTCCCCTTCTAAGAGACACGATTCAGAACTAGGCAGAATGAACCAGCTTAGTTGAATTTCGCTACTGAGCAAGTCTTATGGAGTGCTGAAAAGTTAGAAGAATTTTCAGCGAATAAGGCAGGTTTACTATATTAGGATCGAATTAGAAGTTCATAAATACATTAGCAGCACCATACGCACCAATTTTGTTCGTTATAGATACAAGCTTAAGAACTGATAGGGCAATTCAACCTAAACAGTTGAACTTTTATTTTGAGGCATAACAAATTTTAGGATATGGATATACTCATGGCCCCAAATTTTGACATTTGTTTATCAATAAGAGTTTTGGGTCTTTTTCGGAACAGGGCCGACAGCGAATTAGGTGTCCGAGGCTATCGCGTGGTTAAGGTTAGGTTAAATAAAATATGTTTAGGAAAAGACAAAAAACAACAAGCTTTTACACATTTATTTATTTAGAGATAAATATGCAACAATGTTATCATATATTTTTTTTACCAAATCTTTGCCTTTGTTTCTCCTCCGCCTTTGAAATTCGCACAAATAAAAATTCCTTGAGTGATCCACAGTAAAATGTTTATTTCACATCTCTTGCAATGACTCTATGCTACTATAAGCACACCACTTGTCTGAAATGATCGTTGGACCAGGTAGAACGCATTCTTTCAGTACACTTAATATGTTTCTGCTGATCTATCCGCATTTTAAGCTCTTTAACACAAAAACAA